>CALNVZ010003428.1:11922842-11958228 GCA_940671915.1 Paracentrotus lividus | reverse complement strand
TATGGCGCTCTGTGACGATTTATGCGCATGCGTTAAGTTTTGCCACTATATTTGCACTGCACATGACCTAGCGCATGCGCAGCTAGCATGTATGAGCCAAGATGTTTGGGAGTGATCAGTACAAAAGTTTCCCCCTTCGATTATAGGGATTCAGTAAACCTAGAATAAACTTTCACTACGCACGCCAACACGTGCACCATAAACGATTCTCCAAAACAATGTCTGAACAATAAACTTCCTGCATGCATTCATCACCGCCCGATCCGAGCTAGCTCCCTGGAAATTCTTTCCTAAATCACTTGTTGACGGTTACCCAGTGTATACGCACCGAATTCGGGCTTTCGGGAAATTTGTAAACATTTCTCCGAGGGCTCCGAGCACGTGACGCCAAGGCCCGAGTGTTTGTGATAAGCTACGCCCCCAGTTATTGTTTCCGTCTTCGTTCAATGCACATATGTGTGTTGAATAAACATGAGTGCGTGCGCACATTGCACGATTAGCCAATCAGACCGCCCAACAATCAAAATCCATTGTTCTCTATTTCTGTAAAAGCGGAATGGTAGACTTTTTTCCGTGCTGCGCAGACTTAGGCGCTCTTACCATACAGTTTTTCACTTTTTGATTATGTAATATATTGGGCAGCAAATAATATAAACGTGACACAAGTTGTATACCAGTTTAGTGTGTGTATTTTAATGCGCACATGCGTCAACACGCAGCATACAATCAGGTGCACATTCCAGGCACGAATGCCTAATGTAACATACGATACGATGTAACTTTCATTGGTATTGCAATGTGCATTGGTAAATGCAAAATATTACTGCAAGCACTCTCTCCCCTTAAAAAGAGTACAGGTCTTGTAAACCAACCAACAAGCATTGTTGTAACTATATCTGGTATCAAACCTATGCTAAACTTTAATATGTGTAGGGTAGCAGCCAGAGCAGCTAGGTATACACAACGGCGTGGTTCTAAACTTACAGAAGATGAACTAGAAAGTATCAACTTGACACGATTTGATGCGCTGGGCAGGTACTGCCTTGAGATTGCATACTTTTAATCTCAGGGTTTATTTTACATATAATATATTACAGATGTCCATTTGTATATCAATGTAAAATTTTGATCTTGAACCCAGATAGGTTACAAATAAGGAGATAAATGAATATGCATAGATTTCTATGAATATAAATGAGGCTTCTACTGAATATACATAATCTCATCATCAGAATTGACCAATAAAAAGTACAAGAGCATAGCTACTGATTGAGCATTGAGTAGAGACAAAAGAGACATGGATGGAGAGTGAACAGAGGAATGTCAATGGAGGTGAAGAAAGAAAAGGATGGAATCTGTTGACTATGAGAGGAATGTAATATAAAGACATGACCAGGATGAGAGGATGATCACAAGATGATCAATCATAAGTTTACAAATAACCTGTTCATATTACAGCTCTACAAACTATATCTCTTCTCAAATAAATGCCTCATTTCATACATTGATTTTCATGTATCCTCAAAATCTACATACAGACAATATATACAAGTTTCATTTTTTTTTTTTTTTTTTTTTTTTTTTTGGACTATTTTAACATCATATGCAACTTTTGATTTCTGCTCTATATCAATTTGAATCTTAAAGCATTTATACTTTTCTTTTCATATTAAAGTCCTTTTCTATTACACTTGTAACAGGAATTGAATGGTAGTTTTAGGAATATTTTTCCAGTTTAAAATTAATCTTGATAATTTGAAAAATGAAAACTCCTTTTCGTGAAACACAAAAACGTTTATCCAAACGTTTTTGTTTTGTCAAACACAACAATATACATTTTGAAATTGATCATTTTGATTTTTTTTTTTTTATAACACCACATATAGCATGACTTAATCTGACTAACAATTCTAAGCAACATTGCATCAATTCCAAAATGTTAGATTTTGCAATACATTGAATACATGTACCATATCATAGATCATTGATGTTTTTTAATAAAACATGTTAATTACCATAGATAATAATCTGAATCTAAGATCTAAAACAAAATCAAGTATTACAGCATTATAAATTCATTTTCTATCATTTGTTTACTTTGTTTGTTTTGTTTGTTTATGTACATAAATTTCAGAGAAATGGATCAAATCATATAATAACGTTGTGTTATTATTTCGCGGTGACTTTATTTTCCGCGAATTCCGCGAGTGCGGTCATCGCGAACATTTCCACTTCAGTACAAGGCTATTTATAGCAATGAAGTCATCACCATCGCGAAATTTTGCTCTCGCGAATTTTCCCAATTAGTCCAAAATCGCGAAAATATCTGTACGCGAAAATATTGGCTTATACAGTAACTGTTCTTGCAAAGCTATTTTTGTATTAAAGTGTTTTATTTCTTGTACTGTATGAATTAATTATAGCAATTTATCTTCACCGTTAAATGTATTGGAACATTTAAAACACTTGAGATATGATATCCTATATATGCATTTTTTCATGACACAAATATTATCCAGTTGCAAATTATACTGACAGTCTAGGAGTGAGGTTTTGTTCTAATAGATACATATATCACAGATCATTATAATGACATTATATCCAAAAATTGTCATCTGGTAATATTTTCAGTTACTAAATTATGTTGCAAATCAATAACACAAAAACTATTCTTTCTTTCAATAATTAAACTTTTTTTCTTTCAATAATTCAACTGAATTACATATAATACCACAACTTCCTTTCTTTCAATAGTTCAACTTAACTACATATAATACCATAACTTCTTTTCTTTCAATAGTTCAACTTTCTTTCTTTCAATAATTGAACTCAACTACATACATTATTTATGAAGTCTCTTTCTTCTTCAATACGTTAACTTAACCACAGGTTTGCGAAGTCTTTGTGACCTTCTCAATGGTTTTGGTGTACTTTCACCTGGACCATTTATTTCTCTCTGAGGTGAGGACATTGTAGGTCCCTCATCATTTTGACTAGAGTGTCCTGTTGTAGGTGTGGACATCTCTGGTTCCAAAACTATATCTTCCAAAATACTGTCACTATCAGACTTCTGCACATTCTTAGTGTCATCCTTAGCTTCTATCATGTGATCGACATGAACACTTCTAACTTTGTCTAACACTTCTACCAGGTACCTTCTTGTACCACACTCTGCTACCACAGTCCCTATTTCCCACTTGTTCAACTTGTTTGCTTTGTGTGGGGGACTGATAACCCTCACTTTGTCACCAACAACAAATTTGCGTTGCTTACTACTACTACCAAAGTGTTTCTTCTGACTAGCCTGCTTACTTTCAATCTTAGGAGACAAATCAGGCAAAACCAGACTCAACCTAGTTCTTAACCGTCTCTTCATCAAAAGTTCTGCTGGCGTATACCCAGTTGTTGAATGTGGTGTACTACGTAGTACGATATTTCAACAAGAAACTAGCTAACCTCTGTTTCATACTGAACTTAGAGCTACCCTCTAACACTTGCTTCATGAGAGCTTCTTTAACAATTCTGACTGACCTCTCAGCAGCACCGTTCGATGCTGGGTGATAAGTAGGAACCAAAATGTGTTTGATACCATTGTATTTCATGAACTCATCAAAGATTGCAGCCCTAAACTGCGGACCATTATCCGACACTAACTCTTCAGGGTACCCCATGAGTAGCAAATATTGTTCTCAACTCATCTACTGTTCTTTGGGTTGTTGTATTTGTACCCATGTACACTACTTCTATCCATTTAGAATGGCTGTCAATCAACACTAGAAAATTGTCATTCCCAAATTCACAAAAGTCAACATGAACTCTTTGAAATGGTCTGGATGGCCATCGCCATGTCTCCAGAGGAACTTTTGGGGGTCTACTTCTTAGACTTTGACACACACTACATCTACTTGCTAGTACTTCAATCTCATTGTCTAGACCAGGCCAAAACATTACACCACGAGCTATACTCTTCATTGACACCACCCCTGTATGCTCAGAATGTAGTTCATTGAGCAATTTCTGTCTCAGTGCTTGAGGAATTATCACCCTATGTCCCCAAGTGACACAACCCTGTTTACACGACAGCTCATGACGTCTATCAAAGTATGGCTTTAACTCAACATTGGAATTAGTATCTGACCAACCATGCAAAGTACGTTCATACACTTCTTTCATAACTAAGTCCTGCTGAGTTGCCGCAGCAATCTCAGCTGCTGTCACTGGAAAGTCATTGTCCACCACTTCCGTAACATAGATGGCACCCTCAATGTCATCTTCTGGGATCTCGTACGGCAAACGATATAACTCATCTGCAACAGCGTTCTCCTTGGAACTAAGATACTCGATGCTGTGGTTATACTGTTATACTGGGATCGACGACTTCGGACCCAACAAATAGAGAAGAGGCTTGTGATCCCTAAGTAGCGTGAAGTGCCTGCCTAACAGATACTGATGAAACTTCTTAATACCAAAGATGATACCCAATGCTTCTTTCTCTCAACGTGCGAGATGCGAATGCTATTGGTCTGGTTTCACCATTCTCCATCACATGACTTATCACTGCGCCTACACCATAGCTAGATGCATCACATGCTAACTTCACCTCGCGAGCATTATCATAATGAACAAGAAGCGAATCGCTAGATAACATGCGTTTACATTTCATATACGCTTCACTTTGAGCCTTTGACCACTTCCACTTCTCCTCTTTCTGTAGCAACTTATGTAGAGGAGCCAACACTGACGCAAGATCCGGTAGAAATCGCGCGTAGAACTGAACCATTCCCAGGAACGATCTAAGCTCAGCTACATTCCTTGGTTGAGGAGCATTCACAATTGGCTCAATCTTCTCCTTGATCGGGTGTAGCCCCTGTGCACTCACTCTTAGGCCAAGATATATGACCTCGCTCACCACAAACGCGCACTTGCTCTTCTTGAGCTTTACATTGTGATCATCTAGGCGCTTCAACACCTGCTCCAAGATCGCTAGATTTTCCTCCACTGTGGTAGTGGCAATTAGCACATCATCCTGGTTACACAAACAATGGGGTATTCCCTGTAGAAACTTATCCATTGTCGCTTGGAAAATCTTTGGAGAAGACTTGATTCCATAGGGCAACTTCGTGTAGGAGTACAATCCCAAATGCGTATTTATCGTGAGATACTCTTGACTCTTCTCGTCTAAGTTGAGCTGTGCGTATGCGTGCGAAAGATCCAGCTTAGAGAAGACTTTAGCTCCCCCCAACTCGGCATACAAATCCTGCGATGTGGGTAGGGGATAACATTCGTCGTCAACTGCTCTGTTCACAGTGGTTTTGTAGTCACCACACAATCTGACGGTCCCGTCAGCCTTTGGTACCACTACTAGTGGAGTAGCCCACTCACTGTAATCTGTTTTGACGATAACTTTATTCTTTTCAAGGATCTTCAACTCAGCTTCGACTTTGTCCTTAAGAGCGTAAGGAACCGGCCATGGCCTGCCATAAATTGGAGCCGCGTCTTCTTTGATCCGGACATGGGCCACCGCACCGGAGATGCCTTCATAGCTGTCTTCGAACATCTTACTATGTCGATGTAACAGCTTCTCTAGCTCTGATGTTTCAACATGAAAAACCGTGTTCCAGTCCAACTTCAGCTTCGCTAGCCAATTCTTGCCCAGAAGAGTGGGTCGGTTTGAGTAACGAGTAACGAGCATCGGCAACGATAGCGTCTTCCCTGCGTAGGAGACCTGACAATCAAACTCGCCACACATGTGTAATCGCTCACCAGAGTATGTTCGTAGCTCAACCGCATTCTCTTTCAACGGAATCTCACTGAAATATCTCTTGTAGGTGTCCATACTCATAATCGAACGATCCGATTGGGTGTCGATCTTCATTCGTAGGTTACGATTATTGATGCAAACTTCAGTCTCGTAGTCGCGCACTTCGCCATCACTTGATTCAGCGGCATACACACAATATAAATTGAGATTATCCAAATCTTGAGCTGTATCATCCAGTGTGTAAACCTGACCAGAACGTGGCTTACCCCGAGGTGCGCTTGTCTTTTTAGACTTACAAGCTTTCGATATGTGTCCTGTCTTTCCACAATTGAAACACTGTGCTGACTTAAACGGACATTCTGATGGTGTGTGACTGTTCTTCGCGTTGCATCTATAACACAACGGAGTGTGCGTGCTTTTACTGCGATCCGGCTTGGAATTACTCTGTTTATTCCTCTTCTTGCTATTGAAGATACGTTGACTGCATACGTTTCCGGAACCAGCTGCACCACTAGAGCTCGTGCTTGAATGCAGTTGTCGAGCTTGTTTAGAGGCCATTTCCATTGCCAGCGCTGTCCTACAAGCCAAATCAAATGTAAGATGAGGAGTGTTGAGAAGCTTACTCTGTATTCGTTCGTCTAACAGTCCACAGACGAATCGATCACGCAGTGCTCTTTTCAGAAACTCTCCAAAATTGCAGTGCAAAGATAAATTCTTGAGGCTAATTATAAAGTCATTAACAGCCTCCCCACTTCTCTGCCGTCTCGTGCCAAAATTTTAACTCTCTGCAATTTCCAACGGTTTTGGGTCAAAATGTGCCGTCATTGCATCGATTATCCTCGAAAACGATGCGTCTTTAGGTTTTGCTGGAGCCAACAAATTGCTTATTATCGCGTATGTTTCAGTTCCAATTTCAGTCAACAAAATAGCCTTTTGCCGTTCTTGCGTCGAAGTGTCCGTTTCTGATGTCGGAATGATATTGTTCGCTAAGAAAAACAAATCCATTCGCTCTTTATAACTTGTGAAAGGCTCCCGAGCCTTGTTGAAAACTCCTAAACGGCCGATGTACCCACTGGGCGCCGCCATCTTGTCTTCCTATCGGTGCGAAGAAAACGACCTGGAGCGAGCGAATGTGTCCGTATCGTACGTACCAAAACTGGCAATGGCCGTACTACATGGGATACACGTGATACGCGAAAACTTCCCTTAAACTGCTGCAAACAACCATTCTGACCTCCAAAATAGGTTAAATCTCAGTCCAAAAGATGCTATATTTCTCCTTCTAGCAAAAACTGAGGTTCATTTGAGTCAACTTCGGCATCCTCGTCGCCAATTTGTAATATATTGGGCAGCAAATAATATAAACGTGACACAAGTTGTATACCAGTTTAGTGTGTGTATTTTAATGCGCACATGCGTCAACACGCAGCATACAATCCAGGTGCACATTCCAGGCACGAATGCCTAATGTAACATACATACGATGTAACTTTCATTGGTATGCAAATGTAACTAGCATTGGTATGCAAATATACAACAGATTACACTTTTAATTTTAATTTTAGGCGTATTTTAGCCATTCAATTGTAAATTTAATGGCTCATATTTTTCATTTCACAAGGCACTAGCACAATGGTTGGATGGGACATATATTCATTTTTGCAATGTTTGTTATTTAACAGTGTTATTGCTCAAATTTTCATGAGATTTTCAATAGAGACCCTACTTTCCTTATTGTCTCTTCAGTCTTCAAAATATTACTGGGTATTTCATGAAAATAATCATATTATTACATAAATAAAAACCCATTTCTTGCTCCTTTTAGAGCAAAATATTTCACCTGGCCTTCATGAATTGTAGCTGGGAAAAAAAATGAGGACAAAAGGTATTGTGAAATGTGTTAAATATGAGTGCATCACTCTAGCCAACCACTCTTCAATGTAGAATGGCTTTATACATAAAATCATGCAATGCCATGCAACTATATAGCATGGATATCCTATAATCGCTCACTTTTTTCAATAAAAAAAACCCCCAAAAGTTTGGCAAAGATGGTTTTAGGTGTCATTCAATCTTATTTTGATAAATACCAGCCAAAAGCAAAACTGCTCCAATAAAAGTTTATGAACAAAATACTCCTTAGGGCTCAACATTTTCATATCCAACTTTATTTTTACAGAACTTTGTAATTCACTTACAAATATAAACGCATGCAAAATGCAATATAAAAATCAAACTTGCGATAATAAAATCTATTATAAAAACAGTGAACATCCTCTAATCAAATGTGTCATTAATTTCTCCGATTATTTTAGCGTGTTGAGGACCACAGGAGAAAGTGGGACCGAGATGAGTATGAAAAGCTGGCAAAGGAACGTCTGGACCAGGAGCTGGAGGCTCAGGCTGAGAAAGGTAATTATATTCAAGGAAGTTTGAACACTTGATATAGAAAGGTGCGGTACAGATGAATCCATACAATTTCACTAGAGAACCCCAACTTGTTGATGCCTGTTTTAAAGAAAAGATTGTAAGAAGATTAGATGCTAATATATAATAGATGAAAGGGTCTCTCACCTATTGATGGAATTGCTCTCGTGACATGACAATAACTAGACTATTAAAGTTGGATGTAAACAGACTTTATAGAAAAGGTGACAATATTTAATGATTCTGGCACAACCAAAGATAGTTGACACATTTGAGAGGGGTGCAATGAAACAAGGATGTTATCATGTATAACATTGTTGTCTATTTGAAGAATTTCATTCCAAAAGGCACTAAATCCACTTTTGATGAAAATTGAGAATATTGATATAGGGCTGATGTTAAGGTAGATACCCGTCTTCGAACAAAAGAATTAGCATAGATTTTGAGACGAACCACAATAAAACGCACCTTTTAATATCACTTTTTCATAGACTCGTGTATTAAATCTGATAAAAAAACTGCTTTTTCTCAGAAGTTATAAAAGTGGATTCAGTCCCTTTTGGAATGGAGCTCTTCATTTGTTGTTTGTTTCGAGATTGTAAGAATGAGTTTATTTGAAGACACATGTATGCATTTTGATTCCCTATATTGCGGGAGCTGCATCTTCACCCTGATCTAAAATTAATAAAGCACCATCTCATCTATGAGTGATATCTATATTTTTGCTTAACAGAGAGGAGGAGAAAAGAGCCACCTGTTAAACGAGACCTTCTCAAGCAGCGAGAATATAAGGTTGACCTCGACTCCAAGCTGGGGAAGTCCCAGGTTATCACCAAGACGACGCCTTCCTCACAGATGGGCGGGTACTACTGCGATGTTTGCGACTGTGTCGTCAAAGATTCCATCAATTTCTTGGATCACATAAACGGCAAAAAACGTAAGTTGTGAGTAGTACACGAACTGTATGGATATTTGTAGAACCCAGAATGAAAGACACGAACGATTACCATGAAACTTACGTTGTATGCAAATTTTAAATGATCTTTTTTTGTGCTGTCAAATAGCTCAAATATAATCCTAAATGTTTGCAATTTTGTTATATAATTGAAGTAAACGTTGTTTGTTACATTCTTTGTAGGTTTTTTGGTTTCACATCATTATATCAATGTGGGATTTTTCTTATTCTTTTTTTTAAATGATCTGTATATATTTTATTCCATTGCCTTGGAAGTATGCAATATTAATTTTCTCGTGATAAATGCTATCACAATGTTATCATTAACAACCATTAAAATGAACTCATATGTACACAAAGTAAAGTTCACAGACAAAAGTTTGAAAACAAGGTTCATTTTTTTTCTGTGTTCATGTTTATAATATGGTTGGACTGAGCAACACATGTTCTAAAATAGTGAAGGACAAAAATTGAAGAAAAAAAAAAAAAAAAAAAAAAAAAAAAAAAAAACCGGCAAGGACTCTAAATATCTACAATTGCCCCACTTCCCCTGTTGTGATGTGAAAAGGTGTATTTTTATTACTGTTTTCTTCGCAGATCAAAGAAATTTAGGGATGTCAATGAATGTGGAGAGATCATCTCTAGATCAGGTCAAGAAACGGTTTGAAATGAACAAGAAAAAAGTTGAAGAGAAGAAAAAGGACTATGACTTTGAATCCAGGTTGCAAGAACTCAAAGAAGAGGTAAGTGTAGCAAATCGACATTAAAGGTACTAAAAACTCACAGGCCCGTATTCTCAAAAGCCGCCTAACATGAAGCCTAGCTTAAATCTGTGGTTTAACTATGGCTTGCTAACAGGGACACAATCCCCAAAAGTAGATGTTCGATTCATCATAATTTTTGGAAGTGAAACTATTCAAAACTGCTTGGGAATGATAAATACAATTGTTTCCCTTACAATTAAAACGCGATTCTAGAATTCAGAGAAGGTGATAGGAACATGCAACATAGAGAGATTGATTCCCTTTTAGCATGCCATAGTTAAACCACACATTTAAGCTAGGCTTAAAGGACTCCTCCTGGCTGGATTTTTGCATTATTAGAAAAATAAAGTAAAATCTAAAAAGTACAACACTGAAAATTTCATCAAAATCGGATCAGAAATAGCAAAGTTATGAATTTTCTTAGGTTTTGAATTTTTTTAAGAAACAGTTTTTGCTATCTTCAAATTGGCAAACTGATGATGTCTCAGTTCCCCTACTTTCTTTGTATTTTATTGTATGAAATACCAATTATCAAGATTTTCTGCCCCAAGGACATAAAAACAGGGATTAATCCTTGTGGAATGTTCAAGGTCACTAGTGCTTTTACCTATTTCATTATGAGGGATAGATTTTCTGTATACGCAATATATGAAAAAATGAGAAAAATAGGATTTCATATAATAAAATACACAAGAAGTAGGGGGACTGTGACATCATCATTTTGCTCATTTGAATATTCAAATATTCAAATGAGACAATGAGACAATGCCAAGAACTGTTTTACGAAAAAAATTCAATACCTAAAAAAATGCATAACTTTGTTGTTTTTCATCCGATTTCGATGAAATTTTCTGTGTTGTGTTTGTTAAATTTTACTTTACTTTACAAAACTTTTGAATTTCTGCCCAGACTCCTCCTTTAAAGTTTTTGAGAATATGGGCCATAAACCATGGGGTAAGCAGATTATCTTGAATTATATAAAAACATGGCATGCTGCTCTTGTCACGTCAGAGGAAGAAGCCGACTTTGGAGAACATTTTCAAGGCAAGACTAACCAACCAGAATTCTGAAGTAAACTATACTTTATTTTGTATTTTGAAATGAAGGATTTTGCAAGTCATCTCTTTGAGTTAATGTGAGGAGACCTGTTGAAAGTGTATATGCAAAGGATTATTGAGAAATATGAGAAGCCGAAGCTATGGACTGACCAAGTTCGGTCAACTTTGTGCTGTCTGAACTTTTGTCAGGCCCCCAATAGTCATATTATACAGTTTACAGATGAGTTCTTATAATTAGCTGTTTCATTACACATCTACCCAAATGAAGCATGTTTTAAGAGCTTTTCTCTAATATAAAAGATGAGAGCAGCAAAACAAAATTAATATTTTGTGAAACAAATTTTTTTTTTTTTTTTGGTACAATTGTTTTATGCCAAAAGGATATGAAGGTATAATATTGTTACAATCGAGATCCATGACCTTACCTTGAAGTGAGATATTTTTAAAGTATGCTTATTACATATTCCTACAAAAGGTATTCAATTCAATTCAATTCAATTCAATTCAATTCAATTCGGTTTATTAAAAAATAGTGAAAAAGCAGTCCAAGGACTGATACATTTCAAAATTACAAGTTTTAAAAACAACATAAAATAACTAAAATATCGAGTAATCATCAGCTAAAAATATAAACATACAACTACATGTGCATACAATAAAAGGTAGAAACGTAGGGGACAGAGAAAGAGGAGATGAAGAAAGAAAAAACAGAGGCATAGAAGATGAGGATAATGTAGTAAAGAAAAGGAGAAGACAAATTACGAAATTAAATCTTAGAGTACATGCATATAAAGTAAGTAAATTGTAAAATATCTAAAAGAAGTGTATAAGAACAATTGAATAGGTACATAAACGATTGAACATGCACAAACGTCATTGATAAAATCGGCAAGAGCAGACAACTAGGCTTGACTCCAGAGGTGTGATAAGTAGAGATTGAAAAGAGTATCGCAGTAATGGAACAAGCCTAGTAAGTATAAATTGTGTAGTTCATAACAATAGTATAAAAATTGTATATATTGAAAATACAATTGGTATCCAGGCATTGCAATCTAACGCAGAAATGAAAGAAAGAGGAAGACAAGAGTAAGAAAGGTAGCAATAGAGAAAGAAATAGAAGAAGGAAAGAAAAGGGGAGAGGGAGTTGAGTAGAGATAAAGAGAGAGAGAGAGAGAAAGAGAGAGAGATAAAGAGAGATCAAGTGAGGAGAGAGAAGAAGAAAGAGAGAGAGAGAGAGCGTTAAGCGACTGCAAAAAGACAGTAAAATCATGGTTATCAGCGTTGCAGAAAGCATAGAAATTGTGACACACTTGCAATTGATAAATTCAACGGATAAGAATATAAAGACCATAATCAAATGAATGTAATTGTGACTGTTTGATACAATGTTGCAGTCAAAGTACAAATTACTGATAACTGTACATGGTGGGAAAAAAAACAGCAATTGCACAAAAAATGCAAAGAGAATATCAATTAATGCATAGCAAAGGAAAAGGGGGGGGGGAAAGGGGGAGTGTAGAAGATAAGAAATAGAAGAGGAAAAAGAAGATAAGAAGGGAAAACGGAGAAGGAGTGAGAATGAGATAGAAACGAGAAGAATAGAGAGAAAGAATAGAGAAAGGAAAGAGAAGAAATAGGGAGTTGGAAGAAGGTTGAAAAAAAGAAGGAAAAGGGGAGAGAAGAAAAAAGAGAGAAAGAAGACAGAAGGAAGAAAAGAAAAGAGAGAAGAGTAAAAGAAAGACTATGCATGCATTAAAGATACTCAACGATTAAAATGTAGCTGAATAGAGAATATAAATATGGAAGTGAAATATGATACATTTTTAAGTAGTACACTCCATACAATATCAGGCGATTATGATTGTAAAGGCAATGTTGTATTAAAAATACAAATAACTGTACATGACGAAATAGTTATACAGTATAATGCAAAGTCCAATGATGCATAGAAAAGTACAAGTGAAAAGAAAGGGAAAGCAGTAGATAAGAAATATAAGAAGAAAAAAAAGGGTTAGAAGGAGAAAAAGAGGGTAAAAAGAGTTGAGGGAGATATAGGAAAGACAAGACTAGGGAGAGGGGAGAGAAAGGGAGGAGAAGACTAAGGGAGATAAGAAGAGGTTGGAAGTAGAAAAAAGAGAAGAAAAATAAAGAGAGAGAAGACACAGGAAGAAAAAGATAATAAGAGTGAAAGAGAGACGATGCATGCATTAGACATGTTAGAGATAATCAATAATTAAAATAAAGATGAATTGAGCATGGATACAATTTGTGGTATCGCAGATAATTTGTATCTACGAGTTTTACAAAAAGTCCAGACAATTAGAGTTTCTTAACTGACGTCCTGAACGGGAAAGCGATTCCCTGGTAGGGGGGAACAAGTCGCGATGGCGCTCAGACTTCAGTAAGCCGAGACCAAAGCGTAGTAACAGACCATCTCTCCGTTCTCTCAGCGATGTGAGACCATACAAGGCAAGTAGATCGGCATAGGGGAGAATGTTCGGGTATGCGATGCAGCGTAGAGCTCGCTTTTGGATACGTTCGAGTTCATCAGATTGGGCTGTGGTGAGACTCGTACTCCAAACAGGTGATCCAAATTCAAGTAAAGGACAGATGTAGGTTTTGTAGATGGACACTAGATCGTCGACATTAGCTCCATGCTTCTTTAAGACGCTGAATATGTAAAGTCGTCGAGCAGAGCGAGAGACCATGAGCTCAACGTGACGATCAAATGTGAGATTATCCTGTATCGTGATTCCAAGAAGGACCATTGATTTCACCCACTCTAAGCGGCAATCATTAATCATAAGTGGCACTTTTGGAGGCGGACATTTCATGAAGCTGAACTGAATAGCTTTACATTTCTCGGGTTTCAATTTCATATCATTAGTATTACACCATTCACTCAATGCATCAAGATGAATCTGCAGGGAACTATCCTGAGATTTGTGAACAACTTCAAGCAGACTTAGGTCGTCAACGTATTTCCAACGATTATCCATGGACACAGCCGCGTCGTTGATCATTACTAGGAATACCACCGGCCCCAGCTTAGTCCCTTCAGGAACACCGCATGTGAGATTCAACTGGGTCGATGTCTTTCCCTGGTAACGCACTGATTGGGAACGATGCGACAGGAAACTACATATCGTAGGAAGAATGGAGATGTCAACGTCTAAAGAAGTCAGCTTCTGGATAGCTACAGTGTGGTTTATGAGGTCGAACGCCTTCATAAAATCAACAGTGCATAAATTGACATAGTGAGCTGGCTTATCAAGATTCTGCTGGATGACATTGAGCAGACTCACAAGATAATGGTTGATGGAACATCCCTTGATATTACCATACTGCGACTTGTCAAGTTGGTGTGTAAGATCAGAGATTAGCCAGTCCGCGAGAAAGCTTTCGAAGATCCTGGCGAAGACTGATGTTACAGAGATGGGACGGAGTTGCGAAAATTCTTTGACAATCGGAACCTTCGGCACTGCACAGACGGATGCGTTCTTCCACCTCGCTGGGAAATATCCCAAGTGTAAACAGTCGTTGAAGATTTTAGCGAGAGGCGAAGAAAGTTCTAATGCAAACTCTTTGATGAGCCGAACAGGAATGTCACTGGGATGGGCAGCCTTCGAAGCACTCAATCGCTTAAGACGAGTATAAACATCGTGCTCCCTAATTGAAGGGGGAGCTGACGGAGCTGGAAGAAATGCAGGTAGCTTTGTCAAATCTAAGCTGGGCAACTGAGTACAGATACTGGCGAAGAAAGAATTCAAGTCATTAGCAACTTCGAGAGGGGTTTTGTCACTTGAGATTTTCAGAGATTTCTTAGTAGCACCAGTTAGGGCACGAATTTGCTTATGCCATTTACCAGGTTCAGACTTTAAGCATTCAATTTTGTTCCTGTAGTAGTTGACTTTAGCAAGTTTGATATCTCGCTGAACTTTATTGTGAAATCTGTGATAGTCATCGGTCTTTCCTCGCTTATAGGCGTTATCGCGTTTCTTGATAGCGTGTCTAATAGTATCGTTAAGCCATGGTTTATCAGAATCTTTACGTTTGATTGTAATTTGTGGGAAACATTGTCTGTACTTACTACAAAGGGTGTCGTGAAGGAAGTCAACCTCCTCATCAGGATCATTATGAATAGCATAAGTTTATAAACACCTATTATTTTTTTTCCCTATGGTCATGAAATTTAAATATTGTTGGCTGAAATGAAATTTTCCCTCACTTGGGGTGAAAAAAATTTATTAAGGGGATTTAAAATCAATGCTAGATATATTATCATGTTGATTTTTTTTTCTTTTTTTTGCAGGAGGAGAAGCACAAGGCGTACCAGAGAGAGAAAAGAAAGGAAAGGAAAAGAAGAGCAGATGATGGAGGGATAGATGGAATGGATCCTGACATGGCTTCTATGATGGGCTTTGCTGGATTTGGTAGCAGTAAAAAGAAATGTAAGTAAGATGATGGAGGGATAGATGGAATGGATTCTGACATGGCTTCTATGATGGGCTTTGCTGGACTTGGTAGCGGTAAAATGATGGAGGGATAGAGGGAATAGATCCTAACGTAGCTTCTACGATGGGCTTTGCTGAATTTGGTAGTGCAAGAAATGTAAGTAAAATGATGGAGGGATAGATTGAATGGATCCTGACGTAGCTTCTATGATGGGCTTTGCTGGATTTGGTAGTGGTAAAATGATGGAGGGATAGATGGAATATAGTCCTTAACATGGGCTTCTATGATGGGCTTTGCTGGATTTGCTAGCAGTAAAAGAATGTAAGTAAAATGATGGAGGGATAGATGGAATGGATCCTGACATGGCTTCTATGATGGGCTTTGCTGGATTTGGTAGCAGTAAAAGAAATTAGTAAATGATGGAGGGATGATGGAATGAGATCCTGACACGAGCTTCTATGATGGGATTTTGCTGGATTTGGTAGTGCAAGAAATGTAAGTAAAATGATGGAGGGATAGATGGAATAGATCCTGACGTAGCTTCTATGATGGGCTTTGCTGGATTTGGTAGTGCAGAAATGTAGTAAATATGATGGGGATAGATGGAATGATCCTGACATGGCTTCTATGATGGGCTTTGCTGGATTTGGTAGCAGTAAAAGAAATGTAAGTAGATGATGGAGGGATAGATGGAATAGATCCTGACATGGCTTCTATGATGGGTTTGCTGGATTTGGTAGTGCAAGAAATGTAAGTAAAATGATGGAGGGATGGATGGAATGGATCCTGACATGGCTTCTATGATGGGATTTGCTGGATTTGGTAGTGCAAGAAATGTAAGTAAATGATGGAGGGATAGATGGAATAGATCCTGACGTAGCTTCTATGATGGGCTTTGCTGGATTTTGGTAGCAGTAAAAAGATAATGTAAGATGATGGAGGGATAGATGGAATAGATCCTGACATGGCTTCTATGATGGGCTTTGCTGGATTTGGTAGTGCAAGAAATGTAAGTAAATGATGGAGGGATGATGGATGGATCCTGACATGGCTTCTATGATGGATTGCTGGATTTGGTAGTGCAAGAAATGTAAGTAAAATGATGGAGGATAGATGGATAGATCCTGACGTAGCTTCTATGATGGGCTTTGCTGGATTTGGTAGCAGATAAAAGAAATGTAAGTAAAATGATGGAGGGATTAGATGTGGAATAGATCCTGACATAGCTTTTCTAATTGATGGTGACGTTTGCTTTGTGAGTTTATAAGCGAGTGCAAGAAATGTAAGTAAAATGATGGAGGGATAGATGGAATGGATCCTGACATGGCTTCTATGATGGGCTTTGCTGGATTTGGTAGTGCAAGAAATGTAAGTAAAATGATGGAGGGATAGATGGAATATATCCTGACGTAGCTTCTATGATGAGCTTTGCTGGATTTGGTAGTGCAAGAAATGTAAGTAAAATGATGGAGGGATAGATGGAATAGATCCTAACATGGCTTCTATGATGGGCTTTGATGACCCAGCTTTTTTATTTATTTTTTTATTTTTTGGGGGGAATCATAATTATGGCACTTTTGGAAAAAAAAAAAAAAATGAAGACTCATTTCTCCTCTGTCCTGAGCACCTCCTTATAACAGGAGAGCACTTTAGCTTACAAAAGCGTATTTGTGTTTTGAAAGATAGTAACAGGGCATTCCCTTATGGCTTGGGTTGAAAAGGGTTAAAATCATGTTTCCAGCATATTCCTTATTATTCAATATCTGGTTTCATCTTCTGATTATACCTGTGTAGTACTTGTTATTAAATATGTACTTGTATTTTGTAAAATGCTTGGAAATTTATTCTGTTTCAATTATGTTTAGATCCCTTATCGTTTCTCATTTAATTTTAATGCTTGCAGTCTGATTAGAAGTCGACACCACAAATGTGTAGCAACACAGCAGAGTATAAAGGAAAGAGACCAAGCGAACTCTATGAAGGTACAGGGCCCAGTTGATGAGTGCAATCTGCCATCGGGTGTAATCCAACCAATACTATTGTACTTACGGTAAATTGCCACTTTGCCTATACACTCTGTGACTAATGTCCATTCGGTCTCATCCCACATGGTCCAACTCCATTTCATCTACAACCAGTTCGTCTAATTACGTTTTGGTCTAATTGCCACTTTGCATGTTTAACGCCTTGTCTAATGTTTACTTGGTCTAACACTTTTTTAGATTACTTTTAACAAACTGGTAAAAGATCAAACATTCATGTAAGAATTACACGAATATGCAATTAGACAAGTTGGATACTAGACAAATTGGCATTTAGACCAAATGGTCATTTATAGACCAAATTGTTAGTAGACCAAATAGGTTTAGCCCGTGTGGCATTAGGAAATCGAAGAATTGGACCAACTGCTGTAAGTGGATATAAACCGTACCAACATAATACATGTTCACATCTCTGTATGTTCATGAAATAATTTGCCATCGCCATTCAAGAATGTCTAATGGGATTTGCGAGGTAGGGTCTGCTCCCATTATAATGAGCACAGATGAAGGATTTTGTTATGATAAGGCAATTCTTCCAATCCCAATTTCAAACAGTTTCACAAGATTTTATTGTAACAAGGTATTTTGGCTCAAATTATAGCAAGACTGGACTGCTTTGTATAAGCATACCTGCCAACATTGTGAGTCCAAATATAGGGACAAAGTGGGAATACAAATTTTAAAAATAGGGACAATTCTGTATTTCCTATAGATTACTGTGCACAGATTTTTCAAAAAATAGGGACAAAGGGTTGTAAATGGTGATAAATGCTCCTTCTTTTCCCCCAAAGTAGGGACTGTCCCTACTAAATAGGGACAGTTGGCAAGTATGAATAAGGCTTCTGGCTTCTAAGTTTAATGTGTAAATTTTGAATTTTATATGGCTAATTTCCCTCAATAGAAATGTTATTGTATCCCTCATTACAAATTGCAAACTACCTTGTAACAAAGTCTTGCTTTTCTGAACATGTACAAACGTGTGCACATATTTGAAAAGACCATTGGGAGAACTGCCTCTTCATAATAGAAACTTAATGGCCAGTATTCTGATCCGCTGACTAGAGTTGTATGAAGTTGAACAATAGGATCGCACAATAGCACCACACAAATACAAAACAACTTTGCAGACCTTCGGTACGAAAAAACCCTCCAAAATTGTACGATTCCAAGGCCGATTTCAAGACGATGCATTATACTGGAAATCCATTGAAATGAATGACGCAACAATCTATTTTTAGTAGCAGGACCACTTGCTTACACTGAAAACCGAGTGACATTGATACTTGCAGTTGTCAAGATGAGCTTACATTTTTCAGCTGGATAGTACAATGGTATTGTTCTTCCCTGAATTAATTGTGGACTAGGATTCTCATAGGCTATTTTGAACTTCATGGCGCTGAATCGTTAATCTCGGGAAATTTCCATTTTGTCGATACAAATATGCAATCAATCAAATAAATTATGGAATAATTTATAATGCAACTTTATTATAGCGAAATTTTGACAACTTTTAGCTTCAAGGTAACAAGAAAACTAACAAATTAGCTGCCTCAAACAGAAAACTCGCAAAGCCGTATCCAATTCTAAACCACCTATACCCCTAGTTTAAAATTCATTACAAATGTTTGTACATATCCAGTCTGCTGTCTTAACTTAAGACGCTATCGGAGACTGGATTTATATTTTTAGACACATGCTTCACCGACTCTTTATAGAGAAGCGTGCCAACCAGCGTTGCATTCTCGTTTCAAAATCCGTACAGTTTTGGTGCTTTAGTACAAATCTAGTCAGTGGATCAGAATACAGGCCATTGTATCCGTTATAACAGGAGTAGATTAGGTAAAAGTGGTTCCTGCTACAGCAAACTTGGTACATTGCGATGTCACATCTCTTCTTTCTCCTTTCAAACAGATAGAATTGAAAAGAAAACAAACTGACATCATCCTGAAATCATGGCAAATATCTGTTTGAATGTCCCGAAGAAGTTTTTTTTTTCTTGTGTGTCATGTTGAACTTCTTAACCAACATAAGATCCAGTTGTTCCAAAGGCAGAAATGTTTGTTCTCCCAAATTATTTTGGTTCTGTTGATATCTACTGTGAGCAAATAAGATTTGATCAAATAATAATGGTGCAAAGTCTTGTGGATGGTTTCAAGTTGGGGGGGGGGGGGGGGGGAACACACAGAAATAGTTTACAAGGGAACTTTGAATTTTTATCAAATCATGACCTTTGTATAAGTATAATGTTAGTGTGCTTTTATAGACAACACCTTACATATATTACAGATATAAAAAATCATTATCTTTTTGAATGTTAAGTGCATTGTATTTTAGTAAAATTTTAACGATAGATAATAGCAATAGGATTTTTCTTTATAGATTTTGATTTGGCTTCAATTTTTAATATGTGCAGATTATTAAAATAACGTGTAATGGCCTCCATAGCGCATGTTCAGGCCAATTTTGGTTAGAATGAATTGTATAGATAACAGCAGAGTTATTTGACATTTATTTGCAGGTAAAACTTAACCTTTGACCTTAGACACCTGCATCCGACTTTTTATCCCCTCACGACCAAGAAAATTATATTTTTTTAAAGCACGAAACCTTTTTATTTCAAGGCTTATAGACATAAGGAAAGAGAACATAAGGAAGGGAACCAGTGAAATGACCCTATTTTAAGGTGAATTTGTTGAAACTATGTTCTTTTATACTACGGTTTACTGAATTATGTTAATTCATTCTTGTTCCATTACAATATATACGATCAAATGAGATTTTACAATGACACGGCAACTCTCCCATTCCCTAAGTTCAAACCTGTACATCTTTTTAATATAGTAAGAATGTACTCTATGCTCTATAGTTCCATGTACATATTATGTTCATAACAAATATTTAGGTTTGTAAAAGTAAAAGTAAGAAATCATTGTTAATAATATGTGTGATGTATATACATGTCAAATAAAAGTGAATTTCAAATAAAGCCATATCCTGTATTATTCTTTAGTATTTCAATGGCATAAAACAAATGCAGGTAGCAGCACATTTCGACATCATTAAAGAATAGTAACTGAAATTTTTCAGATATCAATCATTAGCTGCAATTATTAAGATAATTGTAAGACTTTCCCACCAAAATGCATTTAGGTTGAGACATGAACAAAAAGAAAGGAAAGCACAGAAGAGACTTAATTTGTTTGCCATAGCGTTACAATATAAATAGTTATTACTTACATTTTTCAACCATAACAGCATACAAAAAAAATCCAGTGAGCGTTATATTTTCTTAATAAATTTTTTTATTTCAGTCCCATCAAAGGGATAACTTTGGCAAGCAATAAATACAAATTCTAAATTCAAAATTTTTACTAGTACATGGATAATGTAACTTAATAAAATTTAACTTTAACAGTGGATAACTTTAAAACTTTTTAACACCAAAACATATAATAATGTAACATTGTTTTACATCAAACACATCCATCCTGTACTTCAAAGAAAAGTAAGAAATCATTGTTAATAATATTTCAATCATAATATTTCACGTTATACGGTAGAGCAAAATAAGAAAACATAATTCTTTATATGCTCACAAGATATAATAAGCCATTAGCTCTGTAAAGATCACCTTTCTATAATAATAGTTGTAAAACCCATCTATAAAGGTCACCTGTCTTTAGCGATGACTCTCTTCCCCAAATATGGTATTATTAATAGAAAGTTTGGAGAAAAGAATGTCACATTTCTGTTTCTATCCTCACATAGAATACTGATCAGCTTTAAATTTGATTCTTATCAAACTACAATATTTAAAGGAGAATTGTCCCTTTGTAGATAGTTGGCTTACTGTGGATGCAGAAAAATCAAATAAGCACATTAGTGAAGATTTGGTGAAAATTGGATAAATGATAAGAAAGTTATGAGTATTTGAATATTGAGATCTCTAATGGCATAGGAAATCTCCCATTGGCAACGTGGTCACCATTTGTGATGTCACAAAGGGAGAACTCCCCATATGGTGTGCATAAAAACTGTTCAAAATGTCTCTTTATTTTCTTTCTAATGATAGAACAGCTTTTCTTTTCATGATATATTATGACTTTCATATATTTACAAGTCATCCCATAAAAAGATTCTTTATTCTCCCTTTAGAATCAAGAAAAAAGAGGATTTCAGTACAATGTGTACAATAGATGTGGGAAAGATCTCCCTGCATTACATCACACATCATGGTTGCATTGCCAATTGGAGGATCTCCATATCATAAGTGATCTCAAAGTCTAAAAATTCATATCTCTCTTTTTCATTGCATGATTTTTCTGAAACTTTCCTAATATGTTTTGGGGGTTTGTCTCCATTCACTGAAGCTAAATTTCTCTGAGGGGATAATTCCCCTTTAAACATAATCTTGAGTAGTAGTCAAGATGAAAAAAAAAAATCGAAACAACAGTTTCCATTCTTGATTATAACACCAAACATAAAGCATAGCAAATAAATGCCACACACCAAACGAATTAGGAGGGAATAATGTAATCGCTGAGAAAAAACAAAAACAAAACAAATGACATATTTAACCGATTCATTCAAAATTATTTTGGCTGCAACAACTCGAGTTGAGGTTAAACCTCAATACAATAAACATTGTACTTGTATCACAACGTCACATTGACAATACTGAATTGGCAAATAGACAATAATTTTATTTACGCACTTGGATATTGGGAAAATTATTGATTACCATGATATGTAAGAGAAAAGAAACAAATGTACATTTAGTTAAAACAAATTAGTACATTAAAATTAGGATGTGAAAGTTGTTTAATGGATGAACAGGTATAGTAAATATACAGAAAAACAGTATGCATGCAATGGTAACTAGCATACAGTAGAAAAGGAAAGCAAAATGTCTGGATTTTTCACAAAATTAATGAAAAATGTTGGGCAACTAGAAGATATTTATTATTGGTAATAATAAATAGATTTCCACTTGCAATACTACTGTACAGCAGCAAGAATTGCTGTACTGTAAATTTTGCATAGTTCCTGCACAAACACAAGCTTGAAACTAAAAATGAGCAAAAGTTTCACCCAAATAAATTTGTAAAGATAACAGCTGTACTCTGTGAATTCATAAAGGCACAAACACATATTTCTATCACTCAGCGCAAAATTTAAACAGTTCAACTTTTAGAATGATTGTTGATATATTTCTAGTACAGTCCAGTCCTGTTATAAGGAGCATAGATACTACAAGATTTTGTTATAACAAGGTAACTCTTAAAATCCCAATTCATATCAGGAAAACTTATAAATGTGATAACTTGTGTAAAACAAGATTTCATTATAGTAAGATAATTGGCTCGGTCTCATTATAATGGGAGAAGACTGTGATTTTATAGAAAACTAGTCCAATCCTTACAAAAGTGGTTCTAGGACAGTTACTCCCTGAACAATTACCTCCCGGACAACTACCTTTGCCAAATATCTACCCCCTAACTCTACACCCAACCCTAACCCTATTTTCATTTTATTGTTTGGGGGGGGGAGGTGTGCTTCAGGTAATTGTCCAGGGGGTAGTTGCCCTCATCCGTACAAGCATAGATCATGCTTGACCTCAGAGATGTTGCAACCAACAGACTCCATTTTGACTTGACAGTAAGGATCTAGAGGAAGAAGTTTTCTTCCAGGAACAAATGGCTTGATACTGCATCCATACAACTCTGATAGAACTCGGTCTCACTCGGAGGGTTGAACGATCTGTGTTGTTTGGCATTAAGTTGACAGTGATGAAAGATTAAAAGCATTGAGAAAGATATAGAAAAATAGAGAAAAGGATCGAGAGAGAGTAAACAGCATGAATTGATAACAGAGGAGGATGCAGAAATGGAAGAGAGAATGAGGAAGAGGAAAAAGAGTAAACATTAAAATGAAGTACTTGGAGGGTTGAACAATCTGTGTTGATTGTGATAAGGAACTAACTATGGGGTATAAGTGATGCAAGGTTTAAAGCTGTGAAAAGATATGAAGAGATAGAGAAAGGTGTAAACAGAAAAGGGGGAAGGGAACGAGTGAGGAAAAAGACATTGAGAGGGTTACAGGGATGGAGGGGGGGGGAGAGGAATGGAGTTGGGTTCATAAAGACTTTGTTAAGTGCTGCAGATTTTGAATTATTCAAAATTAAAACAGGCAGTGATATCACAGGTGTCCTAAGATGCTCAGACACTTAAAAAAACAAATTTAGGGGAAATGTAAAGAGCATTGCAAATTTCCATGATTTCTTTTCATCCACATATTTTAATAACTGCAATGAAGTTTTATCCACTTTCTTCTTATTCTTTTACTTGGTAAATTAGTCATAGAAGGATAATCTTTTATGATTCTCCAACCATGCCAATCTCAGACATTTATATAATGCCGAGTATCGTATAGCTAAACCCCACTACATCTTTTCATATAATCTTGTTGTACTCTAATCTCAAATACCGCTAGAAAGCTCACCTTTTGTCTGATGATCTGTTTGGTTGGAAAAGATCACACAGAATTCCTTCACTCTTAATCGCCTCGTCTCTATCATTCATCTTAGAATACTTCCTGCTACCTGGAAATAGGAACAAAATTACATGGATCTTTAAATGGCTCCTTAACCTTATTTCATTTTACTTAATGTTTGATAAGGAAAATTATTTTGTCGCCCTATCATAGGCCTACTTGCCAATCTTGAAATGCAAGAAATAAGAACGCATTTTCCAAATTTTCCAATAATGGAAACATGTACCTGGTAACACAATACCATGGATCTTTCCTCATGTATATCTTTACAATCAACATGACTGTATGTGTGAAATCGTCTCTTCCCCACTCTATTTTGAAGTGGTATCTATAAAGGGGACTTTATTTTTTTCTTCTCCCTATGTATATTTTATGCTAGTATTTAAAATTCATTTAACTATTGAAGAAGATAGTAATATTGACACCAAATAGTTTATTTTGTGTAGAAATATGATTAATTTTGTCCCCAAAATTAACTCTGAAAAAATTAAGGCAAACAGTGATTTACAGGTACAGTAATTGCCTGGCTAAGAGTAAATTTTTGTAATTGCAAAATCATATTTGTTTTTTATCATGATGATATGGTTTCCAATGAGCTAAACAGTCAGAGAACTCAAGTCCATGAGCAAGGCATTTTGTTTACATGCCTCTCTCTCTACACAGGTTAATAAGGTACCCTTTTGAATGCTTAGCATGTGCACAGGGGGTGGAGAATGTGCACACATTGTGTGCAGACCATCCAATGATGGGTGTTATATTTCTCAATTTTAACATATATTGTTGCAATAAATAAAAGCCTTGATAACCATCACTCGGGGGCCAGTATAGCTTATAAAACAGCCGTAATGACAATATTCATATGAACCACACTGTACAAGAATGGGCAAAACGGATGCTTTTTAATTGTCTTACCGGCCTTGAGTGATATATATGATCAAGGCTTTAACATATCACTATTATTAGAAGTTATACCTCTTTTAGTGTGACCATTTGGATGATGCTGTGCAGTGTGATTGAGTTGTGATGCCATCTGCGCATCTATCATGTGAGGACCATCATCACTTTCCTCTGTCTGAGATTCATCCATCATGAAGCCTTCTTTCTCTCTCATTCTCCTCAATCTTCTTGTCTTCACCCCAGGCTCACAATCCTCCTTCTCTCGCTTGGTCTTGTTCGTCATCTTCAACACTGGGTTAGCAGGTCTTGAATTTGTCTCTGCCAAGACATTTCTTTGGATTGATCGAACTAAGGAAGATCCTGGAAGTGCTACAGGCTTCCTGGCGGATCCCTTGGCCTTGTTATTGTTCTCGATGGTCTTTCCCGTGGTTGTCGTAGAAACAAAGTCCTCCCCTCTTTGTCCCCTCATTTTACTCTTCCTAGAAGTAGGGGAAAGGGTCATCGTTGGGGCATGCCTCACATTTTTAACTCTTGGGGGTTTCACCTGTCCTTGCGGTGATACATGAGAACTGTTCTCAATGCTTGTAGTCATGGTAACAAGGTCCTCTCCACTTCGACCTCTCATTTTGCTCTTCCTACTAGAAGGGGAAATGATCGTTGTCGGTTCTTGCATCGCATCTGCTAATCTACGAGGCCCTTCTGTATCAAGTCCATAACGCCTGGAGCTTATTGGCGATTCCATAGTCATCTCATCTTGAAGGTACATACTCCGTTTCTGGGACACTACCGATTCTTCGTTGTCTTCCGTCGGATACAGGGACCAATGAGGTGAGGACGTCTTTGGTATTCCTGGGAGTCCGAATTCTGATAGAGGGCTGTCACATGACATGCTGGCCTCTGTTGAAACTGACATGACCTGTGTGGAATAGAAAGAAATATTTGTTTGAGACATCAGATTATATTAATGACTTTTGAAGAACTCTGACCATGGGCTGTCACTCATGTGACATACTGGCATACTGACATGAACTATGTAGAATAGAAGGAAATGTTTAAAAGTTTGGATGATTAGGCTAATGATTTTGACGAACCCAATTTGGTGTTGTGGCGTGCACCCATAATCCAGCCAACGTAAATTATAAACTGACACGGATCGCACCCTGTTTCGAATCCCAGTCCTGTCTTTTGGATGATCATGATGTTACAGGTCGGTCACAGACGTAAAAATAATCATATCTGATTGATACACATCTTTAAAAACCCAACACCCCCAACCCTGAGCATTTTACTATCTCCTTATATTAAAAATCTGGTAGCCATGTGCATGATTATAGTGGGAGTGGACTGTATTTGTGAAGCTACTGGGGGGGCATTTCATCAAAGGACTTGTCGGACATTTTATCCAACAAATTTGCCCTCAGCCAATCAGATGCAAGTATTTCAGTAGCTTATAACAGTTTGTCGGATAAAACGTCCGACAAGTCCTTTCATGAAATGCCCCCCTGGTCATTTCATATCTACTGCAGATATCATGGGAATAATAAGCAAATAATCACCGTTGATTTAATTGATAGGCAAACTATCACTTCCCAGGCTAGCTGGATAAGCTATCTCCTCCGAAGCAAAGCTGAGGAGAGATAGCGTGTACATCCAGCTTGCCGATAATTTTATTTTTCACACAACAATAATTATATTCGGCCAATGAAAATCTGGTTGTTTTTTATAGCAAGGGGAGGAGTGCTCAATTTCTTTGGCAATTATCAAGATATGGACAATTGAAATAAAATGATTAATCAAAGAGTATTCAGATTTTGGATAGGTTTGTACCATAGATCACAACAAATCATAAATAATTTTATGCATCAACCTATAAACCACTGGTCAACCGAGGTTGAGGGGTTCTGATTCTATTGAGTAGTTTTCAAGGTATGGATTTTTTTTTTTTTAATGATAGAGTATTCAGGTTTCTGACAGGTTTACATCTACTGAAGACTTCATTCTTCAATTTTCATGATTAATTATGAATAATTTGATTTGTTGGCCTATAAACCCTTGATTGTTGGTGATAGCAAGGGAGGGGTTTCTCATTCTCTTTGGTAACATTCACAATACAAAAAATCCAAATAGTTTTGATTAATGATGGAGTAAATCGGAGTTCTGATAGGTTTACATCTACCAAAGATATTACATTCTTTAATTTTCATGAAAGATCATGAATAACTTGATTTGCTGACCTATAGTGACAGCAAGAGGGAGGGGGAGTCTTATTCTCTTTCTTTAGTTTTCAAGGTATGGAAAATCCAAATAGTTTCAATAATCATGGAGTAATCAGTATTCTGATAGGTTTACATCTACTGTAGATTTATGTAATCTTTAATTTCATGGTGTGTCATAAATAATTGAATGCATTGGCCTATAAACCACAAGGTGTTATACAAAGGAGGTGTGGGGGGGGGGGTGTTATTCTCTTTGGTAGCTTCCAAGTGATTATTATCATTATCAGACAGTAATCGAGTTTCAGATAGGTTGACATCTACTGTAGATTTTAGTCTTCAAATTTCACGATAAATCACAAACAACTTAACTGTATGCATCAAAACAGATTGTTTGGTGGTGTAGAGTGGATGTTTCTGAGAGTCTGGAAAGTCAAGTGCTGGAAGACCCCCATTCATATTTTTGACTTATCTAAAATCTTTTAGCAAGATATTCATCTTAATTTGCTGCACTGTACCCAGGTGAGATAATTGGGAACCCAAGCCAGAATAATGATAATAGAGCATGTATGACAGGCATATCATGTGCATTATATAAGAGATTGCTTTATCATATAACATTTATCATTATTATGTCACGAAATAGATTTTAGACAAGTATTTTGGAAGTAAAAAAATTAAATAAAAGAGTGTGGTTTCTTTTGATTTGCTATATTGTAAATATTTCTGCTTGAAACTTTTTGAAAATATTTAAGTAAATATGTATTTTACTTTTAAAAAACCAAACATAATAATTACCTCAGCAGCATCCATTGAAACCTGTGATAGCTGGCTGTCAAATGCTTCAGTAGGTAAGCTGGCACTGTTCCTTGTGAAACAGACTCCATTCCAACTAAACCTTGTCTCACTCTCAACTTGACTAGACAGAATATCTCCTGATTCTTGAGGTGACGAAGGCGAGGTAGAAGCACTGCTTTCACCGCTGCTCTTTTGGTAGTACTCATAGACAGCTTCCTGCTCCTCGTCATCATTGTCAGAATCGTCCTGGACCTCGTCAGAAGAACTGTCTGGATGTGCGCTGACCATCCAAGGGACGTCCCCTGTGTCCTCGCTCTGTGAAGTAGTATCAATGGCACTCTTGGGGAGAGGACTTTCCTCTCTCCTCCCTCTACCCATTGGTTTGGTTATCTTCTTTACATCTTTGTCCCTCAGATGATTTACTTTAGAGTTACTGGTGCTCTTTGTATTCTTCCTGGTGACAGTTTTCGGGTCCATTTTTTCTGCAGACTTGCCCATGCGTCCCCCCTCAAGGCCAGGAGTTTTTGAGAACCTTTGCTCGGGTGTATTCATCGGAGATTGACTTTCACCTTTAAATATCTTAGAATTGAGGGAACTCTCAAGGTTGTACTCCTCAGGATCAAAGACATGCTCCTTGGCTTCAGTTTTCAGTCGTGTCATCCCGCTTCCTGCATCCTCATCCTCAAATTCGTAGAGCTTCTTCTCTTCAAGTGACAGTTCTCTTTTCTTCAGATGACCGGGTGATTCAAGAGGCAGTTTCCTCTTCTTTAGATAACTTGGTGATGCACTCTTAGCTGTCACGCTCTTCTCTATCGCCATGGTTTCTGCAGTCCTTTCCTGTTGCAGGGAGGAGTTTCTGGTGTTTGGTCTTGATAGTGGTGACTGCCCGAGATTAAAACTGACCCTTCTAGATGTGACATGCTTCTTTGCAGAGCTCCTGCAACAAAAGAGATATTTTCCCATTTAATTTCCTGCATGTTTCAAAAGTACTTTATAATACAAGTTTTGAATACTGTATTAAATCAGACTCTATGTGAATGAGAACTAAATATATTTTAACTGTAATAATTTAAAAACAAGACAATAGCCAGATTGTGTCTCTCCCACCAATGACCACATAACATGAAGGTTTCCCCAAGCACAAGTATGTCCCTAACTAAGCTTGATTTCACAAGAAAGTCTTGCAAATAATATTTAACATTTGAACTCAAATGACCTTTGACAACATGATGGTACCCCTAGTGCATCTATCAACTAAGTTTGGTTGCCACTGGACCAGCAGTTGCTAAGCTTTGAGTCATAATAAAAAGAGAGTCTTGCAAGTAAAAGTGTGACGGACAAACGCCATTTGGATCCCTAAATCTTACCTTCACCTCCGGTGGGCGAGACAAAGAACATAATAAAATCAATATATTATGGACACACAAGAAAACCAATGTAGTCCATGGGAAATAACAATATATGGCAGAGTAGAGTTAGTCTAGCTGCTCCATGATGTATATTATATGTTTAAACTCATCTAACAACTTCATAAGCAATGATTTTTAAATTTAAAAAAAAAAAATTCTTTGTGTGTAATTTTTATAAAAAAAACTTAAGAAATATGTATATGGTCATGTGTCACAAGTTGGGGTATAGTAAAAGGGTGGAGGCGTTACATTTTAGAGGGAAAATTATCACATTTTTTCACATAGCATGAAATAATGTACAGTCATAAGCTGTCAATAATTCATATTGTAGATAATTTATCAGGCTAACATGTCCTATGAAGTTTCAGCTTCGTTATGCTCATTGTTTTAATACAAAGATACTTTTAGTGGAGTAGGGTTAGGGGTGGAGGATCCTACGGTGGAGATCCTACGGTGGAGGCACGTGTTAAAGCATAGGGAATTCCCATTTTGTTACTTTCTTATTGTTTGCTGCGTTATATCTTTGCAGCCAATTGGTCTTATGGGTTGAGGGATATATCATTCTCTTGGGAATTTATGTGGTTCTATATAAATGTGAAGCAGATTTTTCAAAAGTCATTTAATCAATTAATGAATCAATCAAAGCATACTTAATGCACACATCCTCATTAACAATGCATTGCAGGCATCACAAATTGTCACATGTAATTTAATAACAATAATTGTTATTTTTTTCGCCATTTTCTTTGCATGCATGTAAATACACAATTAAGTGGAAACATATTACTTGCAATAAACTTTGTTTGAGTTGTAATCCAAGTGTAAAAGACAGGATTTCTGCCCTTTTTGCACTATTTTTCTTCCTTTTTGACACCCTGTAGCGCGGTTAGAAAAAATAATTTTGTATTACAAGTTTATATTTTTTAGAAGCATAGCGTCTTATTAACACAATCCAAGATGATTCATTTCATTTGGTGAAAAGATTAAGAAATTATTCGCCGGTAAATTGTGAATTTTTAAAAACCATTTTTTCCTGTAACACTCTGTATAGCTTTTATGACACACCTTATACAGGCACAAAAATATGTTAATCATCTTCCTTCCAATCTCTGCTTTCAAATATATATATACTTTTATATATGTCTGACTTACTACTAAGAAACTGAGATGTTTGATTGTGACAATGTACATTTCTACATTTTTTTGGACATGTAACGCATTTTCCACCCAACTCATGACATGTGGCCATATTAAAGCCTTGGATAAAGTCTCATATGTGTTCCCCATTTACCATGTAACTTATCCCTTTGTTTTGCTGGTATAAAAATCAATCAAGCATACACATGTACTTTTCACAAGCGGATTAAATATATATTCAGTAAAGCATAATATGAAATGGCGACGACAAAAGTATGTGAGAACATCATAAGTACTGTCAGAGTGATTTAAAAGGTTTTTTTTAAGTCAGTATTATGTGGTTACAGATGAATAAGAATGATTTCTCTTATATTCTTCCTGTTTATTCCACACTTGTTACACAAGGCAGATAATCTCAAAATAATTCTTTACCACAAAGATATTATTGACGATGAGCTTTCTTTCTTTTTCTTTCTGAGTAAAAACAAAAATACAATCATTTATTTCCAGATAAAAAACACACTTCCAATAATGTTGCCATTTTCTTACACAACTGTGGTTGGATTATAAAAAGCGTATACAAGGATTGAAGATAATCCTTTGGTATCCAAAATATACAAAGGATTATCATACTGCTTACTTATATGAGCAATTACATTTTGTTTTCTACCTAAAACCACACCATTAACACTGTATGACAGGTAATCATCCGTAGTAGCCTGTTACTAGGGTTTGCTATAAATTGCTCAAATTTAAGAACTGAATGCTGTAAGGGGCTCTTGCATGAGGCTTTTGTCATTGTAATAGAAGCTAAAGGAGAAGAAAATTCACGGTTTTAGCCATTCTTACATCATCAACTGACAATCCATGTTAATTGCCGCTGATTCATAAACAATTATCATCATTGTCATGGATATAGCAAATGTGGTCCTCTCCTGTTTTCTCTTCATTACCGGGTTACCAGGGAATCTGATCATTATTGCGGCCTATGTCTTCAAAAGGGAGAAGAAGAGCACAGAGACATGCTCATAATAATCCAAGCATTCTTGAATGTAGTCCGCTGTGTGACCCCGCCTGCAGATATACTGAATAGTTCAATATCTTGCTTGGTAGCCTTTAACATCCGTTTCATCATTTCACTCGGGTCTCTATTCCTGACATTCGCCATTGCTGTTGACAGGTATTTCACGGTCTGCAGACCGTTTGGCCGCCGTTTGTCAAAATTCCAAGCGATAGCATTTGCAACATCTTTAATCGCGTTCTCCTTCTTTCTGAACCTACCAACAACTTGGGTTACTGATATCGTGTACACCAAGTCATATGGCTGCATATTCGATTATGGCACGTCATCGTTCCAGGATTTCCTGAGGATAACCACTGTCATCTCGTTCTTCGTTGCGGTCTCTGCAAGTTTGTACTGCTACATCAAGGTGTACCTACTGGTTCGTAGACAGGCACGAGTAAGATCAGAAATGGGCACAGGCCTTACTAGCCAGATTGGAGGTGACGGAATGACCGCGACAACTGCAGTGCCATCCGTTTCTGAGAATGTTGCAGAGTCAACAAACATGGCTCTTGCATTGACATTAGATCGGAACCCAAAAGCGCTAGATGAAGGCTCTGGAGTGCAGAATGCAGGTAATCCTAAGGTACCATCCTTCAGGCTTGATACAAACTCCAAGAATGACTCGGGTGCAGATATCTCCATCTCTGATCAGCGCTCCAATGCAGCGTGTGAACAAAGGATTCAAGCAATGGTTACTGGTGCCAAAAACCAATCAGATGGAAATGCAGAAGTGCTTGAGGACTGCGGTAGAGAACAGAATCCGGGTAATCTAGAGGAACCATCCTTCAGGATTCATACAACCTCCAAGGATCCAGGTGCAGAGAACTCCAAATCTGATGCATCCTCTAATGCACCATGCAACCAACCTTCTCAAGCATCGGTTACCCATGTCCACAGCCAATCAGAAGGTCGCTATGGAAGCAGACGACCTCAGAGGAGGATTCATGGAAACAAAACCACTAAAATGCTTCTTGTTACAACCGTTTTTCTCATCCTATCCTGGACACCTTACATTGTCATTAGCATTTTTCCAAAGATCTTCTACGTAACCACAAACCGATATGCCATCAGTCTTCTAACGCGCACCCGCGTCTTCAATCACATGATCAACGCCGTTGTCTACTGGACCGTCAACCCTCTATTCAGACAAGATGCTAAGCAGATTTTTACCCGTTTGAAGAACAAGATCAATCGATGAAATCAACTAAATTTTGAAATCCCTCTCTTTTGAGCTCATTCTCATTGATGTCGACGGCCGAGCTAGTCTAGAACCTTGCAGAAGTTCGAGTAGATTTTTATGTGATTCTAAATATTGAACAATTGTGAATGGCATAACCCCAGACTTTGTTGGCATAACAGACTTTGTTGGCATAACAGGGAGTCTGTATGTTTAAGTTGCACAGTTAAAATAAAGTCCATGTCATTTTCACCAAATTTTGCAGAGTTACTTTGGTATCTATGTATGCCAAAAATGTACACGTTACCCAGTTTAAACAATATCCCCATCTTTGACCATTTCACAACAAATCTGGAAAGTTCTATATTAAAGATTTACGATTATGGTTTTGGTAGTGTACAGGTGATCTTAACTCGTTTGTTGAAATTGCGAGGTCTAATAGAGGCCAAATTCTTAACATTTTGGGAATACATTCATGGGAGTACCTGAGAGTTTGTTGTCTGCATGTTGGAGAATGTGTGTCTTTGATGCTAGAACGCAGAGTACGAACAGGTTCCGGGCTAATGTTAATATCACATCCACCATTAGAGATCGTCTGTCGGTCCAAAGAGTCTTTCTTACGGCGTAGCCCTTGTAGTATCGATCCTTTGAAGGGAGATTTAGCACTTGTGCTGCAAGTGGACAATATGGGAGAAGTAATCAATTAAAAAAGAATAAACTATTCTAAGAATACAGTACAACTACTTGTATCATTGATGAAATTAATGCACCCTGTTTTTTTTTTCATCTCTGTAAATGGGTAATAATAATCCATGGTGGACTTCCCCTTAACCCATCAAGGACAACGTCTCCTTTTAGTGACGCTTTTGCATTATCTTTGAAACTAGAATGCCATGGAATATGAATTACGTATCAACAGAAAGAGCAAAAAGATTTTTTTTTTTTACTGTACATTGAACGGTCCTTGAATTATAACACTTTAAATTAAAATAATGATTGAAATCTCTAAATTGGCAACGCAAAGAAATTTGAATAATCGCCATTTTCAAGCACAATTTTTTTTTACATGTCTTTTGTAATTTTCATTAATAAAGTGTTGTTAGGCCTAATTATTAATTTCAATTTTGTATAAAAGGTTGCAGGAGTGAAATAAAGTTATAAATTTGCCAATTTGAGGATCAAAGAGGGATTCATTTTTACCATTGGGAAGTCTCTGTCATCTATGGGTTATTGGGAGATTGTTACTACCTTGATGATGTGAGGCACATTGTTGCTCTCTTCTCCACTGAAGCTCTCTCCCAAAGATGCTTAATCTTCCTTTCAATCTGTTTCTTTGGCAAGAAGGGACATCTGGCTGAAAGTTTGGTTTTCTTGATGTTGTAGAATGAGTTGTAGTCAGACTGGTCTTTGTGCCTGCCTCGTGATTGAAATGAAGGTGGTGCCATCTTGTTGTTTTTGTGTGACCTAAAGATTAAAAAAAAATTCAAGAAAGATTAAATCTTCCAAGATCTAGAATCTCAAAAATTTATGTATTTTCTAGATTGACTAACCTAACGTTAGATCTTACAGTTAGACCTAGCATTATGATAGAAGTATGCCTAGATCTTGGCAGAAATATCCACCATTCTCAGGACATTTTTTAATATTTGGTCATTTTTCAGTACGTTTAACCAATTGAATGCCAGAAATAAACAACTGAATCCTGCGGTCTAGTCTAGATCTAGGCTAATCGTCCTGATCTATAACAAGGTTATATTTAAGAGTATGATGGGGGGTCCGTTGTCCGGACACTTAAGCAGATAAAAACGTCCTCTTTTGCTCTGGATTTTCTTCAAATTTATGCAGTAATTAACAAAAATACTTGTGAATATATGTGCTTTGTTATATTTTCTGATATTAATTTTGATTGATTAATGAAATATTGATCACAAATTTCCTAAATTTGCCGTCTTGTCCGGACAAACAACCCATCCGGACACACAACAACCGGGTATACACTGTATGTAGGCCTATTGTCTGGCCCTGTATTTTCCAGCTAATTTAAGCTATCTACTGAAGATGTGAAAATATATTTCAATGTTATCTTTTTATTTAGAGACCGAGATTAGATCTAACGTTAGATCTAGAGTCTAGCCTAGGCCTTTATAATATAGATCTAGATCTATACTATAGATCTAGACATTATTATTATTGTTGTTATTTATTTATTTATTTATTTTGCCGTAGACTAACGATAGACTAACGTTAGGGCCTTACGTTTTGATCTAGAGTAACTATACTCTATAGACAGCGCTGTAGCGAGAAGGGAATGGAAATTATACGTGGTAGGCCTATACAAATTCTGTGACCTTGCCGGTTGGCCGACCCGGAAGTAGAGCACATCGCTTTGCTTTTGAACATCAGCGGACACAAGCGCTAGATCTATGTATAGGCTGCGCTAGCCGCTAGCGCCTAGCTAGCCTGCTAGCAGATGGCACTGTCGACCGTGGGTTTATATTGCCATGTAACTTAGAGCTAGAGGTCTATCGTACTTGCGATATGAACACAGGTTAGACCCTTCACGTGTTTGTAACTGATTTTTGCCTTCAAATATCAATCACTAAATATGTGGAAGAGCCTCTCTGGTCTTGTATCCTTGGCTGTTGAGTATCAATTTAAAAAAATTATTGTTCTAA
>CALNVZ010003428.1:11874877-11922009 GCA_940671915.1 Paracentrotus lividus | reverse complement strand
TATAGGAGGGATTCAGGGTAGACTAGATCTATACCAGCCCCACAACAAATCATCCGTCAGTCCGTTGGTTTAATCTTGAATTTTCTAAATTAAGTTGATATGAAACTGTCTGTGTGAGTGTATGTGACTGGTTTGTGAGTCCCCTCTCTTTTCACTTCAGCCTCAAGTTTCATGCGTTAACAGTCATCGGGGATTAGATCCACATCCACGCAAGCGTGCGAGTACACATTGAATAAAGATACGGCCGTTAGAACTTAGATCCAGGTACGTAGTGGGTTTTGTGGGTTTGTTTGTATTGCACTGCACTGGAACTGCCACGCCCATGCATATGCGCATGGCCATGCTCACAAAAATACCGTAGCGCGGGAATTTCCGTGGTGGCCTGGCGCGGCGCGGCGCGGCTAGTGCATACGACTGCGCTGCTACATGATTTGGTCTTTGTTGTCCGCCATGGTTGGACATGCATACTCACAAGACACAATCACACATAATAAATAGGCCTATCGGTGTACTTTAAATACCTGAACCTGATGCTCAACAGTGACTTGTGAATTGTATCTGTCCCCTGGCCTTGGCTTAGACTTAGTTGGATCGACAAAAAATTCTACCTTCGTCTTAATCTTCGAATTACTGCGCATAATATATAATATAACTTAACTTAGCTTTGTGCGCGCGTTGGTATACGTCACGCACGCGCTATAATCGACGCGCGTTTACGAGCCGGTACGGTCGCCCCCGGCCCCGGCCCCCTGCCCCAAAGCTTTAATTAAGTAATTCAAGAAGCAACCCTTGATCTTCCTGTATCCTGTATTTTCCCTCAGCGATGTATTGTTATGCCTATAGATCTTGCTTTTCTCTCCTTAAAATTGCGATAATAGCAAATTAAGATGGGGTAACAAAAAATTAACTAGTAGACCTCTAGTCACTTTTCACTCAGTTCAGATGGATTGAAAGAGGGGTAATTCCCCTGGCAGCATTATTTCTCCTGCAACACAGATTGTACGGTTGTTGTTGTTGGTTTTTTTTTAAGGGGCCTTCTATTGCAATCTTAACCGTATTCCTATCTTTCCCATAGACTAGGCTCCTTGTGGACTGGCTTACTGTGGAAGAAAAAAGGGGGATAAATTCGACCCGAGCCCCCTCCCGATTTGTGCCTGGTTGTCATGGGGGCAACATTGTATTACGAGTTTAGATGGATATAGTCTCAAGGGATTATAGACTAATTCGGATAGAGCAGTGGATCAAGATGGGCCACAACATTGCCTAACAGAAGAAGGAGAAAAAAAAAAGAAAAAAAAAAGAAAAGAGAAATAAAGGAAGAATTAAGAAGGCAAACAGTCAGGAAAGAAAGAAAGAAAACGGCGCCTGCAGCTCATATTCATTCTCGGCCCTAGCCTTCTCTCTCCTCGTTTGCAAATCAGATCTGTCTGTCTCTTCCTAAACTCAAATGATCTCTCTCTGCCCCTCTCTTTATTCGTTTGCAAGTCAAATCTGTCCCCCTCTCTCTTTTTCCTTCTCATGGTATATATCTCTCTCTCTCTCTGTCCATCTATCTATCTTTTTCCTTCTCAAGTCATCTGTCTATATTTCTGCCCCTCTCTCTGATCACTTGCAAATAAAATCTGTCCCATCTCACTTTCCCCTCTCTCATTTCATTGCAAATCAAATCTGCCCCCCTCTCTCTCTCTCTCTCTCTCTCTCTCTGCTCGTACACTATAAAATATCTGTATTTCTAGAGCAAATGAGTCAGCAGAGTCGCCATATCTGATTTAAATGTACACTAATCATTAATATTTTTTTCTTCTTTTTTCAGGCAAACATTAACGTAAGATATACAAAATATACTTCGGGCCGAACTCAATGTGTTCCGTTAAAGCCCGTATCACACAGTCCCGAAGTTTAGCAACGATGGACACACGAACATGGAAGTTTCAAATTTTGCTCTTATCGCGAAATTAAAGCATCGGGCACCATCTGCCATTTTAGCATTGTTCAGAGTACATTTTTTGCAACTTTATAAAAAAAGAAAGAAAAAAAAAAAAACATGACCATCGGTGGAGTTTTTTCAGGCTTCGGCAGCAACTTCCGATGCATCGGCAAAATCTTTGGCAGCCAAAAAAAAAAAAAATCCCGATTGACTATGCGAAGGTTCAATTCGTTAGAGCATCGAGCATTTTTGCCCTACGAAGGCAATGCGAAGGCAACACGACTTCTTGACGCCCTCTCAATGCCATCGTGTAGCCATCGTATAGTACTGTCAAGCCCGCATTGCACTTTCCCGAAGTTGAGCAAGGACGGAACCACGGTCATGGAAAATTTTAAATTTAATTGCTCTGATCACGAAAGCAGCGGGCCATTTGTGTACCCTTCGTGTGTCCTTCGCACTGGCATAAATCCGTAAAGAATGTTATTCATCCGTGGGATATCACATAATAATACAAAGCGTCATCCCGCTAAAGAATAGAAAGTCGCAATCGTGTATTACCTTAACCTGTAGCTAGTAGGCATCGGCTGAATTCGCGCGCACCCTAATAGGCCTATATCATTATTCATGTGTCCATCGTTACTCAACTTCGGGACAGTGTGACGCCAGCGTTATGGTACAGCAATTCTGACGGATTTTTTTTCACCTCTCTCTCTCATAGATTTTTGAAAGGGTAATACACACTAAACTGTTTTCTTATAAATCCAGTTCATGACGACTCTGCTGATATCATTGCTCTAAAAATACATTAAAAAAAACAAAAACAAAAACAGTATAATATATCTGTTACTATCTTCTTGGCCTCATAATCTCTTTATGTTTCCCTCTCTCTACTCTTTTGCAAGTCAGATATTTCACTTTTGTATACTCTCCATTCTTAAAATAAATCTCTCTCTCTCTCTCTCTGAGTCTCCACTAGTCATATTAAAAATATTTCAAAAATATATATAACACATCAAGTATATATATCCCTCTCTCTCTCTCCTCCTCCTCCTCCTCCTCTGTTCTTCGTTATCATAGTATCTTTCTCTCGTTATCTTTTTCACAACCACGCCCCTCTCCTTACGATTTCCTAATGAATCTTCCTTCATGCCTCCTCACATCATTATTATATGAGTGTGCTTTCGATTTTCATGCCCGACCTCATCTATTCTACGACCTCAATGCAAATTTTTAAATGTTGGTCCTTCTGCGCCTGCGTCAAGAAAATTTTCACCTCGTGCCTAGATCATTATATACGACCGTCTTTTGGGGGTAAATCTAGGATGTGGCTATAATATGGAGCAACTTCATTTCATCCATAAATTTAACGTTGTCGTCGCGTCGTGATAATCGAAATGGTTGTTCAGCTCGACGACCGACCTCAGCTGCGACGTGATGTTATGAGGTCGTAGATTACGTCGGGCGTGCAACTTCGAAAGCACAGTAAGGGTGGTATCTCACTTCACGTCACGGAGACGTCGCGGAGACGTCTTTGAGAGGCTCAGTCCCCGCGACTTTTCATGAATCACGGAAACTACTTTGAGACGGTTCTTTGAAACCGCCTTGAGACAGTTTTTGAAAATTGTCGCGGAGACGTCACGGACGTCTCCGCGACGGAATAAAGTATCGGAGACGTCTCTAATACTTTTTATCCGTCGCGGAGACGTCTCCGCGAAGTGAGATACCACCCTAATGTTCCCTCTTCCGCGTTACAAATACTGCTTCTTTCAAAATGTTAAAAAATTATGGTTACCTAAAAAATTATGTCGGGTAATAATTTTTTTTTTTTTTTTTTTTTTTTTTTTGGCGGGGGGGGATGGGGTTTGGACTGAACAATAAAGGAGTGCACGGGGTCCAGCGCGTGCTTTTGTCTATGTTACTATTTGAATGTTGATCTAAATTTGATGAAGGTACTACCAATATCACAAAACTTTATTCAAAATACACCGATTTTATAAAAGATTTTAATAGTCTTGTATCATTTATCTTTTTCTTATTGAAACATGCAAAAAAAAACACACACACAAAAAAAGCATAATTGGACAAAATGGCATTATAATCAAGGTTCTAAAACTCGAGACACAATGTATAGTTCGGGTATCAAAACTCTTAAAACTAAACCTCAGCCATATAAGGAGTTTACAGATACAATCTGCGCATGCGCGAGTCTCCGATAATCCACTTCCGGGGTCAGGTCAAATATACATAAAATGCGGCGACCGTACAGTCAACCCATGGGTCAACAACAACAAATTCTTATCAGACAAAAATCTAGCTGTATATTTCTTTTTGTCGGTTTTTCCTTCTCGTTTGCCATGTTGAATAATATGATGAGACATTTTCATGACTTTAATTAACGTTTTCCTCCCAGAAAGTTGCAAAAACACCGACTCTGTACTTACACCACCGTTCCGAATATCAGATTTCAAGCCCCGTTAGTTTGGCGAACTCAATGCCGCTTTGCCGTACGCGAGTTGGTAACTTACAAATTTCGCTTTCAGTTGAGAAAAGAGACTTAAATAAACATGGTATCAAAATAAAGATAGGAATACGTATACACTGGCTATCTCATCAATAGACAAGTGCGATTCTTCATCCTTATTTTCACAATATGAGCGATAAAAAGCATGAAAACCATATGTAAATCAAAAGGTGTCATAGACTTCACACATAAGAATTCCTGATATAGAGGAGACCACGTACATATGACCCCTGACCCAATGACGTCACAGAGCTCCTATCGGTAACTGTAAACTCCCTTATTATCATGATCATGTTCGGGAAGGGGCGTCACGTCAGATGATACCAGTACTTGACATCCGCTTTGCACCCCATCTTGTTCAAGCTTCACCCCCGTTGATTCCTCCTGAGAAGATGTTTCAATTATAGTCACCCTTTTACTCGACTTATTGTGTGACGTGGATTCAATGACGTGGTGTTGGTAGTTCTACTGGTTACATGCTGATTTTCCGTGTCGTTTCCAGATTGACTGCCTGACATTGCAGCTACAGATCTCCTTCGAAAAGAGCAAAGTTTGGTCAGTTTCGCTCTCATACTTCCTGAAATTCGAATAAGTGAAGCGATGATTACCGGGTTTACTGCACTGTCTGCCCAGAGTAGCATGCATGTAAGCATAGATGCTTTGCTAGGGAACATCTCTTCGTATACCTGGCGTAGACCAGCTGGATTTGGATGTGTAAATAGCAGACAACGAAAGCGATGACGACGACGAAGATGCGCACGGTCGTTTTCAGATCAGACCGACTTCCACGAAATGAGGTTTGACGTCTGACGGAGCTACGCCGAGACGAGTCTACGCCTTGGTGAACCGACGACGTGCGTTACGCGTAACGCTCGCGATTTTCCAACTGCAACCGCTTATAATCACAACAGGTATTAAGAAACCAGCAATGTTAATCGTATACGAATAAGGCCATGCGTCCCTCTGAAAGGCTGCTAAACCGCAGGTGTAAGTCGCGGGTCGAACTGAATTATATGGGTCGAGACAAAATGAAACCTGAAACGACACCGACACTGGCAATCCAACTTCCAGCTAGAACCGTCAACATCGTGGTCATTGTCAAAATGGTTTTGTATCGGAGTGGATGACTGATGAGGAAGGCGCGGTGTGAAACTAAGGACGACCAGGGTGCAGAATGCCGATGAGTAGCAGGTATAGGAAATGATGACGGAACCAAGACAGGTCAATCGGTCGTTCATGATGAGGCAGTCGCCGTGCAGTGAACATGGTAAACTGACGCATAGGTAGAAGACACCGATCAGGAAGTCTGCAATACCCAAACTTATCATGCATAAACCTTGAACAAGAAAAGAGAAAGAAAGACGAAACTCATATTAGCTGGAAAAAATATTTCTTGCATAAATAAAATATGTTTGCTATTAGGTTGTTTTTCAGAACTAGCATGGAAATATGTCATTGTTTTCATGCTGATCGAGGGAGAAAGACGGGAGACTAGAATCATGAGGGGAAAGGAGAAATGCAGGTCATCAAGAGAGAAATTTAATAAGGATAAAGAGAAGAGAGAGAGAGAGAAATTTTATACCTGTTTGGTTTCGCAGTTTGGTGTGGATGATAAATGATGATGACAGCGAGATTACCAATGACAACCGCGAACAAGATGAGTAAAGAAAAGCAGAAAACAACATAGTTCTGCTTTAGAGTGACCCCGTTTCCTCTGTAGGGCCTGGAGGGGTTCAGAGGAGGCCCCGATGGGGTCGACACCAGGAGGGTGTGGTCAGGGGTGTGGTCACCCATGGGTTACTGGTGTAAAGCAGAGATGGTGTCATGAGGGTGGGTGATACCAAAGAAGTCAGCATTCATGGTTCCTCCTGGTTAATGATAAAAACGATTTTTATTATTAATTTTTTTTTTAATCAGTGGCGGATCCAGGATTTTCAATTATAAGGGGGCGCGTCCCCTGCAACCCGCATGGATCAAATAAAATGATAGTTCCTTGAAAATGTTAGATATAAGGGGTGGGGTCAAACTAAAGTCACATTTTGGACAATTTTATTCCAGCTAACAAAAACATAGAACATAGAAAACAATATTTAAATCTAGGAAAAATTAAATAATTTGGGCCAACTTCTGTTAGACCAAGTGGATATAAACCCATTTCAACACTGGATTTACCACACGAAAGCCCTATTGCAATTCTAGCACTAACCTATGCATCTTGGTCGAAATTAAACCCGGAACAATAATATTGTTGTCACCGAAACTAATATAGAGTCACCTTCAAAAGACCTCTCACGATTTTTGTTGATGTCTTTTTTTTTTTTTTTTAATCTGTTTTATCCGATAACATTGTGCCAAATGTCAACAAAATCAAATTGATAATGTCAGTCAGTTAATATTACGTAATATTTTTTCGGTTTGATTAAAGTGGACTTTACAACTTACTGCACAGATATTTTCATCAGTTGTCAGATATATATTTCAATTTTTAAAAAAATTAGGGAAGAGAAGATAGGGCCTACTATAATCTAATTAATTCGTCCATATCGTCAAAACAACTTGAACATTTACATCCTGATTTGAATTGGAATAATGATGTATAAAAATACCTGATTATTGTCAAATGGCGATTTGTTCCTGGCATAGTATTATGAGTCTAATAGAAGGACGAGAAGTATAGAAGAAGAGCGTATTGTAATTATACTCAACTTGAATAACTCAATATTGTTTGTTAAAGAATTTTGTTGATCATAATTCATTGTCAGAAAATTCATTATGTTATCTGATTTAACTTTGTCATCAAATAAAAATGTTATACTTATATGAATGCAGACGAAAAAAAATAAAATAAAAAACAAATAAACAAATCGAATCAAATTGCGCACAAAATCATTTTGCCCCCGAAATAGCATTTTGAACATAGAAAAATATGATATTTTCCTAATTATGTTGATGATTTATGATAATTTTCAACAGAAATATGGCGCAGTATAAATGCTGTGGATCATCATCATCATAATATAAAAGTTTGCTCTTTAAAATTATGCAAACAGAAATACATGTTGCAGAAAACAGCATTTTACAGATTTAAAAAATGGATGTTATAGAAAAAAAAAACAATAATAATAATTTCAATTCTTGTAAACGGCTACACGACATAGAAATAGGATTAGGGTTGTAATAGTAATAGGTTTCGGGTATAGGGTATCAATTTAAGTCAAGGATTGAACTTATAGTCAACGGAGCAATAATGTTTAGCGTAAACTCGCTCAAGTGTTTAATATCTTAACTCGTTAGGATGCTATCTCACTTCGCGGAGACGTCTCCGCGACAGCATAGAAATTTCGTCTCCGCGACGGATAAATAGTATTAGAGACGTCTCGGAGTGAGATAGCACCCTTAAATATTGAATTTTTCACAAAAGGTCTCACAGATTCAATGTTTCTCACCTTAATCTCTTGATCCGTGCACAATCACTTCCTTTCGATCAGGCAAGTCGGAGTATATAGTGAGAGAAATATATATGCATTTTACCATTTGTCTTGTTAAAGTAATAGAAGGGGTGTATTTGTCAATTTTGTTTGTAATCTTGCCGTTTGTTAATTAAACGAAGAGGATTAACTCAGATTAGGAGGATGACGATGACCCATTAATAGGATAAGGTCATTCTATCAGCCAACCGACTGGCACACTGTAACAGGTGAAGGGTCACATTTGACCATTTCAGGGTCATTCGTGACCTGAACTCTGGGTCTATCGGGGCCATACACTTTCCGCGTCAATTTGACCTGGATTCACTCCAATGGACCTGGATTCCTAGTCAAAGGTTTAGAGCAACCCGGTTCTGGGTCAATATAAGTATTTCTTCTCTTTTGGTCAAATTTACCCAGAAAGTGTATGGCCTCAATGGACCCAGAGTCCAGGTCAAAAGCCCTATTCGACCTGGATTCCTGGTCATGAAGGCTCCAACCAACCCGGAATTTTTACTGATTGACCAGGATCCAGGGTCAATAGGTTGATAAATCTGAAAAGGGTCATTTTTTTTTTAACGTGGATCAAAAATTAACAATATTGACCCTGCATCTTTAGAGTGGAAAAACCATTCCACTCCAAAATACTATATAATTAGGGTCGTCGAGCGGCCCGTCAACATTGGAGGGAGGGGGCAAATCACTAAATTTGCCATCCAGTCACACGATAAGTTCCCGAAAAAGTGGAACAGATCAATTTCTCTTTGAAATCAAACAGTTAAATCACTGAAATATTAAATGCATAATCATTATACATTTAGACAAGTTTGTCGAAAATTTAGAGCAAAAGATAATAGTCCTTATAACCAAAAAGAACGACAGGAATTTAGACGGGAAAAAAACTTTGGGCGACTTCCAATTATTATTTTAAAGCACAGTTGTTGTTTTTACATAATATTCGTAAAAGAAAAGAAAAAACATTTTCTCAAAATCATTATTAAAACGGGATATTAACTCTCTAATTAGATGTAAATTTAATTTACGTGTAAATTGAATTGATTATACATGAAAGTTAATTTTAAAAAATATATATATGATAAATGAAAAGGGGATACAGATTTGGGGATATCGGCAGGGCTAGGAAAAGGTCATTCAAAAGAAGAAAAAGGTTTATGGACATCGAAAAGAATAAGTAACGGTAACCCGCCTCTCACACACACACACAAACACGACACACACAAAACACACACACACACGCACACGCACCACACCCACACACACACACACACAACACACACTCAGAGGTAACCATAACGTATGCTCGTTCCGAGATTCATAGAGAGATAGAGACCCCAATTTGAGGAAAGCCTTGTCAAAATCCCCATATTACAGACTTTTTTAAGGGAAGCTACATCAAACCCCCCCCGCCCCCCCAGGCAAAGTTGCCTCCTTTTCACAGGCTTTTGGACCATAATTCGGGATCCTATTTCAGGATTTGTCAACAACAAAAAAACAAAAACAAAAAACAAAACCAAAAACTACCCCCAATTAAGGATAGGTCGAAGGAAAAAAATGCCCAAAGACCCCTATTTGAATGATTTCTCGGGATTTTTCCCCCTAACTGAGCCTCTAAAATAATACCCCTTTTCCAAAGAAATCAGGAACGAGCATACGTGTATAGTTGACCGCCTAGGTTGGGGGGGGGGGGGGTTGCGGTTACCAGCTTTCATTCGCCGACTTGGGTTGGGGGAAATGGAAAGTTAGCAACATTTACCACGTATGTATTCAGTAACACACACCATGCATGAGCGCCGCCCCCATTCCTCACTTCTCAAAAAGAATGACCCAAAAAGAGATCAGATGGTATTTCCCCTAACCTCGTAAAAACAGCTTTTACCTTTCAAACAAAATACAAACAGGAATGCATTTCCTCAGTTTTTGAGGCATGAAAAGTTAAGTTCCTGCTATAGCCTATACAGTGCGTCCCAAAAAGAACTATACACTTTTGACAAGGCTACCGAATTAAAAATATGTGATTCTTGGGGAAAAGGTTAGATGTATATAAAGCTCATAATCTCAACTATTATCATGACACAAAGAATTCTCGGTATGGCATGCTAAGAAGGAATCAAAGAAATAATGGAATGAATCAGCTAACAGAATCAAAGATATATCAAAAATCAGAAATAAACAATCAATATTATGGAAAATGTAGTTTTTCACCGTTTTGTTTTTATATCATTGATTTTTGCGCGGACTTCAGTTTATTTTTGTTTTTGTTGGCCGATTTATTCAAGTATTACTTGATTCCTTCTTAGCATGCCATACCGAGGTGATAAATAAATAGCGAATTCCTGCGCAGGCTATCTTTTGTGTCCTTCATAAAAGTGGGCATTGCTCACTGAAGAATGCGTTATTTTCGGAATTTTTTGTGTCATAATGATAGTCGAGAATATGAGCTTTATATACATCTAAACCTTTTCCCCAAGAATCATATATTTTTAATTTGGTAGCCTTGTCAAAAGTGTATAGTTCTTTTTGGGACGCACTGTATTACGAAAGCGAAAGTGTGCCTCTTTTCCGTTGAACGGTGAACATGGTGAATATAGAAACACCAGGATATTGAACATTGATATTCATCTTACTTTTAACAGACCACGTAAAAGCTTTTGCATATTGATTTTCAACATTATAATATGTATGAGCAATGTGTAGGAGTCAGATTTACTCAGCATTTTGAGAACGTAATTAGGCATATAATTCTTTCGGATTCGAGATGGATTTCAGTAGTGTGGCTATTGTTAAGTTTTTTTTTACGTCTATATTAGTGGTGCTCTTCTTAAACGGTGAATATCAGGTGAAAGCCAATGATATCTATCTAGCGAATGTTGGAGAGACCATTACTCTGCAATGCATCATCAGTGCAATTTCGGGACCTGTATATTGGGATAGAGACCGGGGAACCGGCTTCAAGTACGAAAACCTAGCTGTTCTTCACGGTGTTTTCAGTTCAGGTCAAGTCTATCCACAATATAATAATCGTTTCTCACTCCTACATGCACAGTACTCTTCTCTCGATAATATACCATTTAGGCTTGTTGTTCATGATGTCACTGTAGTTGATTCTGCAAGCTACATGTGCATAATTTATTCAAGCTCAGCTGGCAGATATGATCAAATGCTGAGATACGATGTACGAGTTATGGAGTGCAAGAATTGTCTTGCCTATCCATCGAGCAACCCTGCGAAAAAGGTCATAAGATGCAACCTTGTTAATTTTCACGGGGACCTGTCACTAGATCACCAAGTGATTATCAGAGTGAACAGAAAAGAGAATAAACCAGCCTATATTCAAAATAATACGCTAAATTTTAATATTTCAATTGCAGAGTCATATAAAGGTTTTAACATTGAGCTTAACCCATACCCTGAGAGTCAGAATCTCGGTTCGGAAATAACCTGCATCTTACCTCCCCAGCCAGTCGGGCAGCCATCGACGCATCGTCCGACTCTTAGCTCAACATGCACTACGTCAACAACCAGCATACCATATGAAAGTCCAACCAGGGATCCACCACAATCGTCGTCGACATCAACTTCAGATATGCCTGCTTTAACCAACCCACTCAGTAAGACCACATCGGATACAAATAATGATTTAAACAACATCATTTCTGTAAGCACCATTATTACTATCATTATCTGTTCTATCGCCATAGGTCTATTCTTTTTGGTTATGATAGTGGTTGTCTATCGATTCACACGAGGTCGGAAACAAAGCAAACACAATCAAGGAGAAACAAGTCAACATGGTTCAAATGATGATGAATCTGTAAAAGACGAACAAGGATACGAATCGATCGAAGGGACTTTTATCAGAGATCCGGAGTCTACAGAATTGAGCGTACGAAGCAGAGATCAACCGAATACGAACCAGTCTGTGGATTACGAAGAACCTGACATGTGCGATTCTTGTAACGCCATTACTAGAAGCCCGTTCTCGAGTTTTAATGAACAGCAGGTAGTTGAAGATAAATCTGTAAAAGACGAACAAGGATACGAATCGATCGAAGGGACTTTTATCAGAGATCCGGAGTCTACAGAATTGGATCAGTCTTTGGATTTCGAAGAACCTGATTCTGGTAGGAGCCCGTTTTTGAGCTTTAATGAGGTGCCGGAAGTCGTTCTTTATCATACATATGCCATACAAGGCGATATTGGATTAGTTGATCCTGAACCAGGATTAGATTCAGCCGAAGACTCTCCGAACTCAGTAAATCAATATGATATGAGATCTATCATCGGACATCACGAGCATGCAGGAAACAGAACCCCGTGCCAGGAAGAAGAGTATGATGATGTCGAAATTCCAGGGCCTGTTTGAGTAGATTACTGGTAGTGGAAGATATGGGACCCTCGTTCTTTGACTAAATTTGATGTCTCCACTCTTAAAGAGAGACGCTTTTCCCTGTCCCTTAAGTTTGATGACTCCCTACTCAGATCTGATGTGCATAGACAACCCCTGCCTGCTAGTTTTTAACTGTGGCCGCACCCTACGAAATGCACTTGATCTGTCCCTGCCCAGGATGAGAACCGATAGGTAAAGACTTTATCCTTTCCCATTCTTCACTCGATCTCTCAATAACAAATATATATATATTTTTAAATTATGTCCCAACCTCTGAACTCAATATTTTCTAGTTTGTAATACATGCCAATTACTATGTAATTTCACATTCCATTGCTTGTACCCAATCAATTTGTTCTGTGCAATACTGATATTACACTGTAAGAACGCGGTTTAAAAATTTCGCTGTTTAAAAAAATGTTGGTTTAAAAGTTAATCAGATTTCAAAAGTTAAAAGATTTCAAAATCCACGCGTGCGTCAATGGGGCAAATAACGTAAAAACGAAACAAAACATACATCTTTAGAATCTCCATATAGCTCGTCAGAGAGGTCAAAACCCTATTTATTTTTTAACATGTTCTGAAAGTTTATGACATAATAAACATAATCCACTAATAAAATGTGGGGTCTAAGGAATAAAACATCGGCATATTCTCATGCAAACCCGAAATTTCATTTTTTTTTTTTCAATCCAAATTTCAATCCAAATGTAGTTAGGCCTATATCAGGATAAATATTGGTTGATTTTCTCCCAAATGCTTTTCATGTTAAGGCTGAGACAATTCCCAAACAGTTGAATTGTAAAAGGGAATTAAATGTAAATTCATCACATTACACATTGCATTTTTTTCTTTTTCAAAAAGTTTATTTCACTCTCTCTCTCCGTTTCATTTTTGTTCTCTCTCTCCTGTAGCCTATTGCTGCATACATTTTTTGCATTACAAATACATAACAGTACATACCACCGATTATTGTACGCATTACAATAAATATTGTAAAGCTCTAGTTGTTGTTTATATTTGGTCACATTATATTCAATTCCTATTTAATTCTCAATTGATATGTAAATGTATTATTGTACAATATTTTTCTATAATTCCCATCTTTTGTTGTTCCTTTATCTTTTTCTTTCCGTTTCTCTCACTTTTTCTTTGATTCCCTCTTTCTTTCTCACTTTTCACCACTTTCTTCACAATTCTCCTCTGCATGCCAATTACTATGTAATTTTAAATTCCATTGCTTGTATACAATTTACCTCATTTTTATTTTTGTTGTTTTTATTTGGTTACATTACATTCAATTCCTATGTAATTCTCAATAAATATGTAAACGTATTATTGTACAATATTTTCCTATAATTACCATCTTTTGTTCTTCCTCTATCTTTTTCTTTCCATTTCTCTCACTCTCTAGTCTCTTTCTTTCTCACTTTTCTCCAATTTCTTCACAGTTCTCTTCTGCTTTTACAGTCTCTTCCACTTATCCTTTTTTTCCTCTTGAACTTCTATGCATGTATATTACAATTTGTTATTTAACTGTAAATGAACTGATTTTTTTGCTATTTGTAAATAACTTTAAGTGTATTTATACATGTCAACCTTCGTTGTTAATCTTTGGACTTTATAAAGAGATTTTTTTTTAAAAATAAAACCAAATTGAATTGAATTGAATTGAATCAAGATTAGAATCGACAGATTTCCCCTCCATGTAAAACTTATCAAGCAAGGTTCAGGGTGAGAATCCTTGAAATAGCGAGAGATCACACTTTTCTGTGCCATGTGAATAACAATTTAGGATCACTATTTGCATGTAACACGCAGTTAAGGATCAGAAACAAAACCGTTGAAGGATCTTCAGATCTCCCGCTCTGTGTCATATATTTTTGTCTATAATTAAGAGTGTAATTTTGTCAGTCTCATTAACCCTATTACGTTTTATGGACCCACGAAGCTTGTTTCATTTTCGGACCAACGAAGTGGGAGTAAAATCAAAATAAAAAAAGCTATCAAAAAATCAACTCCATCCATGATTAGAATACCATTACTTTTTAACCAAAATGTCTGGTCGCTAACTGGGCAGGGGTGTTGTTGCACATATCGACTACATTTTGTGTGAAAATGAGATAGATTTGTAAGTCAAGCATGAGTGAGCACACATCATAAGCACTTTTCAAAATTATTAGAGGCCTTATTAGGTCTATTAGTGACAATTTACTCTTTGATGTGTACTCATTCTAGGATTACATGATGAATTAATCCAACTTTTACCCAGAATCTAGTCGATACTGTAACAACACCCTTGCCAAGTTATTCGGCTCAAAATATTGTCGTTAAAAAGTTAAGCTATTTTATTGAGGATGGAGTTGCTTCTTTGTCAGCTTTTGTTGTTTCAACTTTATCCCCACTCTTGCATAATTCGAAATTTACATGTTCGGAAAAATGCGTCGTGTTCATCCAAGAGTAAAGACATACCACACAAAAATGGTACCAGAAGATGCGGGAGAATTATTTCAGGTTCATTAATGTGTTTTCTTTTTATTGACATTTTTCTAGGTGTTAATTTTTTTTCGAACTCAGTCGGTAGTGGGTAAGTCCAAGCTATTTTGCACCGTAACAAACGGGATATTCAGGGCCAAAAATAGGGCTTTTTTGAAAATCTTAAATGAAATCTCAATCCTTAGGTATATTCTTGAAGGTACTAAGCTTCTTCAATAAAAAGTTTAAAAATAGTTGAAATAACTCAATTCATAATTTATTCATTTATTCGTCCGTAACAAACGGGACCAGAAAAAAAAAATGGTGTTTTCAAATTTCAAATTTGTTTACATATAACTCTGAATTTAAAGAGTAGATCTAAACTTGCATAGTCTTATCTAAACATGTAATAAACATAGTAAAGACATAATATCTTAACGTTAATACAACTTCGAGTTTTCTGGCAAGGTCAAGTTTGAAAAAAATATGTCATGTAACACAGTGGACATGTAACACACGGGACAATTATTCCCTATAATATTTTTCATTAAGCAATTTGTGTAGCTAAGGCGTAGCAACATCGTTTGTTAAAAAATCTCTCTGATAAAACAAAAGAAACATAATACAAAACACAAATGAAAATAATACTTATTTTGTTTCATTTCAAAAGGTGGGAGGGTGAGCAATAAAAATGCACGATTTTACATCAGCTCAGTGACTTTTGTGAGACAATTTCTGAGACCTGAATTTTTAAAGTCTAAAAATATGGAAAGCTATTTGCTAGGTTCGTCATATTTTCACCAGAGTTAGCCAAGACAATACAGTAACAGAAAATACATACTTTCTGATTGCACTCCTATGACAAACCTATTTTTTAAATGGTTGAAAATAGCATTTTTAATGCATTTTATTAATTTTTCTTTAATATTAATAAGCCTTGTGACGTCATATGACCTTGAAATGACTTTTTGACCTCATTTTCATTATTTCATTTCATATCCTTTATGGTGATATATGACACATTATGTATACCTTTATAACCACTGACACACTTGACACAAAAAAATGGTCAAAAAGTAAAAAAAAAAATCACCACCTTGGGAACAAATAGCGTGGACTTGCCCTATTGCGGGAAATAAAATTTCTAAATTCAAGAAGTTATTTCAGTTGTGCATTCTGTTTTTAAGATGCCTTGGATTTATTAGAAACAATATAATACAGCAAACAAAACTAAAACAAATACCAGCAACCTTCAAAAATATGATACAAAACATTACACACCATATTTCAAGAAACACAAACAAGGAAGTTCACAAAGAAATTTACAATAAAAATGTGTTGGGATTAAAAAAAAAAAAAAATCCTCCTTGGCCTAAATACTTATGATTTTGAAGGAAAATGAACAAAGGTAGACACTTGAATTTAGGAAAATGAATGAAGGGGATTCCATTTTGATATTCTAAAAATTCAAGAATGAAAGACAAATTTCACTGTGATCATAAAAACAGTGACATTTTGAATCTTTTAGTATTCTTGGTTTTAGAGGGGCGCGGAATTAAGAGGAATTACCGCAACCATCCATAACATGTGACTGAAAAGAAAGGCGGTGTCTGACAATTATAAGAGAGAAGGAAGGAAGACAAGAGGAAAGACATGAAAATGATGGAGAGATAAAGAGATGAAGAAAGTGACCGGATGGGATGAATAAAGGGGTGTTCCAGATAAGAGAAAGTGGTCTGAGAATGGGGGATGAGAGGACTCAAGATGAAATAAATAAGCAATGATGCAGAGGTAGAGAGATAAGGAAATGGACCGGGGTGAGATGAAGGGTGGTGTGCTCAAGACATGAATAATGTGGTCTGTGATTGAGAGATGAGAGGAGGAGTATGCGGATATCAAGGCAGGAAATTCGCGAAGGTGGTACTAGTCTGGAAACGGGCTAACACACACGGTTTTCGTTCTTTTTTCGATGGATTATTTAAATTCTAAACCCATGGACAAAGATCATCTGCTGTTTAACACAGGGCGGATACAGGGGGGCCCGACGGGCCCGGCCCCCCCCCCCCTAACAAACAAAAAAAAAAAAAAAAGCGAGGTAAAAAATAAACGAGCGGGCCGATTAACCCCTATCCTTACCCCTATAGCTGATATATGATGACCTCTTTGATGGCCGAAGACAAAAAAAAATGAACACCTACCCCCCCCCCCCCCCCCCCCGTTATCACTCGGCCAGCGTGACGCAAAAAAAATTTAGTGTACCTTCTTGCTCGCCCGATGTAACGGGAAAAAAAATTGGGTGTACCAAAATCTGAAATTCCGATTTTGGGCCCCCCCTGTAATGAAATCCTGGATCCGCCACTGTAACATGGCACTCTCTATGGAAAACAGTGACCGTGTTATAGCCCGTCTAGAGTTGTACCGTCTTCGTGGATTTAAGATGAGGGAACAGGCCTGTTGATGACTGAAGTAAAGGGGGGGGGGGGTAATTCAAGATAAGAAAATGGAAGGGATTGATGTATCACAGGAGCATGACATCGGAACTAAGTAAAAAAAATCCTCTATTAGATTTTGCCGACATATAGGCATAATAGTTGCAAAATAATAAATGACAGGATCCAACCCCAAGGTTATCGAAGTTAATAACAAAGGAACGTGAGGACAACCTACTTCCGAAAATTGAAAGGTCCAAATAAAAGGGAAAAGCAATTGGAATCGGGAAAAACTATACTATCTTTTAAACAAAAAGGAGGAATACGTGCATCATTTCCTTAATTATTTCGGTAAAGGAAAATATTGAAAAAGGGGGAAGTTCCTGTTTTAATTCAAAGGAAAAAGTGTGTCTTCTTTCTGTTTAATAATGTAGGCCTATTCAGGAAACATTATAGGACATAGGAAAGTATTGACCTTCAGTGTGAAATTAATCATGTAAGCGCGAAGCCGAAGTGTAAAAGTTCTCTCTTGAAAAGAACTAACTGAATGGAACTGTGAGTATTACCTTACTGTCCGCGCGATAAAACTTCAGCGAGGTTTTTGCTGCACAGTCCACCTTCCTTTTTATACCAAAGACATAAGTACTGCGCGAGAAAATACGCCGAGGGGTTAGTTAAATTAAAAAACGGGATTGGTGTATAGAATTTGAATATTTCATTCTGCGTTTATTATTGTTAATGACAAAAGTTATAGGGGTTTCTTCCACATTTTCTTTTAGATCTTACGACAAGGTTTTAAATGGTGACTAGGCCTACTGTTTGTTTTTCATTATCGCTCAAATTTAGCTAAGATAAGCAATACATTTTTGGAAAGATAGAAATTTCCATCGTATAAAATGAATTAAATCCGTTTTGAACAAGAATCAAAATAAACTGTCACCCTTGATTTTCATCCGAAATCCGGATCAAATTGACCCGAAAAGGGCCTGATTTACCTAGAGTCCGGTTAACGAATGACCCGGAATGGGTCAAATTTGACCCTTTATTTTTTCAAAGGCGTGAGACATATTAATAGGATTCCAAAAACTGAAAATGGGGATAAACACATTCAAGATATTAAATAATAATAATAGTTGAATTTATATAGCGCTTAATACGATATCCACCTTAGTGTTTCTAAGCGCTTATAGTGTTAACTAAACTAATTATTTACTTCAAAAGAATGATATATTTGCCTACTTTGCTATTCGTCCTCGAATCGCCAACAACCGATCTTTAACCCCGAAAAGTCTTTGTCTCCTATCTTCCCCTCCCCTGTGTGGCGCCCTCTCATGATGAGGGCACTCAGCCAAAACATTCCCAACAAACTTCCTCTTTCTCATCGGCTGCCGCCGAGCGAGTAACCTCGAGAATTTGCTCCCGCAAATGGGTTTGTTTTTCACGTTTTAGTGAACTTTTTGTGCTAATTTGTGGGTCTTGCTCTTAGTTGTCCTAGCTAATGTCTAGGTCGTGGTTTCCTATTAATTGGGAGTAATTTGAGGGCCGTTTTTGGAGTAATTCTGTTGTTCGGCACCTTCTCCCTAGCTTTTTGACATATCATTACGTGCGTGTTTTATTTTGCACCCTTGTGGTGCGGGCCTTTGTTCTCCCGCTACGCGCTTCATTTCACTCAGTTTAGTGAAGCCCTTTGTTGGGTGGGGAGAGGCCTTTGTGACCCTTCCTGTCCAGGCAGAGTCTAATCTCCTTTGTATAAGTGTCTTTTCTTTTTCATATATTGCGAGTGTTTCTTATTCCGAGGGAAGAAGAACATCATCTATTCTTGTATCTCTGAGACTTCAACATCGCCGACTCATCGGAGAGTCTCATCTCAGGGAAGGCACGAAGTCCGGATCTCTGCATATTTTATTAGAGGCCGTGGAGCAGTTAGACGGGGAACGAAAGCTGTTCAGATCTGTTTTCACCGAAGTAAGTCGGGATTCACAACCCCCCGCCGGGGCGAGTATGGGCCGGTGGCAGCTGGTAAGTCCACAACTTACGGTACCGCAAGCCCCCGCGAAGTCGTCGTGTGGGAGTCACGCAAGTGAACTCCTGGGGACGGGTTCAGTCGCCTATCGTCGGCCTATCCAGCGACGCACCCCAAATCGATCTTGGTGAGGGATCGAGGAGGGCAACTTCGTTTATGATCATGTTTTGACATCGATCTAGTGGAAGTTGTGGGATCGATCGTGAGATCTTTCCAACATGATCGAGATCGATCGAAGGTTGGCTTGCCACCTGAGATCGTCTAGTATCGATAGCCAGTATCGGTATCGTTATCGATATCGGTAGGTAATCGATCACATCAATCGATTCATGATTATATCGATCGATCACTTCATAATCGATCACAGTTTGAATCGATCACAACATAATCGATTACAACACAATCGATCACGTTTGAATCGATCACAACATAATCGATTACAGTTTGAATCGATTACAACATAATCGATCACGATGAATCGATCACAACATAATCGATATACAGTTTGAATCGATCACAACATATCGATCACGATTGAATCGATTACACATAATCGATCACAGATATCGATCACGCCAAATCGATCAATTTTAGATCGATCCCGCCAATCGATCCCTGATGAATCGATCTAACAACAATCGATTATATAATCGATCTCACCAAAATCGATCTCTGTTGAATATTTCTGTCAGAATCGATTGCAGTCATGTGTTCTCTACATCTCGATTTCCCATGGTTCCTCGCTGGTAAATCAATCCAGACAGAATGATCATGTTGGTTTGGTCATGGAGATAATCAAGTCAAATACCATCGTAGTTATTTGATCGTGATCAAAGTCGGGTCACTACCACTCACAAGAATGCAGAAGTGGGGATTTTTCGTCGAGTCCCACGTCCCGTCCCTTCTCCGGTGAAATTATTACGAGAACCTCATATCACGTTTTCCTTAATGGAAGGATCATTCTACAGCTATCATGTCATATCCTCGCCACAAATTGATTGCGATATGAACGGCTTGGGATGGATGGTTTTCCTAGTTCCTTTGGCTAGGTCACCTTGACTTGACTTCGATCCAGAAGTTGATGAGTCAGGAGGGTTGGTCAATCTTTACTCGATAAGGGTGTGGTCGCGAATAATCTTTCGCTTCACGGAATGAAATATTGAGGTGTTTAAAAAAAAAAAATAAAATGATCAATGAAAGATATAGAAAAAAATACCTATTACTATTTAATAAGCAATTGTATATTCCCTTCTTCTCCCTAGCAGCGCTATCGGATTATTCCTTCTCGGCGTCTATTAATTTCATCGTTTTTTCTCTCACTGACTATAGATAGTAAAAGAATACATTCGCCTTTTTTTAATTGTTGTTTTTCAAATAGGAGTGGTTTTAGGGCCATGTGCACACTAATTGGGGATTCATGAGGTTAGAGTTTCAGGTGTTTTTTTGATAGGCACTCTGATGCGGGTGTACGCATAAAATATAGTATAGAGATATCGTTTAGAGGATGTTTTTCGAATGTTCTCTTAGCCGCGCGCCAGTTGGTTTCTGTGGGGCTCTTAGAGATAGTTAGTTGGCAATTTTCTCGCCAAAGGTGTGCCTTTAGGGCGGTGAAAATATCTCTCGAAACTCAATTCGCTCGACTCGGATTTGCTCTTGTGGTTTTTGTTTAGTTTGTTGGCTGTGATATTTTTTTTGTTGGCACACGCTGACAGCGCGGTTGACTGTGGGACTTCGGGTTCTCTCGACCGTCAGATAGATAGAGATAGACTGGGTTTTTTGCGTGACGACGATCCCAGGCTGTACGTGTGCGGGTAGTTTTTTGAGAATTGCTTCATGCTGGGGTCTTTACACGTCTGGTATTTACCAGTGGTCGCGTACTAGGGTTTGTGCCGAGGGCCAATTGGACCTAGGATAACGACTCGAGCCAGTGGTCTGTTCCTTCAGGTGTGGTGCGCGCTCACTTCGCCACTTCCGGTGGATAGGGATTTCATTCGGAGACTAATATTGGACTACGCACTAGATAAGGGAGGGTGCCGCTTGCTATAGCTCGTGTTGCGTCTCTCTGATCATCGCAGATTTTTTCTCACGAATATCCGCCATCTGTGATTTTGCAATGTTATCTTTTTTGTCTGCGGTTTTCGTACATTTAGGGTGCTCGTTTACGAGGATGTAGATTGGTGGTGCTTTTGGGATGTGGGGTACAGTGTATGTTGTGTTTTAGTTTGTGATCTATACTTTAAGTTCCTCATCGGTTCATACGGCTTCCTTCACGGGCGCTATTGCAGAGTTTTCCCGCTCTTCTCGCAATGATTGGTGCTTGGATATAACGTAAATGACGAGAGTTCGGTAATGAGTAGGCCCGTTTCTATATTTGATAGAGGCCGATCCTCATATTAGTCAGGTGTCAGGAGAAGAAGTGTCACTATCCTGCTCTCGAGCTCGCTTATATGGCGCTTTTGTCGGGCCGATGCATCCGAGTCTCTCTTACCTTGTTTATTATAACGAAATCATGTAAAATCGGCAGCAATCGCGACGCTTGCTCCCATACGGAAGTATCAGTCTAGGCTTATTTCTGGTCTATCTTAGTCTCCCTGATGATTAAGATAATTGGTGTTGAGTGAGTAGAACGAATTTACCATGTGAGCTTTATACGTTTATCTCTCGTATAGAATCTTCACTGAGGTCAGAATAATATTGGAAGTGTCGTTTAAGGTGCCGAAGAATTAACATGTTTTTCGTGTATACAATTCAGGGAGATAACAGATAGACCCTTCATTTCAAGACATTCTCATAGTAAGTCATAATATGGATCTTGAGCCCAAATAGATATTCTATGATAACTCGGCGATGATATAGAGGTCTAAAATACGATCGAAATCTCTGATATCATTTTATTGTTTCAGAGGACGCGAGATAGTACAATACCTTACATGAGGGTATAATATGCTGGGAAGCTGATCAGCTCGCCGTAGATGTCAAATGAAGGGTGGAGTTGTGAAGTGTTATAATGTCTACATCGTGCGATTTTCGAATCGTGAGGTCTCGGGACAAGGTGAGGAAAATGTGGTTTATTATTCTTGAAAATCATTTGGATTCACAATAACAGTGTGGTCGCGCGCGCTCGTGGTTCCTCTCCTTCCAAAAGTAGAAGGTGGACGTGGGATGCTGCAGAAATAGAGAGTTATCTGAGGACTTAAGATACTTGGGTTCATTTCGTTGCGTGTGTGATTGCTCAGTTGTACAGGATTACGTTTGGTAATATGCCGTAACTGGCTACTATGTTTTCCTGTTCCGTGTAATTGCGTTCGGATGCCTGAGGAACTCTAGTTTGTTACGACTCGGAGATTTCAATAAGAAGTTAGATAATACTCGCGTCTGTTAGATGATAAGAGCTTCGACAGTGTATTATCGAAAGTAAGAGCCGTGCCAAGTAAAATTTCATTTGGTTGCCAGAAGAGTATATTTCAGGGATAGTTTATGATTTCGCGCGCAGTAGAATATCTCCTTGGACAGTCATATTATTTTACTGTTTGGCTTGGTAATCAAGGAAATCCTCGACTTCGTAAAACTACCTACTAACAGAAAGCTTGTCGAACTCATACCCGGTATGATTGATCAAAATTTTCTAAGGTCAGACATTTTATATTCACTTCTTCGATACAACAAAGTTTTTCAGTCGCGGATTCGAGTGTGGAGATTTTTCAGTGTGAGCTAGAATCTTGATGGGAGGGATGGCAGCAGAGAAGAGGGGGAGAGTTAGATGAGTCCGGACTTTGAATTTAAAGAAAGCAATCTTGCACTTATAGACAGTTTGAAATGCTCTGCCAGTAATATGCTCCGGCTCAAAGGTCTAGGAATCTTAGATACATTCCTCTCTAATTATTGGTTTTTATCTGAAAAAGTTAGAGAGATGGTTTTTAAATGTATTATAATTATCACCTTGCGTGGGCCGCGACACTTGCCGGGACGCATTTCAGCCGCCTTTCAGCCCACCTACGTTTGCGCAGCAAAATTTATTGTTTGATTCACGATAGGTAGAAGGTACTCCGTGTTTCTTTCTTGCATTATATCATACAGACGATTTTTATTATTAGTCAGGTATCGAGTTCATTCAGTAGATTCTCTTGGTATACATTTAGAACTTGTGGGTTTTAATCTATCATGTTGTCGCGGACGGTTGTCTCTTCAAGAGTAGTCAATTCTCCCAAACGCACTTTTATAGCCTGTGTCCACTTGTGCTCGCACTGGGGAAAGCATCTATAGTGATAAACTATATCGCAAGAAGAAATGATTTAAAGAGCTGAAATACAAGAAGAAGTGTGAGAGAAGAGTGCACATAATAATAGCAGTACTCCTCAAATGAGTTATTAATGGATTTTTTTGAAATAGAGAAAATAATGATAAAATTTTCTACTCGGAAATTCATTCAATATTCACAAGTGACAAGTGGTTAACCCGCAGACAAGCGGAGGAGGAGATTAAATGATTAAGACTCGGATACGCGTAGTCTCTATAGTTGTGTGAGTGACCAGCAGCGACTTTAATGTTTTTAACTGCATTCTTTTTTTCGATGAGTTTAGGAGTTTGATTCCACGTTTTAGGGACTCACCGGACACTGCGATATTAATCTGACGATACGTCGTTGTGATCTTAGAAAAGACTATTAGAGTCAAGGTAGATCGCATGTAAAAGAAATTACTTAGTTGACAGTGTTAAGACCTGATATACTATGGGATTTCTATAACTTTAGGATAGGTAGTTCTTCTGGATCGACTCGTGGTTATGCTGATGATGATGGAAGGGAGAAGTGTGGTGTTAATAATTCTAGAGAGTGTTAAGTGTGAACGGCTCTATCAGTGGTGTGATTGAAAGGATGACCTACTCGAGCGTGTTTTGGTGGCGCTAAAAGGACAGTCTTAGCTACTTAATTTTGCAGATTTTCGATTGATTTGAGATCTCTTTTTATTCAAGGGCTCATATGAAAGATGACTCTCCAGTTGTGCAATATCTCGCGCAGTCACAGTGCTCGGATGTGCAGAAGAATATCGTAAGTTTTGTCTATGATCTATAAATAACGGATCTGAGATAAATGCACAAGAGACAGGCGCGAGTGTACCTAGATATGAAGTCGTCTCGAAGTGCTCATACATATTAATTATTGCCTTTCATCAATCCTGCTGCTTGTCTGACGATTAATTTGGTATTTAAGTATTTGCCTAAACTGGGAGTTCTTGTTATAGACGAGTAGATTTTCGATCTGTTTTCGCACAGGGGGAAAAGATTACCACTGGAGGCGAGAGTGTGGGGAGAGCAGTCTCTTGACCATACACAATACTCGATTTTCCAAACTCTTAAGCAAAAACATCACTGCGTGAGCATACTCGAATTTTGGCCGGCTGAGATAGTGATGTTAGTATATCTGTTTGTACTTTTTATTATCTGGCACTAGATATTAGTTAGTGTATGTGGTGGGAGCTTTAAGAAGATGAGCAACTGCTCTCCATTTGATTCGCGGGGGAGACTCTCTCTCTTATGACTTTCTGTCGCTCGGAAAAATCTCACGCGGAGTACTTCTCATTGTTCTCTCTGTACAACGTTTCTGGAGTATAGTGAGAGGCCTGAGTGGTGAGAATGAAGATTTTCCTTCCTTTGCTTCACTTCCTAAATTATAGACCAATGGACCTATTAACTCGATCTTAGACGGTACTAGAATTTTGGTTGACTATCTCAGAGAAGACATTGTAAGGCGATGATGTACATTGATTTGAGCGCTTCTCATAACGCGAGATCTCTTAACTTCTAACCTCTGATGATATGTAAGCAGAGTAAGACCTATTCAACGTCTGTGCTCTCTTGTAAATGCCAACTACGGGAACAATCCGGTCCAGTCTCGCTCGACAATTATACCGATTTTGGGCATATAAAATTTCTTTGGATAAATACATTGCTTTTTCCTTTTACCACGCGCATAAGTGACTCACTTCGGAGTTGGTCGTTTCATATTATTTCAGGCGATGTAGTCGCCCAGGTCGACCCTCCGTTATGACTTCCTCCTCAGTTTGGCTTTCTTCACTGTCTCGATAGGAGTCCTTACGCGATTTTATGTGAGTTAGCGAGTTTAGTTAGAAAGAGTGTGGCCGGTGTGGGTTTGTCGTTTCGACAATTTGCTCTCGGAAAAGCTGACGCGGTCTATCCATGTTTCTTCCGGGTAGATATTCTTCCGTGTATTTGACATAGGAAATGGAATTAATTGATGTGAAGTGGCAGGACGTCGTACGACATTATCATCACTCCCTCTAGCCACAGCCGCGGACTTGGTCAACGAATATTTTTCTCCTACTTTGGTTAATAGGGACGATTTTCCTGCATTAATCATATCTCTTGACTTGAGTTGTCGCAGGATTGCCTCAAATAGCGTCCGTCTCTCGCAAGAAGCACGTCGTCGCGTTAGAGCTTATACTCTGCTGTCTAACATACCTGTAATATACATCCTCCTTGTGCTCTCATAATATAAGCACAGCATATCATATGAGGCTTCGGTACTCGCGATTGACTCTCGCTCTCCTCTCACCTTGTAGAGGATTGGCCATAGTGGCTGCTACCCATCTTCGTTCTAAGGTTAATACTGTTTCCGAACTGAATATTTTCTCTACTAGTGTAGCTCGAGAGAAATCTCTTAATTGTCGGCTCTCTGCATAACCGTTCTTATCCGTAGTTTCGACTCTCGCTGACGGCGTGTATTTACATTGTCGATTACCCGCAGAGGCGATTTAGAGTCGCTATTCACACGTGTCCGCTTTTGCAGACTATTTCACCTACTCAACTTCAAATCTTGCTTACCGATGGGAATAGTCAATTTCTCAGCGTGTTCTCTCTGTCTACTCAGTTCCTTTAAGTCTCGTATCTCTTAAGAGTCCCTACTCAGACTCGAGGTCTCTAATTTAGGGTTGGTCGCGAGGACTCAGGTCCTGGCTTCTCCTTCACACCGACCGTCTCTAGGTTTGTCTGGATAGATTCCTCCCAAAGGGCATTTCGTCCCGCTCTCGTCTTTTGCTTTATTATCGTCGGGACAACGCTAAGTTACTCTGTCATCTCTTCTCTCAACTGAAGGACACTTATTGTTGGAATATATACGGATATATTTAATCTTCTTCTCTGTGTTATATCGAAAAGCGTCCTTGCTTTGATAAACTAAACATCAGACAGATTTTCACGCTGTCCTGGTTAATTATGTTGGCCTACGTTCTCGTTAGTCAAATTATTCATCTGTCGCAGCTACTGGAAATCAGGGTGTGCGCCTGTTATAGACATCTGTTAGATTCCTGTGTAGAGGGCTATAAACACCAGGGTCATCTCTATAAGATCGGAGTCCAACATGTTAGGTTATTTATGTGCATCTGCGTAATCTATATTGAACCAGTACGCTGAGGGATAGTGCATCTCTCGCTCGTAGATTGCAGTATTTAGTGGTAAAAACTAGTACGGACCCAGAAAGGCAATGTGTGTGTTCTAGGTGTAGATCTCTTGTGACTAACGTGTGTGGTGTGTGTGTGACGGGGGATGGTTTTAATTAAAGGAATCCTACGTGAGATAAGATGTATGTATTTAAATAGTGGGTTAGATACGTTTTCTGCATCAGTTGTGAAGTATATTTCGGCGTTGCTTCCGTATTCCTATGGCTCACGACGGATGCATCCTATATATATTATCTCGTTATGACCAGCTGGTTGTTGTGCCGTTACCCTCAGATACAATCGGTGCATGGGTCGAGTCATGCAGCTAAAGTATATGCAAAAGTATAATCATTGGTTTGGAAGTGATATACTATTCATTTCATACAAGATTCTTTTAATCAGCTATCTATTGATTATTTGTGAACCAGTATAAGAGACCCATTGATGGAATTATGCGCCGCATTAACTCTAATTTCTCCACCTTTCAGATCCCCCGTGTCCATCACTACTTAAAGTTAGTTCTGTTAGAAGTAAAGGTTTTGATATTAGAGAACAAAGAGAGGAATGAGTTTGTAGTATATGGAGTGTGTCGAAACAGAGGGTGTATATTTGTAACCTGCAGTTGGTCACTGCATGGTAATGAATACGAAGTGGGCGTGCACCTATCTTCTCATAAGGACGCGTTATGGTGGGAATATAATTAGGTCTCAAAATTTAGAATCTATGATCGTATGATCAACTGTGTCACACGTTTTCGGGAAGTTTTAACACATTGGTAGGTCGTGTTTGTGTGGTTAGGGAATCTCGCGCGATATTCTTGAGATGAATCGATATAGTCATCTTTATTGAGGTGATATGTGGGTAAATATAAGTCTGGCTTACTTGTCTAATATATAGTTGCTAATAAATAAAATCTTCAGTGATAATTTTTATGATTACCCGGCTGGGCTACCCCGAAATGCGCTCACAGCATTGAAGGAACTGCTTCCTACCGGTACCCATTCACATCACTTGGGTCAAGTACGGCAAATTTGCAGGTTGACACCTTGCCGAAGGATGCTAGTGGTATGGACGGATAAAGATGATGTTGCTTGAGGCAACAAAAAAAATATTATATAGGCCTACATCCCGACTTTATACAGTGTACATAAGACATTTATATGACGAACAGTGTATATAAGACATTTGACTTGAATACAAACTTAAAGCAAACAAGAGTTTGAATATTACACTTTGGATCTGTGTTTATTGCACTCTGCAGCTACCAACATTATGAACTTTAAATATAAAGTAGACATGGCAACAAAACGTTTCCTTTTCTGAAAAGGGATGATACAGACATGAGATGAAATAGCTCTATGAGTAAATATAGTGTGGAAATCCCCAAATATTTTTATAAGGGTAAGTTTTGACAGATGTGTATCAATCAAATATGATCATTTACATCTAGAACCGATCTTTGACGTCACCATCCAAAAGACGTGACTGGGAATCAAGCCTGGGTCCGATCCATGTCAGTTTGTAGGGCCAACTCCTAATCCCAAGTTTCATATTCATGATACTTATTAAATAAAGTTATGGTAGTTGATGAATATTGAGACCACACATCAAAGTGCACATAAATAATCAATGTTCGCTTTCGGGAACGCTCTCAAGGATTCCTTCTTCATGTTCTTCGAGACATTCATTATTCATCATCATCGCCACCGTTGACATCCTGTGGTTCGGAGGCGATATCGTCATTACAGTCGTTCGACGTCGTGCCGGCGAATATTGATCTCGATGATGACTCGTAACCGTCCAAACGACCGACTCTCTGCGATTCGATTTCCTACAGAGCTTAAAATACTTGGACCTGACGACTTGACGAAACTTGGAGTAGGTTGTGACGTATATGATAGGGTTCAATGCACTGTTGATCTCAACCATGAGAACAGTCGCGACGGCAGCCGTGCCTGGGAACATGTGCCCAGTGTGGCGTGCATACATCAACTCGATGTTGAACGGCATGCAGCAGATAATAAAAGCGACGACCACCACGAAGATTCTGATAAGGATTCGAACGTCTGACCTGCGAACATGATGTCGAACGGGTCGGTTCCCTTCCACACCACAGGTTCCAGCCGACGCCACTGCCGCTTCTTGGTCCGCAATTGCGGAGCGCGCGCGATGCGCGATCATCGCTATTTTCAAACTGCATCCAATGATCACAATTCCTGGGAGACAGAAACAGAAAATGTTTATGCATAACGAATACGGCCATGCGTCTTCCTCGCCACCTGCAATAGAGCAATGGTAAATGGATTCGTCGTAAACTATGATATCGGGTAGTGAAAGAATAAAAGCTATCGTGAAAACAAACACAGCGATCCATGTCGACACCAGCGCCGCCAACGCCCTCGTTTTGCTGAAGATCTGGTTGTAGTGGAATGGGTGGTCGATCTGGAGATAGCGGTCAATCATTACGATGACGAGTGTGAAGATGGACACACAATAACAGGTGTAGGATACGCTGACGACACTCAGACATAGAGCTCGGTTGGTCCTGACCAAACACTCACCGGTGAGGGAGCATGGCAGACTGAATGGGAGGTAGATCAGACCCGTGAGAAGGTCTGCGATGGCCAGGTTGATCAAGCAAAAACCTAAAGAATAAAACAACAATGAAATCATGAAATCAGCATTAGAATTTTTAAAAACATTTTATGTTTCTTATAAAGGTGCTGTTTAGTTGACGACTGATACAAGTTTTTCGACTTTTAACGATATTTAACCAAGCAAGTCGCCTTAAAATTTATGATTATGTTGTCATGGCGACATAATTATATTATCTTGACAATTCTTCTTAACAAAAATACATGTCGTCATGTCAAGATATACTATTCTGACAAGACATTGTGGACCTATGTTAAATGCCATTCGACTTGACGACTTGTCGACATATTTTATGTTGACAAGCCGACTTAATATCCAAATCTTGTCGACCTTTGAATGTATTCAACTACAAATGATCATGTCGATTTAAAAACTGTTGGATAAATATCTACAGGCGAGATATATTATCGTGCAAAGTTGACTTAACAAAAATCATACATGTCATAAGTCGAAATGGCAAAATATAATATCCTTACAAGTCTACATGTATTTGTATTATTGTATATTTCAGTCAAATTTACAAGATAATATAATGTCACCAGGACGACATTTATGTAAGAGTTATTAAGTCTAAATATGGATATTAAGTCCATTTGTCGATATAAGATATCTCGACAAGTCGTCAAACAAGTCGTCGTCTCGAATGAGACAAAACTAGATTCATTTGAATTATGCTTAAAAGCACATGTAGGTGGATCCAGGAGGTACTGGACAAATTATGGGAGGCGATTGGTGGTATGTTTCAAACGATGTCACGAGCTCCATGGATTTCTAAGGGTGGTATCTCACTTCGCGGAGACGTCTCCGCTACAGAATAGAAAATTTCGTCTCCACGACGGATAAAAAGTATTAGAGACGTCTCCGATATCGCGGAGACGTCTCGGAGACGGATTTGGGACTACTTCAGACTCTTTTTGCCATAAATTGTCGCGGAGACGTCTCTAATACTTTTCATCCGTCGCGGAGACGAAATTTTCTATTCTGTCGCGGAGACGTCTCCGCGAGGTGAGATACCACCCTTAACAAAAATATTTACAAAAAAGAACAAAAGGGAATTTTGGCCGACATTTCGGCAGCTTTCATCGATGCCGATTTCGAGATAAAAACTCTCAGCGCTGACATAGGAAAACTGGCGCAAGTACTGCGATAAAAGGAACTACACTGTAAAAATAAATATATGTACTTTCACATCAAAATGTCAGCAGAGTTGTAAAATCTTATTTGTAACATTACAGAAATTGTGGTTTATTTCTTTTCCTGCAAATATTTACGTGAAAGGTAAAAAACACACTGTCAGGACTAACACATTTGTTCTGTTTTAACTAAATATTTAAGCCACGCTATACAGAAACTTTGATTTTCCCCTTCTATCCCATAATACCATGGAGGAAATTAAATGAAAATCTGTTTTAAAAAACACACATTTTATTGTGACTCTGCTAACATCACTTTGGTGTAAAAATACAGATTTCATTGAATATTTTTTTTACAGTGTACCTGCCCATATTGGCGTCGATATATACATATACCACCCACGTCGTATTTAAAGGAGAATGAAACCCTAGGATTCAGTTGAACTGTATGAAACAAAAAAAATCAAAGAAACAGATTAAAGAAAGTTTGAGAACAATTGAATAAATAATAAAAAAGTTATGTGCATTTGAATGTTGTGATCACTAACGCTATGGAGATCCTCACACTGGCAACAGGCCCAAGATGTGTGATGTCACACATGAACAACTCTCCCATATGACATACAAAAAAATATCAAAAATTCTTCTTTTTCCTCATTCTAATAGTAGTACAGACTCTTCACACATGATTATATTTTGTGAACTTGTATTACACGTCCTCCCATGAAAAGAATCTCAGATCTTTTAAAGGAATTAATAAAAAAAGACAATTTGAGTGAAATATGTACAAAAGTAATGGGGAAGTTGTTCATGTATGACATCACACATCTTGGGCCCGTTGCCAATGTGAGGATCCCCATAGCAGTAGTGATCACAACATTCAAATGCTCATAACTTTCTTATTATTCCTTCATTTTTTCTCAAATTTTCAATGATGAGCTTCTTTGATTTTCCTGTTTTTGTACAATTTAATGAATTCCTAGGGTTTCCTTCCCCTTTAAGAGTATCATACAAAAGCGCTGTTTTATGTTGAAAAAAAAAAGAAGAAGAAAAAAAAAGAAGAAACCGACGACATTTTGGCAGCTTCCGTCAACGGCGATTTGCCAGTGAATGCCACCGATGCCTAACACAATGCCGCTAGTGTTTCAGCAGATTTTATACTGTCAACATGGCACACTGTAAAAAAAAAAAATTGTTGTAGCTTTTTACAGAAAATTATTGGCAACTCTGCTGCACAGTAAATAACAGCACATTTGACGGCATTTTCCTGTATTTCCACAAGATGCAGGAAAATACCGTCAAATGTGCTGTTGATAGGGAGCTTTCGCTGGACTACGGGGACGCTAATCTAGAACGTTAGCAAAAAAGAGGGCACTATTTTCAAAATGCCTGCAAACCCTCGTTTTCTATCTTCTTCAATAACTTTGAATAAAAGTTTCCAATGGTAACCGCACATGTTCCCTTTGGCTTGTGAGACATTGTAACGTCTATTGTTGCAATAAGAATTCAATCCAAAGGCTACTTTACTGGGGATACCTAGTTCTTTCTTTTTTTCATACCAAGGTTTTATTGTGACAAATGCATCTATGCGTATAACAGCTGACCTAAAACATTGCTGATATGAAAAGAAATAACCTACCGCCCAGCCTTTATGATTAGTCAAATCAAAGTATGCTTCTTTTATGTTTTAGCAAAGGGGGAAATGCCTGTATACATCCCTATCAAAGCGCTCGCTTATTATAACTGACTTACGTTCTCAGCTGAGAACCTAGATACGTTCTACGTTTCGGGAGAACGTACATTTCCCCAAAATAGCGTTGTAGATTTTGACAACGGGGAGCTATCTCTTGTAGCTAGGAGAAACCCTCGTTTGTGCACACGAAAACTTGTAATTTAAACGCTTGCCAGCCGTTTCTAGCAAATACCAGTTTTACACACTCTTTTTCCTGTACTAACAGTATGCAGGAGTTTGGGGTTTGAGCTATTTTGAAAATAAAGTCATCCATAAAGCTAACGTTCTAGATTAGCGTCCCCGTAGTCCAGCGAAAGCTCCCTATTTACTGTGCAGCAGAGTTGCCAGTAATTTACTGTAAAAAGCTACAGCAGGTGCGGATCAAAGGGAGAGGGCGAGTGGGCCCAGCCCCTAGCCCCAATATTTAGAACATTTGCCCTCCCCCCCCCCCCCCAGATAAAAAAAAAAGATGTACCAAAATCTGAGATTCCAATTTTATGACATCTTGATATCCTGGATCCGCTAATGCTATTTCTAAATATTGTGTCGGTATGTGTTTTTTCTTCTGATTTATCTGGAGTACAATCCACCCTATAATAGTTTGAAGTTGATCTTCGTCTTTAACGCACTGGCACCATTTTATGACGTTCATTGGTGTCGTATGGGGCTTCTTTCGCTTTTGTCGTTAGCAATAAGCTCACAAAATGAACGTTGATCTTGACAACCCAAAAATTGGGAGAATTTCAAGTGCTCCTTCGTTAAAATTTTGTTTTTCCCCATTTGGCTTTTAGCTCATACATGTCATAGTAAGAGTAACGCTTATGCAGATTTGATATGTTAGAGAAAAGCATTGAAACATTTCTATTCTAAATGAAAATCTGAATGTCCATCAAAAATATGTTTACAAGAATCACGGGCGTAAATCCCGGGGGGATGGGGGGATACATCCCCCCAGATTTTGAGGAGGGGGGGGATGGCCTGTACAAACATCCCCCCCCCCCCCAGTTTTCAAGAAAGAAATGAAAAAAAAAACCAATAGATAATTGTCATGATTGTGTTATTGGTTAAAATACCGCTTTCAATAACAAAAAATGCCTCTTTTTTACTCCAAAACCCCCAAAATTTTCCTGCTCGGTCGCTATGCGACCTCGCACTAAGTAACTAACAGTAACCTAGGTATAAATGGTTGGATCCAATGCCCTCGTCAAGGGACAAACCTTAGGAAAGGGCACGGCTGGGAAAGGGTGTTGTTGACAGGACTGGTTGTTGACAATCAGTAGTTGTGTGCGGGATAGGTTGTTGGAGGGCTTGGTGCCTGCAGCCCACAAAATGTTCATATCAAAGATTGTGAATTTGTTTTCTATCGCTGTTATTTAACAAAGCATGTAAAATGTATCTTCTAAATGGATACAAAATTTTCGGCTCGCACTTAGCTCTCGCTGATACTAAATAGGATCTATACTGCCCAAAATAATATCTCCAATTTTTAGCTTTAAAATTTTGGCTCGCGCTTCGCGCTCGCATTACTTTTTCCATTACTAACATGAACAGGAATCAAGACAGCCTTAAAAGTATACATTCAAAAACAAATTTTCTTCGTACCTCCTCCCTCTCCGAATACATTTCTCTTTAGGTCTATGCCTCTGATCTAAAATGTCCCCCTTTTCAGAAAAGGTGCATTTTTTCTATCGAGACCCCCATTCAAATCCTTTCCGCCGCCTCTATTATATATTTTTGTTTTGTTTTGTTTGTTTTTTCGCGGTTACTATATAGGACCTTTAATGCACAAACATTATACTTCAGCTTAAAATTTTCGGCTCGCGCTTCGCGCTTGCTGATACTGTATAGATACTACAATGCACAAATATCTCAAACTTTTACCTTAAAATTTTCAGCTTGCGCTTCACGCTCGCATTAGTTTTCCATTACTAAAATGAACAGTAATCAAGGCAGCAATTATGATTCTTAAAATCATACATTCACAGACAAATTTTCTTCGGCGTATCCCCTCCGTCTCCGAATACATTTCCCTTTAGATCAATGCCTCTGATCTAAAGTGTAACCCTTTTTAGAACGGTGCCCTCTTTTTTTTTTTTTAAATCAAGACCCGTGACTTTCAAATCCGTTCCGCCACCTCTACTATCATTATAGGCCGATATATATATTTTTCGCGTTCGCAGGTACTATATATAGGACCTTTAATGCACAAACATATCCAATTTCAGCTTGAATTTTTTGGCTCACTGATACTAAGTAGGAGCTATAATGCACAATTATCTCCAATTTTTAGCTTAAAATTTTCGGCTCGCGCTTCGCGCTCGCATTAGTTTTTTTCCATTACTAAAATGAACAGTAATCAAGGCAGCCATAAGTTAAAAGCATACCTTCAAAGACAAATTCTATTCGTACCCCCTCCCTCTCCATTCCGCCGCCTCTGCTATATCTGTATTACAAACTTGTGTCACGAGTGCTTGTGTATGTCAAACAAGATCGCGACAAGTTGGCAAATTATTTCGCTCATCCCCCCCCCCCCCCCACTCCTCAACACGGATTTACGCCGCTGACAAGAATGCATCCGGGTTTTATTCTCGATTTTGTTCTCGGATAATGAAATACTTATTAAGACTTTCAAACATATTTCATGTATATACAGTATTACAAAATAAGTAGAGGCATGAAATTCGTGTGCTCCCTATTCAATGCTGTCATGTGTTTTTTAAGGATTTCGGCAAATCCTTTAAAAAAAATAATGAAGGATTAATTAGTTAAAGGATTTATAAATTAATAATTAACGAATATGCATGTGATATTAATAAACCAAATGGTTATAACCAATTTTTATCATTGAAATGAAAACTCGGCAAAATGAATGTATAGTTTATTTATGGGAGTGGTGTGGTCGAGTGGATAAGTCAGCGGACTGACAATCACAAGGTACGCGGATCGAATCCCGTCCATTCCACTAGCATCCTTCGCCAAGATGTCAACCTGCAAATTTGCCGTACTTGAACCAAGTGAGGTGAATGGGTATCGGTAGGAAGCAATTCCTTGAATGCTGTGAGCACCTTTCGGGGTAGCCTAGCTAAGCCGGGTAATAATTAGTTAACACTATAAGCGTTTAGAAACACCAAGGTGGATATATGTATTAAGCGCTATATAAATGTAACTATTGTTATTATTATTATTATTATTTATTAGACTTGATCCTTAGGGCAAAATGAATGTGTTGATGACCCTTTGCATTAATTGTTTTGAAAATTTTGGCAACTTTTCGCTGAAATTTGGTGAAGTACGATGACTCACCTGAAGGTGATCCATCCGAATGGGATTGGCTATGGAAAACAAAATGTTGATAAATTCGCCCCCCACCCTTACAGCTTACAAATGTCAAATGGGCCTCTGGGGTTAGTTGGAACATTTTGAACGGGGTTAGTTGGAACATGTACTAAGTAAATAGGTTTCAGCTGAATAAAAAAAAAAAAATCATATAATTCACTGAAGTGTTCCGAAATATTCCTATACATATATATTAGTGCACATTGGACAATTTTGATTTGGTTTAAACAAAATATATTGCAGAATGCCACTTCACAGGACTTCAGAATATCTGTATGTTAGTGGATGCTATCAAGTGTAATAAAACATGAAGTAAAAAAAAAATTGAACACCAATCTTTAATATTTTAATTGGAATCAGTAAAGCAAATGAGCTGAACCCATGCAATAGTGTTGTAGGTAGTTTACATATAATTATAAAGATACCATGCACAATTTTTCAACTTACCCCATACAATGTTTCAACTAACCCCGTGTGTGGGGCTAGTTGGAACACTTGACATGATCTTTTTGAAGATGGATTTTTTCCGAAACCATCGCTAAGTTTAAGAATTTTATGGGGTACATTTTGTAGCATACAGATATACACTCTAGCTGATTGTTTATTGTTTCTTGAATAAAATCTGCTTTTGTTTTACGGCCATTTTTGTGAAAAATGTTCCATATAACCCCGCTCTCCCCTACTAGTATCCAAATACCATCACCTCATAACACATTGTCTATGATCAAGTGACACTTGTGGAGCTGCAAGAGGGTATATAGTTGCAAAAGTGTAATATTCGTACTAGCGTCATAACAATTACAGTCATGATTGCATATATTCCTTATAATGCTTGGGCGTAGATCCTATGGGGATGGTAGCGTCCCCTTTCGTTATTGATATAAATATATATATGTTTTTGTAATGTTATATCCAAAAAGAGAAAAAGTAATATTTTCAATTTTTAGAACTCAATTTCGCGAAAAATTTCTGAAAATAGTTCACTATCTTCGTTAGATATGAAATTATGCACGTGATCACTAAGTAACCTGAATGGGTTTTATTTTTCTGCTGTATAGAAACAGCCGGTGTTGTTGGAGTCTTAAAAGGTTTTCCAGCTTTTTGTAGCGATGGAATGTCACATTATTTCATGTTAGTTTTTATACTTACCGGTAATTCAAGGCTAATATATTAGCCTCTTTGTGGTGGGGTTGACGAAAGCAACCTATAATGGAGGCCGAATGTTTTCCACCCATCCTCCCCCCCCCCCCCCCCCCCCTCCACCATCCCCACGAGCTGAGTGGCTGGTAATTTATGCACTTGAGTCTCCCTGTTTTATTCCTCCTTTACATATCTGATTCTTGCATGGGGCAACAACCACTTTGCCCCTGCCCCCCCCCCCAATCCACCTATGAACGTGAATCTTTTAACGCGAATCTAATTGCGACTTTAGACCTCTTTTTCTTCTTTTTTAGGAGCTTGGGCGGCATTTACACTTTTGCTGCCCGTGCGCGAACTACCGAGTGAGTAAAAAAAACTTTACACCTAGAAAAATGTCAATAAAAAGAAAACAAATTTATAAACCCCTTTATTATTTTACATATTCTGAAAGAGTAACTCCTCCTGCATCTTTTGGTACCATTTTTGTATGGTATGTCCTTACGCTTGGATGAACACGACGCATTGTTTGCGAACATGTCCATTTCGAATTGTGCCAGAATGGGAGTAAAATCAAAACAACAAAAAGCTAGAAAAGAGCAACTTCATCCTGATTAAAATAGCATAACTTTTTAACGAAAATGTCTTTTGCTTAATAACTTGGCAGGGGTGTTGTTACACATATTGACTATATTTTGCATGAAAATTAGATTGACTCGTCAAATAATGCACGAATGAGTACACATCAAAGAGTAAATTACCACTGACAGACCTAAAAAGGCCTCCCAATACTTTTGAAAAGTGATTATTTTGTCTTTGACGTGTGCTCACTCTTGCCTAACTGTACAGATACATCTCATTTTCATACAAAATGTAGTCAATATGTGTAACAACACCCCTGCCAAATTATTAGGCAGAAGACATTTTCGTTAAAAAGTTATGCTATTTTAATCAGGATGAAGTTGCTTTTTTATAGTTTTTTTTTTTTAATTTTATTTTACTCCAATTCTGGCACAATTCGAAATTGACATGTTCGCAAACAATGCGTCGCGTTCATCCAAGCGTAAAGGTATAACACACGAAATTGGTGCCAAAAGATGCGAGAGGAGTTACTCTTTCAGAATATGTATAAGAATTTTGGTTTTATATACTGGTTTTGTTTTTATTGACATTTTTCGAGGTGTAAATTTTTTTCTGACTCACTCGGTATAGCTTTCTTACCGGTTTGGTTGCAAAGTTTTGGCGTGCTCGAGAAAACGAGGATGGTGATGCTGTTGCCAATGACAACGAGGAACACAAGCACCAGTGTGATGGTGAACACGATATAGTTAGGATCTAAGGGAACGTCCACGTCATTTTGAGGGGTTGGGTACGGTCCCTCCAGGATGTGCTGGTGGTCAACATCGGCGTCGTGGCGGTGGTCGTGATTGTCCTGGTGATCATGAAGAAACTGTAGCAACTCACCAGATTTTAAATAGGGTCTTCTTTCCTGCCAATCAAACGATTAAAAAGACGTGACATTGACAATATGGTTTGGAATTGAACAGAAAATACATAATAATACTTTAAATTAATGATAGGTCGATAAATTAATGACACTAGGGTTGGATGTAACTTTAGAGAATTGCGTCTTTCAGCATGCTTGCTCAAGGTGGTATCTTACGTATTGGAGACGAAAACAAATCTCATAATTTTTTATGACCATGTTGGATTCTCCCGTGTATCTTGAGACTATGAGGAGACTCATGAAACGTCGCAGAGACTCAAGAGACTTCTCTGAGAAGCTGGTCAGTGGGATCAAGGGAAAAGACCCCCAATAATTATAAGCGCCCCGAGTCCGAGAAGGGACTTCCTTTCGGCGATTTATTTTTATTCATTCTTCTTTTTTTTTCTTCTTCTTTATATCACCGTTAAGGGGGGGGGGACCTCTTAAACTCCATATAGCTGAATGATTTTCAGCTCTTTCTTAAATAATTTCTCACTAACTCTCAGCGCTTAACACTGATTGACCTTTGGTCGGGCCCTTCCCCCATCCTTCCCTCCCTATCCAAAAGATTCCTAATTCATTAAAGGGATGCAGTAACATTGAATGATATTCAAATTTCATTTTATTCGATTTAGCTTATTTTGCCAACATAATTATAAACACTTAGGTGAATCTGGTATCTCTTCAAAATTGCAAGCTAATTGCTTGCTTTACCTTCGAGATATCAATGATTTCATACACACATTTTATAAACCAACACCGGATGGTTTATAAAACCATGTGCTTTTCCGCATAGCACAACACACACCCATTTCCTGTTGTATAGTCCCCCGTCTCTGATGAGCTAGCAGTAGAGGGTACTGGTGTTCAGCTGTATGCTTAGCATTGTTTGTTACACTGTTTTAAGGTAGTAAATGACTTCCATTTGATCTGAAACTTTCAGTAGTTTGTTTTTATTGTTGGAACAATATAATTTTATTAATCTTGATCTAAATGCTCTTGTTTTTGAAAGTTACTAAATCCCTTTAACGTATACATCATGGTTAACAAATCCACCGTCTTAAAACAACCCGGGAAATTATGCTCTCGTAGTAGATAGGCTGAGTCAATATCAGAGGCATTTATTCATGCGTGTCATGTCAAAAGCAATTTTACGCACACTTCTATTCTGAGAAGGAGTAGTTTTTGAACGGCAATGTTGCTGAAAAATGATGACACTAATGGATGATGTGAACATAATCTCCTTCCTTAAAGTCCATATCCATTTGGATTACTATAGGTTTAATGTAATTGTCAGAACAGGTCGCACGTGTACCGTGTACCAGTCTATACAGCCTGTATGTATCAAATAAAATGGTACAGTTGGGAAACATTTTTTATTGTTTGAAGATTAGTCACAACCTGATAATGCTCGGTTTTTCCAGGAGAGGAGAAAAACAGGAGAAATATGCTTCTTCTGTAATTTTTTTTTTTTTTTTTTTTTTCATTTCATTTAGTGCTGTAGATCTTTAGATATGACTAGTTTTTTTTTTTTTACAATCAATAAAAATCTATTTTGCGTCCGCCATGCCATGCCTTTGTGTGGGTTTCGAACATAAGCCGCAAAATGAACGTAATGCTGCAGTCACACAGACACTTACATTGAGTTAATTCCGGTTGCGTCCAAAAATTATTTTCTTTTCTGCGGATCCCCACGAATGCCTTTCCGTCATAGTCAGCAGTGGAAATAGTGACAACCTCGTTCATCAAATAAAACAAAGAAATACATAAGAAATGATAGAATAGAAGATGAAATATGATTAAAACAACGAAAACGTAACTATACGTAAGCAATGGTAAGTGTCTGTGTGACTGTAGCATTAACGAACAATAGGTTTGTGTAAAGTTTATTCTCTCGTCTTTACAAAAAATAGCATAACTTTTGTTCTACAAAAGGAAATTATTTGAAATAAATTGCATCGCCAAGAAAATTGTATGGCTTTAATTTTATATTATCATAAATAACATTTGAAAGAAAATTCATACCTTATTAATTTTTTCCCCGACTGTACCATTTTTTTAAAATATAGGCCTACTATAGAAAATTTCTACATCGCATGTCTTTTTTTATTCAGAAACCACGGAGTATTATTTTTTGCTTGATAAATTGGCCAGGGTAAGGTTACAGGATACCTTTCATTTCTGATTAAAACTGTGTCAATTCGTTTTTTTATAAATCACAAACTGGGGGAATATTTAAGACCAAGATTACATAAGGTTTCCGAGTCATCCAATTTGTAAAGGAAATATTCACAACAACTTTGTTACTTTATTGATTCGTTTCTGTTTTGTGTACGTGTACGTGATGCCCACACCATTATAAACCTTCATTAAATATTGCTATGCTGTAAAAAAAAAAAAAAATTACAGAGTCAGTTGACACCATTTCCCCTTCATTGTTTCAACGCAATGCAATGGTTAATAATTGAATAGTTTTTTCAGAATCAAGTTGACAAAATACCCACGATATTACATCAATCATTATTTTGTTTCACCTTCATTTTCTATTTCATGTTGACATCAAAATAATAATATTCGTATCGAGAGTAGGCTAATAAACTTTAGTTATTCTCAATACTATTTGAATATACTGTAATGAAACTAATAACATCAGCCCGCTTGTGACAGACTCTTATATAGTTTATTATAGCCAAGTCACACGATTGAAACCGATCCCAATCCGAACAAAATATTACATTACCACGAATGGCAAGCTAGTGGTCGGTATGGGTTCGGTTTCACTGGTGTGAGTCGGCTATTAGATGAAGAGTCAACATGACCCGTTTCTGGGTCTATTGGGTCAAACACTATTCCGGATCAAAATCGCCATACATCTGCCCTAATTGCCCCGGAATGGCGAACGCAGGATGGGGGTAAATTCACCTTTATTTTTCGAGTGGTATAGGCTTGGTGTGTAAAGGGCATGGAACTGGGTTTTAACAGTTCAAGAAACTCTGAACATGCTGAAGGCATATACTTATCGGAGCCAATGGGTAATTTGCTGTGTTTTATCGGCTCAGCTAGTCCTTTTAGATATTAATCTTCCCACATGGGTTAAGTGTGAAGGGCTTGAGGTGTATACTGGGTATCCCAGATAAAGAGGAACCCGAATTGTCAGTCGTTTTTCTTTGAGCATGGAAGCAAATAATGAAATATTAAATATTCTTTTTTTTTTAAAGGTCAATTTTTATTCTTTCTGATGACACCTACAGTTACATTCGAAAGAACCACGAATTCTTGAACAAGAATTGCTTGAAATTAAATTGTGAAATGAGGTTGCGCAGAAGATTTAACTAACTTGCCGAACAAAGGGAAGGTTCATGCATGAGCATTTCTTTTCCTTCATCAAAACTCTAAACCATGAGTTATTCGTTTGCTTCGGATCTAGTGTGGTTCTCATAGGGTGTGCAATCTGATTTTGACAATTGAATTTTACATTCTTCTTCCTCATCTATGTGTGTCTCTTTCGTATCAAATTTATGTATAATGTCTAAAGAAAGTAGAAAAGATGAATTTTAATTCGATGCACTTCATAATAATTTGCTTTCACAGAGAAAATGACTAACAATTCGGGTTCCACTTTTTCTGGGACGCACTATAAAGGGCGACTCGTAGGCAGTTTGTTTTGTTTTGTTTTGTTTTGTTTTGTTTTTTTTTTTTTTTTTAGTCTCTCTCTCTCTCTCTTTGTATTTTGAAGTCATTTTCCATCATAATTAACAAAGTATGATAAAAGATGATGATATGCTCTGGGGAAATCATTAACTGTCAAACAAGATAATCTATCAATTTTATGTGAAAATAATAGGGTCCTGCATAAAAAAAGATGCGTGGGGGCGCCGGGGTGTTGGAGTTTTGACAGAGGTGCATGAATCAGATTTGAGTATTTACGTCTGGGACTGATTTTAAAACACTCTCTTCCATTCCTTCTTCTTCGTCTCCTCTAATGTGTTGTTTTTCCTGGAGGCAAATTGTGTAGGGCCACAAGGTAAACGAAAAAAAAAAAAAAAAAAAATGGCGATATTATATTCGCCACTCCGGGATGTATATTCGTCAATATAACCTTTATCTTTGGCCACCCACGATGTTCTAATCTAGCGATATCCCTGATCACTTTTCGTATTACTCGTTATCATTCATAATTAACATTATGACTTTGTTATAATTCGAAGTCTGTGAGCTCACATGTCAGCTATATAGGCCTACTTTTTTGGTCTACGTTCACGTGCTCCCAGTCAAATTCCAAAGATATTATCATTCGGCAATATTTGAACAATGTTGATCTTTATCACAAACTGCAATAATTGTTTGTAAAGACAGATTATTTTAAATAGACTTGATATAATTATGCTACCTGTTTTTTCTCTCTTATGTTATTTAATTATCTTCAAATGACATTCATGTTTTTAATGCCTTTTGTAGGCCAACTAAATTAATTCAAGAAAATAATATAGAAATCACACTAGAATAAATTGACATTGTATAATGTTTTGATAAAGCACGAATAAAGATGGTATACTGCTTGACTGCATTAAAAAAAATAATAAACAGTGTTTTATTTATGCCCTATTGTCAATAATAAAAAAGTATTGGTCCTATGTTACCGACTTAATTGGGCCTGATGTGAAGAAGAATGGATTGTCGAAAGTTTTTACATCAATACATTGAAAAAGAAATTCGAGTACACTATCCTATTCAATATTAATTTTGTCTCTTGCCCGCATCTGCTTTTTATTAAAAAAAATACTATAATCGTATTAATTAATATAATTTTAAACTGAGTAATATAAATATAAATCACTGGGCCTCATCATTGCCTTTTTATCAACCCTCACGAGATTTATTGGCGTAAAGCTTAAACAACAACAACAAAACAGACAACATAAAAAAGAACTATGAAATCATAAACAGAGAACAAAATGAATAATACTCTTTCATTAAAGTTAGAATTATGTTATAAAATATGTGAAGATAATACTCACCATCTTATTCATGTACGACCCAAAGAACCTGTTAAAGTTACAAACTTCAATAAATAGGCAAGTCAGGAAAAAATTGTAATGAATCCATCAGTCGAAAGCAGCAATAATTTGTGAAAAATATTTGAAAATGATAGATCTCCAAAGTATAGCACAAAATGACTCAAATCAGCGTGAAACGGTGTCCCATTATGATAAGCGTCTTTTAGTCTCATTATGAATCTGCTTGTTTTCAGCAAATAGGCTTTCTATATGGTAGTGAATCCGTTTGAAAGCGTAATAAACTTCCTTGTTTGTTGAAATAAAATTAATGACAATAATTCAATCGACGGTACTTCTGAAGATTGTTAAATTCGAAATATTTTTTACAGACGCATCTATCATGAAACCTTATGTGAGCTGACATCAATATGCTTTGCTCGTTTGTATATACACAGCGACTCAGCAGCGAAGACAGCGGTCAAAACCTTATCATATTGCTCCATAAATCAGAAGTTGTGGCAAGAAATGACAAAAATGTTCCCTCGTTTATAATTTAATGTTTGGGGAAGCTTGCAGGAAGTCAAAAAATGTATACACTTGCATGGTTGTCTTCAAAGGAAACGATATCTTCACTGTGACAAATAAGTCATAAACTTGACTTTCTCGGTCACAGATGTGAACGGTAAATCACGATTATCGCGGAGCTCATTGGTGAAATGTATGAAGTGACTTTTATCTTTTTGGTCCGTGTTCGTCTGTATGGGGAATCGAATAGATGCACTCAAGATTGGCATTGGAGGCGTGGGATGGGGAGCAGGGGAAGGGATGACGCCCCATTTTAAGCAGTTTTTGTTGCTAAAGTGATCACGGCTGCTTGTAAATTTGCAGGCCTTGGTATTTTGCCCCCTCCCCCCCCACCGAAAATAAAAATAAAAAAATAAAATAAAAAAATAAAAATCTAATAGCAACACAAAAATCTAATAGCAACACCTCGTCTAGACTTGGTGACGTGTGTTTCCCACACGGTAGGCCTATTTGGCGCATGAGAAATAGGGTGTAATTATACTTCTGTATCTAGAAATAAAGGTGGGCGCTGATGACAGACAGTTTGGCGCATCTCATACTTCAACTCTTGTAATCTTCCAACATAAATACAAATCTGATTTGAAAAGTTTTCTTTAACCCATACCCTATAATGGCTCGGCGCGTGTTCCGTCTTTCGTTATAACTGCCCCGAAATGGGGGCAATAAATAAGCCGAGTCACAACAGTGAAGCCGACTCCGAACGACACTGTAACTTGTCCAATTTGTGAGTGTAATTTTGTGTTCCGTTTTGGTGTCAGTTTCGGGATCCGGTTTTCACTGGTGTGACCCCAGCTCACGTAGCTGATAAGCTTTCAATATTCAGCATACGTTCGAGGTTTTGACAGTTTACGGGAATGCTTGGGAACCGAAGAATGCAGGTCATTCCATTTTGATGTCATTCGAATTTTTTTTTTTTTCAGTGTCATTATTCGTATACCATAGATTAAACCATAAGTGAATAATTAGCTTCAACGGTTTTATACGATTTTAATAATCTTAAAATATTTTCCAATTGTATGTGAATGAATGAGCAAATCCACCATAAAATGTTAAGGGATTTTCAAAACATCGTCCTTAATGAGTCAGTTGATCTGACATATTTACGATGTCATGGAAGGATAGAGCCACTTTGATAAAGACAAGATTAATTATTATCTCAGTTTGATTTGTCATGTCATAAAACTTTTCATTTCGTTTCCTGTGGAAGATATTTTTTTCAAAAATGGCAGGGAGAGCAGTGTGATAGTGGTGATGATGAAACGTATAATATTTTATAATTAAAAACATGACGTGATTTTTTTATGGGGGGGGGGGGAGGGGTGGGTGTTGATGGAAGGTGGTGGAAAGTTTGCAAACGAAACCCTAGTTTTCATCCATGCGCGATCCAGGGGCCTGCGACGGAAACAGGCGCCACCCCCGAAAAGAAGAAAAAGGGGAAACAAAAAGAGGACGGAATGATGTGATTGACTTTCTTGATGGCCAAAGGCCCTCCATCACTCCCCCCCCAACAAAAAACAAACAACAAAAGATCATACGACATCCCCCCCACGCCAATATTGCACCGCCTCCCCTCTTGAAATCCTGGATTCACAACTGTACATGCATGCACCTCCTTTTCTCTTTCTCTTGAGCACAAGATTAATATGCATGTAGGCCTATATAGGCTATATTAGTGAATTTGACTTTATTAGACATTCCACAAATTAATATTTTTCACTGCATGCTATATAGCGTTCCAAAAGTTTTTACAGCACATTCGATTCCAATAATGGGTTCCAAATGAAAAATGATCAATTTGGTCTGATTCCCTATTATGTCCGAACCCACTGATATACGCGACCATTAGTGTTTTTATGAGGACCATAAACGTGTAAATTGACTGGGAGAAGATCGTCTATTGCTCCATTTGTTGACATCATTATCGTCACCACTATACTGTATATGCCAATTAAAGTGATAGGACGAAAAATAGGCCTTCATGAACTATTATAAGCCTCACTAATTAAAATTAGCCCGGATGGGTTTAAACAGTCTCGCCGTTGACATGCAATACACAGGAGTGCTTCAATCTGCCAAAGTGATCCACAATATTATAAGTTAAAAGAGCAAACTACCAAGCCGTTGTCTAGGTAACGAAGAAAACATGAGACATACCATCCCTAGCAACGGGAACATCCAGTTAACTATTTGGAGGTTGATTAAATATCAAGGAAGACCCCCCCCCCTTTTTTTTTTTGGTGTGTGTGTGTGTGTGTGTGTGTGTGTGTGTGTAATGTGGTGGTCACAATAAGTCGTGTGTGCAGCGTGCAACTCTTCGTAAAAAATTATATTTGCTTTTTTTTTCTAACACCAGCTCGTAACAAAATAAGCTTGTTTCGACGGTTCATTTTGTCCGAAGGTTCGCTGTTCCGTAGGTTCGATTGGCCAAACACGTAATTTCCCTATAGGCCTACCTGGATGTTCGTTTGTCCGAAAATGAAATACGGTTCGTTATTCCGAACAGTTTGATGCATTAGTCCGAAGGTTCATTAGTCCAAAATTGAAATTGTGTTCGTTTGTCAGAAAATGAAATCGGGTTCGTTGTTCCAAAGGTTCGTTTGTCCGAAGGTTCATTCGTCCGAAATGAAATAGGGTTCATTCGTCCGAAAATGATCTAGGGTTCACTCGTCCGAAAATGAAATAGGGTTAATTTATTTTCGAATTCCAGGTGCGCTGTTGACCTTTATAAAAGCAAACTAGAACAGTTACCTGTAAACAGACTTGTAGGCCTAATCATCAAATCAATCAGGTTAAAACTTACTGTTTGCATTGATGCAGCCTTTCACGAAAAATGAGCCAAAAAAAAAAAAAAAAAAAGCAGCAAATTCTCACCCCGCCCATTATGTTGACCACCAAAGATTAGGGTTTTCCCTTTTCAAAGTGCAGAACCACGCAAATTTATGATCCCCGCCTATTTCTAGCGGCTGAAAGAAAATAAAGATTTTTCTCTTTTCGCCCCTCCCCATGTTGAATGCTAGGTGGGATGGGTTATATATATTTTATCATATTAAACAAACATAAACATAAAGAAGCCAATTGGGGAGGTCATACAAAATGCAAACATAATGTACCACACCCCCCGCCCCCCTCTTATTCCGTTAAACGCCTCAGGGTCAATTCCCTTTCAAAGAAGTACTATTTATGAATAACATCCCCGTAATATAATGGACCGGACCGACTGGATCCTTAATGATTGACCAATGAGCCGTGCGTATTGTTTGGAAAGCGTAACCGATCGAAAACTTTCCTCCAATCTTTGCTTCAACTTGCAGGTGGAGCTGATGCATGCACCAAGTGTCTGTGTTGAGTAATGAAGCGGATTCGGATC
>CALNVZ010003428.1:11800565-11874093 GCA_940671915.1 Paracentrotus lividus | reverse complement strand
GAATGTACATGAATGTGAACCGATTGACCTGTAAGACCTACCCCTACAACTGAAATATGACCTTACTGTGTGCCAAACCAAAGGCCAGACATTTTTTCAACACCTACCCCCCGCTTATCGCTCGGCCAGCGTAACGTCAAAAAATTTTAGCGTACCTTTTGGCTCGCCCGGTGTATCGGGCAAAAAAATTGGGTGTACATTTTCTGGATCTTCCACTGGGGGCGCCAAAATCAAAATCACATCGGGCCCCCCGGGGTGCCAAATTCTGGATACGCGCCTGTGTGCACCCCCCCCCCGGTTCCGAGGCCCCTGCAGCATAAATGTATGCAAAGAACTAAACGGTCGGACGGTTATGAATCTCCTTTTGCTAAAAATATATCTTTTAACTCCTGTCATAGTTCTGCCACTTGGGTTTTGACAATTTTTTTCTTTTTCATTTCTCCCTCTTTCTTTTTGCCATACCTTTCCTATCACCTCACATAACCATCCTTGAAGAGCTGCTTTAAAAAGAAACTAACAAAAATTTTGGGGCACTTACTTTTCCTCTTTTAGACTTTCCCCCAGCCCCTTGTCCCCAAAACTGACACAGATGATAAATACATTTGGTAACAATGTACCCTTAAAAAAACATGGGGTGGACGTTTGAACAAAGGCTCTATCCTAATTTGGGAGTATTTTATTTAATTATTATTTATTCAAGTATATAATTTTTTCAATGGCGAACTTGGCGGAGGGGGGGGGGGGGGGCTGTATAAAGTACCAGCTCCGCGCACCCAGCAGGAATCTTTATCCCAAGCTTATATCCAGTATAGGCCTACATAATATTTTATACTGTTATAATGATTTTCTTTAGGGCCCCGATTTATCTATCTTTTAAAAGTTGTTATTTTTAATTAGAATACCCGGTATTTACTTAAAAAACTTACAGATAATATTTCATCAAATAAGATTTCTTTCTTTCTTTCATTCATTGTATTAATTTTTAATTTTGTCTATTGTACTCGACTCATAAATAGTACCGTGGCATTGTTGTTTAATTCTATTTTTCTAATTTCTGTCAATATGTCTAGAAGTGTTCTAATGTTGTTTATTTCCTGAACCGACATGGTGATACTGTAACATTTTCTGCACTCAGCCCTTCTGTTCTTTGTCCATGTTGTTGTATAACTAAGTTACCTATAATTTCGGAATTCCTATGATTGATTTGGTGGACATAAAAAAAAACTATATTATCATTATAAATCAATATATATTGAAAGAAACAAAATGCCAATTACGCCCCCGAGAAAACCTTTCATCCAGCAAATCTCATGTTATATTTTGTTTCAATGATAGGCCTATATTGTTGTTTCTAAATATATTAAATATGCATCCTCCTCCCCACCCGCACACCCCCCCCCCCCCCGATTTTTTTTTCATTATTTTTTTTTTAAATATTTATTTATTTATTTATTTTATTTATTATTTTTTGGGGGCAGGGGTGCCCACTGATCTGTAAATTCCATTGAAATATGCCTTATTTGTATCATGTTCATTTCCATTTCATATTATTTTCGTTTTACCGTTTTCTTGCTAGTTACTCACGTCACAGAGTAAAATCTAAACCAATTGTATTTTGCAGTTGCGCCATCTGTCGGCAGTCAAATTACCGGTCTATTTGGAGTCAAGATGTCGTTCAATTTTGGGAGTTCGACTAGTTTCGGCCAAACGCAAAATAAACCATCTTTTGGTGGGTTTGGTGCTACAGCGTCAACGGGAACTTCGGGTGAGATATATTCTTTACAAATATGGACTTTCATATACAAAATTTTTAATCAGATTTCTATTTTAAAGCGTTGAAATGTACATGACCGGAAATACTTCCCAATATTTTACTCATTGATGTTTCTGTGATGAGGAAGTGATCTCGGAGTAGGATTGTCTGCGCACCTAAAATTTTACCTTAATTTCATAACAAAGATAATATAATTATTGAGATTCATCAATGTTATTCCGTTATTTATGTTCTAATGATCAATTAAAATAAAATATTTCAATAAATTATTTTCAAGAACAAAGGCAAAGCTTATTTTACAATTTGGCTTGTCATATCATCTGGCACAATGACCAATGTCTCATTGTCTGGTCAATTTTTGGGACCCGTCATTTTGTCAACAATCAAAGGCGTCATCGTATCAGACATCAGTATAGATCTAACGTTAGGCCTAGTCTAGATCTAGAAAAGGTCTACCCAGTTGTTGTGACAAGTTGTATGTCTAAAATGAAGTCAAAAGGGGCCTGAGCTTTCGATCCTAGCAGAATCTTCGTCGGAGACAAAATGACACAGAAAGGTAGGGAACAAACATGGATATAGAGAAAGACAGAGAAAAGCTACACCTAAGTGGCAAGCCAAGAGGGAGAGAACAAAAGGGGGGATGTAAAAGGTGTGAAGAAGCCAGCCAATCAAAAAGCAAGAAGAGGTGTGATCAAACAGCAAACTGGAACAAAAGGGAGATGATTAACGTTAGCTGGGAGAGGGAGGAGAGAGTAAACAAAGAAGGGATTAGAGTGGAGGCTAAGGGGCTGAAAAGAATGAAAGAAAAGAGAAAAAGCCAAGGAAAAAAAAAAAACACCTAGTGGACCTGTGTGTTATAGACCTACAAGAAGAAGTAAGGGGGGGGGGGGGAATAAATAATTAAGTGAAACAGGTAAAAGAACAAGGGGAAGACATGAAAACAAAACGAAAAACAAAAAACAAATGAGAAGTGTGAGCTAAACCTGTAAGGGAGAAAAGAGAAAGAAAAATGGATAAGAGAAACAGAATGTATTAGTCAAATAAAACAAACACCTGCAAATAAAGTTAACTATGCTAAAAAAGGAAAGGAGGAAAAAACAGATAACAAGAAAGAAATGTGAGAAAAAAGAAGTTAGTCATTACCCTCCTGAATGTTGAGACCGTGAGGTTGAATGGTGCGAAGACGTCTCATCCAAACTTCTCTCTGCTTGAAACGGACAGAATCAGGACAGGTACCTAAAAATTCAATGCCCGTATGAGACATGTCAGAGATGGAAGTGGTTAGGAAGTTGAAATGGTTCCCCAACTGGGGTGTCCAAGCTTGGGTAGGTGGTGACAGTGGATCTGTGCCCATAGAAGCGTCTTTTGAGAGTAGGTCTTTGGTTTCACCTACATACTGCATCTTACAAACTCTGCAAGTGATAACATATGAAGTGGTGCAAGTGATGTTTCCCCTTGGTGTGATGAGATCTGCTAGTGGAGGTACTCTGGAAAGTATCGCCTTCGTGGATGTTATATTGCAAATGAATGCATCTGTTGGCAGTAGCATTTGAGGTGCCATGCTGAATGGAGAGAGAAATGGTCAGTAAGGAGGGGACTACAGCACGAACGATGAGATCCTTGAGGTTCCGGGGCGTCGCGAATGCCACGATGGGAGTGTCAGGCACGGCCTGTAGGAGCGATCAGGAATGTGGAGAATATGGTGATTAGCATGAAGGATGGTGCGGAGAGGAGGTAAATTAGGGTGGAAGGTAGTCACAAGGGGTATTCTCGTAGTGGTGTCCTGGTGGTCAGCTTTCTTTCTGAGAACATCCAGATCTAGGGGAAGAGAATTTGTTAATGGCTTGTTGGACTGTTCCTAGCACTATGTCCTCTGGTCACAAGATGATTCTTCAGGTTACCTAGCATGGGAAGAAAAGTCAGAATCGTCAGAGCAGATTACGGCAGTCTGAGGGCTTGACTATAAGGGATGCTGGTTTTGCAGTGACGGGGATGGCAGCTGGAAGAGTGGATGGTACGGTGGAGCTATCTGTGGATTTGGTGTAGAGAGTAGTGGTGATGCGGTTCGGCTCCTTCTTGACGGTGACATCGAGGAATTTGTATGTCTAGAAGTTGTATGTCTAGACGGGTTGGATGTCTGGACACTCATTTAACCAGTCATTTGAAAGGGTTTAGCCACTATACACTTATGCATGGTCAATTCATATTGAGATTCTATAGACTAAACAATGTCGGTGCTATATTGTGAGAACAATATTTGATGATGCATGATGATAGAGACTTGAGTCGTGAGAAGTCATGAGAAGTATTCGCAACTTCCAACAAAGAATCCAAGTTATAGATCTATTTCTCGCTTGATCCTTCACGAAAAACCAGATTTCATTTGTGTTGAGACATCAGGACAACCAACCCCCCCCCCCCATCCTCCTCCTTGTCCGGACACTTAACAAAAATGAAACTAGAAAGGTCTAGTTTTTCATCAAAGGATTAAGCCGAAAATATATATCTGAATAACTCTCAATCTCATCATCATCAATAATAGTTCTCCACAATATTTCCTGACATTTTGTGCTAAAAAACTTCAAAGACATTGCTTTTAAATCCTTTCAACATGTTCAAGGGACTGGTTAAAATCGAGTGTCCAGACATCTAACCCGTCCGGACATACAATTCCATTCAACAAGGTCGTCAGTGCAGAAAAGCAGATTGTCTGCATAAACACAGACCGTCTTCATAAACAAAGATGTTTGCCAAATTTTGCCGTCTTCAGAAACAAGGTTTGTCTTCATTTATGAAGACGCCTTTTTTTTCTTTTGGGACATGAAGGCAGTTACGGAATTTGAGAGTGCTAGAATTAGATTCCTTATCATCAATTACCCCAAGTTCACCATCTACTTTTATGACTTGTCCGTCTTCCCAAGGATATAAAAGGGATTAAGTGTCAATCACTGTGTTGTAGATATGGGGAGCATGGCACAGAAGACAGAAGAAAAAGCTCCATTTGGAGCTGGCATCAATTGGGAAGCCATTTTTACTGTACAGTGTCTCTATAAACGAGGACAGGTCCAGTAATCAGAGAAGATCTTTGTTTTTGAACCGGCGCCTTTACTGGTCATTTTGTGTAGCAATACTTGACTCTGATCAAGGCGATAATTGCTCTGATTGGCTAATCGTGTGAAGCTGATTGGATCTACCCTTATAAATGCATGGTCAATTCAAAACTGACCTTGCACAGGGAAGTACTTGACTGTGGCAGTTTTCTCCAAATTGAAAGTAAACGTAGAAAGATTGATATGTTGATTGTCAAGCTCAAGCCCAGTCAAGGAGGCATGTTCCAAAAAAAAAGGTCTAAAAATTCTACTAAACAAAATTAGAAATATCTAATTGAAGAATTATATTGCAATAATACATGTACTATAGATCCTAATATATGTTAGGGTAGGTTTAAAGCTGGTTTTTACTAACTATCATTGAGAAGTTTCCTCAGCAACCAAGAGGGCGACGGACAGCCATTTTTCAGTACAGCCTGATGTTGGTTTGCAGCTGTATGTGCTGATTACTCAGCTGTTCATCTTTATTCAACACACATTTGCATTGACTTTCAACAGGAAACTATTGCTGGGCCTGGGGGCGAGGCTTGACGTGAACATCGGATTCATGTTCCGAACGCGTCATTCGCTCATCATATATTACAAGGTGTCAATCATTACCAAAATGGATACCATATAGCAAGCAGAACAGCAAGACTCGCCTTCGCAAAATATATGCTGATTGCCTGCCGATAAAACACTTTATAGGGGGTCGGGTGTCCGGACACTTAACAAAAAAATCCTTGTTTTTTTGTCTTAGGATTAAGCCAAAAATATACATTGAATACTGCTTTTCATCATCAATATTTTTTCTTCACAATATTTTCTAACATTTTTTGCTAAAAACCTACAAAGACACTGCTTGTAAACCTTTTCAAATGGCTGGTTAAAATTGAGTTTCTGGACACCCAACCAGTCTAGAAACCCAATAACTGGGTGTACTACTATGGCATGCGCGTATTCTGGGGGGGGCTTTACGGGCCCGGGCCCCCCGGGGGGCGCGCAGGGGGGCGCCGAAAAAAGGAGAAAGGGAGAAAGAAAGAAAAAAGTAAAGAAAGAAAGAAAAAGGAGGGGGAAAAAAGAGAAAGGGAAAAAGGGGAAAAGAGAAGGGAAAAAAGGGGAAAAGAGGAGGAAGAAAAGAAAAAGAAAAAAAAAGAAGAGAGAGAGAGAGAGAGAGCGAGGAAGGGAAAAAGGAACAAAGGACTACAGGGAGGCGCACTAAAAAAAAGGGGGCGGGCGCCAAATCGGCCTTAACATTAGGAGGGACGCAAAATAGAACCCTTTAAAATGATTAGTCAGGGCGCCAAATCAGACCGTAAAACTAAGGGTCGCCAAATTACCATTAAACTTAGGATGGGCGCCAAATATTGACCTTAAACTTAGAGTAGCCACCAAATCGGACCTTTAATTTTTAGGGGGCGCCAAATCCCCAAACTAAGGGTGCCAAATTTGACCTTTAAAACTTTACAGGACGGCCGCAAATCCGACCCTTGAAATTTAAGGTGAGTGCGCCAAATTATACCACTACTAAACTATAACAATGGCGCCAAATCGAACCTTTAATTTAGGGGGTGGCGCCAAATCATGACAGTAAAACTAAGGCGGTGCCAATTGACCGTTAAACTTAGGGGCGCCAATCGACCTTAAACTTATAGGGGCCAAATTCACCTTAAATTATGGGGGCGCCAAATCCGACCTTAAATTTGGGGGCGCCAAATCGACAGTAAACTAAGGGGGCGGCCAAAAATTTGAAAAACATAACGCCTAATTGAGGGGCGCCAAATCGACCTTAAACTTATAGGGGCGCCAAATCGACCTTAAATTTAGGGCGCCAAATCGACCTTAAAATCTTAGAGGGAGCGCCAAATCACCTAGTTGAGGGGTCGCCATAAATCTAACATGATAAACTAAGGGTGGTCGCAAATTATCCTTATAAACTTAGGGGCGCCAAATGACCATTAAACTTTATGGGGGGCGACCATTGACCTTAAACTTAGCGGGCGCCTAAAGTACGAACCTTTATAATAGGGGGTGGGGCGCCAAATCGGACAAGTAAAATAGGGTGTCCAAATTGGATACTTTAAACACTTAGGGGCGCCAAATCGAACTTTAAATTTAGGGTGGGCGCCAAATTGACCTTCATAAACTTAGGGCCAAATCGACCTTAATTAGGGGGGAGGCTGCCAAATGACCTTAAACTTTTAGGAGACGCCAATTCGACCTTTCAATTATAGTAGGTGGGGCGCCAAATCGACAGTAAACTCAAGGATGTGGTGCAAATTGACCTTAAAGCTATGTATAGTTTTGGAAGAACTATTATGTTTTGTTACTTCCATAAGGCAGATAATATGAATTATACCTTCAAAAAACCTCCTGTGTGTTCAAAAACTATCTTTGTTATAAATCACCACTCTAAGACCTGAATTTAGCAACAACTCAAGTAGTAAAATCGATTTGTTTTGAGGCGCTGCCTAACAGAGATCCAATCTGGAGAGCATGCAAATGTGCCAGTAGGTTTGCTATACATGCTGGCAAAGTATATTATGCTAATTATACACAGACTGATACACACAGAATGCCCACAACGCCATACCAGTCCAGTCTAGCTTGGTGGCTATGCCCAGAGTTCTGGGTTGAGATGAAGAAGTCATCGGCCTCATTTTGATGAATATCTTCCCCATGTTTATGCTAACTTATAACATTCATGAAATGACATTCATGGCACATGGTTATATTACCTTGCCCATGTAACTTGATATGTCTATTGGGACATACTTAGGACAAGTTGACCTAATTTTGAAAAATGCAATTTTGCTCTACAAAACAACTATACTTGGCTTTAAACTTAGGGGCGCCCAAACGACCAACTTATGCAAATCACTTATACGGGGAGCGCCAAAAATCGACCTTAAATTTAGGGGCCATCACCCTCCGGCCCAAAAACGTAAAAAGTCAAATACTTTAAATGATGGCGCCCAAATGACCTTATAACTTATATGGTGCGCGCGCGAGAGTACGCCTTGAAATTTGCCAAGGAAAGGGCCGCCAAATCGATATTAACTACGGGGAGCGCAAACTGAGCTTAAACGTGAGGCGACCCAAATATGACCGGAAACTTAGATTGGGGCGTCAATATTGACCTGAAGCTCGTGGGCCTCCTAACTATACTTAATACTTATGAAGGGCGCCGCGAATAGTCGACTTGAATTAAGTTAAGGGCGAATAATTGAAAAGTGCGAGGCAGGGGAAGAGAGAGCGCCCCCTTAAAAGAGTTTAGGACTGGTGCCAAATCGACAGTAAACTAAGTAACGCCAATAAATTAGGGGCGGCGTATATGGGACCCAGTAAAAATGAAGGGGCTCCAAAATTACCTTTCAACATAGGTCGGTGGCGCGACAGCCCAAAAACTCGACCTTAAAATTAGCGGTAGCCGCCAATCAAACTTAAAAAATAGCTGAAGGCGGCCGCCAAACATGAGTCTTACATTGGGGCGCAAAATTGACCGGAACTTAGGTGGGGCGCCAAATCGACCTTAAGACTTGACAAGGGCGCCAAATCGACCTTTAGATTTGAGGAGGCGGCCGGCAAAATCGAGACTTAGAACTTATTGTGGTCGCCCACTAAGCGAAACTACAACCATGAGGTCGGGGCGCCAAAATGATCTTAAACGTAAAGGCGCCAAATTTATATCAAATTTAATGTAGGGGCGCAAAATGATCTGAAACTTAAGGGGCGCTGAATTGACTTGAGACTTAGGGGCGCTGATTTAACCTGAAGTTAAGGGGGTGCCAAATCGATCTTAAATTAAAGTACGCCAGATTGAGCTCAAATGTACGGGCGCCGAATTGACCTGAGACTTAGGGGTGTCAAATTTATCTTAAACATAGTGGCTCCAACTATATCCTAAACTTAGGGAGGGGTGCCGAATTTACGTGAAACTAAGGGGCCCCCCAAAACACGCAACAAAAAAAAACAGAAGGGGTCTTTAAAATGGTCTCTATCTAGAAATAGCAAAATTTTTAAAATTCCATGCCTCCTGGTTTGTATGTACATTCCAAAATTTTCGCTCGCGCTTCGCGCTCGCATCATCCTTTCCCATTGATTTATTACATTGTGTTGAGGAACGCGTAAAATGTCCTGTCTTCTAATCATTCGAATGCATCAAAATTTCCGTTTCCTATTCGCACACGCCTATGTTTTTCCTTTTTTTACCAGAATTTACATTATGAGATTCTAACAGTCAAAACATTTAAATTTATTTGTTTTCACGTTACATTTTTTATTTTTATTTTTTTGTTTTTTTATTTTATATTATTATTATTATTTTTTTTTGCATTTCAAATTCATGTTTAACATATTAGCGGCGCCAAATTGAGCTTACACGTACGGGCGCCAAGATGACCTGAAACTTATGGGGCCACTGAATTGAAGTTAAGGGGGCGTCAAATCGATTTCAAAATTAGGGGCGCCAAATTGAGCTTACTTATAGGGCGCCCAAATGACCTGAAACTAAGGGTCGCCGAATTTACCTGAAACTAAGGGGGCAACAAATAGGGTTTTAAAATATGGTCTCTATGTAGATAGAGCAAAATTTCAAAATTCATGCATCCAGGTCTGTATATACATAGCAAAATTTTCGCTCGCGCTTCGCGCTCGCATCATTTTTTCCCCCAATGAATTATTACATTGTGTTCCTGAGGAACGCATGAAATGTCCTGTTTTCTAATCATTTGAATACATCAAAACTTCCGTTCTTGCTTCGCCCATGCCTGTGTTTTTCCTCTTACCAAAATTTACATTATGGGATTCTAACCATCAAAACATTTCAATTTATTAGATTTCACGTTACATTCATTTTTGCATTTCAAATTGACCTAAATCTTAGGGGGCGCCAAATTGAGCTTAAACGTAGGGGCGTCAAATTGACCTGAGACTTAGGGATGCCAAATTTATCTTAAACTTAGGGGCTCCAACTTTATTTTGAACTTAGGGAGGTGTGCCGAATTTACCTGAAACTAAGGTATTTGAAATATGGTCTCTAAAATGTTTAATTCCTCCTGGTCTGTATATACACATAGCAAAATTTTGGCTCGCGCTACGCGCTCGCATCATTTTTTCCCCCAATGAGTTATTACATTGTGTTCCTGAGGAACGCATATGCAATGCCATGTTTTCTCATCAGTCAAAGACATCAAAATTCCGCTCTCGCCTGTGTTTTTCCTCTGACCATAATTTACATTATAGTATACTAATCATCAAGACATTTAAATTTATTTGTAATAACACGTTACATTTATTTTGCATTTTCCAAGGGGCATCAAATCACCTAAATCGTACATGTATGGCGCCCAATTCAAACCAACATTTAGGGGGCGCCAAATGATTAGTTGGCGCAAATTTATCTTAAACTTAGGGAGGGAAGCAGAAGGATAGATAAGCAGCTAAATAGATAGATAGATATTCATCTTTCTTTCATAATCATGTAAAATTACTGGCAACATACGGTCTTTAAAATTATGGAGGCCAAATTGATCTAAACTTCAGGTCTCTATTACAAAGAGCAAAATTTTCGCTCGCGCTTCCGCTTGCATCATTTTCCAAAGAGTTATTACATTGTGTTCCTGAGGAATGCATAACATGTCACGTGATCGCGCTTCGCACTCGTATTTAGAATTATTCGTATTTTCATCTATAGCGGTAATACCTCATATACCTAGAAATTCTTTTCAATGAACTCACCATTGGCAAGAATATTTAAAAAAAAAAAAAAAAAAAAAAAAAACCTTCAAATAAATTATTCAAATCCTTCAACATACATTTAAGCCGTAGGCCTATGTTTGCCTGGCGGGGGGGGGGGGGGGGGGGGGGGGGGGTGGGGGTGGGGGGGGGGGGGGGGGGGGGGGAGGGGGGGGGGGGGGCGGGGGGGGGGGGGGCGCCATATTTGAAAAGTACACAGGGGCGCCAAAATCACGTCGGGCCCCCCGGGGTGCGAAATCCTGGATACGCGCCTGTATGGGATAGTGATAACGATATGAACTTCAGCGGGTCAAATAGTGCAATTCATTCATTCGGAAATAAAATGTAGTAAAATGAGGGCTTACCAAAGAGTCAGGTGACAGTCCTCTCAGTAGAATTCTTATTAATTTGGTCATTTCAAAACCTTATCACAGACAACGGGAGCATTGCAGTAAATTGGCCCAATCAGTTACATGTAGATTGTAACAATTTCTTCAATTATTGAATATCATGACCTAAACTTCAAATTATCGTTTCTTTTGCAACATTCATTTTTCAGGATTCTCGTTCGGTAGCACAGCCAAGACAACAGCTCCACCCTTGGTTTCGGTACCCCATCCACTGCAACCACCAGCACCAGCTCAGGGTTCGGATTTGGGATCAAGCCCATAGGTACAGCTACCACCAGCACCGTGGGGGGTCGGGCTTCAGGTGCCGGTGGGCTAGGAGGAACACACAACCACAAGCAGTGCATCCGGATTCAAACTTTGGAGCTTCCTCAACAGGCACAGGAAGGTAATATTGGGTTAACCCTATTCAGACTGGGCTTTTCAAGAGGAGATTTTGACTGGGGGGGGCGTCAATTTGACCCCCCCTGAGATTTCGGCCGCTGATGGTCCGCTCGCCGCGAATTTGCGCGAACGTCGCTGCACATAGTAAAGGGTGTCGCTGGTATGTTTTTTAATGAAAAAAAAATTCACGGTATTTAATTTTATGCTAATTTATGCATACTCGTGTATGCAAATTAGATGCTTTTTTATGAAATCGTTAATATTTCATTAATAAATATAGTTATGAAGCCCAAATTTTTTCTAAAAGTTGCTGAGTAGCAAAGACAACAGTATTGAATTGACAAATTCAGAAATTTAAAAATTAATTCTTTTGTATTCTATTTGTTTTATGAATTTCTTATGTATTCTATTGTTTTTATTTCTTATGTATTTCTTTGTTTTTGTAATTTTTTTATGCTTGAGAAATGTATTTTGATCAATATAACGACAAATTTAATCAATCAAAAGGCTCAGAAGGCACAATTATCAGTGTTATAAAGAAATTTAGAAAAAAGCAGTATTTTGTACACAAACGCATGCAAAATGACGATTTTCGTTCAATTTAGGCCTGACATGCGATTACGTAATGTTGCGTAATGCGACAACGGAGTATCCGATTTTTCGAACTTGGTGTCAAAATTTGCCGAGACACTTGAAAGAAAAAATTCATAAAGCGCCGGGTTGCGATTCGCAGCGGTTGCGCGACAGTCAGCGGATTTCGTACAGGGGGAGTCAAATTGACCTCCCCCCCCCCAGTCTGAATAGGGTTAAAGAACTGCTATTTCAGAAGTGCAGTTTTAAAAATTTCATTCATAGTGATTGAGCAAAGCATGCGATAGTGTTGCTAATCTAATCAATTGACTGGGGATGCAAATTAAAGGTCATATCGTCGGCTTGGAGCCAGAAGGGCGCTATTGCAAATCAAGGATGTTCCGTTGGGAGCCAGAAGGGCGCTATTACCGTACCATTGACTTTGTACAGCAATAGCGCCCTTCTGGCTCTCAACAGAACAACTATAAGATGCAATAACGCCTTTCTGGCTCCCAACAGACGATATGTTCAATCCTCATTCTCAGTGTTGCAGTTATTGTTCAAGGCATATTATCTTCATGCTTCACCAGACTGTGGTGTAAATTGTGTAGGATTGATCGCTAGGCTGGAATTTCCCCCAGGCAGCCGAGAGTGTTTAAGAATTTAACATCTGTTGTTAATGAATGAAAGAATTAACGGATACAAATTTAAAAGTTTTAAAATCAATTAGAGCAGTAATAGTAAGTCACCTGAAAATGCTATATACATGTAATGTAATCTTTCCCCTTTTTGCTTTGAGAAGTTGATGTCATCTTAATGCTCAATTTTTTTTTTCTTCCAAAACTGGAATTAGTATGTGAGCCCTACTATGATAAAATCCAATCTATATGTTTTATCATATGATTATTTGATTGCCATTCTTCATTCTATTAGACCAGGCTCTGGTTGTTGAAGTCTTTCACCTTTAATAGTCTCTTTCACCTCTCTCTAGTCTATTCTCTTTTCATCATATATTCACTTCCTCCCGCAACATATGTGCATAACGATAAATGTGTACGTGTTGTGTGTGTGTGTGGCGTTGAGCGCGCGTTCACGGAGAAATATACAACATAGGCAGTCCGGGCAGTGGACTATCATTCTATGTGCATGTTTTGGTGTGAATCCTGCTGGAAAATGGAGCATCTCTCTTTGGTGGGAGTGCTTTGTCAAACTGCTACCTCGACGTCAGCCAGTAAGTTTGGGTTGGACTCGACACAATAACATTATTTGACTGCATGTATTTGATTCTCATTGTGTGTTCTTTGTGCAGGTTTTGGTGCTAAGCCTGCTGGAGCATCTTTATTTGGTGGGAGTGCTTTTGGTCAGACTGCTACCTCGACGTCAGCAAGCAAGTTTGGGTTTGGACTCAACACAGGAACAACAACAACTAGTGAGTTACTTTCCATTTGCTTTAACCTTACTCTGACTGGGAGGGGGGGGGGGGTCGGGGGTAATTTAACCTCCTGTACAAAATCCATGGTTGCCCCACTACCGATGTGAATTGCAACAATTTTTTTATAGATGAGAGAGAAAAAACCCCAACCTCTCACCATCCATTAACTATACTATTAATATGATGAAGTGGTTAGGACCAAGGAAATTGAATCTGTATTCATTATTTTATTTTATTTATTTTTACTCTTTAGAGATTGGCGTCTTAGAATTGGGTCTGTGGCATTTACCTAGTGACAAAGGGTATCTTGTTTTATCAGAAATTGTTATATAATAATAATAATAATACTAATCATTTATATAGCGCCTTTTCTTTAAAAAGATACAAAGCGCTCTAAATACATAAACATAAAACAATGAATACAATTAACAATGGAACATATATAATAATCATACAATGCAAAGACAAGTGGCTATGAATGCCCGCTTACCAGCATTTGCCCGACATCTTGGGATATGTAATACCGTTCAGTTGTTAGATCTGAGATTGTAATTGTAATATGGAGAGTTCCTTGTATTTTATTGGAAAGGCCTGTTTGTAAGATTCTCAATCATTATTATAGTCTCACTAACATAATGGTATCACTTATAAAATCGTTGTCATCCACTGAGAGGTTTTTAATTTTTAATTAAATTATTCATTGTCCTTTTCTTGATATGCAGGTGGCCTTGGCACTGGGTTTGGTGCTCAGCAACAACAACAACAACAGCAGCAACAACAACAAGGTAACTATTATAACTCATCAGATATGAACAGATATGCTGACTTAAAGTCTCGGCCCAAACGTTAGAGTCCACCTGCTTTTACTACATGTAGCTATAGGCTTTGAATGTCATTTATCATAAAGTCATTTCATGTCCATTTGAATATCATCCTTGATTTATGTTCAAAGTGTGATAATAATAAAAATTATACAACACAATTATCTTGCATCATTTAACTGGCAATCCTACACTGAGGCGCCTTGTGGCACAAATTATTAAAAAGTGCGTTGAATTACTGATTCTACTAATCTGAAGCTATTTGAAACACATTTTTAACAATACGGCATAACATTTAGTATTTATTATTCTTGTGTCTTTGCTGACCATTTTCACTGTAGGTGTCGACAACAACTTAGTCTTACTAGCTGCTGCCCTCTCAGTGCCCAGTATCTATGGCGATGAGAGAGACAACCTTCTGGCCAAATGGAATCAATTACAGGCCTTCTGGGGAACGGGCAGCGGATTCGTCAATCAGAATACCACCGTTAACTTCACACCAGAGAACCCTTTTTGTAGATTTAAGGTAATAATTACAATACATGTCTTTGGTCATTGGATTCAGTTTTGATTCAGCACATTGAGTGCACACTCTCCACTCCCTAGTAGCAGTAGCCTACAGCCTAGCGCACACAATTTTTGCACTATGTTTATTCAACAACAATATGGGTGTTGTCCTACCTGGTACCCATTTACACCTAGGTGGATGTAGATGTAGACCAATAGCTTGTTCAAGGATATAAGTGCCCAAGCCGGGGATTAAATGGAATTATTTTCTTTGAATAAAAAAAGACCATTTCGACTACAACACTTCTACATAGGTAGGAAGCAGTGGATATTTGTAGAGCTACATGTAGTAGTAGATTGTAGAAGTATGTAGGTCTAGTAGATTAATAGGATGTGGATAACAAAGTATAACAAGCTTCAAACCATTGCCATGTCACCGACAGAACTGAAAGCACACCCTATCATAACAATACTGCAATATTGTGGTATTATTACCTACTTTTGTGATGTACATGTGTAGATGAACAGGTATTATGATAAAACGCTTATGCAATGGTGATAATATTGCAGTGCTTTTTACATATAAACATATGGAGACTTTGATTTTTAAAAAATTGTTGCAAGCGCAGGGTGACAGAATATATTTACCATTCTAAAAGGATTGGAAATATTATTTTATTACAAATATATTGAATTTGAATTTTTATATTATTTTGGTGCATTAGAAAGCATCCACTGGAATTGATTGATTGATTTCTTTATTTATACACAGTTAAAAAGCCCAAACAGTTACAGGACTGGTTTTCATTGGGGCCGTGATAAAAATACACAAATTTTGAAAAGGTTCAACAAAAAAATACAAACATTACGAAGACAAAAAATACATATAACTCAAAATATAACAGCAATGCAACAATATAAATAATGCAATAACACTAAAATTACAATAAATAACTTAAAGAAAACATTTTGTGAAAACAATATTTAGACCATGAACACATAGTTTTGGAAAAGAACATACCTTTTGAAGTATGCTTTCTATATATTTCCATGTTCATCCAATATAGACTGTTGGGTACAGCGTAAGGCCTACTGCGAAGACAAGAGACGGTCTTGTGGTGTTACATTTCAACATGAAAGACACAGAAATAAGGGAAAAGCAGCAGCAGATGGTAGACTCTCTCTACAGGCTTTTCGGCAGTAAACCAACTCTCTCTGTGTGCGTGGAGGATGTCAGACCCCTTCAAAATGACAAGTAAGTCCTGGGGGCTTGGATTATTTCAAATGGGATATGAACTCTTCTTGGTAAAAATTATTGGATTAGAATATAACTTTAAGGTTTCAGCAAAATAAGACAATAGATCTGTGAAAGATGTGATTTTAGAAAATCTGAAGTCACTAATGATATCAAAATCCTACATGTATTTATATTCTATTGATTTTTTGTTGTTTTTTGTACGGATCATATAGGGGAGTAGCACAAATTGAACATTGCACAAATTGTGTTGTGTATAATATTTCCATATCATCAGCAATTTTCAGAACTAAAAAATTGAGTTATTTATTTATTCATTTTTGTCAAACATTCACTAATTTGCCGTATTGATTTATGTGTTACCCCCTCAAGAAAACCCATTTTTTTGTTCTCAGCAAGTGGATTGGTATAGGACATGATGGCATTAAATAAGCTTTTGCTGAAATTTGATATTGAGACAAAGAACTATATTCAAGAAATGTTGTGGTTCATAGTTTAACATGTCAAATATTCTTTTTGTTCTAAGATAATTTTACTTTTTTATTATTTCAAATCATGTATGACTTTGACCTCCATGCATCATTACACTAGATGTGGAAATGAGTGTCCATATGTACTTGTATTTGTATTTGCTTTTGATTTCTTCAGAGCTGAAGTTGTGATCTACATCTTAGAACGTCTTCCAACAGGCGCTACTAAACGCATTCCATCAACAGAGACCTTCACTTTCTTGAATCAAGCAAGTATCAAGCAGCAACTAGGCAGCTTAGGGGTTGTTAACATGATCCCAAGGCAGGCTTTGTCACAAGCACAGTTAGAACACTACCTACAGAACCCGCCTTTAGGTGAGTGATACAGTGACTTATGCTATATGAGTAGCTAGGTAGTGTTTGGGTTGTTCATATGCAGCCATTGCAAGCGTTATAACAGGCACAGTTAGAACACTACCTTCAGAATCCGCCTTTAGGTGAGTGATACAGTGACTTATGCAGTATGAGTAGCTGGGTAGTCTTGGGGTTGTTCACATCCAACCAAGGCAAGCATCATTATCACAGGCACAGTGAGAACACTACCTACAGAATCCTCCTTTAAGTGAGTGATACAGTTATTTGTGATATATGAAAAGCTATATCATCTTGAGGGTTGTTCACATTCAGCCAAGGCAATCGTTGTCACTGGCAGAGTTAGAAGAATATCTTTAGAATCCTCCTTTATGTGAGTGGTAGAGTGATTTATAATATGAGTAGCTAGATCATCCTGTGATTGTAAAACCAGATTAAGTTGTGAGCATGACCATTTCTTTCACACTTTGATAAATAGGGCTGAAGAAATTATTAATTTTACACTTAAGTTCAATAATATACCAGTTTATTCAGTTGTCTCGCGAGTGATTTTGTACAAAAATCATGCAAACAGTTTTGAATGCTTCAGTGGGGTGTAACACAAAGACTTACGATTGATTAAAAGTTACGATGGATTTTTTTCTCGTTAGCCTCATCATGGACAGGATGCTCCAAAGTTGATGATCTTAATCCTAATCTTAGCACTAACCCTACTCTTAATCATATCAAAATCTTAATCCATAACTGTACCTGGTTTCCAAATGAGGCTACCAAGAAAAAATCAATCGTAACTTTTTATCAATCGTAACTCTTTGTGTTACACCCCACTGGTGTGGTTTGTCAGGTGCAAATGAGAAGAAAAGAAAATTCATTGTGTTGATTGCTGAAGCAGGTTTATAATTAGTTTAGATTCAAAGAAAATGTGCCGCACAGTAATTAGAATACAACATTTGATATGTTCTGCATGTCTGCAAAGTTTCAACATGAATAAGTTTCTGGTTTTAGAGTATATAAGATTTTACTTTGTTTTGTTTTTTTTGTTTTTGGTATCAGGTTATGATCCTAGATTATGGAGGCAAGCTCAACTAGATAATCCAGATCCAGAAAGGTGAGATTAAAGAATGAGCGTCCTAATCCACATTGTGTGTCAAGTTCTAATAAGGAATGTGTTCTTAAAGCTAGTCTTGTAAATATACCTTTTGATAAAAAATAATATATTTCAGTGTAAATTGTATTTGTACTGGATATAAAGGGAGTACACTGTACTATAAAGCTATGGGAGAATCAAATCTCTTCAAGTGACCAGTAACTTATTATGCCTCTGTCACATGTTTTTGGGTTGTCCGTCCGTTCCATTTGCTTGTTATCGCAATCTCAGGAACCACTTGAGAATTGAACTTCAAAATTCAGGATAGTATTTATCATCATAAGACTTTGATCTGATTAGATTTTGGAGTATGTAGGTGAAAGGTCGATGGTCGCAAAGGTCACCATTTGATTTTATTTGTTTAAAGCCGGAGGCATATAGGAGACATAGCTGCATTTGTCTTTTTTTTTTCTTTTTTTTTCAATCAGCAAAAATAAAAACAAAAAATATTACCCATGTCTCAGTCCAAATTGAATGATTATATGGATAAATGGAAATTAATTCCTGTAAAGATGAATATGTTGTAAAAAATAAAAGATAATACCAAACATCCAAAAGTAAACAATTTTTTTTACAAAATCCCATTCTAGACTCATTCCAGTCCCACTTGTTGGTTTTGATGTCATCAAGACAAGGTTGGAATTTCAACAGCAGGAGACACAGCTACACCAGGCCAGGCTAGACGTAAGTTCACTATGTCAGCATTTCTTTCTTTCTCTCTCTTTGCTATCCCTCTAGATAAAGTATAATGTCTGCTTGCTAGTGTATTTTCGAGTGGCTGTAAAGTCCAATTCGTGATTTGCATTTTTCCTGGCAGGTAGGGCAGATGTACTTGTCTATCTGTTCAGTTGTGCTTGAGTTTTGATAAGACTTTCTGGAAGTTCTCAGTTCATATATATTTTCCTTTTTGATAACTTCAATGCTTGAATCTGAAGCCAGGTGTTCCTGGAATACCTTTTAATTTATATGTACGGATTTATTTTAAAATAGGAGACATGATGTAAGTTCAAAAGTTCAAAAAACATGCAAACAAACACACACAACAAAGCTCAAAATAAAAGAACTTTTTCGGAAATGTAGAACAGTAGAATGTCAAAAGTGAAACATCACTCAATCATATATGATCATATAACAGTGTACATGTATATACGGTACTAGCGCACAGCAAAAATCTGAAGTACAAGAGTCACAGAAAATCTTCCAATGTCAAAAAGACGGGATTCACGTTAAAAATATCCATAAACATCCAAATAAACCATGAAGGAAGCAGTTATGTGATCCTTATCCAATGATTCAATCAAAGAGGGAGATTTTTGTTGATTATCAAGTGCAAAATTTTGCCAATTTTTATAAGGTGCGTCTGTTCATAACGTTGCCAAAGTAATGAAACTTAATATTTCCTCATAGAATCATTTTCTCAATGCATGTTCTAACATATTCATGTTGAAATATCCCTCTTTTAAACAAACACAACATTGCTGACTGGCTTGAAAAGTTTAAAAATCTTCTAGCATTTTGTTCCTTTGCTCAATTTATCTGCAGGAGTCGCACAAAATTGAAAAACATGATTGTATAATTGAATTATATCTGTTGTGCGACAAGAAACTAAAGGTCAATTTTGTTGATATGTTGACAGCTTGTGGGCAAGGACTTGGAGAGATTGCAAGAGCAGCAGAACACATTGCAGGCAAGAATAGCTGAGAATAAAAGAAGGCATCTGGAATTGTCTCATAGAGTGTTACAGGTAGGATGTGGATCATGAGGAGGAGGAGGATGATGATGATGATGATGATGATGATGATGATGATGATGATGATGATGATGATGATGATGATGATGATGGTGATGATGATGGTGATGATGATGATGATGATGATGATGATGATGATGATGATGATGATGATGATGATGATGGTGATGATGATGGTGATGATGATGATGATGATGGTGATGATGATGATGATAATGATGATGATGATGATGATGATGATGATGATGGTGATAATAATGGTGGTGATGATGATGGTGATGATGATGAAGATGATGAGGAGGAGGATGATGATCATGATGGTGATGATGATGATAAAAAAGATGACGATGATGAAGATTATGATTATAATGATGATGGTGGTGGTGATGGTGATGATGAGGATGATGATGATGGTGATGAGAGTAGTGTTGGTGATGATCATGATGATGATCATGATGGTGATGATGATGATGATAGTAACGATGGTGATTGTGGTGGTGATGGTGATGGTGATGATGATGATGATGATGATGATGATGATGATAAAGATATGCAATTTTTGCACCTGTATGGGACCTGGGGTGATGTGTTATTGAGTCTTTTTATGCCTCCGCCACCGAAGGTGGTGCCGGAGGCATTATGTTTTCGGGTTGTCCGTCCGTCCGTCCGTCCGTCCGTACGTCCGTCCGTCCGCCGTACCCGTACCGTACGTCGTACGTCCGCCTCCTTACGCGTCCGTCGCCGTTCGTTTCGTTCCCATGCGATAACATTAAAGAACCGTTTGACGATCAACTTTCAAAACTTGGGATCAGTATGCATAGGTGGCCGAACAGAACTGATAGATTGGGTCATTAGGTCAAAGTCAAAGGTCAACAGAGAGTCCGATTGCACTTGAAAATGCTTCGTCTCCAATAACTAATAAACCGTTTGACGGTCAACTTCAAACTGGATAATGGTGCCTAGAGGGCAATGAACCGATAGATTTTAGGTCATGAGGTCAAAGGTCAAAGTACAGATGTATTGTATACATGAAATGGTAGTTCCGCAATAACTAAGAACTGTGTGACGGCAACTTCAACTGAAGTAATGTGTGATATGGGAGGCAAATGAACCTGATTAGACTTTGGGGTCATTAGGCAAAGGTCAACAGTCACAGAGTCATTGTATGCATGAAAATCTCGTTCCGCCATAACTTAAAAACCCGTTGACGTCAACTTCAAACTTGGTAATGTGTTGCCTATGGGAGGGCAAAATAAACTGATTATAGATTAGGGTCATGAGGTCAAAGGTCAAAGGGCAACAAACGTCATTGGTAATGAAAATTGCACGTTCTTGCTGTAACTACTCGAACCGTTTAAATGGATCATTCAAACTGGGTCATGTTGGAAGGAAATATGAACTGAATAATTTTGAAGGCAGGAACATCAAACGTCACCTGGTATTTAGTTAAATGACTCGTTTTGCAATTTCTGAAGGACACCTTTGCATACAAACTTAAACATTTTATCCTTTATTATACATCAGTAAGCCATCCTTCCTGATTGGATAATTCTGATGAACAACTTTAGATAGATGGTCAATACTCAAAAGATGTCATGTAATAAATGGATGTAAAATACTCAACATGCGCATGCCTTTTTTTTCCGATGTGGCAATACGGAGGCATGCCTTCCGACCGTGCGCGGTCGAAGATTCATCTAGTTTAAGATTGATATCAACGTGACTTGCAAATGATATCAATTGTAGATTTATCACTGCATGTAACTAGTGATATAGGATTGGACTTGCGACTGATTCAGACCAATCAAAACTTTTTATCAGAGAGGGGACTGATTGCAGAAAATATTCATGATTAAATTGCAGATTATGGCTCGTCAGGAGGTGCAGAGAAAACAGGGAGTGTCCATTCAGTTGGAGGAGGAACATCTTAGAACGCAACTTGAGGGATTAACTGCAGAGTTAAATGCACCAACTCAGATGAAGGTATGATCGAAGCAAGTAATGATGTTGCAAAAAATTTATGTTCATGAAGATCGTTGTTCAAATGAGAACGAAAGCCTAGGAACCAGTTTAAATTGTAGGGAAAAAAATCAAAGAAATGGATTAATTAAAGTATGAGAAAAATTTAATAAGTAATAGGAAATTTATGAGCATCCAATATATTAAAATCACTAATGCTATGGAGCTCCTTCCATCAACCAGGCCACCAAGATGTGGGATGTCACATAACAACTTCCCTATTTTGTACTCATTTCACTTATATTGCCCCCTTTTATTTCTTTTGATAGATCAGGTATTCCTTTCTTTTTTATATGAAACATCTCACGAAATGAAAAGGAAATGCAATTTATGATATCTTTGTATACTGCTTTTTATAAATAAAACAGCTAAGTCTGTGAAATGATAGTTTGATATTTTCTAAGAAAAATTTGTTTATTGTATAACTATCTTGTAAGATTACAAGGAAGTCTTTGTCTATATCCTCACACAATGTTCATAATTCTAAAGGACTACATTGGGGTATATTTTTATTTGAATACAGGCTCGTCTCAACGAGATGTTGTCCCAGATTCGTCTCCAGAGCCACTTACCATTCAGCCGTGGCAGTGAGCAGTATTCTATAGACTCAGATCTACAGTATGAAATCAGACAGGTAATAAACCCATAGCGGTAAAGTGTTATCTCATGGTCTAGATCAATCTTCTTTTCTTCCTCAAATTGGCAACAATGATTTTGATTTCACTTTGATTTACAGTATGAAATCAGGCAGTGATAAACCCATAGCAGTAAAGAATTGCTGTTGGTCTATATCAATCTTCTTTTCTTCCTTAAATTGGCCACAATTAATTTGAATGTTTATGCTTGCCTTTAGACATATAACATAACATAACATTAGTTCTTATAAAGCGCCTTTTCTGACGTTACAAATAAAAATAAAATAAAATATAGAAGTCGTTAAAGTTTGGTGATTTAAACTATGGCAGTGACATTTTTGATGTTGTATAAAAAAAAATATTTAGTTACTTTATGTAGGCATGATTTTAATAAATTGAATTTGAATGAAATTGAAATGAGATTAATCATCTCAAAGAACGAACAAATGTCCTATCATGACAAATGGTAATACACAGAACTATATAACATTGGGAGGGATACAATAGCACTTGTATAATACACGACGCCGTGTAAGTGCTTGGTAGAATAATAAAAAAGGTAGATTACAAAAAAGAAAATGGTTGTTAATTAAAGGAACACCAGAAGGTAGCACATTGCTAGTCGACCCTGGCTCCCCCCAGTAAACATTATTTGGGCAAAAAACAAACACAAACCAAACTATTATGTACAATTATCTAAAAAGCACTTACCTCTAAACTTATGAGAGCAGATGAATCTATAATATTATAATTCAATATAACAAAAAACAGTCAAAACACGATACAGCCTTAATTTTTTACGTCAAATAAAAACTCGACAGGCAGAATTACGAAAACAAATGAATTTTCGCTTTTCCTGGTTCTCTTGTATATAATCTGGTAGCCAATCCCATAAGCTTTGTTCCACAAATATATCGAGAATTGGCCCTGTGTTGTTTACACTTAGGCATATACAATTTTGTTTTTTTCTCCCTTGTTGATAATGTCTCTATTACTTGCAATAATCAGACTTAAAGAATGAGGTAGCTGCTGATTTCAACAAATCAATATACAAATGTTAAGATAATGCTAGATCATGTAATTAAGACGTTTAGAGATCTTTAGTCTTGTGAACAAAAGTTTGGAATTTGTCATCCATGGGGCTGAAAGTAATGCTGCAGCATTGATTTTTGAAGTATTAAAATAGGAGCAGTTCAAATTAGTTTTATAGTACTTCCCCTACTTCAATGGCCATATGAAAATATGTGGCTTATCAAAGCTTTGTATAGTAAATTAAGATGTTTCTGTGAGAACAAAGTGATCGAAGTCGAATAGAATACCTAACTATGATTTTACGAATACATGCATAAATCTTTGAAATATGCGTTATGCCGATGTCATATGCATTTCAATTTGAATGCCTACAAAGATGCACATTTACTCACACAATTTGAATTACCATTTCAAGGCTCCTTGTACATTCACAGATTTCTCTGGCCTTTTGATCAGCATATATTGTTTCTTTAGATTATATGTGATTGTTGCATCACACCAATTCTGACTTTAATCAGGTCTTGAATTTACTGTAACGCATATCAATTTCCTTTGTCCGCATCAATGTATGGAATATATTTGAATCGTCTGCAAACAATCATAAGTTAAAAACTTAGGGATTGTGTAAGTTCATATAATATATAACCAAAAAAAGTGTGTGTCCTAGAACTGAGCCCTGTGGCACACCAACATGATATAGATTCTTAAATGAGGATTCTGTCTCCTTGTACTGTACATACTGAAACTATTAAGATAATCTTTAAACCAGTCCAGCGCTAACCTCTTATCCCATGATGTACATTTTTTCAAGAGAACATATGATAATAGTGTCAAAAGCTTTTTTGAAATCTATGAATATACCAAGCGTAACTTCCCCCTCGTCTATTGATTTCAACAAAGACATTGGTTAAAGTTTATAAGTTTGGATAATTTTGTAACTATACTTTTTACGGAAACCATAACTGATGTGATGCAATACATTGGTTTACTTCCAGAAAAATCCTATCAAACGACTATAACGAATTTTTCAAATACTTTGCCAAGGATTGGCAGTACTGAGATAGGCCAATTACCTGGGCTATCTTTGCTCCTTTTAATATTGGTGTCACTTTGCTACTTTCAAGGCAATCAGGAAAAACGACCTATTCGAGACAATAGAATATAATATGTGAGAGGCTGTGAATACTGAAATAAGCAGCATCTTTGGATTAACCGTGGAGGCAGTTGTCGTATCCACAAGCTTTCTTGTGTTAGAGCTAATAGATGATTTACAACTTCGCTGTTCGAGACAGGTTTAAATGTGTTTTCATTTTTCCCCTAAATAATCTTTGATCAAATCATTCTGTGGAATTTTTTGCTAGAATTCGGCTATGTTCAAAAAATTCATTATGCAGTTGCAATTTCATGATCCTATGCATTATCTTCCTCCTTCATTTTGTTGATAACATAACTGTTTCCACTTCAGTAATTTTCTTGATGAATTTCCACTATGTATAATTATCTTTATAGTTTCCTGTTTTCCAAGTTGCCTTTTATTTTTCTTCAAAACACGACTATAGTAAACGCTTTGCGTTCTTAAGGACAGTAGTAAGAACATTCCTATATTTTCTATATTTATCCTCATACTCTGGTCCAAAATCTGAGGCCTTATATTTGCTGTACAATCTATGTTTTTTGGCAATCGACTTAAGATACCTTTAGTTATCCATGGTTTCCTACCTATATTTCTTTTTTTCTTGACATTTTACTGATATAATAGGAGCATGTTTTTCACAGACATTCTGAAACTGATCATAAAAAGCAGATATGACTTATTGATATCTCTTTCTGTATAAACTTGTTTCCACTCCGTATTTGCCAGGTCTCTTGAAAACTGTTAAAGTTATAATTTTAAAGCTGCGAAAGGTATGTTTCTTTTTGCAAGAGGCCTTATTTGTCCAAGAATCATCCTCAAAAGCTACAAAGATTGGAAAATGGTCTGACACATCCGTTTCTATGACCCCTGCATGTATTTCAGAGGCTATCAAATTTGTGTATATGTGATCAATTAGAGAGAAGAATATTTTGTTACCTTGTAGGGATTTAATTAATTGTGCATTCCATACATTGTAAACCGATTGAAATTGTCAACTTGTTATCGGAGACTAACAAATTCAATATAAAGTCTCCCAATAAAATACATTGTAACTTATCGATTTTTATACTCTGTAAAACTGTTACAAACTGTCTTGAAACTCAGAAATATCTGTATTTGTTTTCGATAGATAATTCCTATTATAAGCCTACACCATTAATATTCATATCAAACCAGAGGCATTCTGCATGCAGTACATCATAATCTAAAGTCGAATATTTAATTGATGATCGATATAATGCTCCTACTCCTCTCCCCTTTGTTCACCCTGCGACATTTGACCTCTAGATTATATCCTGTCAATCCAAGTGCATCTGTATTGGGCACCTTCCAAACTTCAGAGAGACAGATAATATCAAATTTGGATTTTAAATTATGTTCGTATAACAAATGAATTTCGTTTACATTTTTTTGGAGGGATCTAATATTAAATTGTAGATTGTTCATGTTAATGTTGTGTAATGATGTACAGAGAGATATATAAAAAGCCAAGAAAATAAAGGTTTTCCAAAATATGATGTTATCATGAAGATATCTATTACTGAATACAACCATTTACAAAATGATACCTGGGTACAATAACACTGCAGTCCATTAAAAAAGAACTTATCTTGTGTTCCCAGACACTTGCACACTTCCACTTTTTGTATTAAAAGCATGTGATGATGCTTAGGAAATTATTTTTAATTCATAGCTTCATCTTTCCACAATATTGCATCCACTAACAGCATGTAGGGCCTCATAGCTTAGATTTTTGTAAGCCCCCACAATGTTGCGCAATCCCTTTAAAATCTCTGTTTATATTCCTTCTCTGTACAGCATCTGAAGCAACAACAGGAAGGCATCAGTCACCTGGTAGGAATCATCAAAGAAGACCTGGAAGATTTGAAGCTCATTGAAAGAGGGCTGGAAGATGCCTCCAGTTGATCAAAGATTTCTACGTTCTAACCAGAGTTGCCTCAAACTATGATACCCGTTATGGCCCATGAATCGTATGGAACAGCTCTTTCTAGCACTGCATAGTCTGAAAACATTCAAGAACTGCCTTTTATGTAATGGTGCATCATGTTGATAGAAACTTCTGCTGGTGTTGCCTCAAATTATGATAGATTTCATACCAGGTAGAATCCCCTTAGTCATTGAGAAAAGATTTTCTGGCAGGATAGGACCAACGAGAACATTTAAGAAATGCCTGTTATTGAAGGATGCATCATGATGTTCAGAAACTGAACCGGTGTTGTCTCAAATGATGATAGATTTCATACCATATGACCCCCCCCCCCCCCCCCCCCCGAAGTCTGAGAATGGACCAACGAGAACAGTCAAGAACTTGGAGAATGTATTGTTCATCAGAGATTTCTATCGTTCTGGATTTATGACAGGCTTTAGTATGACCTAAACAATTTCTTCGACCAGCTTGTAGAACAAGGAACTGCTTGCTTTGATTTGATGAAAGATTTCTAAATACCTAAACCATTTCTTTAACCAACTAGAACAGAGTTTCTACCAGTATCACCTAAATCTACACTAGACTTTGTTCCGTGTTAGCCATAATAATAATAATACTTATTATTTATAATAGTGGCTCAAAGCGCTTTACAGCATATTATTACCCCGATCACTGGATTTAACTCCATACTTGTAGTCAGCCATTTATAGGCGCCTTATATGGAATTATCCTCCCGGGTACCCATTTGCACCTGGGTGGAGTGGATGTAAGTGCCGGTGCCGGGAATCGAACTCACGACCTTTGCATTCCCAGTCGAGTGATACGACCACTAGATTATGGCACTTACGCCATCTAATCATTTTGAAGGGACACCGACTTGTGAAATTCACAAAAGTTAATTCATTAAATTGTACAGTCATATGGCAACTTGGACTAGGTCTATCGCTTTCTGATAATAACAGCTGAAATACGACTACCAGGCTTAGTGTACATGTAAGAGGGTCTGCAGCCGAGATTTTTCAGACCCTGTGCTTTGAATGATAATGGGTTGCACATTTAAACTAGTCTGAATAAGTATGGTCTGAGTACAGTCCACTCCTCTTAAAACAAGGTGCCTAGCCAATTACCCTGTGTTAATAAAATCTTGTAAGAATGAAAGTACTCAACACATGGGTTTGTTTTAAATTTATACCAGGGCCCTGTAACACAAATGTGACCCATCACATCAAAATCAGACACAAGTCGCCAGAAAAGAGTAAAAAATCCCAACAAAACAATCCATTTTTAAAGGTTCTCCCCTAATCATTTCTATTCATCTTTTTTTACAGATCATACAAGAAACATTGAAAATTCAGAAAATCAAGAAATATTTCCCCCCAAATAAGACAGTTTTGATAATTTTGCTGATTTCCTTGACACTGTGCTTTAATTTTCTTGGCGACTTGTGTCTAATTTCGATGTGATGCATCACAAATGTTAGCAATTAATCACAAAGTGGCAGTAGCCGATCACAATCATTGTTACATGCGCTTTTTGTCCAAAAGACTGACCAGTAACCAGTTATAATGATAATTATACTTGCTTATATAGCGCCTAACACTTACTTTATCAGGAGTCTCTAAGCGCTCTACAATTATGCAGCATAATTACCGTTAGAATTGTTCTTTTGAGTTTGAAATAGATCGCGAACCTTTGTATTACAGGCCCCGGATTATTGTCTTTTTGTAACAAGAAATCTTGTTGCATCCATGCTAATTATAATGGGAGTAGGTTCGGTTTGGGTGATGTTTTGTCATGGTGGCAGCCATTGCTGGGGGGGCTTTCAGTGTACTACGCATGCTCCTTGTGCGCGTATGTATGCGTAACAAAGGAAAATGTACAAGCGCGCAGACATACGGGCACATGGCACATGCATGCGTAGTACACTGGGTAACCCCCAGCTATATGGCGGGCATATAGAGGGCTCACTTCCAAGAAATGCTGCCCGAATTCGTCTATAGCAGCAAGAATAATGGGGATTACCATTTCACATACAATTACGATTTCCCTTCTCGGACTATGTTTTCGTAAATGATGTATTGGTTTGGAAATTTTTGGGGAAATCAATTCTATATATCCAAAATAATAATGGATACCTCATTGGCTGGTAATTGACTTTTCATGAGATTAAATTCAATGGAACTGTTTTCTTTTTAATCATACCAATCTCAAGCATCAGAAATAAATACTCCCTGGTACATTCCAAATGTATTTATAGGAAATTGTTTATTTGCTGGGAGAAAAACAAAATACGTATTCATTTTCAAATCTGATTTGTCATAACGAGGTATGTGCTTTGTTACAACAGGAATGGACTGAAATAACCTTAGAACTTTTGTTTGCTCAATATATATAGAAACTCCTCAATCTCATCAGGAAATAAACTGCAGTGAAGTCCAACATTGGAAAATTTATTTGACTGGTTAGCATGTTGTACAGTGACAACTACTTTGGAATTATTGCTGCATCATCATTTATGTCACATTCCACAAGGCTATTCATAAGAAAGGGAGTGTATGTCTAAATATTTTGTCTTCTGTAACTAGTAAATAATAATGTGAACAAATATGATTTAGTGTATGTATGTAAAAATGTATCAATTTTGTAATAAATGGTGTAACCAAAAGGAATGTAATGTAACATGTATTGATGAAATTGTCATCAAAGTTTTGAGCTAAAGAATATTTAGTTCAATGAAAGTGATCAAAATAAATGTGAAAAAAATGGAGTAACAAGATAACAAAAACAAAAGATGAGAAAGTGAGAGAGAGCGAGAGAGAGAGAAAGAGAGAAAATGAGAGAGGGAGAAAGAGAGAGGGGGTAGTGAGCTTAGGAAGATAAAGAAATAGAAAATAAGGAATTGCTTGGTGAATTGCTAGTATATATTTAAAAAAAAAAACAAGGGACACAGTGTGTATTGTGCACCATTATCAACATTAGCAGTTTAATACATGTTCCACAATATACACTAATATAAGAAGAAGTGGCAAGTTCATCTTGCACACTTAATATAATTATATTCAAAGATAATGTCAAGATTTTTTCAAAGTGCAAAACGTGTCATATGCACAATCAAATACAATTTGTAAAGAAAAAAAAACACATCAATGAACCAATTTCCACAGCACAAACAATGTCTTTATCTATAATATAATATAATATACATGTACTCTTAAAATATGAAATCAACAAAATATATACAAATAAAAGCATAATTGTTGCAGTTTCAGCTGTATGTGGCAAATAAGCATAATATGCTTATCAATATGGAATAATTGTAAAAATAATGCAGTAAATGGCAATACACAGATATGGCTATGGCGAATTAGAATGTTTGAAAATCTAAACAGCATTTTCACTACTCTGCAAGTAAAATTTTTACATTATATATTGAAAGCCCAAGTGGTAATGCTTGCACTTAACAAAAAAACAAAAAGTTTGTTATACTGTGAATGAAATTACAATGAGTATAAATGATGGCAGTTTTCCTTCACAAAATATCATTGCATATAGAGTATCGTGCATACTTTATTCAGAATTTGCAAACAGTAATTGCATATAATGCTGGCACTTAAATAACAAAAAGTTTGTTTTAATGTGAATGAAAATACAACATGTATTTATAAATGATTGGCAGTTTTCCTTTTCAAAATATCACTGCATACCTGATTCAGAATTTGCAAATAGTAATTGCATACACATAGGTTACTGTACTCGTGGAAATATTTGCGGTACATTAATTTTTGTGTATTTCGCGGGAACATCGGCAGGCGCGAATTCAAAAACCTGCGAATATATGGGCATGTAATGGGAGGGTTGAATTGTGTGCTTACAAACATGCAGTGCGAATTCAAGAACCTGTAAACATGCTTTGAGGCCGCTCAGCGCGAAAAAATTAATCGCGCGAAAAAATTAATCGCGCGAAAATAACAGCGAATACAGTAAGTTTGAATCGACCTGAGTTTAAATCAACTCGAAAAAGTCATGACCTTGCAAATATAAAAAAACAGTACTGTTTTCATGTAAGTGATTAATTTTCTCCCAATCAATTATCTTACTAAGAAAAAAAAGAACATTCCAAACTTTCTTTTTCATGTAAGTTTGATTCAGTCATGTATGATAAAAAAATAAAAATTGATACAGTGCGTCCCAGAAAGAACAAAACCCTTAAACAAAGGCTCAATGTGTAAAAAACAATGGGGTGCGTGATTGAAATGAAAAAACAAAACATGTTCAACATACGTTTTAACCTAAAATACCCTTTCAAATTATAATCAGACACTTAATTTTTCATGCATCTCTTTACCATTATTTTGAAAATTTAATGAATGAATAGGTTTAATAGATGTATCATCTGTCAAAAGTTTATTTTGAACATGTTTTTCAATAATAGGCTTTGTTGCTTCCTCGCAATAAGACTTTGTATCTTGATTTTTTTTTCTGGGACGCACTGAAGGCTTATACTTGAAATATTGCAATAATACAAGTTCCTCTACACAGTCTAAAAGATAGCATAAGATATTATTAAAAATAAATGAAGTATTAATTTATATTCATTCTATTTTTAGGTGACTTAAAGTCCACGACCGGACCAAGGAATGAAATAGCCAAAAACAAAAGCCAATATGCTACATAATACAACAATTCAAAATTTATGTGTTTTTATTGTACATCTAGAAAGTATTTGATTAAAAAGATGATTGAACTTCAACCAGGCCACCCCTCCCAAATACTCGAAAAATAAAAAAAATTACCCCTAATTTAATGGCGCGAATGATGACGTCAAAGGATGTTAATGGAATGCTACAGCAGTCCTGCGGCCAGGTACGATTGGGTTTCTCCTTTAGAAAACACGTCTGCTATTGCTATGTCAGGACAACAGACCGCCTGTGTCCTAGAATTCTATTGTTATGAAATGAAAGGGAAAATTCAATGCTTGCAATGATCTAGCATTCCATTAACATCCTTTGACGTCATCACCCGTGCCATTATATTAGGGGTAATTTTTCGAGTATTTGGGAGGGATGGCCTGGTTGAGGTTCGATCATCTTTTTAATTTAATATTTCTAGATGGACAATAAAAACGCCTAAATTTGGAATTGTTGTATTATGTAGCATATTAGCTTTCGTTTTTGGCTATTTCAATTCTCGGTCCGGTCGGGGACTTTAACTGTTTCAGACACTGGCAGTGGAGGCTTTTCATCAACTCTTATTCCTCTTATTCTTATATCTAGTCACTTTTGTCAGATTTTTTTTAATTATCATGGACTACTCTAACATGACATGTGCACACAGGCAATTTGGATCTAGTTATTTACTTGAATTGTTTTGGATGTCGTGTCACTCACGACACATAGAGGTGGACCATTTTCCACAGAGGAAATGATTGATAAGGACTATAAACGTCGGTGAGGTACACTATTCATGTACATTTACCCCTCACTTATGGTACCCTTGGAGATCTACTTGGGCACAAATCCAACCATAGGTCCTAACCAATAATGGTCAGAAACCCATGTCCAAAATTTGTTATGTCACTCACGAACAGGTTTTTAATCATAATTTCCAAGACCAATTTTAAAATTCAAATCCAACTGGTAATGACACATGCCACTCCTACATTATACATAATATGGTAGTCATGATCCATTCATAACCTACACGTGGGAGATATATGCGCCCTTCTGTCTCTCCAATTGTTGTGTCACTCACGTTTGAATATGACCATTTGTTTAAGATCACAATTAGTGTCTTCAATGCTACAAATGTCATTGGCATGACAATGAATATATGTTAACTTCTATAAGGTGCCCATTTAGACCAACATACAGGTATGTATATATAAATAATTTGGGCAAGGTAGTATGTATTGCAAATTACTTGTTAGTGGTTTACTGGTTAAAAAGTTGGTATTGCAAATGTCGGTGGATAAGTTGTAACTAAAAATCTCTTTAAATAACTAGCTACATTTAGCGCATGAAACTACACTAGGTTACGATAAAAGTTTAGTCTCCCCAAACTCAGTATGGTGAAATGATTTATATCCTGTCTTCAATTAATTGAATATACTACATATTTTCATAAAAAGAACTTCTTACCCAATAGTCACAAGAAAAGGTTGATTTATACATATGGCACATTAATTTCTTTTTAGTACTTCTAAGAATATTTCTCTGACCATTTACAGAGAAAACAAGATGAATCCTCGACCGCACACATTCGAAATATATGCCTCCGCCATTGCCAGATCAGAAATATATGGCACATTCATCTATTCATTTTCCTTCATACATAGACATCTTTGACCTTGTGACCCCAAACCTTATTAGATCATAGTCCCTCCTAAATTTTTTATCTACATACTCCAAAATCTAAAATTGATAACATCATTTTTATATAGCGAAATGTATTACTCAATTAATGGAATTTCAAAGTTTGACCTCTGTGACCTTTGACCTACATGCTCCAAAATCTAATCAGATCATCTTTATATGGTGATAAACACTGCCTCTAATTTTGAAGTTGATATCTCAAGTGGTTCTCAAGATATCACGATAACGAACTCAATACATGGAATTTTACAATTTGACCTCTGTGACCCTTGACCTTTAACCTACATACTCCAAAAACTAATCAGATCATCTTCCTTTGGTGATATATACTATCCCAAAGTTTGAAGTTGATATCTCAAGTGGTTCTTGAGATATCACGATAGCGAGCAAACGGGACGGACGGACGGACGGACAGCCCGAAAACATGATGCCTCCGGCACCACCTTCGGTGGCGGAGGCATAAAAATACTTGTTTTATTACCCCTTTCCAGCTACCATCAATATCCTTCACCCTGTATCTCCCCACTAGTAAAATGTGAGTATTGTGAATGTAAACATACCATGATTTAGATATATATATATATATATTTAAAAACAGTTACAGATAGGTATGGCAGTACAGTTCACCCCCATTATAATGAGGTGCTCAGGGCCAAGTCACTTACATGTACCTTGTTATGATAATACCTTGATATTATATTGAACAACTGGTCACATAGAAACATGTGCACATATTTAAAATTGGGAATGTAGGTGAAGAAATAATTTAGTATCTGTGCTCATCATAATGGGAATTGATTGTACTTTTTAGCCTTGTTTTACTGTATAAGTAGTTTCTTTCGCGAAGGTTTTATTTTCACAAATTTCGCGAATCGGGATGCAAAGGCGAATTTAACATCGCGCGAAAAGGTTTTGAACAGTACCGTGAATTTATCAACGCTAGAAAATGTTTTGAACTCCATGCGTTCGCAGAGCAGAGTTGTCTATGCAATGCTATTAATAGCATAATAGCACAATTGATACAGCGGGATGCGTGGATGAATGGTACGTAGGTCAAATAAATTCAAGTAGTAAGTCTTTATTCCATTTTACCGTCTTTTTATAAATATAATGTCCCGTTTTTCAGATAGGAAAAGATGGAATACTTATAGTTCTAGTTACTTTTAATTCCAGATTTTGCCGGCAGCGAATTAAACATCGCGCGAAAATGTCGGGACCCCCGCCAACCGCGAAAATATCTGTACGCGAAAAAAACCACTTATACAAATAGGCGCTGTCAAAAAATGCATATTTATACAGTCAACCTCAAGTCATCTTCAATTTATATTGTTTTTAATACATCATAAATCAATTTTTTTTCTGAGTCCCCAAAAACTTCTTCAGTGCTAAAAGATTTGACTAAGGCAAGACTGACTACATTTTTCACAGGGAAAATATTGAGTGTTACAAAAGTAATAATTTAAGCAAAACAGTTGAGCTACCTGTTTTCTATAAACATTTTTTATAATTTTCTATGAACATATATCCAAATGTCTAACAGTGCAAACAGACCTATGGTTCCTCTAGATATAAACATCTATTAATCAAAACATCTTTGTATTATAACATACTTTGATATAAGGCTGTTCCCACAGAATACGGGTATTTCAAGGCATTGTTGAAGTCATATAGTCAAATATATCAGAGACACTTTGGTGCAAATAGTGAACACATACACATTATGTGACACCCTATATAACACATCCATTCAATAGTTTCGTAACTGTATTTGGATAAAGATGAAAAGTTGCAACATCTAATGCTGAGACGTGTATAGCTATTTAAAAAAAAAAAAATGGGCAAAGAAAATGGGGTTCCATCAGGATTCGAACCTGTTACCTCCTGATTAATAGACAGGCGCTCTACCAGCTGAACTATGGCAAACCCATGCAGACATTGAAGAGTTATACCGAGCATTGAAAGTTAATGGGTTTTAGAGCTGAAAGTTGACCAGCAATGGGTTTACCATAGCTCAGCTGGTAGGTAGAGCACCTGTCTAGTAATCTGGAGGTCTCAGGTTCAAATCCTGATGGAACCCCATTTTCTTTGCTCATTTTTTCATATTATATGTTTCTGGTCAGTTTCCTCTGTTGTTCAAATTTATAGGTATTTTAATAATAATAATAATAATTACCCGTTCTTATATAGCGCCTAATACCTCCTGATCAGAAGTCTCTAAGCGCTCTACAATTAATGCAGCATAATTACCCTGGCTTTAGCAGTGCCGCTGTAGGCCGCTGCGTTTCAAGAAATAAATATTCTACCAGGTACCTAATTATCTCACCTGGTCGAGTGCAGCAACTTGTGGATGAATTTCTTGCGAAGGAAATTAACGCCGGAGTATAGGATTCGAACCCGCGACCCTCTGATTGAAAGACGAGAGTCAGAACCACTACACCATAACGCTTCCACACTAATTTTGGTGAGTATCCACAAAATTCCAACAGGCCACAAACTTTTGTGAGTTCTCAGATAACTATCATAATTCATAATTAGACCCTCGATTATTTCAAGACCAACAGAAAATAAATAATTTGTATTTGGTAAACTTGGACAGGGTAAAGTCTTTATCGAAGGATGAAAAATATTTTAAAACAAAAATGAGAACAATGAAGTAAAAACAAAAAACGTGAAAAAAAAAGAAAAAAAAAAAGGAGATGACGAAGATAGATTTAAGGAAAGATTAGGAAGATCAAGGTAGGTATACTTTTTAACAAATTTCAAAATGAATAAGAACGAATATGGAAAACATCAAAGGGAAGAAAATCAACACTTGATAATGCACCAAAAAATCATGTTATACATACTGGACATGATTAACATATTTTAACACCAATATTAAATGGAATGAAAGTTTGAATTAGAGCCACAGGATTGTGATTTTATAGTAAACTACCTTTGTAATGTTGTCTATAATAACCAAGCGTACTTAAGTTGTCGACTCTGAAAAACTCCTTAATAATCTGTCAGGCTTTGAATGAAGGCAATTCCAGTCTAATCATGAAAGGCACCAACATGTACTGTGTAACGTAGAATCAGAGAGGGGTATGGAATAAAGAAAAATATAATATTTACTGGTATGAGAAATACATATTATTGTAATATTAAGAAAACATTTTCAGATTTTTATGAACATTTCCAACATACATGTAAACAAAGATTACAAATTGAATTTTTCAAGTGGAATTTAACCTGTTGGAGACAAGCTGATTAGGCTATAACACATATCATGGCTAGAAAGTAATAAGTCAGTAAGCAGCGTTATCAAAAAATTTTGCAAGTTGATATGATCACAGAAAATGTTGAAAAGGGGGGGGGGGGGCATGAGGCTAAGCATACTAGCTGGAGGAAGCTTACGTCCTCTCAAGTCGGATGACGTGGGAGCCCCTTAGTCTACCGGGTAAGTCTTATACTGGCATTGTTATTTTTACACTGGACAGGACAAAATATCACTGTAAATTGATATGGAAAATCAGCCATACAGCTTACCATCAAAGTTTACTTCCAACACGGCAGCCAAATCTCATTTCTCTCTCTTTGAAATTATTTGTCACGATGAAATGGAATAAGATGTTGCTGATCACAACAACATACTCCAAGAAGGCAAATATTGTGTACACTGCGAAAAAAAAATAAAATACAACCATTACATTGTAAAATGTAAAAGGAGTAAAGTGAGAGGAGTGATTTAAAAAAAAAAAACTTTAATCAAAATCAGTTACAAAATAAAAGAGTTATGAAAGTTTGAAAAGTCTTGTTGTAGTAAATTTCTATGGGGATTCTCGAATTGGCAAAATTTATTTTAAAATGATTATGTGGACTATTTTCAAATTAAAGTTTTGTACACAAATTTTTTAATTTTCCCCAATATCTTTCTTAGTGCATCTTACCTCCTTCTGAGCTCAACACATTGGTGGATCCAGGATTTAAAAATAGAGGGGTGCCAAGGCCTAAAAGGCCGAGAGCTGCTAAAATAACATGCATAGTCAATAAGTAGTTTTCAAATTATAGTCCCCGCGCCCCCGGTTGGATCTGCCACTGTCAACATATATCATAGGCAATTGTGTCTCGCACCATATATGTGAAGGTCAGAAGGAGACAATTTTTAAAAAAGAGAAACAATGGGGAAAATAATTTTAAAACTTCAGAAAACAGACCATGAGTTTGGATACTCACCTCCTGCTTCACAATAGCGGTTGTGACGGTAGAAGAAATACAAGGCAGAGGCGAAGGCCACAAGGTTGGTGATGAATAGACTCAGTTTCCTCATAAAAGTCTTGTATTCCTGAGGAAATGTATATCATTTTTCATTGTTACTAGATGAAGTCTTTAATTTAACATACCAAAGCAAATATTGCTATTGTTTCATGAAAATGATAAAAGGAAAAGAATCATCCAATGTTGAATTTAGCAATCTACTCAAAACTGTAGAAGAGAACGAGTTAGTAGGCCAAATAGAGATGCTAGCAATATTCTTCTTAGTTTCTTCTTAGTTTCTTTACTGCCTCCTTCAATTTTGAGGATACTTGAAGTTTCACCGGGAGGGGCTAGGTGCAATACACCGGGTGAAACACCCTTCCTATTTTTTGAATAGCGTATTGGTTTTATCGTGATTAGGGCCACGTGTAGCTCTCCCATACACGGGACCAACATTTGCGTCGTCTTCAGATGAACGGAGTGTTTTCCAACTGCATTCACACCTGCACTGAAAACAGTGGTGAGGCACGCCTATACACACAACATTAGCATCAGTTTATTTTTGCAAGACATCTTTCGGCATGCCCGGGAACTGAACCCACGCGTGATCATGCGATCTGATCCGAAACGAGCGCTCTCACAACTGAGCTACACTCCCTCCTCCAATTCAATATAACTTGAATGATTCAATGTATTAAATTTGAATGATTGAGCTCCACAATTTATAGATAATACATAACAAACTATAGCTATTTCACACATTTTGGGGTTATAAACTCGAGGATCTTTAATTTCAAAATGTCGTACTAACCCCATGAGTGGGACCAACTCCATGTGTGATAGCTAGGCGATGAACCATGCACATTAACATCATAAACAACATAGAGCTTGCTTGAAACATTATGAAGAAGTACTCATGGGCCTCTGCAAATCAAAAAGACATTCAAAAAATGATTAAATAAAATAATATATCATACAACGACTAAGACGTCGAAAACCACATTGTTTTCTTATCAATCTAAACCTAATTGACATCAACCCTGCAAAAATAACAACACAAACACAGCCCCATAGTTTTCATATTTGAATGGTGTCGGGCTCCATTTTTGAGGGGCAGTTGTACAGGAGAGGTACATTATACATATTTTATCATGTATAGACATTACGACAAGACAAGACAAACAGATATCTGGGCTGATACATCACCTCTGGGGGGTGTTTCACAAAGAGTTAAGTAGACTTAAAGTCGCACTTAACTTCTACGTGCATTTTGTTTCATAACGCGCAATTTAATTGATAGATTTCACAATGGCACGCATCCCCTGAGCATGCTCTGACCAATGAGGTGATGCGTAATATAACGCACAAAAATAACGAGTTAAGTGCGATTTTTAAGTCTACTTAACTCTTTGTGAAACACCCCCCTGGTCTTTTAGTCAAGTGTCACCATCCTCTTATAGGCCCTACTTGAGAATCGTCACTTGGGTCTTCAACCAGCTTGACTAATGCCCTTCTGGTCCCTTCCTAAATATTCTAAACCCTTTTCTCCTACAACATCAACTGTGGGCTAATTGCCACTGAGCCTTATTACCATTTTGTCTAATTTTCAGTTAGGATATATCCCATTTCATCTGTTATCTACTTGGTCTAACACCACTTAGAGTACATGTTTAGATGAATTCATAATGACCCAAATTTTCATTTGACAAAATGGAAAAAAGTTGGACAAAGGAGTGTTTAACATCTGGGCTAAATGACAATTAGCCCAGTAAGTATTAGACAATGTGGAATTTACAATCAGATAATTAGACCATCTGCTAGTAGACCAAGTGGACATGAATCTTTCTACTCACTGTGATGTTCAACAGAGGAGACACAAGTCAGACCTACTAGACCAAGGTTCTCCATCAACTCACAGAAGAGGCAGAGTTTACACAGCCACTGATACTGGGGTTTACTAAGCGAGATGGTCGAGTACATTCTGTAGTGGAGGAACGCTAACGTCAAACGTTGTGCGGTGCACAACGTCACAGATAGCCTCCATACATATGATGATGGGGGTTCTGCAATGGCTGCGCTGATGGACGGCAAGTAGTTGGCAACCTGATGATGTAACAAAAGAACATGCCAATGGGAACAGGTTTGGAGGAAAAACATTTGGAAATTATTTTTGGATCAGCTATGTTGATAAGGAACTTCTTAAGTCTAATATAACTAGGGAAATATGTAGGTTCAGATTTCATTTTCAGATCAACTTTGATAATAAACAAATTCATTGGTCTTAGTACCAAGAATTAATGTACAATGAGTTGGATCATTTAGTTTTAATGTTTTTGTTGCTAATAAGCAACTTGTTTGGTCTTGCGACCAGGGAAATAATGTACAATAATTTAGATCATTTCATTTTTGGATCTACTATGATAATAAGGAAATTCTGAAGATTTTGGGACAAAAAGAAATATAAGTTACACATACTGTCATGTAGTTAATTTCAATTTTTTTTATCAACTATGATATAAGCAACTTCTTAGGTCTTACAACCAAGGAAATAATCAAGTGAGATATTTCATTTTTGGATCAACTGTGACAGCTCTTGGTCTGGTGGGACAAAAGGAAACAATGTAAGTTTGATTATTTTGTATCAAATTTGATAAAAAGAAACTTCTATCAAAAGTCTCAGGAACAAGGAAATATTTTAAAGTATTTTTTTCAAAAAACTGGGTTCCACTTAGTATACTCACACCACAATGCGTCTTCGTTGTCGCCTTAAAGTTGAAGAGAATAGCGAAGATAACACTGAGCGAGAACCCTGCAAGCATGATCCCTGATGTAAATTTACTCACTGATGCCATAGTCATTGAAAGCCCATTGCTGGAAAAACGACGGTCCACATCCATGATCGTGATGGAGATCAACAAAGTTTTGGTTTCAATTTGAGGGAAATGATTTAGAATCTAGCTGTTATTGTCTTCTCGATGTGGTCTTCAATAAAGTTTACCAGCCTATAAAGATAGGGATTAGAATAAAGGAATTTTTAAAGAAAATTTAACATAGAGAGAAATCATCATTACCTGGTAGGCAAAATAAAAAATGATTTGTTTGCTCTTCAGAGACAAAACTTAAAGAGAGGGTTGGTGGGTCTGCAAATTTACTTTTTAATATATAAAATATGGTATTTCCATGCTGCATGCATATGATTGAGAGACTGGTTAAATGAACCAATTACTAATTACACACCGTTGCGAAGCGAGTGGGGCTGTACTTCCACCACCCCTATTTACAGCGTAACTTTCAGTGATGATGAGCGCAAAGTGAATTATACTGGTCAATTTAATCAATCTAATGTTAAAATGTTGTTGTAAGGTTTCTATGATGTTTCACGCGTAACAACGACTAAAAATGAAAGTATATAAGAGCTTCTTGACTTACCAAATTGAATTTTCCGTTGGCCTTGTCTCTTCTCATATGTTGGTGCCATCGCTGCCATTTTCTATGACGTCATTTTACTGTGCGAAGATGTATGGCGAAGACAACGCACGCACGGAGAAATATACGTTGATGACTCAATTTTCCTGTATTTTTTCTACATTTTTAGTTGATTACTTCATGTGAAACATTCGCAGATGTCACTAATTCGAGGAAAAACTTCAAAGAATTGATTCAATGTGAGTATGAATTCAAATAAGGTATTTTTGACCACGAAATTTGTGGTCATGTATGGCCATGCGTTTTGAGTTGGGCCCTTAAAAAGGTGGAGTTGTGACATCTGCTCCTCAAATTTGATTTTGTTTAGTTATTTACTTAAAAACTATACAAGCTATGTAGCTGAATTTGGTCTTAAATTAAAGCTCTCATGCAGGGCAACAAAATACATGTTTTAAAAAATGATAAAATTTCATCATTGTCTTTTAAATAACTGTTAATTAACAAGAGTCAGGGGTGGAGGAGGAGCCGCGCAGGAGGAGCCGCGCAGCAAATATGGTACATGTGCTGTAAAACAGAGTTAAATCATGTTCAGAGATGTGTTTTTTTTTTTAATTGAAATGCATTCACCCTTCTAAAACACTCGCAACATGTAATATTGCTTGTTTATGATCCATAAAAGTAGTTATAAACAGTTTAGTCTTGTACACTATTGTGACTCTACTACATGCATGACAATTTCTTTATGTAGCTAAAGGGCTGTTATATAGGACATTATGGTTAATGTTTACCAAGATAAAAGGACTTTCACATGTCTGTACTACTTTGCTACTTCTATCTGCCTTACCAACTTGTATAGCATCCTTCATTACATGTCTAGTATCTTAAACAGCAAGTTACAATACTTAGAACACGGCAACAAGGTACATTTTATTTAAAAAATTGGAATTTTTCGAATTCATCTTTCCAGCTTGGAGCAAAATGCGGTAAACTCTCCCAGGGTATAGAAAGTTATACATGTTTGGAAAGCTCTAAATGTGACGAGCAAATCTGCAGTAAATAATGTTGTAGGGTAAGCAGTATTTTTTTGCAATTTTTTTCTACAAAGCCATCTTTTTTCATGAATTTTTCAGGCTTTAAGATTCATAACCTTTCAAGGGCGCCACCTATGTTAATTTTAAGCGCATTTCTGAACTCCTCAGACATTCAGCTTCCGGAAAAAGTATACTTATGTGGGGTTAATATAAATTTTTTAAAAGTTACAGCCACTTTCATGGAAATGCGCACGATTAGTACAAATTTTGAGTGTGTCACACAACATGGGCCCAACTTAAAACGCATGGCCGTATAGATATTTTCAAAACTTCGCCAAATATGTCAACTGGTTCGTCAGTTCCCGTCGCTTCGCGACGGGGGCTGGTCGGTTTATGAACCAATGAGCCCTCCTCCATCTTTGTATGATTTCAAAATGATGTACGTAGAAATTGATGAGCTACACTTTTTTCTGATTTTTTCAAACATTTTTGGAGCGAAAAATTGATAAATTTGGGATTAAAAACATTGAAAATATAGTTGAACTTGAAGAACAAATTTAAACATCCTGAATGTGCAGACATGACAGTCTTTCACTTAATTTTTTCAATGCTAGATCTAATATTTTAGCGTCACTTCATGTTATTAAAGCAAATAATCACCTTCGATTCAAATGATGGGAAGACTATCACTTCCCAGGCAAGCTGGATTAAGCCACCTGCTCTGAAGCGAAGCTGAGGAGAGATAGCGTGTACCCAGCTTGCCGTGGAAGTGATAGTTTGCCTGGTCATTTGGATCAAGAGGTGATTATTTGCTTTATATTCCACATCTGAAACATTTTAAGAGCTTGGGGAAAGCTGATATTTTGATTAAAAATAACAGATTTCCTAGAGATCCTTAAAAAAGGAAATGCACTGAAGTCATTGATGTCTGCGCTTGTAAATAAACGCGTACAATTAAAGTGAGCGCAATTTATTTAGCGTGAAGGCCTAGCTCAAATAGGCTGAAGTGATTGTTACGTAACAAAGGAATTGAAAAAAGAATTGTTACGTCACAGAGGAATTTATCTGTCGCGGCATGTGATGTAAAAAACGATATGTACAAAAAACCCGAGTGACAACGCACTTTTTTTCGCACATCCTAAAAATAATTGACGACGCGTTATGGCTCTACATGCTCTATGGGGCGCTGAAGTGATCAGCGAAACTCAAAAGTACCATCACTACGACTACGAGTGATGATTGCATGGGAAACCTAAAATTATAATAATGTAAAACGAAAAACGGTAAAATATACATGATTTGAGCCGATCGACCTTTTAAACCTACCCCTATGTCTGATATATGACTTTACAGTTGGCCAAAGACCCAAATTTTTCAACACCTACCCAATTCCTCCCCCCCCCCCCCCCCCCCTCCCCCCAGCGTGACGTGAAAAAATTTAAGTGTATATCTACGTTTTGTTTTGCCCGGTGTACAGGGAAAAAAATGGGGTATACCTTTCTGGATCCATCATTGGGGGCGCCAAAATCGAAATCATATCGGGCCCCCCGGGGTGCCAAATCCTGGATACATGCCTATTAAAGACAGTAGGTCGATCGGGAGCTCCCATGGGTAATTTGACACCATGGATGTTTACCCCGTAACAGCTATTTTGCATCATCTGACCACTGCCAGTCTTATGTAATGCCTTGTTAATTCCACCCATCGCTTCATCTGGTAAAGTCGTTCAATCTCCCTTTCCCTGGCCAGATAATGCCCGAAGCTGTCCAGGGTGGGACAGATTGTTTTGCTGTGGTAAGCAAATTTTGATCCACTCCGAAATCTGAAGCCACTATTTCTTTAACCCTGCAATGCTATAAATTAATTGAAGACTGCATCCTGCCAAGACTATGTCTGATGTGTAACCTCCAATACTTCCTCATTTTGATTTCACCCTACATCAACAATGATCAAGAGTACATTATGTACCCACCACCGCCCCATCTGATCACTCATCCACCACATCCACTTATAAATACAAGACGTCCTTGATTATAAAACTCCACCACTCACAGCACTGCACCAGCACTCATCATGATCATCCACTAGAACATACCAGCAATATAGGCCTGTGAGTTAGACTCTCCATTGGCATTGCGTTCTATGAATGTTACCATGTTAGTAAGTTAAAGTTATACATTGCTAGTTGCTACAGACATTAGCTCACCATTCTCTTGTCTTGTAAATAGTGCCTAATCGTCTAACGTTAACTACTGTAATTAGCCGCCTTATCAGTTACTCTTATCGATTCTACTCCTGTAATTTAAATAGGATCCCCAGGCCCAGGCTGAGCTTAGCGCCCCCTCCCTCCGATTATCAGCTCTTCAAGCAAATTTATGTCAAGAAATACATGTACAATAGTCTATGTTTGCAAACACTATTACAATAAAAAAAAATTACATTGTGTAATACAATGAATTTGATCATATATACCACTATTAATTTAATGTGTAATAATTATGATAAAGATAATTACAAATAAAAATATATATTCTTAATCACTTTTAATAAAGCACCATCATATTCGGAGCAATCAGAAAGAGTCTGAAATTATAGCCTAAGTACCAGCAGCTGATTAACGTTTTGCCATTGATTGGGTGTATACTTTAGTGCAGTACAGTGCAAGAGGGATCTGGCCAGCTAGGGACATCTATTCATCATTCCATCTCGAGTCTCGAGCCTGTTTTGTTCCATCAGCTGTGTATTCATGTAAGCATATTATTCAGTATATTTAATCCAGTAGCTAACTGTATCGAATTTAAAGAGCTTGAATTAGAAAACAGCGGTGCTATTTTCTCTTGTTTCAGTAATGCCAAAGAAGGCGCCACCGAGAAACACTTTCCTCCGCCCCGTGTCATAGGCATTGCTGCTACATGTAGACGTACCTGTGACTGTGGGGTTCATTGCTATTTTGCATGATGTATTCCGAGGGTGCTGCAAACCGACTCCAGCTCCAGCTATCTATGGCTGGAGATGGATAACTTTGTATATCATCTGTAATAAGAAAAGGAAAAAAGAAGAAGTAGTTCAATTTATTTTTCGATAATATATTGTTGTCTGGCATATATAATAATAATAATTAATGGGCATTAATCTGGGGGGGGGGGGGCTGAGAGCAAGGTGATCCTTTCTCCGGTAATAAATCAATCTAGTATTAATACATTTAATTATATATGTGTGTATATCCTTTGTATGATTTTTATTGTTTAGTCTGATGATAATTCAAAATTGTATCAATAAAATTTGATTTCATTTACTTTAAATTTGTTTTATTGACATTATCATGATCCGAGTCCCCTCTCTTGATCCATGTTGTATTGGCTTCATTGCAATAATGTCAACATTTGAAGGCCCACAGCCGAGCAACTCGAATTTTGTTACATCGATACAATTAAAGAGGTTTTTTTTTTTTTTAGTTGCCTATATACCCCCTTCACTAGCCTTTGTGCCCTTCCAATAAGTCCCTGGTTGATTAGGTGCTCTTGCAAGACATTTGTGCCCCATCATGCCTATGGAAAGAAATGATTGCCCTAGAGAAAATTTAAAGCATGCATGACTGCATTGGGCTACATGGTAAAAATAGATTGCTTAACTTCCCCCTTTAATGATAGGGGAATCACTAACGATTTTGGAGATCTATATCAGGAATTCAGGATATCTTCGTCTTGTTTCTGTGGCAGTATTTAAAATGAATTCAATATGTTGAGTGATGACTAGTCATTCGTCAACAAGTAAGTTGTTAAATTATTGTTTCTTCTTGTATTTCCTGTAGATCTCGATCAACTCTATGACAAGTAGGATAGGCCTATGAGCGTGTAAGACAAGCCCAGCTGAAAAATATGGGAACCCTTTCATGCCCAAGCCGATTCACAAGCAATGGAATCAAGATACCTCTTCCTGCAGCAGTCATGGTTACATCTTGGATTATAATCTTAGGGTTTGTTTTCAGCATTTTGTGTGCTTTACTCATCAACTTTGAAGATGTGACAGAGACACATTGTCATGTAAGTATCAAAGGCAGGCTAGGGTTAGCATGGATGGATGGATGGATGAATGGATGGATGGGTGGATGGATGAATGGATGGATGGATGGATGGATGAATGGATGGATGGATAGATGAATGGATGGATGGATTGATGAATGAATGAATGAATGCATGTATAAATGGATGGATCAATAGATGAATGAATGGATGGATGAATTGATGGTTAGATGGAGGGATGGGTGAATGGATGGATGAATGAATGGATGGATAGATGGATGAAAGGATGCATGGATGGATCAATAGATGAATGAATGAATGGATTGATGAATTGATGGATGGATGGATAGTTGGATGGATGGGTGGACGGATAGATGGATGGTTGAATGGATGCATTACTTGTATAAATGGATGGATGGATAGATGGATGGAATTGATGAATGGATGGTTGTATAGATGAATGGATGGATGAATGGATGGATAAATAGATCGATTGATGGGTGGATGAATGGATGGATGAATAGATAGATTGATGGATAGGGGAATGGATGGACAGATGGATGGATGGCTGGATGGATAGATACATTGTAGATATGTAGATGGATGAATGGATGGATAGATGGATGGATAGATACATTGTAGATATATAGATGGTTGAATGGATGGATGGATGGATTAGTGGATGGATTGATGGATGAATGGATGAATAGATGGATGGATAGATACATTGTAGATAGATAGATGGATGAATGGATGGATGGATTAATAGGTGGATGGATTGATGGATGGACAGATGAATTGTATGCCAATGAATCTAAAAAAGAATACAAAAAGATTGATGTTGATATTGATATAAACAAAAACAAGGAACCTTATTTTTTAATGTCAAGCTCTGTAAACAAAACTCTGAATAAATATCTGTCTGTTGTTTCCAACAACAAATTTGAGAAATTTTGGAACAGCACTTGAAAAATGAGACACAAGCTTATTGTAAACAATACGATCTAATCAGTTAGAGGAAGTTATACGGAGTGAGTCAGAAAAAAATAAGCACTTAACAAAATGTCAAGAAAAAGAAAACCAATTAATGAACCCCAAATTATTATTCTGAAAGAGTAACTTCTCCCGCATCTTCTGGTACAATTTTTGTATGGTATGTCTTTATGCTTGGATGAACACGACGCATTGTTTGTGAACATGTAAATTTCGAATTGTGTAATAGTGTGGATAAAATTGAAACGACAAAAACTGACAAAAAAGGAACTCCATCCTGAATAAAACAGCATAACTTTGTAACGAAAATGTTTAGAGCCAAATAACTTTGCAAGGGTGTTGTTACAGTTATTGACCAGATTCTGTGTGAAAATTAGATTGATTCATAAAGTAATCCATGAATGATTACACATCAAAGAGTAAATTGTCACAGTTGACAGACCTAAAAAGGCCCCTAATAATACTTTTGAAAAGTGAATATTTTGTCTTTGATGTGTGCTTACTCATGCCTGACTCTACAGATCTATCTCATTTTCACACAAAATGTAGTCAATATGTGTAACAACACCCCTGCCAAGTTATTTAGCGCAAGACATTTTTGTTAAAAAGTTATGCTATTTTAATCAGGATGGAATTGCTTTTTTGAAAGCTTTTGTTTGTTTGGATTTTACTCACACTTTTGCACAATTTACATGTTCGCAAACAATGCGCCTTGTTCATTCGAGCGTACCAAAAATTGGTATTAAAAGATGCAGGAAGAGTTACTCTTTCAGAATATGTATAATAATTTGGGGTTCATTAATTGGTTTTCTTTTTATTGTCATTTTTCTAGGTGTTTAGTTTTTTCTGACTCACTTGGTAGAGGAAAAAGAATTAATGGAGGCAAAAGGGCACGCACCAAATTAAATGGCAGCACTGTACTATAAAATAAAACTACAAGTACTTCCTTCTACCCTGGATGTATAACTTTACATCCATGTTTCTACAGACAAGCAGTATAGGGCACCGATACTTTATTAATATTACCCCTTGCACTGCCAATACAGGAAACCAGACTGTAATCGCACCCAAATGTGAAAATGTGCTGATTAAAAAAGATAAGTGACGAAAAGTTTCATAATCATTAGCATCCTGTATAAGCTGTTTTAAGTGTCAAGAGGCGTCACTGTAAGCCAACTGAGAATACTCTTAATTTATTTGAATTGCCAAAAAGCAGGTCGAATATTAGGATTGACATGTTGGAGTTTCACCTTAGAGTGTTTAATGGTCAGGGATTTTCTGGAAGTCAGGGAATTTATAATATGTAAAAATACCTTTTCCAGAAACAAGAATTCATGGGAAATCTAAAAAGAGGTTTTTTTCTACTCTTTCGAGAGATGGGTAAAAAATTTATGCAGTGTGTATTTCCAAGATATTTGTCAAAATATTTACATGTAACCCTGGAGATAATTGTAAAACATGGCTTAATATAGTCAAACTTGTTTGATAAGATCACCTTAGATAAAAGTGACCGCTGTTGACAGATGAGACTTGTTGATTCTGCAATACACTTGTAGATTAAAGTGACCACCATAGACAGGAAGCCTTTATTAAATGAGACATGCTTGACTACATGAGGTTCTGTGAATACCTAAGTTTTGTGAAAGTATATCTATTTTTTAATGGAAGCTACTATTAATATGAATATTATGCAGAGCATGTTTTGAAGATCCAGTTGCTCATTAGAGCTTCAAAAAAGTCTTTTAAAAGTATAATCCAACCCTCTCTACCCACTGTTTGTGCCACATTTCTCCTCCTTATGGCAAGTTGTATTTAGAACAGAAATGGAAATTTCTACTAATTGTGCCTCATTAATCTCACTGCACATTTTACACAAAATTATCGTCCTGCCCCTACAGGTTGCCTGCATGTTATCCTTCCATCAACAGTGACCTTGTGGCGAAAATTGCCTCAAAGAAGTGTCTTTGGCCACTCATTCTTTAGTCTACCTGCATTATAATGTTTTACAATCTGTCATTTATCCTCCTGTCCCTACAGGTTGCCTATATCCTACCATCCACAGTGACCTGGTGGCAAGAATTGCCTCAAAGAAGTGTCTTTGGCCACTCATTCTCCTTTAGTCTACCTGCATTATAATGTGTTACAATCTGTCATTTATCCTCCTGTCCGTACAGGTTGCCTATATCCTACCATCCACAGTGACCTGGTAGCAAGAATTGCCTCAAAGAAGTGTCTTTGGCTACTCATTCTGCCTCAGTCTACCTGCATCACCATGTTTTACAATCCTTCTTTTATCCTCCTATCCCTACAGGTTGCCAATATCCTACCATCCTTTAGTGCTGCAATTGCCACTGCACCCTCATCCTACATCTGGCGTCTAACGGTGACGCTGACCTCGGCGCAGAGAGTGACTGCAGTCTTCGGCCACTATTCCCTCTATTCTAGCGTACCTGACACCAGCAGGTTCTATCGATTTGTATGTCAGCTTTGTGCAGTACTAGAGATGACTGAGAACCTAGGTCTTATAGGGCTCACATGTGTATCATCGAGAGAGTTATATGGTGAGTAGCAAGCGGTGATGCGACATTGCTCCATTGATAATTTGCTCCCGGCTTTATTTTGTCTCAGTTAGGGTCATGATTAAAATAGGATTTTATTTTGGCGTTTAGGGCAGGGTATACTGTTGATCAAGGGTTGAATTTGGTCAGTTGATTAATGAATGAAATTTACAGCGGAGCAGTTGCTGCCGTAGCGAATGTCTTTCATAGGTAATATTGGCCATTTATGGGAGACAGAGGCATTTTTCTTAATTTCCTTAGTTACAATTATAATTAATGATAACAACACCCCAATAAATGACTTGAAACTTGCAACCACATTTACATGTACATTAATTGCAAGACTGATATTTCTTAAGTTTAATGCAAAAGTAACAGAACATCATTGGATCTTTAAAATTCACTTTGATCAGAGACATGATATCATATCTCATTTAACCCCCTTTTCACATGTGTTTGTGTTGCAGAAATTCATGAAATATTTTTCATAACCTTCCAGGCAAGTTCCATGATATACATGATGTGTATGTGTATTCTCTTCCAAATGGCCACAAATATAGGTCCACCACCCACTAAAGAAGTAAGCATTCCCTTTTTCTTTTTTTTTACTTCAGCATTTAAGTTGTTAAATTTGCTAAGCTGTCAATCCAAGTGGTGTCAAAAGCATTGATTAATTTTCTGGGATGTTTTGGTTTCGCTTCTGCACTGTATGAAACCTTATTGAAGGGGATTATAAATGATGGGAAATGGTTACTGCTGTAATGATTCATTAACACTTTACATTTTAAGTATCTATGGCTTTGTTTCTTCTCTTTATAATCTTGCATTGTTTCTATGGCAACACTTATGTTAATAGATTGTGTTTGGTTCAAATTTAATCAAGATAACATCATATCATATCAAGTGCTTTCTTCAGAAAGTCTAAAGTCTTTAGAAATATAACTATAGCCTCAGATGTTCAAACAATTAATTTGCTTCTAAGATTTCCTTCTTCATCCTCACACTATTAATAATAAAATGCTTTCTTCTTTCTTTGGTTTGAAGCCAGTATAGTTCATTCTGAAAATATGCACTTCATTCTTGGGGTTGGTTACGGTATTTTGCCTGTCAAGAAAAAGTTATTGTGATGTCTCTCTTAATGCTTGCTTCTGCGTCCTATTCGATGAAGGAATGTTGCAAAGCAATTTCACAAAATTTGCATTTAATTTCCTCCCTTTCTTAATCACTTCCATCCTCTCTTTACCACTTCCAATTTTTTTTTTACTCCTTCCTCCCTATCTTTACCCCTTTCTCCCTCTCTTTAACTCTTCCATCCTCTATCTACCCTTCCTCCCTCTCTCTTCCCCTTCTTCCCTTTCTTTACCCCTTCCTCTGTCTCTCTACCCATTCTTCCCGTTCTTTACCCCTTCCTCTGTATCTCTACCTCTTTCCCCTCTGTACCCCTTTGTGCCTCTCTCTGTCCTTTCCTCCTCTCTCTACCCCTTCTTCCCTTTCTTTACCCCTTCCTCTGTCTCTCTATCCCTTCTTTCCTCTCTTTATCCCTTTGTACCTTTCTCTATCCCTTTCTCCTCTCTCTACCCCTTTCTCCTTCTCTATACCCCTTTCGCCCATTCTTTGCCCCTTCCTCCCTCTCTCTACCTCCTCCTTCCTCTATTTACACATTTTTCCTCTCTTTACCCCTTCCTCCTCTCTTTCCACTCCATCATTCTCTACCCCTTCCTCCATCTCTTTACCCCTTCCTTCCTCTCTCTACACCTTTCTTCCTCTCTTTTCCTTTTCCACCCTTTCTATACGGCTTCTATTGTCGCTTTACCCCTTACTCTCTCTCTTTACCTCATTCTTTTTATACTCTTACCTTTTTGCTATCTTTTCATCTGATCAGGAAAGGCACATTCTCTATAAAAAGCTTCTCCTCTTTCTTACTAATGTGGTGGCGTTTATCTCTGCTATGTACTTCTTCTTCAGACACAACTGGTATTGTGAACCAGGAGGTAAGATAATCATAAAAAATTTTACAACCCCCCTCCCCCCCCCCCACGCACTGAGAGTAATTTTGGTCAGCATTACCTAAAATTAAAACAAAATACAATTTGAATCTACATTTTTTTTTACCCAGTGTGTCCCCAAAACAAATGAGGGTGTACAAAAATCTAAAATTTTAATTCCCTTAGCGTTCATGTTGAAAACTATTGGTGATTCTCTTGTATGGGTGAAACACACAGATCATAGGCCTACTCGTTGATGTAGTAAGCCTTGATGATGCCTACCAAATTGGGTCGTTTGTTCCTGGCATGTTTCTCATGGGAGCAAAAGTTTTCAAAGTCAACAAGTACTTTTATTTTCCCTATTCTGTTTTTCAATGCTATTTGATTCTTTATCAATTCATCCATTAATGAGAGATTATTAATATTGCGTTGAAGTTATTAGTTCATATTGGGAAGAAAAACATTAAATCACATGCAAATCACTTCAATGTTGTAAGCTCTTTCTCTCATACAGATTCTTACTTACATCTCTTTCTTATATCACTTGAGCTATTTAGGGATAAAAAAAGCAGCACATATTACAGTGACACTTCTAAAATCAGGGTAAGAAAGGATTGGAGATGCAAGCCATTGTGCCTTGCCCCTCCAATGCCTTGTCTGAGAGCCTTCCGACGCCTCTGGTGTCAATTACTTCAGATAAAGAGGTGTTAGGGGCTATATAAGCAAAAGATCATTATAGATTATTATTATTTGTGTTATTGTTTCTTTCATGTGTTTAATTACAGTGTACAGTATGTTTGCCTGCTGTGAGTACTTGGTAGTCATCACTAACATCATCTTCCACATCGTAGTATCAACTTACTTTGGAGACAGGGAGCTCAGGCTGGGATGTAGGATAAACACTAAGAAATAAACGGTAAGAAAATATTTGATTTGCAAAAGTTGAAGACCAGGGGGCGTTTCACAAAGTAAAAGTAGAGTTGCACTTAAATTCCTGGTTTCGTGCGGTATATTAGACATCATGTCATTGGTAAGATCATGCTCAGGGGATGCACGCCATTGAGAAGTCTATCAATGACATTGCATGCTATAGGGGAGACTGGGGTAATTATGGCCCCTTTGTCTTTGAGAGCTTATAATTCTTTGCTGCATTACACAAGGATAATTAATTTTTTACACATGCCTAGCTAAACTCTCCCTACTATCATCTGAGAAAAACAAGCCATTTACTTTAAATTTTGTGCTAAGGAGAGCCTAAAATGTACGGCAATCACAATTCTGTTCGTTGGAAAGTGGCAAGTCTGCTTTTTTATTTGGGGTTTGATGTCATTATTTAAAATCATTTAAGATGTAATTTTGATTGAAACAGAAACAATAGGAACTAACAAACACAAATGAGAAGTCGCAGGTTTATACTTTTTTTTTTTATATTATAGCTATATAGACTGACTGTATTTTTACATAATTAGAATATTATTGGACTTTTCATTTAATGGTAGTAATAGGAAATGTGAAAAAGGGGGCCATAATTACCTCAGTCCCTATACAGTATGTGCTTAGAATTAAGTGCCACTCCCAGTCTACTTTCTTTGTGAAATACCCCTGAATATTACAACAGCCAAAGTCCAATTTTGGGTCTAAAGGGAAATTGTCATCTTATGTAATTTATAGCCTTGAATTCTACCTTGTAGTGCCTGAAATGAATGAAAAACTTTCCAAAGTGTCACAAAGAATATTCACTTTTTCTTGATTTGCTTGAAATGTAAATTGAACTGCTCTGGACTTGGGCCTTTCTTATATTCAAATACTCAATTCTTAAGACCTCAGTCCTCAGAATTTCCCTATTTGATTCTATCAAATTACATACATCATAGTACATTTACAAAATGTCTCTTTTTTTATTCTGTGTATTAATTAAAAAAGCGGGTCATAAGTTTCACTTTCAAATCATTTAAAGCAGAAAAGTGATACAGTTTTTATAATTTAGCCAATTATACCAGTTAAAATGCCCTATACATAACCCACCTGTTGGCTTCCGTGATATGCTCATATGTACTAGCTAAGCTACCAGCAAATCTTTGCTGTAAACCAAAGGAAAAGTACAAGCTGTTAGGGAATATTTAAAGCACTTTGATGGAAGTTTACACCAATCCTATATAATATGCTGGTATCAACTTCATGTTAAGGGGTGGGGGGGGGGGTTGTAGGCAAATTGTTACACTTCTATTTGGCTCATTTCTGAAGAAATGAAAGAAATAACCCTCCAAAACCATATATCAGTAAAGAGGTTATGTATCAAGGAATTCTTATGGACAAAAAAAAAAATCACTGAAAATGCCTAATTAGCTTAATTTATGCAAAAAATAGCCCTTTTTTGCAAAACAAAATATCTCAAGAATGGAATGTCTGTTGCTGTTCAAACTTTGCATGCTTATTGGTGAATGTGTCTCTGGGAATGAATGGATTTAGAATTTTAAGTAAAGGTTTAGTTTTCTGGTAATAATATTACTTTTTTTTTTTTTTAATTCCAATCCATTCATTCCCCAGACATATGTTTAGAGAACATCAGTGCAAAAAATGGGGTTATTTGTGTGTAAGGTATTCAGTAGATCTTGGTTTGGGCAAAAAGAGCTAATTTGAATAAATTATGCTCGAATGCCTTCTATAGATAATAAATTCTGATGTTAATACTGATTACCTGTTTTTCTTTGCATTCCAGCCTAGTATTAGACAGCTCCATCAACGTCCACACCCTCCATGGATCAAAGGATATATTATCAAGGAGACAGGGAGGAGTCATTAATTCCAAGTATCATGCTCGCAGTGAGGCATCGGAATGCTCTGAGGAGACAAAGGATTTGAGGGGCAAGCCATTGTTAACACACAACTGCTTACCACTCCAATCTTTTATCTCTGGCTCACAGTGTTTGCTTCATGCAGTGGCGGATACAGGATTTCAGGATAGGGGGGGGGGGGGGCGCTGCCGAAATTTTCTGATTTTAACATGTACAGTCAATGAGCGGTTTTAAAATTATAGGGGGGGCACGCGTCCCCTGCGCCCCCGCCTAGATCTGCCACTGTTCATGTACTATACATGTATGTAGGTATATATGGGACTGTGGCCATTTGGTATTCAACAGGTTCAGAGAAAACCTTTAAAATTTTTGATGAACTGTTATAGTTTTATCTCAGATTAAAAGCTGTGGCATAGTTTAAACCAGTCATGCAGGTGTTTATGAAATAATCAATTAGCTGAAAATAATAAAACTAGCTGAAAATCATAAAAAATCACTTACAAAGATAACCACAGATGGAGCATGAGGTCTAGTCATGATAGAGTATACACCTTCATCATTCTACAAAATGATTTGTTTAGGCAACTGAGAATTACATGTACATGTGCATGGAAGGGTTTTTTTAAGTCTTAGAATAACTTAAAGATTATGAGCAGCTGAATACTAAGTTTTGGAAATCTGAGCCCTGTTGCATAAAGATTCACCATAATCTATAGTAACTTTGCCACATCAGTGGTAAGTTTCATAAATGACAGCATTTTGATTGGCTGTCGAGGTATGTAACTGTTGTAGTTACCATCGATGGTGAAGTCTGTGCAACGGGGCCCTGGTGGTTGGTCTAGTTCAGAAATAAAAGTCTGATAAAATTTCTAACTAAACAATGCTTCTGGACCAGAATGATTGATATATGCAAGGTTAAAAAGGCAGATATTTCCTCGTATTTAGAAATAAACAATTTTATAATCTGGTAGTTTGGTTCTGAAAAAAGGTCTGACAGAATGCCTAAAAATTAAAGGCCTGTGCATAAGGAATACCAGGCATATCATCTATCCATTAAACTTATTTTCCAAAATGTAAATTAATTTGCTGAGGCTGAAACAAAGGCTGAAGAGGATAGAAAATTCAAAAGGCAAACAGGTATAGGTGAGAGGAAGGGAGCGGAATTCAAATTTTTTTTTTAAACCATCCTTTAGAATTCTTTATTTAAGATGAAACAGTATTATGTATTTGAAATTTTTTTATCTAGATATTGTGCTTGTGAACATATATATATGCAGTGTAGTATATTAGAATGTTGGTTTAGGTAAAATGCTGAATGTAACAAGTGTGCTATGCCAAAGTCATTGATATGAATATAAAACTGAAATGTACAGAATTGTTTATGACACTAGTGTCTAATTGTTTTTAACAGTAATGTTTAGAATTAATAATCTTAAAACTTGCAATATTTATGAAAAATATGAATAAATGAGAAGTCAGGACAACGAAAGCTCCTTCATCCATTGTGAAATGGTTTATAAATCCCATGTTGCTAAATAATTTATATTTTAAAATTGATATGATTTTTAGGGTATCTGGTAACCATATTATTTCCTTATACTATTCCTGTGTATGTTTGACTAGAACTTTAACAAATTGTATTTGTAGATGACAAAAAAATATTAAATCATGAAAAGGGCATTAGTTGTCATGGCAATGCAGTCTGGACTTGGTCAATTTTTATTTATTTTTCCATTTGAATTCTTGCCAGGATACTTGCTGAATTGTCATCAATGATGAACTGACATCTTGAATTTATTTACAATAGTTTTTTTTAACACAAATATTGACCATACAAGTATGGCTTTAATATTTTGAACATAAATGATGTGATGCAAAAGTGTTTTGACAATCAATTAAGTCAAAGATGAATGTATTTTTAATATGTTATCTCCATTTGTATTTTGTAACTTGATCTTTTGTATATTTTCCACAATCATGGTATCTAAATCTGTATGACATTGGTCATAAGGAGAATATCTTTGATTATTATGTGCACAAGAGATGACACTTAGAGTATACCTAGTTGACTTCATGAACTTTTCATCTCCAGGCCCCAAAAGTCTTCTGAAATTAGATATGTGCATGCCCAAGTCATGCCCCAACAATGTCAGTATAGACCCCTTGTGATAAAAAAAGCTAGTGTGGAAACCTGGATCACCGTTATGCTGTTTCTACAGTATAAGCTGGTATCATACTTTATGTGAAAGTAATCATGTTCAACTATACCAGCGGAATCATGATATTCATTGACAGTGCATGAGTACCTGGGCCGAATACATTAGTGTTCGGTGTTCGGATCTCGAGATGTAATATTACTATATCACCGGCCTTCTCGCTTGCACGCGAATCATTGCCGATAAGAAATTGGCTCATGACTTTGGCAATCATTTGGGTGTTCTAGCTTTCGGTTTTTGGACCACTGCGGAAGAGTCGCACATCGTTGGTATGAATGGGCAGCTTGCAAAGTTCGTTACTGCGTACGTATTTTGAACTCCCTCTACACTATGGGGAACGTACATCTTTAATGAAGGTTCATAGGCTATGAGGAATTCAGTTTCTTAAATCCAACAGAATATCCACTGAAAATTTTAAAATCCTTCAAAGATAAGTAGCGAAAAGTATTCATGTACATGAATATATTTTTTCTAAACAAGGCATGTAATTATTTGATATGTACAGTGTATGTTTTTTTTTTTTTTTTTGGGGGGGGGGGAGGTTCCACAATTCAAATATGTCCTCCTTGAGATGAATCAAATAATTATGGTTGTGTTGCAAATGATATATAATTTATATATTATAATAAATAATATATTGATAATATACTAATAACTATATATTATGATACATGTAATAATAATATATAAGTTATAGCCTGATAGCAACATTCCATGTAGTACTAGCGAATTACCTCTGTGAAAGGGGTCACTAGAAGATGACCTTTTTTGTACTGGTAAGCCTTCTATCCAGTTCAGATTAAAGCCCAAGTATAGTTGTGGAAGAGAAAATTGCATTTTTTAAAAACTTACTCAACTTGTCCTAATATTGTTCCAATGACATATCAATACATGGGCAAGTAATATAACCATGTACCATGCATGTCTTTCCATGATATGTTATAGTTAGCATAAACATGGGGAGATATTCATCAAAATGAGGCCATACTTCCTTCACTCTCACCCCGGAACTCTGGGCATGCCACACCCCTGCTGACTGGTATGGCGTGTGTGCATTCTGTGTGTATCAGCCTGTGTATTAATGGCATATACCATGCACACAAACCACTGCACGTTGCACTCTCCTGGTGTCATTCTGTTTAGGCATGGCCTGTCAACAGATCGATTTACACAGTTTTGTTGCTAAATTTAGGTCTTAGAATGGATTTTATAGCAAATCATTTTGTACACAGAGGTTATTTGAGATATTAATTCATATTATTCTGCTATGGAAGTAAAAAAAAAAAAATGTTCTCCCAATACTATGCATGAGCTTTAATTTCGATTGTTACAGCAAATCATAAGGTAATTCAATAGAGCAGAGATTTTGCAGAAACAATTGCAGAACAATGATTTATTCGACGAGAGCCCTACAGCATAAAGAGTTAGGATTAATTGCAAATTTAAATTTAACTGTAAATGTAGACGATACAGTCTGTGTCAAATAAAATGGTACAAGTAGAAAACATTTTTTTATTGTATGAAGATTAATTACAACCTGGTGTTTTGGGGTATTTTCATGAAGCCGGATAATCAGACTTTCTTCTGCAAATTTTTTTATCACATTTGGTGCTGTATTTCTTGAGATATGACCAGTTTTCTACAATCAAGAAAAATCCATTTTTCGCACAACGTCCCATGCTTTTGTGTAGGTTTCGCATAATGGCCCTGAATTCAGCGCTCCAAAACAATAGAAGTGCGAAATTTTGATTTGTTCCTCGTCGCACAAAATTTAGCATAACTTTTGTTTTACAAAAGCAAATTATACACAACAAAGTGCATCAGCAAGGAAAATGTTTTGGCTTTAATTTAAAACCACATACACAAATTATTTGAAAAGATTTCACACCTAACTTATTTTTTCCCCGACTGTACCATTTTTTTTTGACAAAGACTGTATTAGGAAGTAGACCAAGTGATGATTGAAGACAAGGATTCATGTACTCCACTTTTGAGTATTTTGTTGTAGAACTTTTGAGGAGTATGAAATACAGTCCTCTCCTTTTCTAATGAAGTACAGATAGGACAAGATTTTAATACAATGCAATTTTTCTCTTGGTGTTGGCACCTCATTATAACGGGAGTGGACTGTATTATAAGAATATATTTGTATGCATTTATATTTAGAAAAGCTGTGTGCTAAAACAGTGTGCTAATTGCTTTTAGAGATTTGTTTGTAAACAATGAACGAACGATTAGAAATACCTATGCATCGAGACACAAAGGGCTGATTAGTTGATAACAGGGTTAAGAATATTATATTCTATGTTTATACAATCAATGGGTTGCATCGAGTTAACATGACGTAAAGTCTTAGCCCGGACTTTTTTCCTTATTAAATTTTAATATAGAATTTTTTGTATATCTAATGGGAGATCGAAGTGTGAGTTAATTGTATGTTGGATCATGGATAGGTTCATGGTTGAATGCGCAAGGTATTCAAAGGAATTCTCTTTAATACCGGTATCTGTGTATGGATAGAAAAAATCTTGGGCATTTATTGGTACCTTGCAATACTGTCCCTCTGAATTGTTTCAAATTCTGCCTTTATCCTATTGCGTTTTATTTATTAGACTGTTAAAGACTAGTACCAAGTAAATTTAGATAGGAACTATGAGAAATCGTGTTCTTGAAAAATCAGTTTGTCTTCAACTGGTTAAAGCTTTAAAGGAGAGTGCAATTGCATTTTGAAGATAGTAGAATATATGCTGACATTATCATTGCATTTAATTCAACAATAATAATCTTAATTTTATATATAACATAGAATAGTGACAAATAATATTCATATATTTATTTTAGTCTCTCATGAGCCGTTCAATGTATTTATTCTTGCCGTTCCTGAATTGTGAGGGTGCTGTGTGTAGATCTTCCATTTCTTATTCAAAATGGAAAGATATTTGTTTTTTTTAATGTGTGCCCTAATATTAATACAGCTCAGCTTCGAGGAACATGTGACAAAATGAACAAGGAAGAATTTTTAATAAATGTTAATGTGTCCAGAAAAATAGGTACATTGTATGTGTGTTGTTTTGTTTCAAATACAGTCTACTCCAGTTATACGTAGCACAGATACATAGTTTTGTTATTACAAAGTTACTGATTTTCCCAGTCCCCATTTCAAACATATGAACATGTGTCTATCTGCCTGTGTGTTCATTAACTCATTCAGGACTGAGATTATTTAAGGGGTAAATTGATCACATTTTATTCCTCAAATTGGCAACAGCAATTTTTTTATTTTAATGCTATATGAATGTGATGTCTTTGAAACCAATACACATGGTTAGGAACTTCAACAACAATTTCTTTTAAATGCCAATTTTGATGAAAAACAGTGACCTTTAACTTCCCAATGTCTTGCCAATTTAGGGATTTTAAAGATTATTCTTAATAATACAATTTTCTGGCATCAAATGCAGTATATGGCCATGCAACAACAATGGGCACAATGTATGCAGAATTTTGTCTCTTTCTACTGATATACCTGGTGTATTTTTTAGAGGTCTGAAACAAAAATTATTGACCCAAACCACAAAATGTGGGTCAATGACACGAATGGGTTAAAGAAATATTGTTATAACAAGGTATTTAGCTTTGAACTGAGCACCAACTGGAGAAGACTGTACGATTCTTTCTGATTCTACACAACTGTATTAACTACAACATACCATTATGCATCTGCATTGTATGCCATTTTAATGATACTTGTCCAACAATTCACACAAATACACATTTTACATTGCAGCACATTTCCAAAATGTATGTACACAAACATACCTCGGATGGCAATTAGTGGCCGTCAGATTATAGTCCTAGAATAAACCAGTCAAGTTAGCATTTATATTGTTATGATGAATTCATGGCATTAATGCCTTATGATGAACTTGCCCCTTTAACCCTCAAACTGCCTTTCCAATATTATTGTGCCTGAGGCCCGTAAATAACCTGTAACTACCCTCCAGCCTTTTCCTCAATTGACTGTCCTTTTTTAACAGTGCCATAGTAACTCTTGTTGTAAATAGTTAATGTATTTTGTTTTGAAAATTTAAAATACCTCATTTTGGCAGGTAGTTCTGTTAAGTAAGCTGCCCTGTTACACACTATTAAAGGGGAATATATAATATACTAGTAATGTTACCTACAATTACAATTCTCATGCAAGTATATATTCTAGTTACCGGTATACTAATTACTTAAATATTGAGACCAATATGTATATATTTCAGGTATACATGTATTTAATAATATCTGGGGGAAATCCTGTCAACACCCAAGTATACATCCCTAATAGTTTCATGAATGTAGATAGTTACACACTGCCCACTATACTTTAATTTCATATTTTGTTTTATTTTGGACAGATAAAACATGTACACATTTGCATATATGCAGATTACCACAACACTATTCATCCACTGTTCATCACTAACAATCCAATACTTTTCAAGATTAGAATTTATATTGAACATTTGATCACAGCCTCAAATGCAATTTGCCTGGTTACTATGTGCACTTTCCTACTCTTTATAGAGTATATTAAAGGATGGGGGAAATGAAAGTATGATAATCGATACAGACTTTGCTTACACATTACATTTATTTTTTATTGTGCAGAGAATAGATTGGACCTGTCCAAATATAATTGTGGTCATGATGAAAATACGAAAGAGAAATAACAAACTTCATTCTTAACACCAATGCAAGTGCACAGAGATGCACAGAAACAGTCTCAAGTCAATGACAATATTGATATTTACTGTAAGTTGCAATGACTGCAGTACATAAACACGTTTTGAAACAATTGACGTTCCGACTACCAATCAAGGAATTTAACAAGCTTTCTGGTCAACTTTTAGTTTTTCTGGCTATTCACAAACTATATGGCCCTTGAAAGGAAATTGCAATACAACAGTACAAACAAATATATGTACAAATAATACACATGTACAATCCTAACTGCCACCAATGTGGCCTGTCAGGAATACAACCAAATATAAAAATATACTGAAATTTATCTCATCATAAGAGATCGCTTGCTCTTTCATAAATGAAACAATGTATCAACAAAATACAATTTTCATTTAATTACTTATGACTGTGTTTGAGTCTATAGTGATACAACCAGACTATAGCAATGCTATAGTTCATATTTTTGCAATCATGTCCGACCCTGTCAGTATCACAGAGAACAGTTAAATATCGTAAATCATTTCAAAATCTGGCTATATAGAAGGCAACACTGTGCAGCGATGAATGTTATACTTTCAAATGACATATTCCATTTGAACTCTTGATGATACTGGCCATAAACATTTTAAAGACATTTTCTGAATTTTGCACAAAGGGATTGTTTTCATACATGTATTGTAGCTATTAAATGCTGTTATCATAATTATTATAAACATTGAGTACAGGCAGGATTTCAATTACTGTATAAGTGGTTATTTTCGCGGTGACTTTATTTTCGCGAATTTCGCGAGTTGGTCATCGCGAAAATTTCCACTTCAGTACAAGGCTATTTATAGTATTGAAGTCATCACCAAAATCGCGAAATTTTGCTCTCGCGAATTTTCCCAACTAGTCAAAAATCGCGAAAATATCTGTACGCGAAAATATTGGCTTATACAGTAGTCCATCATGCGACTACATATCACAATATTCAAGATTGAAAATGAAGATCAAGAAAATGTCCAATATATTTGAGCAAAAACAGCTGGAAATAAGGTGTAACATGCCATGCCAGCTAAAAATGGCTAGTTGTTCATAGACATATACGCTCTTTTGGCATCATCATATACACTGCATATTGAGCATGATGCATTTTTTTTTCACAAATAAGTAAAGGGTTTAATTCCCTTGTTTTGTTGAATAAGTATATAGCAACAAGATTTTATATTATCTACTTGGTAAGCCAATGTGTTTAAAGCTTTTCTTTTTTGAGGTGGGGGGGGGGGGCACCACTGTGTATGAACTGAACATTAATTGAGCATGTAATTCAATAACACGAGTCCTAAAATGTATGTGCATATACCACATATATCTTGAAAAGTTTGCAACTGCTCAAGTCTTTTCTTTACGCACACTAGATTATCATTATTGATTATACATTTCAACCAAATTGAAGTTCTTATTTTATGCTGAGTTCTTATAGTCAACTAGACTATGTAATTAGCAGAGCAACTTTGTAGCCAGACACAGTTATCAATAGGTGGTACAACACAAGTTTTACATTTACCTTCTGTTCATACCCATTTACTTGCATCGTTTTATACACAAATAACACTGATCTCCTGAACGGGACAAAGCTCAATACACATCCTCTTTGGCTATTACTCAAATTATGCAGCAGTCTCGGAATAATATAGATTAAGCTTATAGAGTAGCACATGAAATAATACCCGATTAAATCCTCGAATCGGTTATGAGCATGTCTGCAATAAGCCGCTGATGAAACTTGGGGTAAATTGATTTGCAGATGTGACATACATATGAGCAGATGTCACATACATATGAGCCAAGCTCTGTTCCTGGACGCACATTTTTTTTCCCACGAGATTTACCCATTATTCCCTCAGAGTGACTTGGATATTTTGTTATACCCTACACTACCCGCTTTACCCTAACCCTATCCCTTCTTGTAAGTTAGACCATATCCCTTCATGGAGCCCTTAACCTATCTATTTATAGCAACACGGCTAAAAATGTGAATCGTGGGATTTGAACCTAGAACCTTCAAAATGGAAGTCTGTGCACTTCATCACTTATGAGTGCTGATGCCGATTTCAGCATGACCTGCATTTATAAACCAAACTAAATCTGTGTTATAAACTTCCTACGTTGAAGACCATTTTCATCCATTTTTTGGCAATGAATTTGTAGAGGGTCAGGAACTCTCGTGGGGGAAAAAAAATCACATCCTGGATGAAGCATGAGACCTAGGATGGCATCTAGGAGTCTTGAGAGAGAGCCATGATGGTGAAGAGGACCTTCTCAGGGTCTCTGTCGATAAACTTCTGGCACACCTTAGCAGCAGACTGTGAGATGTAAACAAATGAAATCAAACAAACATGAAAACATTTCAAGGTACTGTATAATCCAGTGATTTCATTTTCAAAAATTTCAGGGGTCTGTCCTTGGAAACATTTCCATTTCACTATAAGACTACTTGTAGTAATACCCAAAGGCCATAAGATATTTAACCAATTTCAAAGGACAACTCTCTTGTCCCTTACACTCACGCTGTAGTGTCCATTACGCTATGATTTGAGTTCTGAACAGAAAATAGAATAAATCATTCAAAAACCATTAGTTGTGCTTAGAGTATTATTTTAACTATAATTTAAAACCAAAACTACTGGGTAGTTATTTCCATTTCAGAATTAAAAGAAATTTTGAACTTTGCTAAGGAAGTAGGAAAAAGTTGCTCTTTCATGTTATGTCTGTATTGCCCACTGAATATTAATTTTCTCCCTTTTTAATGTTATTCAGTGGAACATCAAAATTATGTGCCTGATAAAATAAATGTAATGTGTCTTGGACCTATTAGTTAGTTTTGTTTCAAGATGTTTAAAACAGCCAGAATTCAACTGACAGTCGTGTCCACGATGCCAAATTGATTTATGCAATTGCTGGTACATACCTTCAAGAATCCTTGTTGAACTGGTCCATGGTTGATAGGGAACTTCTTGTTACCATCCAGCTCATAGACGCACCCTTCCTTCTCAATCAGAGCTATGAAATGTGGACATACATTTTCCTCTGCAAGTGGAGCCTGTACAGAAAAAAGTTTGATGATACTAATATAAATATTGGCTCCTTGTGAAGCCCTCAAATCCAGCTCTCAGTGTGCTTACCAGCTAGGGGAAGTTCATTCTGGAATTTATCTAGGTTTTAAAAAAAAAAGATGCAGAAAAATAAAAGGAAATTTAGAGTGAACTCTTTAAGAAAATCCACCAAAGAGTGAAAAAGTTATGAATGTTTAAAATTTTTATTTACTGGTAATGACATCACTTGCGAGCTGCTTGTCCTCTCAAAATGTTTTGTAATTTACACTGTTTGTTTGTTTGTTTTGTTTGTTTTTATTTATCTATTTTTTTTTTTTTAATGTAAATTCCATGAAGTGCCATTTTTCCAGAATAACATTAATTATTTCACCTATGTTTCAAACTTTGTTTGTGTACATACATCTATGATATATCCCTTCATCTCAAACCATGAAAATAGACAAGTTCATGGAATTCTCATTTACAACATATGAGAGAGCAGCTCATAAATAATGTCACAAAATTCAAATTTAAAACATTCAACATCTTTTGTTGGTGGATTTTTTTTCAAACCTTCTTAACTCATATTTTTTTTTCCTTTTTCTGCATTTTTAACTCTTTGCCTGCCAAATTCGACTATAGTCACAATTGTACTTATTAACTTTACAATCGTAATAATTCATTTTCTCTGTAATGGCTGGGCTAAAAGATCTGAAAATCAATGATAATGCTAGGACCGGGTCTGCAGCATAATTTCTTGCAGTTCATACTACGTAAATATTGTTACACTATTTTTAGTAATTAAAGAGAAAAGTCTTCTTTTTTCTGCTTAAAATTAATGTGGCGTGCAAAGAGTTAAATACCAATTAATTTCTAGGGCTGACTTTTCCTTCAACCATTTATTGCCCATATTAAGTGCCTATTAGCCGAATAGGCCATGATTAGTAGACAGATTGATAATAGACCAAAATGCAGTAGACCAAACATTTACAAGACTGATTGAAGATTTACCAAAAGTGGCTAGTAGTCCAATTACTAGGAGACCGAATGGCTACCAGACCAAATGGCCAAATGACCGATTGCAAAATCCAAATGGCTAATATCCAATGGCTAAGTAGACCAAATGGCTTGTAAACTAATTGCTAGGAGACTACATGTTTTTGATCAATAGACAAAGTTATACATAGATGACATGGATATTAAACCAAATGGATAGTACAAAAATGATTGTGGACATAATGGGTAGTAGACCAAATGGTTGTTGACCAAGTACATGTAAATATTGGACCAAATGGTCAGTACACAACACTGCTATATATGAAATTTCATAGATAAAGATAAAAGATATAGATAAAATGTGATACGTCTTGTCGAAATGAGAGAGAAGTCGCAGATCAAAGATCCGAGTAAATCGACAAACTAATAAAAAACTCAAAATTTTGAGGAAATTTTTTTTTTGATTTTCTGGTTTTACCATGCTTCATCTTTGCTCTGTTAAAAAAATGAGTGAAAATGATAAAGGGAAAGTGGTAAAAAAGCAGTTTTTCGGCGAGTATTTTTTTTCGGTCATAATTTTTTTTTCCGGACATACAAGCGAACGTCCACGCTCATTTCCCCTCTCCGTTTAGCTCCGCCCTTAGCAACGAGCACGCATGCTTTGTTTATTGACTTACCGTGCGATCTATGTGTGATTTCAACTGTTTTTGTTTCGTTTTGTGAGCAGAGATAGCGACTAAACTATCTGTTAGCTGCACTAGAAATTTTGCCGTGCGATAGACCAAATCATGCCTGTGAAGTAAGCTGTTTCATCCGGCGATGCGGAGCACGCAAACAACGATGTCAAATCTAACAATCGTGGGAAGAGAGGGGGGGGGGGTATGTGGGGAAAAGCTACTTATTGCTTGACTAGCTATCTGGTCAAAAATGATGTAATTCAGCATTTTATTTTAGGGGCCGCGATAATCTGTTGCCTGATGGAAAAATTAAACTACCTAATAAACAAAATTTGGTTCGCATCAGGGAAACTACGAGCCATACAAAAGAGTGACGTGTAGACTTCGCATACCAAGGTATGTAGTTTAAAAAGTCCTTCCGCATTTTAGAAAAAATTTATGTACATAAGTAACGTGTTAAGAAAGTACGCTTTACTAAAACCACGACGAAACAAAAACGAGTTTACTTAAAGCTAAAATCTATTTCTAAAAAACTTATTAAGAAGTCTTCTTATTACTGGTAACAAGTGTTGATCATAAAAAGACAGAGATGAGGCAAAATTCTACGGTATGTTTCATTTCATTGTCTTAAGCTGTACCTGCCCACTTCATAATAAGCGATCAGAGAAAGTCTAAATACATTCTGGGAGGGCCGCAAAATTAATTAAAGATCAGCTTTTTGGAGGCTTCATCTCTACATAATATTGATTACGAATGAATATAAAAACTGCATAAGCCCCTGTACAAGGATAATTGAGTCGATACCATTATTTGTTCAGAAAGTTTCAACAGAGTTCAGATCAAATATACTCGCTCATTATAGTAAAGAGTTACGCGATGACAATTCACAGAACGCCACGCAACATCGGAATAATGAACCCAAAAAGGTTTTAAAATAGTTTTGGTTTCTAAGACTAAGATTAGCCCAGGATGTAACCTTGTCTTAAAAGAGGGCCTTATCTTAACAGATTAGAAAGAGCATGCGTTTAGTTATTTGACGAAAATACTAAAACAAGCTAACCACACTGCAAGCTTCTCTTTACTATATTCTATTTAGAAGATTGGCAGAAGTTATTATATGCACCAACTATCACTGCTAATTTTGCACTCTGATTCTTGTTGTTCCGGCGTGACGGAGCGAAGTAATGTTCTTCTTTATATTTTCTTTTGTCTAGAAATCGAATTTTATTATTGCGATTACAAATAAATCTTGAAACAAGCAGAGAACTACATTACTCCCTCATCAATCACGGACAGATTGAACGACGATGGTTTACAACATCACCTTATAGAGTAACAATATTGGTTCTAGTGTAAGGCAGTCTCGTGAGTACAACGATGACAAAATGTATCTATTTTTGGCGAGCGGATCAATAATACCACAATGTAGTAAAGTAAAATTATTGCACAATCCCATAATTTTATATAATATCCTTGATCAACTTGTTCTTTCTCTAGTTATGTAAACATTTGATTCATATGTGATCGGTGATTTGTGATATAGACGATGTGGGTCTATTAATTGTTATTTGATGTAAAATTCGACCATCACTACCCCATTCACCCTACAGTGATATTTCTCCAAAAAAACGGAAGTTTCAAACACATTTTCCTGTTCAGATATCCGTTCTCTCATTGGATTTGATTTCCACAGCACAAATTCCACAACAGGATAAAAACAATGGTTCTCGCGGAGAATAAATATACATCAGACAAAGTTTGCATTAATTCGAAGCTGATTTAACATGATCTCTTCATTTGTTTCCTTTATATGTAGGCAATTTCCAATATACATTTGGAATCAGGATATTCACATACGTGATTCCGAACAAATTTAAAGGACCATTCAAATCAGTCTTGATCTAAGACATTAGTTCTTCTCACTATTATATTTCAGGTAGACAGTGTGCGGATATCAACAAATAATAAGTAGACAAAGGGTTATGGTAATCCCAAATTGATATTTATAAAAACACTAGTGAACCTGATGTATGACAATCATAACCGCATAACCTCATGAACAGGGAATTTTGGAGCTCACTTGATACTACGGTGCTAACTCAATAACACTAAACTGAGAACATAATCATAAAAATAGTTCATAATATAAAGTCTTGTATGGTGATATTATTGTCATAAGGGAAATCTATAGTCAGTTGAGCATATGTAGGTTGAATGAAATTATCACGGATAAGCTTTTCAAATTACCTTTACATTGCATTGGAGAAAGAATAGAAATGTGAGGAATAGACACTAAGATGCCAAGAGGGACACTCTGGTTTCTACATAGAAATGGCCCGATCTGTTAATAAAGGAAGATCTCGAATAAATCAATTTTATACGAACCAACAAGCAAACAAGGAGTTTTGGAGAGTATCACCTCGAGGGGACATAGAATGTGTCCAGGGAGAACAGTCATATATGATTTCTAGAGAAGCGCTGCTAGTTAGCTCATTTATCCACTCAGAGAATAGCGATGACTTTTTATACTCTATCTTTTATGTCTATTGTCTTATTACCTATACTCACTTCATTCAAGCTTATATGAGGATGTGAATAACAAAGCTATTCTGAAATATGTTTTGCGAAATTTGTAGATTAATTTACGCATCATTTGCTTCAATACAGAGCTAGGACGTGAAAATCTGATAAACTGAACTTAATATACAGCCAATAATAAGAAATTACTCGCATTGTTATTCTAAACATACAATAATTCGGGAATTATTGAAATATAGTGGAAACGTATACTTTTCACCAGAGACTAGATAATTTGTATCGTTCGCGCTGAAATAAGCACTTGGCATTTAATTATGCATAGAATATATTTGGTGAGCATGACACTGAGTTTTCATGAACAAGGTAGCTACAATAAGTTTTCTTGGGTGCTGATATGAGCCAGAGAATGTCGGCAGTAGAAGATCTGCTAGAAGTCAGAGCATCTATGATAGATGACATACGAAGTGTCATTCGGAGCAGTCAAACACGAACATGAGATTCACAATTCGTAAAAGTGGTACACTGACTTGATCAAGTTGTATCAACCCTATCTATCTACTTGTAATGATGTTGTCAATTAAAAACATATCGTGCGAATTTATAATTAACTTATTTAATATCTTCATAAATTGAATCATCAAATCATTTTTTATACGCAAAATCATATGTTTTAAAAAGCAGCACAAAAATCCATTCCCCAATCCTCCCATTTCATAAAATAAGTGGGAAATAATTCCCTGATCCGCAACATACAAAACATGTCTTCTTCAACGAGGTTCCGGGGGTGCATCTCCCATCTTTACTGCGATTGAGCTCCAGACTCAAACTTGCTTCTGCTTATCACCATAAGGAACGATTGTCTGTTGAAGTAGCTATGGAGATTTATGCATGGACCAATAAAAATTCAACAGAAAAAGGAATAAATTGTGGAGTCTGAGTCGAATTAAACGCTTTTGAATCTGGTCACAGTGTGCACTTGATAGATGATGCTTTGCTAAAAATTAAGATTGAGTCTATTGTACATAACTCTACTTTTTTACGCTGGCAACGTAATAACTTTTGCTAAAAAACAACTAAATTTGAGATCATGGATGCGCTAACTGAATTTTGAACCGGAAACGCTGTACATGACCAGATGAATATTACCAGTTTGTCTCTTGGCGACCTCCATGGCTTGGACTGATAACCACATGATTTCTAGGAATGTACTCTCCACCTCACGGTTCAAAATCTTTGTCCCCTCAAAAGATGAAGACTTGCAATGTTCGTCTTAGCCATTATTAACGTATGATGACTTCTGTTCTTAAGTGTCACTTTCATTCAATAGATTGGTAATGCATAGTTCAAACACTTTATGACGCGAACTTTCATTCATGAGCTAGTACTCATGCATATTATAAAATATAGTTACGTGTCTGATTAAGGCCATGAAGTGTAACGAAATATACCACCCTTGTACAGTTAAGATCCAAATTAGAGATGACAATGTAGTGCAAACTTTAAATGAATTTTCACATTCTAAAATAGTGCATAAATTCTTACTTCACAATTCTAGAGTCACAAATTCCTTGTTACATTCCACAATTTTTCTAATTAGAGTGTACATATCACATTATTTCATTACAAATCCGATATATAATTTCTAATTATTCACACATAATACATCTAGTCCGATACAACTTGGTATCACTAACCCATGGTGCCATAGTATATAGATGGTCACGAACAATCTTATTTTCCACCTAATACATTCACATATGGCAAGTCTATCTATCACGGGCATCAATCAAATCCATCGGATCATCACATTTACAATCATCATCACATCATTATCACACCAACCCCCTCTCCTCCTCCTCCTCCTCATCAACATCACATGCACACAAATTCATCACCAATATCTTCATACACCATCAATCACCATTCATCATCATACGATTGTCACATCATGCATCATCAGTAACATCATCTATAATTATCACTCAACATCTCCTCCCTACCTCAATCATCCATCATCATCCTCTCGTCTCGTCATCATCATCATCACACACATCACCATCATCATCATCACCGATCATCGTCATTATCACTCAACCCCTCCTCCTCTCTCCTCCTCCTCCCCTCCTCATCATCATCATCAATCATTCATGATCATCATCACATCATCAATCATCATCATCATCATCATCATCATCATCACATCATCATCATCATCATACCATCATCATCGCATCATCATCATCATCACTCATCATCATCATTCTCCAATCACGTCAACTCTGTTTGTCACCTTGTGGACTGATCTCTGCAAGTTGAGACTGAATGGAAGAGGCAATAGTCACATGCATGCGGATTGTCGCTTCATGTAATACATATCCTGACTGACGACCTGCACTCCTTCCTATCATCTCCTCTTATTTCTGGCAAACAAACGGTACTGTGTGAAAGGATCACTAATTCAATAAATTCAATCATTCAATTTCAAATTCCATAGGTTTTCATCGATAAGACAAACATACAACAAGACTGGAGCAAAGGCTAAAAATGTCGAGTGTTACAAAACAAATAATACATTAGATACAATAAATAAACCAAAAAGTATTAAGTAGTTAGAAATACAATGCAAATACATAATACCCGCTTTATGCACTTTTTCACTTGAGATTGTAAACATTATTCAATAATAATAATTCTGAGGTAAAACAAGGTTTATTTAATGTACCATTACATCATATTTGGTACAGTCACCACATTATGTTGAGGCGTCTGTACCAAGCAAATACCTCATTATATTGATTCAATTGTTACACTGAACACATGGCACATAGAAAAATCTGACATTTGTAAAAAGGATCTGGGAAATGGCTTCATATCATGAATTCGCGTATCTTGTTCGTTATAACAGAGTAGATTTATTAATTTCTAAGAAAGCTTTTATTTAACCGGTGTTCTATAAAGACACTTGGTATGTATGAATTGAAGTTGAAATGAATTTGATTAACTTCACCATAAATGTACATGTTAGTTTGTCCAACATTACATAAAAAAAAAAAAAAAAGCAGATATTGACATAATCCAAGGTGAAAAAAAAGTGTTATAATATTTCCATGGATGTTATACTATACTGACGTCGTGAGTTATGAACTCGCCAACCAATGGGTGGTGCGGTTACGGCTTTTTTGTATTTTTCAGCATTTAATTTGTCAATATTTTCAAAAGTAAGAAGTTATGTAATCAAATTTGATCTCATTTGAAGCTATGTTACTGTGCTAGCTCCTGTGAATTTCATTGTTCTAGTAACATTTTGGTGAGTTACAATGTTTAAGTTTGGGGGAGTAGGGGTGGTGCCGGAATGCGGAGACGCCTGTACCACAAGTAATGGAATTTTGGCATTTGTGGTTGAATTCGGGAAAACTGAATATCTCGCCAAATTTTGGCTTATGTTATAAATTTGGTACCAAACTAAAGCTATAAACGCTTTATACAGGAAATCCCTGAACAAAATAGGTTTGATAGTTATATATAGTACCCAAGAAGACTCAAAAATATTATTTGACCTAAAATGCAATGCCTCCTGTACAAAGTCATTAGGAATTAGGTATTGTAGTACGTTTGGGAAAGAACGCAATATCTCTTGCCAATTTTAATTCTATGGATGTAAATTTAGGCACCAAATTAAAGCTTATCAAACTGCTTTATACATCATATCATAAACCATATGTTGGTGGGCAGATAGTACATGTACTTATCAGGACCACCCCCTCAAGAATTTGAAAAAAAAGCATTTTTTCAAAGGGCTAATTCAGATCATTTTATTATCTTCTAAAAATGTAAAGCCATATGAATATACCTTGTTGAAAGGTCTGAAATTATCTACCAGAAATGAATGAAATATTAATCTATTTAGGTGATTATAGATCACTTGGATGATTAAAAAAATGACAATTTTTTTTAAATCTCATGTCTTGAAATTTGTCAATAACTTTTTATCTTAAAAAGCTGTATAATTTCAATGCGATTCAGATTCCTTGAGGAATTTCCTTCAGAAAATGTAGTTTTGAATTATAGGGTAACCTTTTCGTGGGAAATACAGGTCTTGAAGAGTAAACTAAAAGAGCCGTTGTAGTCAATTGGCATGTAACGCAAAAGCGGACTTATAACACATGGCCATATATAAATAGTTTTAACATAATCATCATAACATATTGAATAACAAGTTTTATAATAATTCATTAATATTAAAGTAATATACAAATAATTCAGCCTAACCAAAGTGGAACAATAGAATATCTATAACAGTTTTAAAAATGATCACTAATTTTCTTTGTTAAAAAAAAAAAAGGCAATCATATGTAGTCAGAAAAATTGTAGTCCATACCAAATATAGTTATCTTTACAATTGTAAGTTCTTCAACACAATCATACTTCAGAAAATTGATCATATCTCAAGATCTAAAAGCACCAAAGGAAAGGCAAAAAAAGGAAAGAAGGAGTTTTTTAAAAGTATGTTTCTTGCTTTTACCAAAAAGGAAAAAACACCATAGGTGAGCACTGACTACCCTGTAGCCTTGTCAATTTGACGTTTATAAAATAATAAAGTTCCAAGTATGTTCCTCCCTGTGCATTGTATGGGAAGAGAGCATCAGGGCTCTACAGGTTGGGGGACCACATAGTAGCTACATCCAAACCATACAATCGGTGAAGATCATTTTGGACATTCCAACTTTGTGCATAACTGAAGAATAATAATTTCAAAAAGACAAAATTATATTAGCACTGATCACAACAAGTTTGAGTAAGAGAGGAAAAATACATGAGAAACCAATAAATGTACCAAACGAAAAATGGAAACAGATTGGGTTCATTAAAGGGAGATAGAGAGAGGCGAGAAAGTAGGAGACAGGCAAACATTAGATTAAGTAGGCAAGATAGGTTAAAAGAGGTGCACCGTGGATGCCATGTATTTAAATGATCGTCCACAGCCAGACCAGGATCGGAGATCCAAACCACCAGTTCAAGCTCCGTAAGCGAAAAACAATCTGAATCACCTTCGCTGCTCATCATGTATTATTCAGTCCAAGGCAATCACACAGGTCCCATGCCACCACAAGATTCGCTGACGGTCCTTGTATTGTGGATGACAGTCTTCGTCAAAGCACCAGCAAACAAGGCGTATCATCCATACAACACTGGATAGCACTGGCTAAGTACTAAGTGCCTTCAAGACATTTTATTGGGGGGGGGGTGCTCTATTTTGTATAATGTGCAATACTGAAAACGGCCATCTTAAGTTTCAGGTCAGATAAATCATGACCACGGCCAGGATAACACCAATTAAATGTAACTAGTGTAAATCTGTAAAGAATGCTATTGATCCCTTGGGGGGGGGGGGGGAT
>CALNVZ010003428.1:11778451-11792305 GCA_940671915.1 Paracentrotus lividus | reverse complement strand
ACACACCAACTATTAAACACTTAAATTATTAAAATGAGAAGCATTGCAAAGGGTAATCTTTGATTCCCTGTTCATAATTTCAGTGCCAGGTGCCAGACACTTACACTTATGCATGGTCAATTCATAATTGACCTTGCACTGGGAAGTACCATACTGCAGCAGTTTTCTTCCAATGGAAAGTCAATGCAGAAAAAGTAAAAATGGTGTCTTGAGAAGGTCAGCCCAGTCAAGGTGGCATTTCCAAAAAGGGTCTAAAAATTGTACTAAGCAACATAAAAAATATCAAATTGAAGAATTATATTGCAATGATACTATAGATTATCTTAATGTATTTTGAGGTAGGTTTAAAGCTGATTTCACTAATTATTATTGAGAAGTTTCCTCAGCAACCAAGAGGGCGACAGACAGCCATTTTTCAATACTGACTGATGTTGGTTTGCAGCTGTATGTGGGGGCCAGATCATTTAAAAAGACTATTTACATTAGCTTTAAGACAATGAAAGGCAGTTTTGTTTTGTTTTGTTTTTTTTTGTCAGGGGGTTGGGAAAGGGTTTCTTGAAATAGTAATGAGACTTATCACTAAATTTGTAATTCATTTATACTCTCACTTTCTTATAACAACTTACATGTAGTTACTAGAAGTTAGCAATAGCATGTACAAATTCATGGTCATATTTTAAAAAAAAAAAAAAAAAAAGTTTAATAGAATCAACAAAGTTTATAGACCTCGATCTAGATTAATATTTCAACTCTAGATCTGATGATGTAACATCAATTCAAAAGCAATCAATCCATCATTGTAACATGACAATAATTTTAACATTGAGATTTTTTTTGTCTTTTTTTTGGGTCTTTTTTTTGGTCTTTTTATTCAATCATTTCCATATCATTCTTGGCAAACAATCAATCAATGTCAAATGGTTTTGAAATTTAGGGCATTGACTCAGTCTCTCTGGAGAGATAAACTTGAAAAATCATACCTCTGGATTTGATTCCAAGGGCTGCCATCGAACTTCTTTTCGTTCTTCCGCTGCTGCTGCGTCCGACATGATGACTATTAATTTGGGTAAATTAAAACAAAACAAGTTGACTCAGATCACAGACAATTCGCGTCTTGTGGAAATGATGGTGGACAAATTCAACAGGGGTGTGAGGACCCGAGAGAAGAACTGATACAAATCGATGTAACTCTATTTCACTTTCACAATAAATTAAACAAAACTCTTAATTTTGATTGCTGTCTGTCCGACTCTTTTAACAACCAGGGTGCGGTGTGGAACTGCAAACTGTATAACTGTACAAATGGTATGCACGATATTCTCAATGTCGCAATGCCCATGATGAACGTGCAAAAATGGTTTGCTGCAGCTACGGTAAGCCACACAGGTACACCATTTGTGATCATAATAATAACAAATTAACAATAATTTGAGCTAAAAATATATTAAAATGCAAATAATTTAGTTTTTGATTTTTTAAAATAAATTTGATAAATTATTGGGATGTGAAAAGTCGGTTATTCTCCTAATCATTGGGTTTAATAAAATGTATGAAATTATTCATCGAGCTTTCCATAGAACTATATAATTGATTGCTCCAAAGGAAATGCTAGTCTGCAAATACAGACCAAAATTGACAATAGTTGTTATAATATTGTGGGGCTACATTATTCTGCATTTTGTATTCATTTACTTATTTGTTTATTTATTTATTTGTATTCTTATTTTTGATAGGTACACAAAAGTTTATGGGAACGGCAAGGAGGGGTGATTCAAAAAAAAGAAAAGAAAAAAAATAATTTTGAGCAAATAGGGTTACTTTTGAGAGGTGGTATAAAGGGGAACATCATGACATAATGCCATGTATGCATATGGACAAATTGCTGTTACTTAGGGGCGTATTATGCGAGCGCGAATCGCGAGCCTAAACATTTTCTGAACACGCTATTCAGAAAATTTATTAATTAAAATCAGTAACGATTAACTTGAAAAGAGGGTATAATGTAGCCCATGGAAAACAAGGGAAGTTTATTAACACTTTTCTGAGTCCCTACAATGTTGCCATAATCAATGAAAAGCCAAAAAAGTGTTCAATTTGATCATTGATGTATTATTTTAGTTTACGCATTTATATAAATCATCATTGAGGGGTGATACTTTTGCCCAGTCAGTGAACTATTGGGGCCACTTGTCCCTTATACGCATCCCTGGGTCGCCGCCCCTCATCGATTTGAATGGGTATAGGCGCGGATCCAGTGGGGGGGGCGCGGGCCGCCCCCCCCTAGAAAAAAACTAAAGGGAAAAATGGCTGATAACCTTTCTAGACTAATGGCCCAAAATAATTGTACACACATCCACTCTCTCCGAAATTATTGGGTGAATGCATCCCGCCATCTCCCCCCCCCCCCCCCCACTATCGACACCCATGACATGGAGTGTGTGTCTTCCTCATTCTGGAAGCCTATACAATCCCAGTGCAAAGGGCGTACAATGTTTATTCCTTGGATCTAAACTTACAAATATTATTTAAACACCCAAAATCCATACAGAAGTGTTTGTGTGTCTATGTAGGGCTATGCAATTGTTTGTTTTCTTTCTTTATAGTTTTGCTCGTTTATTTGTTTTTGGTTTTGGTTGTTTTTTTTTGCCTTTGCAGTTCAATATGTCATCAAATCACAGCCATTTAAATTTGGAGTAGGAATGGATTATACACATCCGGGTCAATTTCAATTTCAATTTCATTTTTTTTTATTTCCAAAAAAGAGTACAAAATTCATACAAATACATTGGAAAAACATTTGACATAACAAAACATGCAATACAAAATATAATATATCAGAATATATATTCCAAGCTTGAATATTATGTGGAAATTAAGAGGTTCACTGAGAAGCAAAGCTTATTAATTGTGGACCCCATTCATCCATCAGTCTTTATTCTGTTTTATTTATTCACTTTATTATTGTTTTTTTGTTAAAGGCACTTTTCTATTTTTTTTGTTTAGAGGGGACGGGCAAAACAGCCTCCGCCCCCCCCCCCCCGGATTCGTGGCTGACAGTACATCCAGTGATTACCTTATCCGCAGACCATAGCTTTAAAGTAGGGTTGGGCGAATCTCAACTTTTTTTTTCAAACAAGTTGTTTCTGTAGTGAAATTCGATGTAGAGAAACTGAAAATGACAATTATTTTTGCACACGATGACGTCTTACGTCGCTAAAGTGCAAAAAAAAAAAAAAAAAAAAAAAATGGCCACCAAAATGGCGTTTATGCCAATTATCATACTTTTTATTAGGTATAAACACTTTTTATTAGTTTTTATATGCTTTTGGTGTCAGGGACCCAACATGGTTAATCCAACTGATTAATCCTACCTAAGTTGACTGTTAGCGTAGTTTTGGTAGTTAGTTTCAGTCAATATCGAGCAAAAAAATCAGTATCAAAATCACTAAATAACACCTATAACACATACTAGGTACATTAGGTCACGATAAATTGTCAGATTTGAGCTTTAGACAATCAAATTTCATAAAGAACAAATAAAACCGGTTTTAACCTATTAAGTGTGTGATATGTGAATGGGCAAAATACACTATTTTGGTTTTTTTGCACTTTAGCGACGTCAGAACATCATCGTACACAAAAAAATAATTGTCATTTTGGATTCTACATCAAATTTGACTGTAGAAGCAATTGTTTGAAACAACTTTCAGAAAAAGTAATTATTTGCCCCAACCCTATTTAAGTCTGCTCCGATATAATTTATTGAGTCTCTCCTGGTAGACTAATTTAGGCAGACCTTGAGTTGATTTGTTTATTCTCATCCGGATGCTGCAAGCTAGCTGATGAATGCATTCGACCAGACACACCCACAAGTACAAACAAGCCAATATAGTTTCCATCGATATGCTATCGCACATACATGCAGCGCACAGCTCAGAGCATCGTGCTGTTGTATGCGTCGTGTAGAGCCGTTTACCAATCGACTTTCACACAATATACAGAAATAAGTAGCCTCATTTCATCTGATCAAAACATGAATCCGGTTAAAAACAAACGAGAAGGGTGAGTTCCAAGCACCCACCAACTGCCTTCCGAAACTGGATCAACGCCGATGGAGAATTCCAGCCGGAGAGAGACCGCTAACTCTCTACGTTTCCCTGGCCTGCCCTTGGGCATCTCGCGCCCTTGTCACTCGCAAACTGAAGGGCTTGGATGATACTATTGGAATCACTGTGGTTGACTGGCTAATGGGGAAAAGGGATGGTCTTTCACTGATGAAAAACCAAAGACATCACTGGAACATATCAACAATTGTAACATATGAGGAAGATTTATGAGAAAGCAAGCCCGTTACACGGTCGGTATCGGTGCCCGTCCTGTGGGACAAGAAGAAGAACACTATTGTCAACAACGAATCTGCCGAGATCATGCGCATGTTCAACAGCGAGTTCAAACGCCTTCTCCCTAACAGGAACAGCGGGAATTGGATCTTTGTCCTGCAAGCTTGCTGAAAGAATTGATGAAGTCAACTCCTGGATCTTAGACATGTCAACACTGGATTGTATAAGTGTGGTTTGCCACCACTCAGGAAGCATACGACATCGCTGCTGCCAATCTCTTTGCAGGCCTTGATAGAGTCGAAGAGATCTGTCTAAATCTCGTTACCTGTGCGGAGATAAAAATGACAGAGGCTGACATACGAACTCTTCACGACTCTCATACGATTCGATACGGTCTACGTCCACCATTTCAAGTGCAAACAAGAACGGTCATCTGATTATCCGAACCTCTGGGCTTCACTCGGGATATCTACCAGACTCCAGAGTCAGTGAGACAGTAGATCAAGAGCATATCCAGAAGCACTATCAGGTGAGCCATGTAACACATCAACCCAAACCGCATTGTCGCCATTGGTCCTGATCTCGACTACAATAGCCCACATGGCAGAGACGTCAAATTCCAGAAATAGATTTTTTCTTAATCTATATTATGGAGATCGTCTTTTAAATTCCAGTAGTTTCTTAATTCAACTTCCCATGGCATAATTATATCCTTTTATTGTTTGCTTGTTGTTTGTAGAAAGCTTAGATCATGAAACAGAACAGTATCACCTGTGCAGAAGAACAACAGTTTGGACTATTTTGCCCCTTCCCTGCCCTAATTTGCAACGTTTCATTGTACCTCTCATCTTAGGTATCATCTTATTTTTAGCACCACTTCTTTCGACTTCCGAATTATGTTTCCTAATGGAAAATTGTAAACTTTTCTGGCACTCCTCTTGTTTGGCACCCAATCAGTCGAACCAAGACTCAAACATCTGACCGACACCCCATCCCCTTACAATTCATTAAAATATATAAAAATGTTTTGTTTTAATATTTGAATGAAACCACTGCTGGCTGTGTCTTTCAGGCTTTTCAGCCCGCCCCCTTTCTAATAGTCTTTAAAATTCTCTAATATTGATAAGGTGCCTGAGGCAAAAACGTATCAGGAAACTACCCCTGGACAATTACTCCCAAGACAACTATAACGCCCCCCCCCCGAAATGGGGTTAGGGTAGAGTTTGGTTAGATTTTGTGGGCGGTATTTGTCCAGAAGGTAATTGTTTCAGGGCGGGTAGTAACGGTTGTTCTAAGAATAAGACAAGTAAAGCCTATCTGTAAACAGTCTGGTTGGATAAATAGAAAATCTTACGTAACTGTATCAATCATTACGTGAAATGTATTCCTCTTCAATGAAAACAATATAATATTAGTGAAGACAAGTTTTGTGTTAAATGTGATCAATATGTAAGCATTGGGGATAATAATCCTATATGTGATAATTAAAAAGATGAATAGAATTTATTTGAATTAATATTGTGAAACTAGACATCATCCTCACATGATATGTTATGGACCGCTACAAATCGAATGCAAGCCATTTGCTTCAGTCGTACATCATTTTGAAGAAAAAAAACTCTTTTTTAGGCGGGTTCCACTTCGTTTTTAGGTTTATTTTGGCAGCTGTTTCATTTTTTAAGTGCAGTGGAACGATTATTGTTTTTGTCAAAATTATTGGAAAAATTTGGCATTCCATTGTAAACATAACAGTGGCGGATAAGGGATTTGAAAATAGAGGATGCGCCAGGCCCGATGGCGCAGATCCCCCCCCCCGCCTGGATCCGCCACATAATAATAAAACCTTAATAATATTTAATAATCATAATTATGTATATAATTTTGTTATGAAAGTTCATGATACCTTGACTATTATTAGCACTTCAAACAACTCTGTTTATGCATTGATCCTACTGTGTAATGTATACATGTATATATTTCGATATCAACTTGTGTTTTTCTTAATGGAAATTGTTATTTACATGGTGAATCAATAAAAGAAAGAAAGAAAGAAAGAAGAAAAAAAAATTCTTCAAAGGAGACAATTGTATTCAACTGTATCAGGGTATTCGTTAAGTTCCTTTTCCATCAATGTTTATTCAACATCTTTGTAAATTGTATTTGGCAAAATAAACAGGTGAAAGTCATAATTTATGCCGGAAATTCCAACTCGCGGGTAATTTTCTATGCACCACATGCACTGTGCAATTATTCACTCCTAATCAAAATGGCGTATATTCTTGCAACTGTTTCCATCCGCCCGTTTCCCGTTTTACTCAGTTTGTTTAACAGACTGTATCCTGTACATACTGTTCGTATTGACAACTTTGACAGACTGTACCAGCATTTAGTGAATAATGAAATAATTGCATGGATGGTTTAATGTAGATTAAGATAATAATATTTTTGACCTCGATCTTGGCACACTATGATAGTGGTCGTTGTTCAAGAGAGATTGAAACTCATTCCCTCTAATTTACCTCGGTAGTTTAGGGTGGTGTTTTTATTCTGTATACCAATTTGTTGGAATTTTTTATGCACTTTAGTATGCTTAGCTATAGATTTGGTGACATTATTTAGTATTTTTACTTGTGTAATTGTAATTTTCCTTTGATAATGTGTGGAGAAAATAAACTATATTCATAATATTAGTAAACAATTTTTAGTTATTCATTCGTTTTTATTGTTTTGCTTTTTTTTTAAATGAAGTTGAGCCTCCTTATTATTCTATATTTTCGGAGAGTCCTTTGTAATGAAAACTGCATATTAATTGTAAATAGTACAATAATGCGGGTGTGTGTGGGTGACTGTGTATGTGCGTGAGTGTGAAAGAGAGAGAGAGAGAGAGAGAGAGAGAGAGAGATCGCATTGATCGCATACAGCTCTGGCACCTTCAAAAGTTATCTAAATTCTCCCTTTTATATTTCAATGTTGTCCTAATTAATTTTTAATGATGCCGCTTGCAGATTAAATATGATAGGCCTACGTTAGCATTTATATTTCTAGGAGGAAATTTTTGGAGAAGTTTTATAACAGTCATAAAGTCATTAGGAGCTAAGTTTTCACTCGCATTATTGGAAAAAGTAAATAATCGCACCTCATGCCTTAAAATTGCAATAGGCATATACGTTAGCATTTATAGTTTTACAAGAAAATGTACGGAGAAGTTTTATAGCAGTCATAATAAAGTCATAAAGATCTTATAAGTTTTCACTCACGTTATTGGAAATGCATTGTTTGTGTGACTCGGCAAAAAGAAAAAGAAAAAAGTCGTTGTCGTTGGCCACTAATCTAACAATAATCTTTCCTTCGTTATTGAATAAAAATGCACGGTAATTTTCATTTTTATTATGAATTACATCAACTTGCATCATAAAAATAAAATACTAGTATATACACATGGTATAAGTGCATGGCAATATTGCCACAGAAAAGGATAAACAAAAGGCACCCACTTGGAGCGATGGAGTGGACATCGTCTAATCTTCTTTTCAAATAACTTTCCATTCTCGTTTTACTTTTAATTCCTTGAAAATTTTATTCTCCTCCCCTTCTTTATAAAGTTTTCATTCCCGATTAGAATCACTATATATATATATATATATATATATTCTTTTTTTCAATGTTTCATTTTTGGAACGAGTTGTGAACCGGCACAATATTAACAATAACTATGCGACATTAGCCATTACGTTGGTTTACATAATGTTTTGTTAGATGGGTGAAGGAGATGGTATACTCTCAAACAAACATGAAAGTACTGATGAATAGATTTTTCAGTACTGTTAAGTGCAACCAATTTTGATTTGATTTTCTAGTCAGAGATGTATGTGTGCATGATTGTGCTGAGTGTGCTCTAGTCAAACATGACTAAAAAATGAAGGAAATACTGAACAATTGTAATTATATGACAACAGTAACAGTTGGACCAATCAGCTAACTATTTCGTAGAGTCGTTTTTGTTTAGAGTGTGGTATTCTCCCCACCCCCATCTTTCTCTCTTCCTCTCTCTTTCACTCTCTCATTTCATTTATATTCTTCCTATCATCTCTCTTTCTCTCTCTCTTTTTTTTTTTTAATCTCTCTTTCTCTCTCTCTTTTTTTTTTTTAAAGTTCAATTAACATATTTCCTTGTCTCGTCTCTCTCTCTCTCCCTCTCTCTCTCTCTCTCTCTCCATCTCTCTCTCTCTCTCTCTCCATCTCACTCTCTCTCTCTCTCCTCTCTCTCTCTCTTCTCTCTTCTTCCTCTCTCTCTCTCCTCTCTCTCTCTCTCCTCTCTCTCTATCTCTCTCTCTTCTCTCTTTTTTTTTTTTTTTATCTTCCTCTTGTTTTCTCTCACCTGTGGATCCAGGATTGAAAATGGAGGAGAGCAGCTGGAGAATTTTGAAAAATACGACGGGGTCGCATGTTATTTTTGTATAAGGCTTAGAGGATGGTAATTATGTTATTTTTAAAGCCTGGTTTCAAATAAATAGAGTTTTAAAAAAATGGGGCATGTAGGCTACTCTGAGCTCGTGGCCGCCATCATGGTCATTGTTCCATTTTGGCAATCCTAGAGAGGACAAACCTCTTCATTTAAGAAGTCTCGTCATGATGGTAATATCTTTTCGGAGAAGATAATACACCACCGGTAAATGTTTTTGTAAGAAATACAAGTATAGACCTATTTATAATTGTAAATATTCTTAATATTTTCATTTTAATAATATATCTTCCAAATAAACTAATTGAAATTCAAACTCTCATAATATCATGAATTATAACTCATTCGATCTCAGGAAAGATCCTGAATATTTTATCATATATTCTTTAAAAAATAATATTTCTTTTTGTATTTCAATCGCTGATTTTGAGTTCTTAGACATACCACGAATATACTTTTAATCTTTTCATCTCTTGTTTGCACGTGGTAAATATCTATATTTGCCTAATAGCAGACTATAATGTCGAAGAAAATTAAGTGCAAAGTTACTGCTAACATGGCATAGATACGAGACGATAAACATATCAGCGAAATGAAAATTGACATGCAATTTCATAATCTAATATAATACATATAAATTATATTCATTAAAGTATAGGGTAACATGCAGGTAATATGGGCCCCCTAAGATCATTTGCCTAATTTGCATAAATTACGAAATGACACACAGTCTAATCTTGTTTATATGAATCAATAACTACTGCTCTAACTTTTATTGTGAAAGAAAAACAATTATCACCAACACCCCTGTCTGCAATATACAAATGTGACGTCATTACCCAAAGCGCCCATATTACCTGCGATGTTGCAGGTAATGGGCACATGTATGTTAAAAACTACAATGACTCTACCATGTCTGGAATTTGGTTAAAATGTTGAAAAATCATTACTTTAAGATACAATTTGAAATTATAAGACCCTTCAGTATATCATTTGACTATATATTTCATTGTTTATGTATTTTTGTATATATTTCTATTTAAATAGTATTAAATATTATTTCATTATACAAGTCAATATAGGCCTACAATACGTTATTTATATTAATTATATACTGTGAATATACCCCAAGAAATCGTAGCAAAGAGATTGATGCCTCCATTCCAATACAAGTACCAGAATTCATTCCGCCATTTTGGATGTCCATATTACCTGCACTAATGTTGCTGTTCAGGCAAGCATTCAATGCCACATTGCACCCCTTCACTAAAACAATTAACCAGTACACGCTAGTATGATCAAAATGAAAACTAAAAGCTTACTAATATACAAAACAATTGAGGTTACCCCCTCAAACACTCTTTCAACATCACATTCTGTGAAATATCAAATTTTACATCAGGGAAAAAATTGCCGTTAGTTTTACCTACCTTGGTTTTTCAGCAATTTTCTCAGAGAAATTTCGGCATCAGATGATCTCACGACGGATATTTTCGTATACAGTCATATGATCAACATTATGGTGCTCCACACCGGTCACCGGTAGAACGGTCACGACATGATTTCCTTCAGGTGGCCCATATTACCTGCATGTACCATCGATGAAAAATATTGGAAAATATTTAGTGGAAGTTTTTAAGTTTCGGATATTCTCCCAATCCAAACACAATTACCGTCACAATTAAATCATTACAAATAACAGCAAATACAAGGTAAATGTTGCACAAAGGAATATTTCGCCACATGAGGCTATAAGTGGGTTTATCTTTACCAAATCATCTCCAGAAATAATCGATTCATATAGTTTTTCGCAATTTTCTTTCCATATTTACTACACTTCACATTTTTGTAAGAAATTACAAGTAAACTATTTAAACAGTCGCTTTCTTAAAATAGCGAATGAAATAATTATGGAGATGAATAATAAACAATATCTCAATCCAAGTTCTTTGTCATGTTTTGGGTCTCTACACTCTTAAAAAATACCTAGTTCAATTGACAAAAAAAAAATTCGTCAAAGCATGGTCTTATTTGACAAACTTTTAATTTGTCAAATCAATTTGTCATGCAGCGGATTTCCTTGACAAATCGTTGACAAATTTGGATCAGTGCAAATTCGTCAATATTTTATGGGAAAACGTTTGTCATTTGACGAATCTTCATTCGTCATAAAGGTGTGGTCTTATTTGACAAATTTCAATTTAATTCGTCATGCTAAATTCGTCAAGTATTTATGGGAAAGGTTGTCAAATGACAAATTTTAATTCGTCAATAAAAGTGGTCTATTTGACGAATTTTCAATTGGAATTCGTCATGCTAAAAAATAAATTCGTCATGCTAAAAAATAATTTGTCATGCACTGAAATTAATTCGTAATGTTTGACGAATATTTCATCATGCAAGAACATTAAGTTGTCATAAAGCACTGCAGAGAAATCTACTTGACGAATCTTTTGTTCACTGAAAACAAATTGTCATACAGTACACAAGGTTGTCACAAAAATTACTTTGCTGCATTATATAATCTGTTTATTCAAATCCACATAATGCTCAAACACCTTGTACAATTTTGGTAATTCTCTCAGTCATATTTAAAGAAATTTCATTTCAAATTCAGAGATTCATTCCAACATACTTATATACATAGCTCTCATTAAGATAACGTATTGTGAAAAGTACTTGACTAACATGAAATTCTCCAATATTACAGACATTTAGTGGCAGTTATCCATTTCAGCCGTTATTAAAACCATGTACCATTCAAATTAAGGGCCCTCTCTCTTGACAATATTGTGAATTTCTTTAAATGATATCAGTGCATTATTTTCAAATTATTGACTGAATATCAATAACCTACATTAAAATAATTAACTCTTAATTTTCAGCCCAATCCATGCATGAGAACTGATTTTTGACAATACAAATTTTCATAGTTTTTCGCGGAATCCCGAACAGAACTCTATTTGAAGTGAAATCGCAAAATTTAACACCCGAACACTTTGTTGTTTGTTTGTTTTTTTTCATTCCTCACCAAAACTTTGGAACAAGCATTCAACAATGTACAGATGACCTGAATGCTGACATGTGACAATGATGGGATTTATGACTACTAAACACAGGCTTTGTTATCCAACACAAGTTAAAAATTTCTGATCATAAACTTGTATACAAATTAAATGTATCAAAGTGAATGCTGTAAGCTTTGTCATTAAGAAAGAAATATACAATTAATTTTAATGAATAGATTCATTACAATACAGAATGGATCAACAGAATACTTTTAACACTGTAAGTTCTCCATACTGAACAAATTATAATTCAATTGATATACTCGTATTCAAATAATCGTGAAGTATATTGCAGTGCATATCAATAAAAAAAAAAAAAAACAGTTATTGAAATGTCTATAAAAATTTGTTTCAAATCATGTCTGTATTTTGATGTTTAAATGCTTTGAATCTTATCTTTCAGATGTTTTTTTAAAAAACATATATTGTTCATGCTCATTAGACCTTTTGCTAATCAGCAGAGCTTTCTCTAAATCTTTCATATTATTTTTGCCAATTTTTTAAAGTTTGGTGGAAGTGGCCAATTGCATATCAAAACGTGAACAGCCAAAAAGCGCTGTTATTTATACCAAACACGCACAGTTTCCACTACAGTGCACTAACGACCAGAAAGAATCTTACGGAAATTGTGTGTTACTGGTATAGACTCTCTCTACGTTTGACCTTCATATCCCGCCGATAACAATGCACTGAATCGATGTTCCGTGAAGACCGTGTAAAAAAGTCTTCACCTTGCAGTCAGGATCGGAAGTATTTTATCAAACGAGGATCATGATTTGATATCAAAACGCGAGGGGGAAAATATTGACCAATCACAAGAAGTTAAAATCATTGGGAAAGAGAAATAATATATTTACTTACCTCAGCGTAACTAGGAAATCGATGCGCGCTCTGAATTTTACGGAAAGCTTTTAGTGACTGCTGTTTGACCAAAATATCATTTTCACACAGAAAAAAAGACCCCAAAAAAATGACCTAAAAATGGAGATTTTTTAAACTTAAAACGCGAGGGTTAGGGGAAAAAATATTCTTTCCAAGGTTTATCTTGTTTATTATACATAACCCTCAAATAAAACCGGTAATAAAATGTAAAAACGAATCTTCTTCGATTTTTTTTTATCCAGTTATATTCAACAAAACTCCCGTTTTTTCGGGCATTCCTTCCTATTGACAATCGGTGCTTGAAATGGTTCCCTAGAAAGAAGCCCCAACGTTTTCAATATGGCAAACACATTTCTGGACAACATCTTCAATAAGTGTTGAGCCACTATTATTTCCCAGTTACAGTGTTTAAAACATCATAAAAAAATTAGTAAAATTACAGAGGTATATATTAATTTGAAACATACCAAAATTTTAGATAAGACCCCTTATTATTATTATCAAATGAGCGGGTGAAACGTATGAAACAACATGTATTATTGATGATAATAACATGCCTTCAACTGAAGTGCAAGCAACTTCATTTTACTTCCAATTTTATGGATATTCCTATTGAGTCGGGAAATCAAGGTCAGGACATGTTGTTGGTGGGAGCACTTGTCCTTCACTTGGAGCAGGGCGATCTGACAAAATTCTAGGGTCCGCTGGACCGAGCTTCATACTGTAAATGGGAAAATGTAATATGAAGAAGAGTACATGCGGCAGCGGTGAGCAAGTTCCGACCTGCAAACAAGATGTGCCATCACAAACAAATAGACGAAAACTGTCTTGAATGCACTGGAATGATTTCATCTGTCCGCACCAAAACAGCTGTTCCTGTGTTTCACCATCTTCCTATGTGGACACAATTATAAAACAAGGAAGGAGGAACTCATTATCTTGTACTCCAAATTTACTCAACAATGCTACTCCAATTAGATCAGAGGCAGCTATATGGTCGTTCCTCAGCATTTATTGTGCCACCGATCTTATTTATGCTGGATTTTGACAAATTTAGTAATGTCTCAAGATGCAATAATTTTTATCAATAGTATACAATTTA
>CALNVZ010003428.1:11763547-11778426 GCA_940671915.1 Paracentrotus lividus | reverse complement strand
ATTTGTCATACAGTACACAAGGTTGTCACAAAAATTACTTTTGCTGCATTATATAATCTGTTTATTCAAATCCACATAATGCTCAAACACTTGTACAATTTTGGTAATTCCTCAGTCATATTTAAAGAAATTTCATTCAAATTCAGAGATTCATTCCAACATACTTATATACATAGCTTCTCATTAAGGATAACGTATTGTGAAAAGTACTTGACTAACATGAAATTCTCCAATATTACAGACATTTAGTGGCAGTTTTATCCATTTCAGCCGTTAAAACCATGTGACCATTCAAATTTAAGGGCCCTCTCTTGACAATATTGTGAATTTTCTTTTTAAAATGATATCAGTGCATTTATTTTCAAATTTATTGACTGAATATCAATAACCTACATAAAATAATTATACTCTTTAATTTTCAGCTCAATTCATGCATGAGAACTGATTTTTGACAATACAAATTTTCATAGTTTTTGTCGGGAATCCCGACAGAAACTCTATTTGAAGTGAAATCGCAAAATTTAACACCTTGAACACGTTTGTTTGTTTGTTTTTTTTTATCTTCCTCTTGTTTTCTCTCACCTGTGGATCCAGGATTTGAAAATGGAGGAGAGCAGCTGGAGAATTTTGAAAAATACGACGGGGTCGCATGTTATTTTTGTATAAGGCTTAGAGGATGGTAATTATGTATTTTTTAAAGCCTGGTTTCAAATAAATAGAGTTTTAAAAAAATGGGGCATGTAGGCTACTCTGAGCTCGTGGCCGCCATCATGGTCATTGTTCCATTTTGGCAATCCTAGAGAGGGACAAACCTCTTCATTTAAGAAGTCTCGTCATGATGGTAATATCTTTTTCGGGAGAAGATAATACACCACCGGTAAATGTTTTTGTAAGAAATACAAGTATAGACCTATTTATAATTGTAAATATTCTTAATATTTTCATTTTAATAATATATCTTCCAAATAAACTAATTGAAATTCAAACTCTCATAATATCATGAATTATAACTCATTCGATCTCAGGAAAGATCCTGAATATTTTATCATATTCTTTAAAAAATAATATTTCTTTTTGTTATTTCAATCGTGCTATTTTGAGTTCTTAGACATACCACGAATATACTTTTAATCTTTTCATCTCTTGTTTGCACGTGGTAAATATCTATATTTGCCTAGTTAGCAGACTATAATGTCGAAGAAAATTAAGTGCAAAGTTACTGCTAACATGGCATATGAGTACGAGACGATAAACATATCAGCGAAATGAAAATTGACATGCAATTTCATAATCTAATATAATACATATAAATTATATTCGATTAAAGTATAGGGTACATGCAGGTAATATGGGCCCCCTAAGATCATTTGCCTAATTTGCATAAAATTACGAAATGACACACAGTCTAATCTTTGTTTATATGAATCAATAACTACTGCTCTAACTTTTATTGTGAAGAAAAACAATTATCACCAACACCCCTGTCTGCAATATACAAATGTTGACGTCATTACCAAAGCGCCCATATTACCTGCATGTGCAGGTAATATGGGCACATGTATGTTTTAAAAACTACAATGACTCTACCATGTCTGGAATTTGGTTAAAATGTTGAAAATCATTAACTTTAAGATACAATTTGAAATTATAAGACCCTTCAGTATATCATTTGACTATATATTTCATTGTTATGTATTTTGTATATTATTTCTATTTTAAATAGTATTTAAATATTATTTTCATTATACAAGTCAATATAGGCCTACAATACGTTATTTATATTAATTATATACTGTGAATATACCCCAAGAAATCGTAGCAAAGAGATTGATGCCTCATTCCAATACCAAGTACCAGAATCATTTCCGCCATTTTGGATGTCCCATATTACCTGCACTAATGTTGCTGTGTCAGGCAAGCATTCAATGCCACATTGCACCCCTTCACTAAAACAAATTAACCAGTACACGCTAGTATGATCAAAATGAAACTAAAAGCTTACTAATATACAAAACAATTGAGGTTACCCCCTCAAACACTCTTTCAACATCACATTCTGTGAAATATCAAATTTTACATCAGGGTAAAAAAATGCCGTTAGTTTTACCTACCTTGTTGGTTTTCAGCAATTTTCTCAGAGAAATTTCGGCATCAGATGATCTCACGACGATATATTTTCGTATACAGTTCATATGATCAACATTATGGTGCTCACACCGGTCACCGGTAGACGGTCACGACATGATTTCCTTCAGGTGGCCCATATTACCTGCATGTACCCCATCGATGAAAAATATTGAAAATATTTAGGTGGGAAGTGTTTTAAGTTTCGGATATTCTCCCAATCCAAACACAATTACGTCACAATTAAATCATTACAAATAACAGCAAATACAAGGTAAATGGTTGCACAAAGAATATTTCGCCACATGAGGCTATAATGTGGTTTATCTTTACCAAATCATCTCCAGAAATAATCGATTCATATAGTTTTCGCAATTTTCTTTCCATATTTACTACACTTCACATTTTTGTAAAGAAATTACAAGTAAACTATTTTAAACAGTCGCTTTCTTTAAAATAGCGAATGAAATATTATGGAGATAAATAATAACAATATCTCAATCCAAGTTCTTTGTCAATGTTTTGGTTCTCTACACTCTTAAAAATACCTAGTCAATTGACAAAAAAAAATTCGTCAAAGCATGGTCTTATTTGACAAACTTTTAAATTTGTCAAATCAATTTGTCATGCAGCGGATTTCCTTGACAATCGTTGACAAATTTGATCAGTGCAAATTCGTCAAATATTTATGGGAAAACGTTTGTCATTTGACGAATCTTCATTCGTCATTAAAGTGGGTCTTATTTGACAAATTTTCAATTTAATTCGTCATGCTAAATTCGTCAAGTATTTATGGGGAAAGGTTGTCAAATGACAAATTTTAATTCGTCAATAAAAGTGGTCTTATTTGACGAATTTTCATTGAATTCGTCATGCTAAAATAATATTCGTCATGCTAAAAAATAATTTGTCATGCACTGAAATTAATTCGTAATGTTTGACGAATATTTCATCATGCAAGAACATTAAGTTGTCATAAAGCACTGCAAGGAAATCAATACTTGAAAGATCTTTTGTGTCACTGAAAACAAATTTGTCATACAGTAACAAGGTTGTCACAAAATTACTTTTGCTGCATTATATAATCTGTTTATTCAAATCCACATAATGCTCAAACACTTGTACAATTTTGGTAATTCCTCAGTCATATTTAAAGAAATTTCATTCAAATTCAGAGATTCATTCCAACATACTTATATACATAGCTTCTCATTAAGGATAACGTATTGTGAAAAGTACTTGACTAACATGAAATTCTCCAATATTACAGACATTTAGTGGCAGTTTTATCCATTTCAGCCGTTAAAACCATGTGACCATTCAAATTTAAGGGCCCTCTCTTGACAATATTGTGAATTTTCTTTTTAAAATGATATCAGTGCATTTATTTTCAAATTTATTGACTGAATATCAATAACCTACATAAAATAATTATACTCTTTAATTTTCAGCTCAATTCATGCATGAGAACTGATTTTTGACAATACAAATTTTCATAGTTTTTGTCGGGAATCCCGACAGAAACTCTATTTGAAGTGAAATCGCAAAATTTAACACCTTGAACACGTTTGTTTGTTTGTTTGTTTTTTTTTATCTTCCTCACCAAAACTTTGGATACAAGCATTCAAACAATGTACAGATGACCTGGAATGCTGACATGTGACAATGATGGGATTTATGACTACTAAACACAGGCTTATGTATACCACACAAGTTAAAAATTCTGATCATAAACTTGTATACAAATTAAATGTATCAAAGTGAATGCTGTAAGCTTTGTCATTAAGAAAAAATATTACAATTAATTTAATGAATTAGATTCATTACAATACAGAATGGATCACAGAATACTTTAACACTGTAAGGTTCTCCATACTGAACAAAATTATAATTCAATTGATATACTCGTATTCAAATAATCGTGAAGTATATTGCAGTGCATATCATAAAAAAAAAAAAAACAGTATTGAAATGTCTATAAAATTTTGTTTCAAATCATGTCTGTATTTTGATGTTCATAAATGCTTTGAAATCTTATCTTTCAGATGTTTTTTAAAACATATATTTTGTTCATGCTCATTAGACCTTTTGCTAATCAGCAGAGCTTCTCTAAATCTTTTCATATTATTTTTGCCAATTTTTTTAAAGTTTGGTGGAAGTGGCCAAATTGCATATCAAAACGTGAACAGCCAAAAAGGACAGTGTTATTTATACCAAACACGCACAGTTCCACTACAGGTGCACTAACGACCAGAAAGAATCTTACGGGAAATGTGTGGTACTGGGTATAGACTCTCTCTACGTTTGACCTTCGATATCGCGATAACAATGCACTGAATCGATGTTCCGTGAAGACCGTGTAAAAGGTTTGCACCTGTGCAGTCAGGATCGAAGTATTTTATCAAACGAGGATCATGATTTGATATCAAAAACGCGAGGGAAATATTGACCAATCACAAAGAAGTAAAAATCATTGGAAAGAGAATTAATATATTTACTTCACTCAGCGTAACTAGGAAATCGATGCGCTGCTGAATTTTACGGAAAGCTTTTAGTGACTGCTGTTTGACCAAAATATCATTTTCACACAGAAAAACGACCCAAAAATGACTAAAATGGGAGATTTTAAAGCTTAAAACGCGAGGGTTAGGGGTAAAAAAATATTCTTTCCAAGGTTTTATCTTGTTTTATATCATTAACCTCATAAAACCTGTGTAATAAGTAAACGATCTTCTCGATTTTTTTTTATTCCAGTATATTCAACAAAATCCCGTTTTTCGGGCATTCCTTCAATTGACAATCGGTGCGTGAAAATGGTTTCCCTAGAAAGAAGCCCCAACGTTTTCATATGGCAAACACATTTCTGGACAACATCTTCAATAAGTGTGAGCCACTATTATTTCCCAGGTACAGTTTAAACAATCATAAAAAAAATTAGTAAATTACAGAGGGTATATATAATTTGAACATACCAAAATTTAGATAAGACCCCTTATTTATTATTATGCAAATGAGGTGAAACGTGAAACAAATGTATTTATTGATGATAATAACATGCCTTCAACTGAAGTGCAAGCAACTTCATTTTAACTTCCAATTTTATGGAATATTCCTATTGAGTCGGGAAATCAAGGTCAGGACATGTTTTGGTGGGGCACTTGTCCTTCACTTGGAGCAGGGCGATCTGACAAAATTCTAGGGTCCGCTGGACCGAGCTTTCATACTGTAAATGGAAAATGTAATATGAAGAAAGGTAACATGCGGCAGCGGTGAGCAAGTCCCCGACCTTGCAAACAAGTGTGCCATCAACAAATAGCGAAAACTGTCTTGAATGCACTGGAGAGATTTCATCTGTCCGCACCAAAACAGCTGTTCCTGTGTTCTCACCATCTTCCTATGTGGACACAATTATAAAAAAGAGAAAGCATTATTCAATGTACTCCAAATTTACTCAACAATGCTTACTCCAATTAGATCAGACAGATATGGTCGTTCCTCAGCATTTTTGCACTTTCATTTTATAATCATTTCAATATTTTACTATGGTAAAGTTGAATATAATTATCCCAAGCCCCCTCCATCAAAAATCACATCCATAGGGGTAAGGGTGCCTATTGATAATGGATTTTCCTCCTCCCCCCCCCCCATTGTGGTGGTCGTTCTGGCCCGCCCCAAAATCATTTCAAAGAGTTTCATTCTTGATTGATTTGAAGCTGAAAATGTACATGGGGGGGGGGGTGGGCAGGGGTTGAAGAGCACTCAACTATGCTGTTGTACACATGCACGACCAAGAAAACGCCTAAAACGGTAGTTTTTTTATTTTTTCGGTGATAAGCAACTGCCACATTTAGGGTGTCAAAAACATCAAAAATCAGGATTTTTTTTAAAAATTAAAAGTGCCCCCCCCCCAATAAAAGGTTTGTTTATGGAGTTTATCACCTAGTTTATGGTATTCATACTGTTTTCTAATTACTTGAATTCATAACTAGTATTCTGAATTTTACCCCAAAATATTTTTGGTTCATGTCGCCTCTCAAATGTACCATATCACATGTACCAAGATTGAAGTATTTGAAACCCCGATGGTGGATTCGTTCTGGCCCGCCCCAAAATCATTTCAAAGAGTTTCATTCTTGATTGATTTGAAGCTGAAAATGTACATGGGGGGGGGGGGGTGGGCAGGGGTTGAAGAGCACTCAACTATGCTGTTGTACACATGCACGACCAAGAAAACGCCTAAACGGTAGGTTTTTTTTTTTTTTCGGTGATAAGCAACTGCCACATTTAGGGTGTCAAAAACATCAAAAATCAGGATTTTTTTTTAAAATTAAAAGTGCCCCCCCCAATAAAAGGTTTGTTTATGGAGTTTATCACCTAGTTTATGGTATTCATACTGTTTTCTATAATATTACTTGAATTCATAACTAGTATTCTGAATTATACCCCAAAATATTTTTGGTTCATGTCGCCTCTCAAATGTACCATATCACATGTACCAAGATTGAAGTATTTGAAACCCCGATGGTGGATACAGAATTATCAACAATTTTGTTTTTACACCAGAAGAGGTGGTCATGAAACTCGATCCACAGTTTTTTGTCATGAAAGTAATGTGTAATCAGCAAGACATTCTTTTACTTGAGACTAATAAACTTTAACAACATTTTGACATCCACTCATAAAAGCATCTCCTTACCAGCAAGAAATCATAACAAGAATACTTACCTGGTATCTGAACATGTGTTTGTTTCTCCCAGAAGAGCAGGTATTGTTAGGATGGCAGCTTTTGCCTCTGCATCTAAATAAATAACAAGAAAATCAAAATCTTGCTTAATGTACAAGTTGATTATTGGTACCTCCCAACATGCCCCTGACTGGTTTTAGTTCCATTTGAAAGTTCATTGCAAAAAAAACATTTGAAATGATAATTATTCTCTCTAATACATTCTATGTCATATTGTAAAATTTGATCTCAGATCTTTTTATTATTATTTCTTTTATTACTAGTCCACGACCAGTATGGGACATTTTGACTTTTAAAAAAAAGAGAGAGAAAAAATGCTTAAATTCAATTTTAGATTATTAAAACCCATAAAAGCTTGACAACTGTCTATTCTACCTGAAATGCAAATACAATAAACATAGAAAAAAAATACCAAAGATCAAAAAACAAAGAAATACATATAAGAGATTCACAAATATAATATAATAATATTCGCAATAATTTTGATAAGGCCATTTTTTAGATTGTTGGAAATGTAAACAGGGATATTTCTAGCAAAAATGGGCATTATGCTATTTGTTTTAAGTGGATTATAAGGAAAATATGATTTTCCTGAGTTCATTTGCATTATTACTGTATCCCAACCATCAGCCATACATTCTCATAGTTTACATCCAGCTCTACACTTGTGCAAATTTTTGCAGCGATTGAGCGATCCGAAGGGGAGGGGGTCAAACTGACCCTCTCCCGCATAAAAAACCTGGTCTGAAATAGTCCACTTAAAATAAGGTTAAGGGACATAGCTTGATATTAATTAACAAGCAATTAAATACATAGAAGAGTGTGGCAAAGTTGAAATGTATGCCTCCATCATGGCCTAGTTTTCTATTTTCACAAATATTACCAGTACCTATTTCACCTTGATTTTGTAACCCCAAATTTTATCATATAATTGCTAATCTTTAAAGCATACATAGACAAGTTTGAATTTGATATGTTATATAGTTTTTCAATTACCGCAAGAACATTTGTGACTTTGAAATTCAACCAATAATCCTATCAATTCATTCTCACTCTGATATGCTTACATGAGCCAAGTTTGAAACTGATTTAAGACAGTGTGGTACGTAGCCTTTATAGTAAAATGTGAGTGGATGATAGTCATCACGACATAGTCACATTCCACCACAGACAAAAACCTAGGAAGGGATATTGAATTTACAAATACTGGTAATGCCCTATGTGTAGAAGATGAAAATCAACTTACCTTTTCTAACTTTCTTATGATCATCTGCAAGTTTTTCAATCTCATTGATTAATGATAACAAGTTATCATCCTTTTTCAGTTTAGTTCGCCCTTTGTACAGAAGAGCAGTGGTCTTGCATACTTTTCAAGCCCCTTGGTCAAAAGCTGTAGAGCACCTGCACTCCCTCCATTGATTCTCTTGAAGTCTGCAAGAAGCTGAACAATCAAACATACATTTTTATTTTTTTACAACTAGGACTGAAGTCTGGCTCTTAAGTGACACCTAACCTTAAGTTACATTTTTGTCTAGAATCAGTTGAAAAAAGATCACTTAATTAGCCAATTTCATTTCAAAGTTGTTTTTAGGTGAAAATAATGTAATTACTTAATCACACTATTATAATATACATGTAGCCCTTCAGAATAACTTCTTTCAATACACATGTATACAACCAACAAGTGCAATGCCTCTGGTGGTCTTGCCTGCAGTGCTTCATAAATTCTTTTTCATAATAGCATTTTGACTTAGAAATCTAGAAATGTCACATGATTAGTTCATAATAAACTTGAGCACTTGGCAGGAGGATGTGCCCAAGTATGTTTATCCCCCAACGTCATTGATCCTTCTTTTGTAGCAATTTGACCCCTAGATGACCCATACATGAGCTTTAATTAACCTAATCATCAGCATCATTACATATGTTATCACTGGAGGAGCATTAGTAGCAAGTTTGGACAAAATTGATGAAGACGATCAATGAACAAACAAGAGGAATTTGACGTTTTAACCCCTATAGATAACCTTTGAACTCATCATGGTTTTGGTGAGTAGTCCGAGCCCCCCTCCCCCCCCCCAAAAAAAAAGGACCTTTCGTTTTCTCAAAAAACTCAAGGTTATTAGATATTGTCTTTTTTATACTAAAATTAAATAAATTCTGAGGCTCATTAAATCAGACATATTCATATCGAACTTAACCCTGAATTAGATTTAAGATAAGGAAGGATAATTTTCCAATCAGTGTCAACTATTTACAATGACCTTCATGTTTTCTTGAACTGCAGGTTTGATCAAAAGGAAGATAAATCTTGATCATTTGGTATAAACTCACCCTGTGCTTATTTTTTCTTTATTACTTTTCTTCTTTTTTAGAAGGGGCATGGGGTCATTTGGGATGTAATTTGGAAAAACCAGTACCGTAGTTAATGTTACAGTTCACTAAGGATCATAGGGTATTGGTAAATATGTTCAAAGAAATAGGCTAGGTCTTGGTTTCAACAAGTGAGAATTGAGGTTATGTGATACTGTATGTCTCCAAAGTAAAACCAGACTCAATAGTGCATCCAACTAGCTGCATAACCATTGATGAAATAAATTTCTACTTCCAAAATCCAATTACAAAAACCACTTTTTAAATTTTATTTTAGTAGTACTCATATCACAAGTCGATAGGTATCTATGAATAACAGTTGTGTCTCATCCATGCTCATGGCTGTATGAATAGAACAGAACAGCAAACTGAAATATGTTAATTTGTTTCCACATTATGTGACAGTGACACCCACGCTCGTCCAAAAAAAGTGGTCTATTTTCAGCCTTACATCGGCGTCGACGTCTTTCCTATAAAAATGGTGTCTTTCAAATTCAATCTTTGCTAAGTGTCCATTTAAGGTATACTTTTGGATAATGTGATGTGATGACCATTTTGACACCATTTAAGGTGTGTTTTTTTTTGTAATGTGTGACGTCGTATAGGGGGTGCAAATTAGACCTCTTGCGATACCCCATTTAGGTCATATTCAGAGGTGTGTGGATGAGCGTGGGTAGCACATAATATAGTGAGCGACCCCCTTATGGGGTTTACTGTCCATTAAAAAAAATCCTAGAATACAGAATGCAGATTTCCAAACTCATGCAAGGTGTATGAATACGTACTCGATACCATCATCCTTGAACAGCCAAGGATATTGTTCTTTTAAGTTGGTCTATTGGCATGTTTTCCTTTATCACAGCATTTCTTTCTTTCAGAGAATGTTAATGTCATCCTAGCTTCTACTTCATCATAGTTGGGCCGCTTTTTGGTGCCTTCTGTCTGGAGCCATTTTTTGTGTGCTTCAATAAGAGCTGAAAGTAAAAGATAAAAAGGAATGGCATAATTATTTATAGGCTGCCGTACATGAAATTCATCTGCGCAAACAACGAGATGGTGCAATTTTGCAATTATTTTTTGACTAAAATCAATATAAAATAAATCTCAAAATACGACCCCATGGGCCGGGAAATGGCTCCGTAAACACAAAGCTTTGCCCCATAGCCCCCACTTTGAAAATCCTGGTTCAGCCTCTGAAGTCTGAACTAAGAAAAGAAAAAGAAGAAAAAGGGTGAGAGGGAAAGAAAAGCGTATAAATAGCATTCTATTTAACCCGTTATTTAATCAGAAAAAAAATATATGACGTCGTCTTGCCCCCCCCCCCCCCAATGCTATGAAAATCTCGCCTCTCCTACCAAAAAAAAAAAAATGGTGTCGCCCTTGTGTGCAGACACTCCCCCACCCCCTTTCATCAGTCACTTCATATCTACAGTAGATCTAGAACTGGGTGAAAGCTTTTGGTGTCGCCACTGTAATGCAAGCAGGAGAAAATCAGGCAAATTATCTGAGTTCTGTAGTAGACGCCGTACGGCCGTAGGCCTACCGGTTCCTCGAATTCCCAGGCGGAATTGCGGCGCACTGCTGTGCTTATACTACTAGGGCCTAGGCCCGGCCTAACAGATCTAGGCCTACGGCCTAGCCTTAGCCTAGGCTAGGCTAAGTAAAGCAAGCGCTACGCCACCGAGGATTCTCCCGGGCGAAACAAGTCTAAATAAGTTTATAATAGGCCTAACGTTAGATCTTAGACTTCTAACGTTAGCCTGTAGTGTTAGTGTTAGCCTAAGTTAGCATCTAACTTAGACCTATGTTAATTATGGAAGAAAATGACAGTAAGAAATTGCGTTGAAATCAAAAGTTAAGTAGGCCTAGAGGGTCTAGTCTATTACAGATTATTAGGAATATTATAATTTTAGACCTAGGCCTATTAGTGCCTTCTAAAATTTTTTTTTAGAGCAAATATATTCTATAGACTACAGTGGAGTTGGCCGTCGCTTGTGCGTGCGTGGATCCGGAAGCGACGGCGCCCTGTGTCATCAGGCTGTGATGTGTGGAGGAAATATACCTGGTATATTGTTTGTCCGGACAAAACAGCAATTTTTAGGAGTTTTGTGATCAATATTTCTTCAACTGATCGACTGTAATATCAAACAATATAACAAAGCACAAATATTCACAAATATTTTTGCCATTTACTGCATAAATTTTGAGAAAATCCAGAGCAAAAGATGATGATTTTATCTGCTTAAGTGTCCGGACAACGGACCCCCCATTCCTACCGGTATCTAGATTTAGATGCAAGTCATTCTTTGATGTTTTATCTCTTTTTCATCGAGATGGATTTTTAAACCAAACGATGGAAACTTAATCAGAAAATACTCAGGATCAATAAAATACCTCGAAAGAAGCTCTAAGGTGAAGACTTCCAGAATCTCAGAAAGAGGAAAAGATAATTTTTGAATTTAGGCGATTGAATTTCAGAATGTGGCGAACTATTTAATAGACCTAACGTTAGGCCTATTAACAAAAACACCCTAGCCTAAAAGTTAGGTCACAAAAAATGCCTATTTTGTCGTTTTGGCTTAACTTTCCTTCATTATAGCCTAGGAATTAAATAAGTCACCGGGGTAGACCCCCAGTCTAAATTTCTAGACAAAAGAAGAATCGGAAACTTACATAACGTAGACAAATCAGGTCCGAGAAAGGTCCTCAGTGTGCTCTCTACGCTAGCCTCTCGCTTCGATCTGCCTGCCGCGATGCTTTTCTTCTAATTTACCGACGCGGCGCGTGGCGCGTACAGAAATCACAAAGCACGCATGCGCAAGGTTATATATCCGACTAACCTTACTAAGATAAGGAAACCCGTTCGAAATTCGTCAAAATCTTTCAATTTCAAAATTCGTAATGTATGTGTGAATTTGTCCCTTTGATTTGTCCTGTCTGATATAGATTCGTCATCAGCAATCGGTCTGACAATATGCATTGTCCATTGGTGCTTGTTGGATTCGTCAAGTTAAAGAAGTTGTCAAAACATGATTTACATTAGTAAACGTAAAGATGTGCATTCGTCAAACACCTAAAATGATTTTGTCAATTGACATAAAGTGGTTGTCGTAATAGCGTGACGAATTTTTTGAGCCACTTTGACAAATCTTTGCCCATGCTTGACGAACAGAAACTAAGCAGTGCTACCAAATCCTATTATAGAACCCGCTGCGATTCCCCAAGGGGAAAAACTGAACCCAAATTTTGATTTTTATTTTTTTTTTTTTTTTTTTTTTTTTTTTTGGTCTTCTTCTTCTTCAAAATATTGAATAGTACATTTATGATGGGTCATAATTGTGCCAGTAGTAACAAGAATTACAAGGACTAGTGAAATAAATTGAACATTACAAATGTGAATGCTCCCCCCCCCCCCCTTCAAAATAATAATTTTGCCTTTCAGAAACACTGAAAATTTTGACAGTAAAAAAAAATCTTCTCAAAAATAATACATTTTATGACGGGTCATATTTTATGCCAGTTAAAATATAAAACCAATAGCAAGTGGAATGTGATAATAATCTGAAATGGGCGAGTGTCATTTCTGCGAATTTGACGTCTCTTCCATGGTGAGATTCGGTTAGTTCGAGTCGGGGTCCGATGCGAAATACGACTGAGGGTGTATGGATGCCTAGTGACTGACCTGGTACCTTCTGATATGCTCTTGAGTCTACTGTCTCACTCCTCCTGGAGTCTGGCTAGATTCCCGGTGAAACCCCCAAAGGTTCGGATAATCGATGATCCGCTTCTTGTCTGCACTTTGAAATGGTGGACGTTAGCCGTATCGAATCGTATGAGAGTCGCTAAGAGTCGTATGTCAGCCTTTCGTCGTCAGTCTATTCCCGCACCATAGGTAGCGGGACTTCGACAGAGTTCTTCGACTTTATTCAAGGTGTTCAAAAAGCTTAGAGCGGCCGTCATCGTACGCCTTCCTGGAACTCCTTGCACAAAACCACACTTGTACACACCAATTTCATTGTTTGGCGTAGATCCAGGTGTAACTTTCAATCAATTTCTTTCCGCAACGCGCAAAGCGGTAGACGGCCAATTCCGTTTGCTCTTTTGTAGCCGGAGAAGCGTTGAAAATCGCTTTTTGAGCGATTCCGTTATGATCTCAGAAGATTCGTTGTTGACAAACGTGTTCTTCTTCTTGTCCCAAAGAACGGGCACCCTGATACGACCTGTGTAACCGGTGTTTGCTTTCTCGTAGATCTACCCTCAGATATTTACAATTGTTAACGGCTTGTCCGGGTCGATCATCAGAAAAACATCCATCTTATCTCCCCACTAAACCAATCTACGACAGTAACCCCGAAGACATCTTCCAGGCCCTTCAGTTTGCGGAGTGATGAGGGTAGCGGCTGGGTCCCACGAATCAGGCCAGGGAAACGATAAAGATTGTAGCGGTCCTTCTCGGGTCTGAATGTTCTCCATCAGCATATCCAATGCGGAACACAGATCGTTTCTTTTGAATTCACCTTTCTCCGTAATACTCTCCTTCCATGAAGACATGGCTTATCTGAAGACATCGATGGGATTCAATCCAATACCGTAAACTTTGTTAAATTCCGTTGATATCAGTTGAAGCTCCTTTGGTTAAACGGTTGTTCTTAATTTGGCGCATAGCCTCGGGGCACCATACTAGCCAGACGTACCAGGCTGACAGTGCTGCTGCTTGATTACATGACTGTCTTGTGATCGCGCAGGTATTTACAATAGGCCCATTTATATGGATAGCACTAAACCACTAACAATGATTCAGCAAATTTAATCGCTACAGTCACACACTCGATACTTGCGTGTTTATACATCCGAGGCGTGCCTGTAAAAAATTTAAAAAAATAAATTTAAAAAGAAAATAAAAATAAAATCTGCTGAGACCCTCCCCCCCCCCCCCCCCCCCCCGGATGCTTCCCGTCAAGTCAAAGGGCGAAATAGTAATAATTGTTTCATCCAATAAAACACAGAAATACATAAAAGATATAATAGAAGATGAAATAAGAATGCGTTCGTCTCCTGATTGTCACTGAACCTCCTCGAAATGCCTGTTGTTTGACCATCATTCGGCCGCGGCCCGTTGGGTCGCATCATCAAAATGTCGCTACGTAGAGGGAGAGCGGGGTGGATCGAGTGGGACAAAAATCATGACTTTGCACTTTTGCTTAATAACTCTAGATTTCACTGTAGCTTCTAAATTTTGATGTGGTAGTATATTACTACTAGACTACAAACAGTATTTGACACATATTATTTTAGTTTCTGCAATTAATTAGAAAATATGTGATTTGGTGTGTGAATTTGGGGATGAAGTGGACAACCATGTGGTGGTGAACTGGGACAGTAATCGGGGTTTAATGGAAACAATCGGGGAGAAGTGGACAAAAATATTAAAAAATGCCAAGATCACATATTTTTTTAAGGAAGTTATCTAAAATGTATTTTGGAAAATACTTGCTTAAGACTCACTTGCAAGCAAGGGCGGCGATTACATGTAGGCGTCTTGGGGGGGGGGGGAGGAAACACCGGAAGGGGAATTAATAAATACAAGGGCGATTCTTTGAAAAGTGAACCTTTTGGAAAAAATAGTTTGCCTTTTTGT
>CALNVZ010003428.1:11680018-11754670 GCA_940671915.1 Paracentrotus lividus | reverse complement strand
CAAAATTAAAAAAATAATTTAAAAAAATAAAAATAAAATCTGCGGACCCCCCCCCCCCCCCCCGGATGCCTTCCTCATATCGATCAGAAGTGGAATAGTAATACATTTCGTCATCCAATAAAACACAGAAATACATGAAAGATATAATAGAGATGACATAAAAGAAGCATGGATCGTTCCTATTGTCGACCTGAGAACCCTCGAGAAATGCCGGTGTTGTGTTACACTTATTTCGGCCCGGGCCGGTTGGGGTCGCATCCATTGCAAAATGTACGCTACGTAGCAGGGAGAGGCGGGTGGATCGAGTGGGACAACAAAATCAATGATGACTTTGCACCTTTTGCTTTAATAAACTTCCTAAGATTTCACTGGTAGTTACCTAAATTTTGATGTGGCGTAGTATCAATACTTACTAGATCTACAGAACAAGGTATTTGACACATATAATTTAGTTTCTGCAGATTAATTAAGAAAGTATTGGATGGTGTGAATTTGGGGATGAATGGACAACATTGTGGGTGAACTGGGACATCGTATGGGGGTTTAATGGAAACAATTCGGGGAGCAGTGGGATCAAATATATAAAAGATGCCAAGATCACCATATTTTTTAAGGAAGTTTCTAAAATGTATTTGGAAAATATTGCTTAAGACCATCTTGCAAGCAAGGGCGGCGATATACATTGTAGGCCGTCTTTGGGGGGGGGGGGCAAGAACACCGGTAAGGGGAATTATAAATACAAGGGCGATTCTTGACAAGTGAACCTTTTTTTGGAAAAAAATAGTTGTCACTTTTATGTTTTATACAGCCTGCACACTCTCATACTAGAGCATTGTCTGAAGTCTCATTGAAAATGCATTTATTTATTAATTTTACAAATTTTCATGCTCATTTAACTAAGATACTGCATAAATTAAATGCAAAAAAATTGACATAGAAAATGGGTCATGTACAAAATCATTTGTTTGCCTGACTGATATAAGTATATGCCCCACTGGTCTCTCTACGTTTGATTATTGTCACTATAACCTTTATTAACTTCATTCCTTTAAATTTAAATGAAAAAATAATGCTGTTGAAATTGAATGACTTCTAAAATCATTAACTAAGAACAACTTATTGCCCATCAAATGTCACAACAACGTGACCCCAACAACACGAAAGTAACGCCGCCCCCAAAAAATTAACCAATGGTTTATTAATTCATTACATTTTTTCTCAAGCGAGATATAATTGCCATTAGAATCCCACCAAAACGAAGCCAGTGTAGCTTTCAAATATTTTTAAAATTGTTAGAGTTATAGCCAATTAAAGTCAAGATTTTGCATAATTTCGGTCACACACGTGACCAAGAATGGTCCTCAAGCGGAATACAGCGTCCCAGAGATATATAATGACAATCTAAAGAATGAAGCGTCGGAACAAATAAAACATTTTCTATCAATACATATAGCGACCTGAGAGTAGAGCATTTCATGTAATCATTGTCTTGTGTTTTGTTTGCGAGCGCGAAGCGCGAGCTGAAAATTTTACCTCATAATAAAATTTATCATTGTATTTTTGCCTCTTCACTAGCTTCACTAGCTGATCACTAAATAAAATATTTTAAGCTTTAAAGATCGAGGGGGACACGTCCTCCCCCCGTCCCCCGGGATGGACGCCAATGCTTGCAAGTTTACATTTCGATATAAGCTATTTGTCAATATATCGGAACAGATTTATGGGTGTTTTGTAGTTTTGAACATTCATTTGGACAGTTTTTGATAAAATTGGCTGATTCTTCAGAATTGCAATACAGCTTTTTTTCTTTTCTTTTTCACACACAAGTAGCCTAAAGAAATGTGAGTGATTTGTAAAAAGAAATCAATTGGTATGACATTATTGCGACTTTGTGATTAATAAAAAGATAATTCTACGTAAGCAGTCTGAGTGTGTCAAATAAAATGGTACAAGTGGAAACAAAAATACTTTTATTTGAAGTATGAACATTAATCACATTCTAAAAGTGTTTGATATTTCCATAAAGAAGGAAAATCAGGTTTTCTTCTCCATTTTTTTTTCATCCCATTTGTGCATGCAGTAGATCTTGAGATATGACCAGTTTTCTATGATCAAGAAAAATGTACTATGCGCATGCTTTTTTCTATGGGTTTCGCACATAATAGCCATGAATTCAGCGGAACGAAACAATAGATGTGTGCAATTTCGACTAGCTCATCGCCGCACAAAATTTAGCATAACTTTTGTTTTGCAAAAGCAAATTATACAAAACAAAGTGCATCAGCAAGAAGAATATTTTGGCTTTAAGTCGGTACCACATTCACATATCATTAATTTTGTGAAGATTTCATACCTAAATATTTTTTCCCGACTGTACCATATTTTCTTATTACACAGACTGTATTATATATCGATTGACGAAATAAAGCTTATTTTGCTAACATTCTCCCCAAGGTTTAATAAAAAATGCAGATTATTAATTTGGGTAATTATCGCTAAAAATATTACAGCAGTATAGGCTCATATAGGCCCTAGTGTGTTTATTGCAGTGAAGTAATATTCTTATTTAATGTTTGACAATGTTCATGGTGAAAAATAGATAAAGTGTTTTATCAAAGTTGGGGCGATCCGGGGGGGAGGGGAGGACGTGCCCCCCCCCCTCGATTTTTTGTTGGGAGATTCGTCCCCCTGATTCTAAAGCTTAACAATGATTTCCGCCCCCCCAGTCGTGACATAACGCCGCCGCTTGATACAAAAGTGTTACGCGGACTTTTTTGAACGGACGAAAAATATTTGGCTTGCCCCCCCCCCATAACAAGTTCCCAGCTGCAATCTGTTTTAGGAAGTCTATGTTTAGTATCCCTCGCGAAGTTTATTTCTCCTTTGACTAGAGTGATTAGAGCCCTTTTATTCCTTTTTAATAAATTCTACCTAAAACATCCTTTCCTACACCGCACCTCCCCATTTCTCTCTCTTTCTTCTGCTCTCTCTTCTCTTTTCTTTCTTCCCCCATTTACGTCCTCTTTTTTTCTCTTCATTTCTAGGCCTTCCATTCTCTCTCGTATCTGATCTCTTGTACCTGTTACGTATCTGGTCTATAACCATTAGATCCAGAGGATTTCTATGATCACACCGGTGGCGTCTGTCTAGTCGCGTGCGCTTCACTGCTTTATTTGAGGTAATTGGGTTTCTGTCGCGTATGCACTGGAGAGTTTATAGAATAGTTACAGCACAGGCCTAATTTTCAAAATTGTAGCCTATTACTTCAATTCATTCAATTCATAAGGTTTTATAATTTAGAATTTTTTGAAGAAAAGGTAGTAAACAGGAATTTTTGTTTAATGTATTATTGAACATAAATTATCATCATAATATAATCAAGTTAAAATCAATTTCGATTGAAAGGGTATAAAAAACTCTTGTAAATAGGAACTCTCATAAATGATTAGATACATGATAAGGAGATGGAGAAAAGACTCCGAGAGGTGTAGCTGAGAGAAGGTGAAATTAGTAAGGTCTGGAGGAAAAGGCAAAGGGCTAATTTAGGAGGATTACAGCCGATAGTGCGGGTCAGTAGTATCGCGGTCGTTAGTTCCGCGGTCCGATAGTCCGCGGTCGTAAGGTCCGCGGGTCGCGTTAGCCGGGGTCCGATAGTTCGGAGGGGGGGGCTGGGGGTTGGGGATGTTTTGTTGATACTCATGGTTCGTTAGTACCGAAAATTGAATAAGGTTGTTAGTTCCGAAAATGGAAAAAAAGGTTCTTTAGTTCGAAAATAAGAAAGGTTCGTTAGTTCTCGAAAATGGAATAAAACAAGTAGGCCTAATTAGTTCGAAATGGGAAGGTTCGTTAGTCTGATTTTTGTTATATCAAGAATACAAAAAAGGTTTCATATATCTAAAATAGAAAAGGTTGTTATGCGCGAAGGTTCATTATTCAGAAATATATGAAGTTCGTTATTGTTATGATTTGACAGCAGTGCAAGAAAAAAAAGGAGGGAAAAATTGTTGACATTATATGACCGTTGTGATATATTTATATTATATGCTTTTCTTTTTATAATAACTCATATATCGGGTGAAAAAAAACATGCGAGAGAAGAAAAGAAGGCAAGATTGAATTTTCTTTCTCTCTATGTAGGCTAATTCGAGTGTATTTTGAAAAATAACGAAATTAGGAATAACACCTTTTCTAATTTTTGACTAACGAACCTTTTAATTATTTTGGATAAAACTTTTCTATTTTTTGACCAACGATTTGGAATAACGAACCTCATTTATTTTCGGAATTAGCGACACTTTTTCTATTTTGATATAAAAAATTCGATACGACTTTTCTTATTTTGGGACTAACAAACCTTTTTTTCCATCTTCGGACTAACGAACTTTTTTTTCTCATTTTGGACTAACGAACCATGAGAGTAACAACATCAGCCCCCCTCGCCGGATATCGAACGGGATAGGACGCGACTATGGATGCCCGCGGGTATCGCGATGACCCATTTGAGGAAGTCGTTTAGTTTTGAGTGCAAGGACTTAATTGGCTTGATAGTTTTAGATTCGGGTATTTTTAAAATGTCCGCCACTGCGAGGAAGGAGGAGGGGGATATTAGGCAAATCATACTTTTTCTTATACTCAATTTTCTTGATTTTTCGTTGACTAACTAAAGTTAAAAAAATAAAAAAATCGTTTTATACCTTTCTTTAGGTATCCGAGATTCGGAAATAGCTACAACATTCAGAAATAACTAGACCTGGGATTTTATTTGATAGGGAATATCGGGTGATGAAAGTTTGTATTTGCCACTATTCCATATATTAGGTTGGGGCAATATACTTTTTCTGAAAGTTATGTAACAAGTTTACTTCTATAGGTCAAATTGATGTAGGAATCAAAAATGAAATTCGGGTTTTTTGTGTAGGTTTCAAGGTATGTATGTCTGAAGTCGGCTAAAGTGCAAAAAACCAAATTAGTGTATTATTGCCCATTATCAGACCTTTATAGGTATACAAGGTTTATTTTGTTTCTATTATGGATTTTGATGGTCTAAAAGCTGAAATCTGACGATTTTATCATGACCTAATGTACCTAGTATGTGTTATAGGCGTTATTTAGTGATTTTGATACTGAGGTGATTTTTGCTCGATATTGACTGAAACTAACTACCAAACTACACTAACAGTCAACTGAGGTAGGATTAATCATGTTGGATTAATCATGTTGGGTTCCCTGACACCCAAAAGCCACATAAAAACGTAATAAAAGTGGTTTATACCTATAAAAAGTCTTATATAATTGGGCATAATATGCCATTTTGGCGGCCATTTTGGTTTTTTGCACTTTAGCGACGTAAGACGTCATCGTATGCAAAAATAATTGTCATTTTCAGTTTCTACATCGAATTTTACTCTAGAAACAACTTGTTTGAGAAAAAAAAGTTGAGATTCGCCGCGCCCAACCCTAATATAATACTCCTCCCCCTCCCCGGCCCCTCCCCCATTCTGACCGGACGACAAGCCCACGTAACCCTGTACCACGTGCCACGGCCACGCCTGTACAAAATTCAATTCGCCAATGCGATATGCATGGAGAATACAGCATGCAGCATTATGCATATAATTATTATGCGTAGCTAAAATATAGCTAGGCGCTAATATACGGACGATGGACTGTAGTTGTGATACTTGCTTTGCGAGGTAAATTTGGAATTCCACTGTGATATGAGCTGTAGAACATTTGTCAGCCTAACGTTAGACGGTTCGTATTGTCTATTGAAGATCCATTGTCATGTCATATTGTACCAAAGTCAAGAATGATTTAGTTTACCTAGTATGTCAATACTCAATGTCCTGGTTTTTATGTTGTGTCCAAACCAAATCTGCTGGCATGTATAATGACTTAATGTAGTGCAGTGAGTGATTTCACGTTCGGTGTTATAATCGGTGTTAGTGTTTATTTTGGAGCAGAAGTCTGATCTAACACCGAACGTGAAATGGAAATAAAATCAGTCGGTGTTAGGTGTTGACCTCTAAATTTTGACGTATTTCCAGTTGTTGGTGTTTCATTTTGTGTCAAATGTCGTCTGCTGAACCGAGATCTGCAGCCGGTGTTAAATTTCACGTGCAAATTTCCATTGACTAACACTAAACCCCTAGGGATTAAGAAAAAGTTCATTTCACACTCGGTGTTGGTGTTGGTGCTAGCCAACGTTTGGTTTGTCTTGTGAATAATAATAAGGGCAGTGGAGGGTCCAGTGGCATCAGAGAAACTATACTTTATTTTACAGAATAATTAATCAATTAATATATTAGACCAAAGAGGGTACTTCAAGACCTACAAAATTGGTTACTTTTTTTGGGTTCAGATGGATTCACAAATTGGCTAAGTCTTATCTCTTCAAGCCTACCAGTGTCAGGTATTCATTAATATCATTGGAAATGATTAGAGAATGAATAATATGGTCGTAGTAATGTATAAGGCATAATATACAATGGATGTTTCTCGATCATTATGCTTAGGAAAGGATGATTCATCATGCTAATCTGACGCATGTACGATTAGGGTCTGGGGCTACGCGCTGCGCGCGGCTCTGGCTTTGAGTGAACTAGATAAGCTCTTTCTGCTGCTTGCATAATGCCGGAGATATGTACAACTTACTGTTTGTCAAAATATTCTTCTGAGTAGATTTGTATCACAGAAGGTGTTGAAGAAGGATAATTTTCGATTTACGGGTATGATTTTACCTTTTAGTGCCTTCTTCAGGTATATTGAAGTTTTAACAATCAAATCGGTACTGTATCGGTTGCTATGAATTGGTTCTCGAGGTTAATGCGATTTTTCTTCAGACTGACGGTGTGCTTCGATACGCGGCGGTTTGGAGGTCTTTGACTCTCCGAGTCTGAGCTCGGGTGTTTATGGCTGATTTTAGAGATTTACTCTGGCTATAACTAACAGATGATGTTTGACACAGATTATTGTGAGTGGTCGAAGCGTTCCAACCAACTCGAACGTGAAAATCAGTCATTGTGATGTTGGGTTATTGAAATATAGTAGATCTCGTGAGGTAGCTACATACATATCTATAGTGTGCTATAACAATGCACACAACATGCCATATAGTCATTGGGGCCAACATATTCACCTGGTTGTTAGAAGTTTCGGCCATTTATAGAAGTAGAACAAACTTCTCATATCTACCTAGTTTTTCAAATATTTTGTATAGAAACTCTAGATGCTAAGTATCTTAGAGAAAGTTCAGAAAATGAAAACCTGTGCCTTGTAACATAAAAAGTATAAGAATTAACTTAGGATAGATAAACATTTAGTTCTTTTAATAAAATTGTAATTAAAAAATCAAATCGTAATTGATAGTATCTCTTTATAATGTACCAACGGGCATGATCTCAAATAGAGAACCTAGCATCCTCTAATTGGCTTGTCCTTAAGATAAAATTATTTCATAGTTGATGTCTGTGACCCTTGCCTTTACGTACCATGTCTACATTCATAATAATCAGTCATATATACTTCCTATGTCTAATACGCTAAGTTTTGAAAGAAATTCCGATTAATTATTCGGATATATGTATAAAAATAGCTCATTAATGAATTTTTATAAGTTGTGTGACCTTGATTTGTCATATGAGTATTTTCGAATTTAATCAGTCATAGGTTTACAGGCACAGAGGTTATGATAGCATAAGGCGGGCTGTTCAGTGTCGATATATCTACTATCCCCAAGCTGTAAAATTTAGGATTAGTTGATCCATATGGAATATGCAACAATCTGGTCTCCAAGGTTTATTGCTGATGTATAGCTGTGGAGATAGTGCAGAAAGGGGAGCTACAAAGTTCCCGCTATAACCTACCTACCAAAGAGAGACTCCAAATCTGAAGTTATATCCCTGGAATAGGAAGGGGGGATATGATCCAGGTCTACAAGATCATTTATGAGCACGACAGACTTAACCCGGACATCTTCTTCCACCTATCTGACACTTCTACAAGGGGACACAGGTTCAAACTTACAAAGCCAAGGTGTAGGACGAACGTTCGAGGGGATTCATTTAGTCTCAGAGTGATTAACGACTGGAACTCTCTTCCTGAGCAGGTAGTCGACGCTCCCACCATTGAAACCTTCAAAATCAGGCTTGATAGACACTGGAAGGAACAGCACTACGTCTCCCATTACTCTAATTGATGTGTAGTCTCTGACATAGAATCTGATGCAACCTCTTGCCCTATTGTCTCCTTGAAATTGAAACTAAATCTGACAAATAATGTGAAGAGTACAATAATGTACTGAGCTGACAAGAAGATAGACCTGGAAGCTCGACTGCTATCCTGCATTCTTCCGGTATTTGCGGTAAAGGTAAAGGTAAACATACTAGACTCTACTCCTAAGTTTGAAGTTCATATCTCTAGTGGTCCGAGAGATATTGCGATAACGAATGAACAGGACATACCTACGGACGGAAGCACATCCCGAAAACATAAATGTTGATTGACCCTCTTACTTAGTCATGAGCTAGTTTTTGATGTATTTTGTACACCTAGTGTAGTGGCAATGGAGTATACAATTCTACTAAGTAGAGGAAGACAATCTGTTTAGATTTTGGAGTAAGTCTATGTGGGTCAAGGGTCACAGAGGTCAACTGGTGACATTCCAGGTATTTGCCTTATACAAGTTATCATGATTTTGAGGTGTAAACTTGGTCATGTATCACCAAAAGAACACTGTATTTTGGAGTATGTACATGTAGGTCAAAGGTGAATTCGCTTATGAATTTCCAGGGGCTGGCATTATATCCTTTCTCCAGAAACCAATCAATATATGAACTTCTAACTTGATGGGAAGAGCATTTGTATGAATTCCCCACAGAAATAAGATGATCTGGTTTGATTTACAGTATGTTGTCAACATTTTGTGAAATCGCAGGTATTCCACTTTTTAAAATTTAAATCAAATCCATCAGAATTTCTCTCATCTTTCCCCTCCCCCTTAGATCTCCAGCCGTGAAAGACTTCAACATTTATCCTCAAAATATTGCCAGCAGTTGGTGCTTAGAGTAGAAGGATGGCTCAAGCAAAAGGGAAAGGACAATACATGTATTTCAATAAAGGAAAACGGACTCGTTATTATACAAGGTCAAGGAATAATAATGAACTGGGTTTCAAGCTGACCTGTCTTGCCGAGCATGTTGATAAACTAGGCAAGTCAAATCAAGATGACCTGCGGCGAATTGGACTTGGTATGAACGCAATGTTTATTATTCATATTTGAAATTATACTTCATTCACATGTCAGTCATGAGTTCTCTATTTAATTTGACTAGACTTGCTCATATGGTGGTAACTAGGGGTGTTTCCATTACCTGCTACCCTGCTACACTTCCAATTTCTGCTATACACCTTTTTCAACTTGGACTCGACCATTTATCCCGTTTCTGTGATTGGCTATTTTGCTCATGAATATATATATCGCCACCTTTCCTGATAAATGTATTTGCATAAGAAGGAATGTAATTTTGTGTGGGTGTATCTGTGTGGCGTATAACGTCACGCGAAAAATACGATACGAATTCGTAGGATTTTTTACTGGCCAAAATCCTTGTCCTGTTAAACGCTTTTCTGTCTCTTTATTCTATATTTATTCATTTTCATCATTATCTGTTAATAATAAGGGCGCGTTAGATGCTTTCGATCGTTCTTAAATGTTGATTTCGGGAACGTACATAGGTACTAAACAAAATACCAAGATTTGTTGTCTGAGAAGCGACAGCGCAGATGAGCAGCGTCACGAGCTCTTCATTTGAAAGTCGTGAGTCAAATCCGAAAACCGAACGGCATTTTTTTCTTCTTCTTGAGTTTGATTTTCTGACAGTCATTGACTGTCATTCACTTATTGAAAAACAGAAAAAAAACAACCTAAAAATCAAGATTTTTTTTTTTCTTAAAGATAATCAGTTGTAGCCTACGCGGCAGATACAAGATTTTCTAGAGAGTTAGCCCTATGGGAACCCACTATTATTTTCAACACCCCCCCCACCCCCCCCAAAAAAAAAAAAAAAAAAAAAAAAAAAAAAAAGAAAGAAATAATATTATTAAAAAAAAAAAATAAAAAAAATAGTTCACCACCATTTCTAACTTTCCAGTGGATTTTTTTTTTTTTTTTTTTGGACACTCAAGTTAAAAAAAAGGTCACAAGTCCACCACATTACGACTTTCTCATAAAAAAGCCTTTATTTATATACTACTAATAATTTATTATTATTGTAATTATTTCACTATCAATTACACTCATATGATAGTAATTATCAACTTTGTTATGACTATCGTATATTTTTTTTTTTCTTTCTTTTGGAGTGCATCAATAATCAATTAATTATGCCCTCGGCTCAAATTCAATTGATGGCTCGAACTGTTCTTTAAACGTGTTGATAACGAGAATAAAAAACAAACATGATATAATTACATATTAGTTGAGCTCCTTGACATTGCATTGCACACTTATAGTTACCTGAGGCCTCATGCATTTTCATCTTTTTACCTCTTTGTAGTCATGAATACAAAATAACTAGGCCTAATAGGCCGAACCCGGTGAATATCCACAGGTGTTTGAAAGAAAAGTTATGTTCGTTGTATGTTCCTTTTTATTTTATATTTTAATGCTTGCTGCAGCAAAATAAAGAAGCGAAAAAAAGGAAAAAAAAAAAAAAAAAAAAAAAAATGCTCCCGAGGAATGTAACTGCATAAACCTTCGCATTGGGCAGACAATGACGCACTGACTGCGTGTCGCTTCTCAGACAACAAACCTTGTATTTGTAGTACAGTACTATATTACGTCTCCCGAAATCAACATTTAAGAACGATCGAAGCATCTAGAGTAAAGACCGGCTTATAATTAACAGATAATGATGAAATGATAAATATAGAATAAAGAGAAGAAAAGCGTTTACAGATCAAGGATTGGCAGATAAAAATCCTACGAGTTTGTATCGTATTTTTCGCGTGACGTTTATCGCCACACAGAGTACAACGCCACAAAATTACATTCCCTCTTTATGCAAATACATTTTATCAGGAAAAAGGTGGCGATATTATATATATTCATGAGCAAAATAGCCAATCACAGAAACGCGGAATAAATGGTCAGTCCAAATTGAAAAAGGTGTATAGCAGAAAATTGGAAGTATAGCAGTGAGTAGCAGGTAATTGGTAAACCCGGTAACTAGTGTGCTTTTGCTCTGGGTTAGGGTTATTGGTTCAATACTCTATAATACTAAACCCGAACTCAAATCGTAGTGCTCCTGAGCGAAAGCAACACAAAGCCTGTTTATGCATGTATATCATAGATTAATTATCAAGCTAGGGATGAAGAGAAATTGAATGATTGAAAACCCTAAAAATTGTTCCATGATTTCTCTTCTCAAATCTTCAAGAAAACCTTTTGGATTTTAAAAAATTTCCCATAATGTGTTGCAATGAATCAAAATATCAAATTGATTAATTAAGAAATCAGCAATTTGTATTACCTACACAATGATGTTCTGAATATTTTTACAAATATTCCTATTGTCTACATTTATCTTTACATTTTTACCAAAGTGTCAGAATTAGATGTTTGCCTTCCATAATAAAAGTGGGATCGATGCGTTTAAAAATTGTTTTTTGAATGATAGAGTATCGTAATTATGCTTTCTCTTCATTTTATGATCTGAGACGATTATAGGCTATACCAAGCCAGCTGAATTGTGGATGGCAAAACGCCTATCTTCACAAAAATACCACTCATTCTTGTTACAATGGCCCATCTGAGGGAAAAGATAAGGGATTTATTTCCTGACCTGTTTGCGCAGTTCAACATCGCTCGTTGCGCCGAACAGGACAGGAACCTCGTAGCGATCACTGCAACCAGTCTCCAGATCTTAAGGAAGAGATCTCTAAAGGAGATTTTTTTCATTCTTACCTGAAATGGACCTTTGAAGCATTGGTAAGATTTCAAGTTGTGCCTTTATCAAGGTTGGATGCTAGCAGAAACAAGATACCAAATTTGAATTCTTCCCCCCCCCCCCCCCAAAAAAAGGTAAAATTTTAATTGGAAGCTTATACACCCAAAAGCCAATTCTTTTCTGTAAACAGTATCGCTGTTTAACATGTTGAAGATGAACTTATTTGCAATAACACTTCATTTCCTTGAGAATTGCCAGGGGGGCGTTTTAACGAAACCGTTCATAAGTTCTAACTTCTTGCTTAAATCGGAGATAGGGAACAATCTTGTCCACAAGCGGGTTCCACGAAGCCCTCTCTGACAAGATCGAGGACAAACGAAGCTGGACTAAATACTTTATGACAGCTCGAACCTGTCATATCTTTTGCGAGAGCGCTATACGTCAATCAAACTCGCATTTAATGGCAAGCGATCGGTTGGGGCAAATTGTATTTGCCGCAACAAATCTTCGAATTTTTCTCATTTTTGTTCATACAAAATGTGTGACAACCTCAGGATTTTGGTTCTTAATATGCAGAAAATATAGTGGTTACGTTACTTGAAGCATTGAGTGCTTTTTATATCCAATAAAGAGAATTCATCTGGTATATAATCCAATCAAGAAATTAATATTGAGTAAATTGCCAAAAGCATTATTTGGCCTAACAATAAAGCTATATAAAGAGGAACTGCTAGAGACTACGTTGTAAGTTAATAATCAATCTATTAGTCCCAAAATAAGTTATTTTTGAATATATTTTTAAAAAATTTCAATGCACTATTGATTTCTTTTTGTCAGCAAACAGGAAAATTTAGGAAAAACCTCAATCAGCTCCATTTTCAGCTAGCATACTTTTATAAATAGTCTGATTACGAAACTATCAAATTAGCGCATCCGGGGGGTACCATCTCATGTTTCTGACGTGGTCTATTAAATTTCGTACGATTGACACCTGGGCAGGTTTCCAACGGTAACGGAATAATGTGAGTGACATTTAGAAGCAACATTTCAGCATTCAAAACAAGTTTATGATCCAATACTTTTAATCTTTATGTACAAAAGAAATGGTTACAATGACAAAAGCTGATGGTTACCTCTTTTAGAAATGAATAATTTTTTTTATAGTGATTCCATTAATTAATGAGATATGATATTCATAATCATAGTTACGGAGTGACGCAAAATGACAAGCATTATTTTGAGTTCAGAAAACATTTTGCTTTTAACAAGACTCTGTGAAAATTAAATGCGCTATCAACAATTTTGAGTTATTGATTGGTTCTATGTATATTCTAGGTATTATAGCCACTTGCATAAAAAAATGGTTTGAATATTTGTTAATTACGACTTAAAAACTTGAAGCCTTTCCGGTTACGAGAGTGACGGTTACGGAGTGACATCTTGTTTTCCCGGTCTTTTTTTGGGAGGAGAAATGCATTATAAAGAAATATTAATAGCCAAAGTTTTGTTGGAGTAGACCTTTCTGACAATTACATTAGCCAAAAATAATTGGCGAAAAAGTGACGAGATATAAGAATTAGAGGCATTAAAAGCCCCATAGTCCCATACGTGCAAATTTGGGTTTGATCAATTACTTAGCGAAGAATACTGAATCGCACATTTTTTTAACTTACATGATTGGTTGTATTGTAAGAAGCCTTTGTGGTAATTTCAGATCCTAATTTGCATTTTCAAAAGGCACAGGGCACATTAAATTTCAGCTCCATGTCCTGTTTTGCTTGGAACTGCCCACCCTTCTAAATATATGCAGTAAGGAACATTGTGCGTTTTAATACACATTATATAAATTATACATAATTTTATGAGTTTCATGTTATTGACCGATTTTATTCAGTTCAATTTTCGATAATATTGAAAATTTTGCTAAACCACAATTTCTAAATAATTAGCGAAACCGTGATTAAGGCTAATACTCGATGACATCATCTCGCGATAATATCGGTATAACAAAATTGTCTAGCTTGGAAGAAGTTCGTGTAACCGACTTAGTAAGATTGGAGCTACTACTGTATTCGCTGTTAATTTCGCGCGATTAATTTTTCGTGCTTAGAGGCCGCAAAACCATATTTTGCGGGTTCTTAAATTCGCGCTGAATGTATGTACAAAGCAATTACCCCATTCAAAGCATGCATAAGAAATCATGCTCATATATTCGCGGGTTTTTAAATTCGCGCCGTACGATCTTTACGCGAAATCCGCGAAAAATAATGTACCGCGAATATTTCCACGTTTACAGTACGTGGTTGGCGGATAAAGATATGACTAACTTGTCTGTGGTTTCGTGAAACGCCCCCCTGCCCTAGAATTCTAAGACTAGTCTTCATCGTGTCAAGAAAATGTATCCTTGTTCATCATTAAAATTGTCTACCTCCTTGTTTTGTAAAGTTTGTGTAGTGATTAAAACAAAGGAACCAAACATTACGATAATATTCCTTTTACATAATCAAGAAAAATTACCTTGAATAGGTAAGCTTTCGGTGCTGGATACCTTGACGTTACTATCAACTTTAATAGATCGAAGGAACCACACAGAAAAACTGTAGAGGTCTAATCAAACTTCTCTATTTATTAATGACTTTCTGTTGTATCACATTAAATTTAATACAGTCAACCTTGCCTAAGTCGAATCTGTTGGGACTGAAGACTAAAATACTAAAAAAAAGTTGACATGAAATCAGTCATGGGCCCTTGACTTTGTCCACTTTAAATTAGCCAAGGTTGACTATACTTATTACCATGTGATTTCATATCCAGTTCCCCCCGCCCCCCCGACAAAAAAAAAAAATTGCTTAGCACGCCACTGATAAGATGAGTTATTTATCTTTCTGCATGCTAAATAGTAACCTATTTTATGTTTTGTTTCATTAGACCTGTCCCACTTGTGGTTGTGTTGTGGATTCTTAGACGAGTGTCTGGTATGCCAGTCAGAAAGCAGAAAGCCTTCCAAATAAGGCCTTCACAAGCAGAAAGTCCTACAAACAAGCTTCACAAGCAGAAACTACAATAAGCCGACGCATGCAGAAGCCATCAAATAAGCCTTCAAAAACAGAAAGCCTTCCTGAGGTTCAGCCTCTGAAAAGAAGGTATGTAGATATTTATTGTATTTTGTTGGAGTATCAAAGGGCTGAGGAGTAATTCTCTCCGGGGTTGTGGTAATTTTCTTGTTTGATTGATTTTAAGATTCTGCCTTCAAAGGTTGTACAATAATTTGTTGGTTTCGTGATGGAAAAGTGACAGACTACAATTCATTAACCCGTTTGGGGACTGAGCCCGAATATATTCGGCTGAGGTCTATGGGAAATGTGTGTTATAGCCAAATCAGCTCGTCTTCAACAGGTTAAAGTGACATAAATGAAATAATTAAAACACATCATGTATCGGCAATTAAGGTTGAGCCTTGTATTCACTTTGAATAAATGATGAATCAAGCAAAAATATCTGTTATGTATGTGGGGGACCTTTTGACACAAAGGGTGGTTGGACAAATGGCTTGGTTGGAAATGTGGCAGGTTAGATTACACGGTACAATTGAAGATGCTAGTAGATACTAGATGTTCATGTGTTACATTTTGGCCCTCTGTTACATTTATGTAACAATGTGTCGTGTTCATCCAAGCGTAAAGACATACCACACAAAAATGGTAGCCAAAAGAATGCGGGAGGAGTTACTCTTCGGAATTGTAAAATAAGTGAGATGCTAGTACTAGAGTTCGTGATTTACATTTTTATCCTCTGTTTTCAAAAATGATTTGATGTAACATAGGAACATCTAGTACTAGCATCTTCAATTTGTCTAAAGGGCCCCCTGTCGCGCACCCCTGCCATTAACAGTTAAGCTTAAATTGAAAGCTATACCTAATGGTTTCTACTCTTCCTTTTTTTATGTGGACTTTTTTCAACTCAATCTCTCAACATTTTTACATGGATATTGCAAGGGGAATTGTCAAATCTCATTTTTAATTTTGCAGGCTGATGACAGAAACCAGACTGTTCGGAGATCATCTCTAGCTTCAAACCAGACAATATTTCCTTTGTGAGATTTCGAAGCAGTAACCTACTCTCCGACCGACTTCGACGACGATGTTTAACGCGAGTGGGCCAGATCAAAGACCATTCCTGTTCATCATTTCAGGGCGAAAGCTGTGAATGGACTCCACTTTTACTTGGGCCATCTTGGGTACGATCCTCAGGCTGGGTTCATAGAGGACAGTGCTTATACAGCAGCTTCAGGACAGTGTGATGCCATCTGCTTTCCAGACTTTAGTACCTACCACGTGCTTCCATGGAGTAAGAGAACCGCTCGTATCTTGATTGAGCCGACATACAAGGGAAAGTTGGTTGAGGCCCACCCAAGGGTAGTCGCAAGGAGGCAACTGGATAAGCTAAAGGAGATTGGATACTCTCTCCTGTCAGCGCACGAGCATGAGTTCTATCTGGTGGACAAAGAAACTCGGAAGACCATTGATGATGCTGTCAACATCAGATCTACGATTCGCCTGGCAGCCTTCGAAGATATAATTTATACTTTTCTGGATGGGTTAGATGGTGCAGGAGTCAATGTTGAATGTGCAGAGACGGAGTATGGCCCTGGTCAGATAGAGATCTCCTACAGACCTGCCTTTGGGATCCGAGCGGCAGACAATGCCCATACGTATAGGACAGGAATCAAGGAGATGGCTATTAAGAATGGCTTCATGGCCACATTCATGTCCAAGCCATTCCCTGACAGGAGCGGATCAGCTTGCCACTTCTGCCATTCCCTGTGGGATGTTGAAGGTAAGACGCCTCTTCTATATGACGCCGACAGCCCTACAGGTCTCACAGAGATTGGCCAACATTGGATTGCAGGCTTGCTGGAGCACATTGCGGCTATCGCTCTTCTAATGGGACCAACCATTAATTGCCTCAAGCGATACTTGCCCAACTCCTTTGCTCCATCAAATGCAACCTGGGGCATAGACAATCGCACCTGTGCTGTTAGAGTGAAACTCAACGGACAAAGAGGCACCTACTTTGAGAATCGTCTTGGGGCCAGTGGGTGCAACCCTTACATTGCCTTAGCTGCTACTGTTGCTGCAGGAATGGACGGTATCAACAAGAAACTCCCATTGCCTCCCTGTGTTAAAGAGAAGGACAATGCGTACAACCCAGAGCACATCCCAGCCGGCACAGCTAATGTACCAACTAACATGAAGGATGCTATGGAAGCACTCCGAGCCGATGATGTCATCACTGCAGCCCTGGGAGAAGAATTCATTGAATGCTTCTTGGCTGCAAAGCGACATGAGATTATTCTACAAGAGAAGAATGAGGACAATTGGGAGCACAATCTGTTCTTTGAATACCTGTAGCCCTTAATACAATGTAGAAAGCAGAGCACATCCCACCCAGCACAGCAAATGTAACATGAAGGATGCTAGTTAGTGAAAATAATCTGTTTCTTTGAATACTTGTAGCTCCTATGATTGTATAATATCAATCTATGTGTATCTCATACATGTACTCATACATTGTACCTCATTCCTCCAGATGTAAATCACTTTAAAGGCTAAATCCACCCTACATGTAATATTGCATTTTCTGAGTATTTCCCATATAAATTTATTGTAAAAAAAACCCTCCAAAGTATGTCTGATTTCTTATTGGTTAAATGAGTGTTTTAATTTGTGTTAATCTGTAAACAACTCAATCATATTTACTGTGCAAATCCAGATTTAAACATGTGATTAAACACTCACCATTTGTTTTGGGTTTCCTGCACATGACCATATTGAGCATGGATACAAGGTGTCGTTATGACAAGGCAGTTATTCCAATCCGAGTACCATTTTTTCAGTTGTGCCTATTCAGTGAGATTTTGTAATAATAATATTCTGTTGGCTTGGTCCCAAGCAGCTGTTTTTAACCCGTTGTATACTGAGCCCACATTTTTATGCGGGGTGGTGAAATAGAGACTACCCCTCTTTTTGACCATTTATTTCGCTTATTATTGCATTAAGGCACAAAATAATGAATGATTCCAACGATTAGATATTGGTGATTGAATGGCTATCTTTGTTTCACTTTCAAATTCAAATGATTTTTGGAACGATGATTAACAAACATGCCTCATTGGTCTTTGTAAAAATAATCTCAGTCTTCAACGGGTTAATATGAGTAAACTGCAGTTGTTAACTAGTCTTATACCTGGAGGGCATTTCATCAAAGGACTTGTCGGACATTCTATCTGACAAATTTGCTCTCAGCCAATCAGATGCAAGAATTTCAGTAGCTTATAACAGTTTGTCGGATAAAACGTCCGACAAGTCCTTTCATGAAACACCCCCCTGTAGGCCTATACAGCTTTGGAAATAATTTTTAGACCACTTTCTTACTAATGCTTCCATCCGGTTTGGTCTAATTATTATCTACCAAGCTGTATTATACATAAGTTATCCACTCAAACTTTCGAGGATCACAGGATATCTAAATGACAGTGTTAGATTTCATAATTATATTTTTTATTTCAGCTATCATCATTCACTTTAAAAATATTTCATGAACTCGCCTAAACTTTGCATTCCTTGTTATGAAAAATTTAAAAACAGATGAAGACATGAAATCAAAGCTTTTCTAAATGGTTACAGTATATGTTTAAGAAAAAGAAATTTGATATTTATTTCACTTGAATTGATTTTAATTCAAAAGATTACATACATGTACCTCTGTTCATATCTTTATGTAAACTAAGCTTGCCCATAGAATGATATCATGTATATTCCAAAGTATTATTATTGTTTGTTTGTTTGTTTTAGGGGGGGGGGGGGGGGGGCTCTATCCGAAAAGAAGAATACAGAATTATCTCTATGTGGAACTTGCTCACCTGACTTTGTTGATAAGTGGAGTAGTAGGCCTACTGTCTCCGCTTGTTCCATTTTGATAAATAATTTGATATTCAATATCAGTTAATATTATAATGAGGAGACAATTTTTTGATTACTTGTATGTTTTATTTATAGAATTCAAGGTGAGATGCCTAAACCGCCAGTGACCGCCCCTCAACTTACTCACTAAACCACCCCAAACCGCCCCTGTCTTAAGCACACTATAGTCAAGATAGTATCAAAAATATGTGATGAAACATGCCCATATTTGTTGTGGATTATCCATTGGATGTGTGCTGTCCGATTCTGCATAAAAAAGTATGTTTTAAGAGCAATTCTTATGCTTATTGTAAAAGGTTAAGGAAAATCTGATTGTAACACAGCATAACCCTTTCTGATAGTGAGTAAACTAACACTATTCACAGAGTGTCTAAGTGCTAAAGGGTTAAGCAACTTGTCTACCTATATTGTAATTCTGAAACAGGTTTCTAAAATTTAGTTAAATTCTAGTACAAATGTGTGAAAAAAAAGCAATTGACCAAGCACGAACTGTGATTTGTGACTAATTTCAGTATGAGAGCTCATATTCATTGTGCCATGTTCATTGTCTGTGGATTAATTCAATTCTGTTTCAGTTTGAATATCTGTATATCGTCGGCTGAGAACCAGAAGGGCGCTATTACAGATCAAAGATGTTCTGTTGAGAACCAGAAGGGCGCTATTTACATTGACTTTGTACAGCAATAGCGCCATTCTGGTTCTCAACGGAACATCTTTAAGATGCAATAACGCCCTTCTGGCTCTCAACAGAAGATATTATCAGCTGAGATGCAGAGAGCAAAATTGGTGCTAACTTGCATTACAGTTCAGTCTACTCCCATTATACAGTTACAGTTACATGCAACAAGTTAAAGGGGAATCCAACCCAAGGAGATAATCAACCTTACAGGAAAGAGGCAAATGAGAGGAGCAATCTAAAAAAAGTTTCATCAAAATCGGTTATAAAATAAGAGAGTTATGGAAGTTTGAAAAGTCTAGTTGTTCCTTGTATGGGGACCCTCAAATTGGCATCACCGGCTTCAAAATGGCTGATTTTATGGACAACTTTCCATTCGTTTTGTACACAAATTTTCAGATTTTCCCCATTTTCTTTCGAAATATATCTTACCTCCTTCTGAGCTCAAAATATGTCATGGAAAAATATATTTCACACAATTTGCCTTTTTCCTGTAAGGTTGATTTTCTCCTTGGGTTGGATTAATTTGGTCCTGAGCACCTCATTATAATGGGAGTGTACTGTATTGCCTTTTTGTCTTTTCTTTCAGGTGATAGGCCTACCATCATTATGTGTGTTTTTTTTTTATGAATAACAGTAAAAGGTTAAAGGGACTATTCGATAAATACAAATGAGAGTGGGACAGTGTGAGAATATATTCACTTGAATATGTATGGTACTTCAAATTGATTGGAAATGTTTTATACCGATTTGTATGCCCCTGATACACATCATGTTTTTGGGTTGTCTGTCTGTCCGTATGTCTCTTTCATCTGTTATCACAATATCTCAAAAACTGTGAGAGATATGAACTATAAACTTGATAGTATGTATCATGGTTATAAGATGATCTGGTTAAGTTTTGTTGAAAGTTGATCATAGATGTTAAATTATGGAACTCTAGTAATTGGCGTCGTTAAATCTCAAGATCCATGTGAGATATCAACTTCAAACATATTGACAGTATTTATCACCATTAGGTAGACGACCGGATTATATTTTAAAGGAATAGATCAATGGTCATTGGCCTCTTCATCGAGATGCCTCAAGAAATATCTGAGTTTTAAGGAATATGATCTTTCTATATTTTTTTTAGTTTGAAGGTGAAGGGTCAAAGAGATCAATAATATTTAGGAAATTTCAGGGGGGCATTTCATGAAAGGACTCGTCAGACGTTTTATCCGACAAATTTGCTCTCAGCCAATCAGATGCAAGCATTTCAGTAGCTTATAACAGTTTGTCGGATAAAACGTCCGACAAGTCATTTCATGAAATGCCCCCCAGGTATATTAGCTTTGATATCATGATATTTTGAAAGCCTACGGATATCAACGTAGGAAGATTGTCTGATCACCTTTTTTAGTCCTCAGGTCAAGGGTCGCAGATCAACTTTATGGCCCGAATTCACAAACGTGGTTTAGTTAGTCCATGGTCTAAATCAATTGTTTAAACCACGGATTTAGACCATGGTCTAAATTTTTGTATTCACAAACCACCTGATTTAGACCATGGACTAACTAAACCACGTTTGTGAATTCAGGCCCTTAAGTTTAGTTTTTAGGAGAAGGCATGGGTCCATAGGAGATAGATGCAGTCGCTTTTCCCTTGTTTGTTTTGTTTCAGTAATATGTTTGTTGTTGTAATGCTTTGAAAGCATTTAGAAAATTGGAGCATAGTAAATTTTTGATAAAATTATGCGGAAGTTCTTCATTTGTGTGTTGTTTTGTGAATCAATAGATTGAGATGCGGTGATCTAGAAGAAATGAAATCTGAGATAAAGAGTGAGATTGAGGAATATATGAATTTAAAAGAATCAAAGAGAGGTAGAATGAAGGCGAGAACGAGTGCGATAGTGATAAAGAGAAAGAGAAAGTATAAGGGTCAAATAGAAGGATAATAAAGGAGGAAACCAGTGAAAAATAAATGGAAGAAAAAAAATCAAGAATCGAAGAGAAGTAGAATGAAGGAGAAAGTGAGATAAGAATCGAAGAGAGAGAGAAGGAAGGAGAGAGAGATAGAGATAAATAGAAAGTACAAGAGAAGTAGAATGAAGGAGTGAGATAACGTAGTGAACAGAGAAAGTATACACAAGAGTCAACGACAGAAAGAGTGAGATACTGTAGGGGAAAAAAATGTTAAAGAGAGGAGTGCGATATTAATAATTATAGTGATAAAGGAAAAGTTCAAGAATCGAAGACGGGTAGAATGAAGGAGAGGCAGAGTGAGATGTATACAGTGATACCAAGAATCAAAGGGGTTGAATGAAAGAGATTGATAAAAAATAAGTACAAGAATTGAAGACGATTGAGAGGCAGAATGATAGTGAGATACATGAAGTTATGAACAGAAAATCAGAGAGATGATAGCGATCAAAAAGTGGCAAAACGATGAGAGAAAGCGACAAGAGAAGATGATCAAAAAGACCATCTATTAGGTCTACTTATCTTTTAAAAGAGCAGTCTTTCCAGAAATATAGTTGCTATTATCATTACATGTATTTTTTAGTTTAAATTCTCTGCATTGACATCACTTGCTCGTTAGACTCTTTCAAAGTACTTTACATCAGAGATTGCTATTTTACTCAAAAGAATAGAAATCATATTACCCACGTTTTCGATAGGGCCTATATTATCAGACAAACATTATTTTGAAACACGCCTTTATGAAATAGATGCAATAAACTGAACTTACAGTATCAAGCATTTGATTTGTTGAAGAGAAACTTGCAGGTGACTTAGCAAACTTGAAACTTTAAATATTTATGTTTGTTATCCTATCATAGATTTGCGAAACCTTCACTATGTATTGGTGGTATCTCACTTCGCGGAGACGGATTTGGGACGCTTTTGAGACTGTTTTGCGCCGCGGAGACGTCTCCGAGATGTACCCGCGACGGGAAAAAAAAAACTATCAGAGATGTCTCCGATACTCTTTTTCCGTCTCCGCGACAGAAAAAACAAGTATTAGAGACGTCTCCGTGACGGAAAACATGTATCGGAAACGTCTGTCTCAGTTCCGCGACTAGTTTCAAAACCGTCACAAAGTAGTCCCAAATCCAAAGTGAGATACCATCATGTTTCTCTTACTTGTGTTGCTTTGTTTTATCGAAACCAATCATTTGGACTTCGGAGTGAACTTTCCTTTCAACCGTTTAGCTTTTGAATACAACAGTAATCATCATAACAAAGTGAAATGAAGACGTCGAAAATAAATAAGTGGGACCAGAACACATTGTTAGTTTATTTTGGTAAAGATACGCAAATTGACCATGTAATGACATCATAACTGCACGTTATCTTTTATTAATTCAATCTTTCCTAAACAAGTGGTAATTTGTGTGAGACGTAAAATAATTCAAAGAAAATTAATAAAACTTCTTCGTTACTGAACAGAGATGGATCAGATAATTAAAAAGAAAATCAACAACCCTCACGACATTGTGAGAAAAAGTACTTATTTTTACGAATAGTAATGATGAACTTTTTTTCCTTTTCAAATAATTATAAACCTTCAACTCCAAATGGTAACAGTGAACTGTCTAAAATGAGTATTTCCCTTTTCTTAATCATAAATCATGTCTCATATATAATGTCGGACATGACTATATATAATTGGAATTAAAAATATGTTATGAAAATGATAATAGTACATCGTATAATTTGTATTATATGAAACATTTCTAAATCAAACACTAATGATTTGGAGGTATAATAAACTCATTTCTATGCACAGAACAGAATATTGATGCTCACTGATAGAGTTAATGCGCAAAATTATTTAAAAAAAAAACTTTTTTAGACGACGTATTGGTCCAAATTTTGAGATTTCTTGATACGCTTTTGAATCGGCTTGCTGCCCTCTTAGTCATTTGCTTGATCAGGAGTTAGTCGAGCGATAAGCATCAGCGTACAACCCAGATTCAAATCCCCGGAACGTCTTTCGGATGATGACCTACAAGGTCAATCCCTGACGTAAATAATTAGGCCTATATGATTGATACTCGTCTGTCAACAGCCAATGAACTAACAATGATGAATATGCCTGACATATCATTAGGCCTATTGCAATAAAATATGATGAAAAAATAGCTGGTATATTTTTATGATATAAAACATTTCTAAACTAAAAATGAATAATTTGACGGTATAAATTGATCCAGTTAAATCTACAGAAGTTGGATGCAATTTGACGATTGAATTGTCATGTTTCTCCTTCCTGATCCGTAAATAAATTGCTAAAATGTAATTTTCAGACAAAGGTATGGATTTGTGAAATAAAATTCTGACAGATATCTTAGAGAATCTACACCTCACCTATGTGGGTGTGACGCCACTAGACGCCCCTAGACACAATATAAATATGATATTATTATGTTGTAATTAAATTTTCCGCCAATATATCCAATGTGTTCAAATCAGAACCTTTTAATACTTAACAAATTACCTTATCATTCGTGAAGCTAAAATATGGCCCCATTTCAATCTTTTGTCAAAATGAATCAACTAATTATGTAAAGAACAAATCATAGACAAATATCCTCAACAAAACATTTTCTGTCACAAAGAAATTTTAGATACGATTCTCCAATCATGCTGATTAAAGAGTTGAGATTTATTCATCTCCTTCCGCATTGACTTTCTTCTCTTCACAAGCAGCACCCTCCTCATCGTTAGCACAATCTGGTTGGGGCTCGATGACCTCCACCTCGATATTATGACACGTTGTCGTATTGGTACTGGTCTTGACGAGTCCCTCAATGACGAGGACACCGTGGGGGTGCAGCGTCGACTTCAGGCTGTCAACGGCGACGTTGTTGGGTAGGGTTAGGACGTGGCGGAGAATACGACTTGTGTGGATTCGAGTATCACGATGATCGTGTCGGAACTCGACGTGGAGATCCTTGTCGTCGATTAATTGGACGTTGATGACGACGTCGTCTGGTTGAAAGCCCGGTTTGAGAGAAATGGCGGCGTGGAATTTCGTTGGGTCGGTTCCGAAGCTGACGCTACCGCAGTGTTGCTCATGATGGACCTCAGGAAAATGGACATGGTGTTGATTGTGGGGATGATGACCACTTGCATGATCATGATGATGATGATGGTGGGATGCTGCTGCACCATCTGGTGAATCATGATCGACGGCATCGACGTGATGGGATTCATGATGAGGGTGATCGTGGTGGGGTTCATGATGATGCTGACCGTGGAGAGCACCGTGGCGATGTAAGCCGTTATGGGGATGGGTCGTATGCTGGTCAGCATGGCTCCTGGTGAACATTTCATCGAAATGACTCCCATCTTTTGGAAAGTGGTGGTGATGAGAATGGATGTGGTGGTGGTAGAACTCTTCGAAGGGTTCCATCCGATAGACACCAGGATGATAATAAGGGTGGTAGTAGTGTCGCAGGCTGGAATCATGATGGGCGTCAGCACCAACTCCCCAGGGATGGAGATGATGATAGGGATAGCTATGAGTGTAACCATGACGATGGTGATATTCAAGAGGAGAATGATGCCTAATTGGATAAAGTATGTCATGAGATGCACGATGGTGAGGATAATGAAGATTTGCTGAGTGATGAGGATAAGTAGCATGGGGATTGTGCCCGACATGCCCAAAAGTAGATGGAGTGGTATAAGGAACCCGGTAGTAAGGATGAAGATGATGATGGTCCGAAGGATGTCCTGGTGGATGTATGGATGTCGGATGATGCAGGTGGCTAGCCCCTCCCTCATGCTCTGCTGCAGCATGCCCATGCAGATCTGATTTATAATGGGCGTGGCCGGTTGGGCTGGCATCTGCGTGCAACGGGTGTGCATCATGATGGTAACTTGCAGTCAGTGGTGGAGGGTGGTGGTGCTGCTGGGTTTGAGCTTCTGGAGGTGCATGGTGTGTGACATGGATAACTGGATGATTGGACGATGGATGATGGTGACCGAGATGATGGTCGCTGGGAGGTTGATCATGATGAGGTGCCACGTTGCCATGGGGATGGACAGCTTCAGGTGAGTAATGCTGAGGAGGAACAGAGTGGACTGGCGCGTCATGGTGTGGATGGATATGAATCACCGTTGGGTGGTGGCGATCAGGTACAACACGATGCTGGAACATACTCAACTCGCCTTCTGGAATGGGATGTGGATCATGGTGTGGCGAAACATGCCTTAGAACTCCAGGATGTGATCCCTGGCCATGTCCGACGGGATGAAGAACAGATGGAACACCTTGATGATCATTGTGACTGACTCCTCCAGTTGCTCCGGAATGGTGATCACGAGCTTGGTGGTCGTGGCTCCCTTCGTGATGAGGAGAACCAAGTCCATGTTGACCGTTGGCCACGTAGCCTGGGTCACGGCGAGAGGTTGGTATCCAGCGTTGAGGCATAATAACTGTTAATGTAGAAGTTTTCTCCTCGGGGAACGGTTGCTCAAGTTTGGCAGAAACAGAAAGCATAATGTCTTTTATACAATTTTTTTCTGTCGTTGGAAAGTGGGAGAGCAGAGGAACTGATGGTAACTAATGGAAGCAACGATGCATTAAGGAGGAAAAAAAGGAGATGGATGACATAAATGTTGACACTGATGTTGATTATTGTTCTGCTGACATTGACAGATATATAGAGGTGAAATATAACACCATCAAAAGTATGAAAACCTATATAGAAAGTCCAGAGTATATAAATCATCAAAATAAACCTCACATAAAAACAAGACCCTGACAGTGTGATATCTGTCTCATATTCGTTGATCGATTAGCCAAGAAAGGAATGTGCACTTCATGTCTTGATGATTATTGTGCGGGCACATCATTGACATTTTGATCGATTGTTTTTGGATTTCTGATTTTTAGTTGCAGACCGCGGTTGTCGGTTTTGAGGGGCGTTTTGTTTTTTTTGTTTTTTTTAATGTTTTTTTGTTTGTTTGTTTTTTAAGGTGGGGGGGGGGGGGGGCTTGACGTAGGCCCTAATTTAATCACGTGGAGTGTAAAAAAAAAAATCGGGAAATACCTGCACCCCGGCTCCATGGCACCTGAACAAGAACCAAGAAGGGGGAGCAGAGGCGGCGGAACCGGGGCCAGGGGGAGGCATGCACCCTATAAAACGTGTCCCTTTTCATCACTAAAAGTAACCCTTTTCTTATTTACAAAGGGGTCTTTTACACTAAAATCAGGCCTTTCAGACTTCTTAAAAGTCCAATGGGCAATTTATTTTTGAAAAAGGGGCACTCTCGATACGTAGAAATACCCCTTTTGTCTTCATTATATCTTTACCAATTGAAAAAGGTTCGCTCGATCGCCAAGCGACATCGCATTATTAATAACATTTAAATAAGAATACAGAGCAAAATGAATGGAACGAATAACTCATATGGAGAAATATTAGAGGTATATACTCAATAACTTTTCCCTAGCAGACACTTTTTTACCCGTTTCGATACACCAAGTTCTGTATCACCAAGGTCGATCCTTGCTCACACAGACACACTCGTACACACAGGCCATTAACGTGCAGTCTATGGAAACGCATCCGTGGCTATACCAGAAGAAGTCATTTTTACAAAACCAGGCATTGGCATATTATCACTTCATCCAACAAAATGACTTTTATATTTTCGGTGAGAGCTATTCACACCAACACATGGTATGCGAAATGGCCCTATAAATCATATTGTTGTGACCTCAAGACTCAATTTAGTGAAGTGATGTCTGACCAATATCAAGAAAATTCTCCCTTTCAATGGGAAAAGGTTAATAACACTGCTGTCTCTCTTTTTGAGACGAGATGGCATATGTGTTTTTAAAAGCATGCTATAAAAAAGTATAACCAAGTTAAAGGATATATCTAAAGATTATGTTTCCATCCGAAATGAGCGCAAAATATCATTTTGTTTTAAAGGCACAGTCATATTTGTTGCTTAGGACCTCAAACTGAGAGACGTTTTCCCGTGCTTAAGGGCGCGGTGCGAACTCCGCTGCGTATTTGGGTCACATTGTTCTATATGCTCTATCTTTTGGAGCAAATATTTCGAAAAATTGCCCTTATTGTGGCGGTATGGCGAGGGCTTGCTTGTCCTACAGTCCCTAACTTAATTCTCTGTATTTTCTAATGTGTATATAATAAAGATCATTATGAAACAAGTAAATTAATGTAGGCCTACATGTATTTCAAATCAAGGCAATAACTATCTCACACTGTGCTTCAATTTACTCTGACCTATTAAAAGGGGCACATTTAACCATAAAAAGTGCCTCTTTGTTTTTTACTCCTATATTCTTAAAATCCCAAAAATTTCCCGCTCGGTAATAACGAGCAAAATAATTTTCCATTCGGACGGTATTCGATCTTGTCACTACCGAGTGAGTCAGAAAAAACTACACACGTCACCTACATGTGTAGATAAATGTCAATAAAAGAAAACCAATTAGTGAACCCCAAATTTTTGAAAAGGATAATTCTTCCCGCATCTTTTGGTAACAATTTTGCGTGTTCCGTCTTTACCTTGGATAAACGCGACGCTTGTTTGCGAAACATGTCAATTTCGAAATTATGCAAGTGAGTGGGATATAACTGTAACGTTGTGCCGAGTGTTAGTCTCAACCTGGCAGAAGGGAGCATTAAACGATGTTATAATATCCTAACAGGGTGTAGGTAGAGTCATATAGTTAGAGATGCCTAATAACTTGCACTGGCTCGGGCCTCTCAGTCCTCACGTGTACTTGTCTTTTCTCAGTCTCTCTCGATAGTTCCCCTCGTACCTACTTTATAGATGCAGGGTGTCGCTCATCCTTCTCATCATACTCTCATATCACTATCCCTATACTAACATGTCTTCGTATGTACTCCACGTGCTAGCTCTCACCCCAGCACTATATACATTAAGAAGGAGCTGGTTGTCAGACATGTACCATTTAGTGGTATTCGTTCACTTTTAATAGGTTGTATATTATTCTATATACAGGCTTATGTGGTGCTGTGATGTTGCAATGCCTTACTCTACAGCCCTATCTCTATATAGTGCATCGCCCTATATATATATCCCTACTCTACACAGTGCATGGAGTATTCATCCTATATATCCCTATTCTACATGGGGGGTTTTCCCTAGTATCCCGGCAGGGTGGATGCCAGCCGCTCTGGCATATCGTGTCCCCTTGCCATATCTACCCATACCTAACATAACAGGGTGTATGCTATAACACGGTATAGCATGCTTTCCCCTGTCCTAGTTGGTAACCCGACAGGGTGTATGCTATAACACGGTATAGCAAGCTTTTCCCCTGTCCTAGTGGGTAACCCGACAGGGTGTATGCTATAACACGGTATAGCAAGTTTTCCCCTGTCCTAACCTAGGCATGGTAGGCTACTAGCGGGGTGTATGTACTAGAACACGGCCAGTACCTTGTTTCCCCCGCCCTACAACTGAAACGAATGAAGGTTCGTCGCTCCTATTTATACAGTTCTGAGCTGTGACGTCAGAGCATCTGACAGGTTGCTTTAACCCTCTTTCATCTGAACTATTATCTATGACTTTATATTGTATCATATATGTGTAAACTGTCAAGGTTCCAACAGGTTAAATATTGGTGCCTTTCCCCCAAACAGTTGGTTTCGATCTTCTAGCTCTGGAATGTTAATGGGTTTTAGGGTGTCTCAACATTCTATAGGGTGTCTCAACTTGCAATTGAGTTGTGTGCGAATAATTCCCCATTGAAAATGTACAGAGAAAAATATCCCCCATTCACCCTACAGTATAAAACTAGAGGTTTAAAGAGACATTCCCCACCTTAAAGTTGCATTCCCATTTTTGCCACATAACATTGAAACAACTAAAGCGGACAAAAAAGCAACTCCGTCGTGAATAAAATAGCATAACTTTTTAAGGAAAATGTTTTGAGTCAAATAACTCGGCAAGGGTGTTGTTATAGTTATCGACTAGATTCTGTGTACAAATTAAATTGATTCGTCAAGTAATCCCCGAATAAGTACGCATCAAAGAGTAAATTGTCATTGATAGACCTATATACAAAGGCCTCTTAATACTTTTGAAAAATGATTATTTTGTCTTTGAAGTGTGCCCACTCATACCTGACTCTACAGAGGCTCATTTTCACACATAATGTAGTCAATATCTGTAACAACACCACTACCAAGTTATTGAGCGCAAGACTTTTCATTAAAGTTATGCTATTTAAATCAGGATGGAGTTGCTTTTTTTAAAAAGGTTTTTCTTGTTTTGGTTTTACTCCCACTTTTGCACAATTCGAAATTTACATGCTCACAAACAATGCCGCCGTGTTTATCCAATCGTACAGATGTATATGTATAATAATTTGGGGTTTATAAATTGGTTTTATTTTTATTGACATTTTTCTAGGTGTCTAGTTTTTTTCTGACTCACTCGGTATATACGGATAAAGAGGTTGGAGGAAATACTTCCTACTTCAGACAAAAGGGCGTTGTCAACAATCAGAAACGCTGGTGAAGTTGTGTGCGGACTAGGGGGGGGGGGCTTTTTGCGCTCTTCACACCCATCCCCACCCCCCTCCACACACAAACACATACACTCAGGGGGTCAACCATGCATCTGGATTCTTAGAGATATGTCTTTTGGAAGGGAAGCCGCGTCAATTTATTACAGTTTTGTTTGTGTTTTTTTTAAAACCATATTCGGCCGGGACCCTATTTCAGGATTGTTGTTGAAGAATTTGAAAACTATCCCTAATTAAAAAAAAATGTTCGGGGGAAAAAAACCCCGATTATACACGATAAACATGAATATTTCAAGTACAATCTTGAAATAGGATGGTTACAAAAAAACGTTTACAGCTCGTTGTTCCGAACAAATAAATTCCCTATACCTGGATGTTCGTTTGTCCAAACATGAAATAGGGTTCGTTCTTCGAACATTTGATGCATTGGTCCGAAGGTTCATTTGTCCGAAAATGAAATCGGGTTCATGGTTCCGAAGGTTGGTCCGAAGGTTCATTCATCGGAAAATGAAATAGGGTTTATTCATCCCAGAATGAGATAGGTTTCATTCGTACGAAAATGAAATAAGGTTCATTCGTCCGAAAATTAAATAAGGTTCGTAAATCTGAAACCGGAATAATAATCATAGCAATTTAATTTTTTTTTACATGATGTAACATACCTTAATTTTATAATATTTGATTTAGGATAAAGATTTTATGAGAATTAAAAAAATCAGGAAACAAAAATGATAGGCTTACAATGTAAAGGCCTCGTATAGGCCTACATATCTTAAAGGATTTGTGGACGTAAGATTTTATATACCTCAGATAACGCATTTTCCTTCTAGAAGCCCTCCCCCTGACATTCCCTGCCCTGCACTGCCACTCCCCGGCCCCCCGGCCCCCCCCCCGCCCCCCCCCCCGCCCCGCCCCGCCCCGGCCACGGCCCCGTTCGATCCCTAATATATCGATAGCTCGTTCGATCCCGAACAAGGAAAAATTTTCACAGCTGTTTTTTCTTTGCTGACAAAGCATTATAAACTGGAAATAATTGCTCCCAAATAGGATAATATCAACCAGGTAAGCTCATATATATGTTTTTATGATTCATATTTTCAATCTGTATTTAAAAACCGAATAAATGATTCCTGAAAATGTTATTATCAAACTATTTACGCGACGTCATCCACCGAGATTTTGTCACCTGGTCCCATCGGTAGGTTTCTGTGTCTGTTAAAATTACTTTGTGATGTGTAGTCAACGCACTTTGTCAATCTCAAAGTTTTTGAGTTCAGCTAAAAAGTCTAATGATTCAATAGTTTTATCAAAGTTTAGTCCAATTGTTAAATGTAACATATTCTAAGGAACATATGTAAACAAAATTGTGACAGAAATATTAGTTGAATTTGAGTCGACGATTCACTTGATAATCAGAGTCAGACTCAAAAAAGCAACTGTGCAATGTCTGAGTGTGTCAGAGTCAGACTGTGTCAAATTTTAAAAAACTTAGTTTGAACGATGGGGCATAATGTTTGTGCATGTACTGCAGTAGATATGTGAATATAAAAGTGTCTTTTTGATGATTTCATCATCATGAAGAGACATCTGAAGAAAGCAATGATTCAATTTTTGTCCCCAAAAGTTTTTGTGATCTTCGATAGGTTGGTTGTTGTTTCGTCTCTTCAACAAATTGAGCACACATATCTCATCGCATCTCCCATTAGAGTTGTGTGGACAAAGCTAAGACATGTGGAATTGTGTTATATAGATCTAGATCTATGTATTTTTAAATGATTGAGAATGGGCATGATGATTATTTTTGGTTGTGATCAGTATTGGGTAGATCTATTCATTTATAAACCAACCAGTCAATTTGTACTATTTATCATCAAAAATATTAATAAGCTTTTCTATGCCCTACTCGGCCTTCTTTAATAGAAGCAGGGATGTTAACATACCGTGTGTGGGAATTCCATGAAAATTTAGATTAGAAGAAGGCACGCTAGCAGCACAGCTACGTTGGGACTGTGGCTAAATTTTTTTGTGGAGACTGAATGGCCCGAATTCACAAAGGAGGATTCTGCAAAACCCACGGATCCGTGGATCCGTGGGATTTTTAATCGACGGCTCCACGATCCACCAGTTTATGATTCACCAACAGTTGACCCAAATTATGACGTATTATGACACTGTGGATCTGTGGATTCAGTCAAGTCCGCCTTTGTGAATACCAAATTGAAAATCCTAGGTCCAACCCTAGGTTAAACCCAGGGTTGAAACCATGGATTTTGCAGAATCCACCTTTGTGAATTCGGGCCAATGCGTTCCCATACGGATTTCCGAAAATCGGCGAAAAATTCTTGAGTGTTTTTTATTTTGGATTTTCATGATAGTGAAATCAAATTTATTTAAAACCTATTCTCTGATAAATATAAATACATAGATTAGGAAGGCTTCAATTTAGAGTCAATCTTTTGCTAAAAGTATAAAAATACATCGTGGAGAAAATCCAATGGACCAAGATGCAAAACCTACCCTTAGTCCCACTTTCACTACTAGGTATTATACTTTGTATTGACTTAGTAAAACCTATGAGTGGAAGAAGAGGAATTCCATGAAAATGTCGACTTTTGTTAAAAATAAAAAATTAAATCTTGAGCATTTTTTTGTGTGCACTTGATCTGAACTGTATTGAACAGTATCCAATCTGTCAAATTTTTGGTTATTTTTACCCTTATGGGTAACTATTTGACCTATAAAATATATGTCTATGGTTACATTTATAGTATGGTTAAATTCTTAACACAGAATTTAAAAAAGAAATTCATGCATCAAATCAGAAATAGGTTGGTAAATTCATGTTCCATCTGTCATTCTGACATAGGCCCCTGCCCTTAAAATGTGGGTGAAGTTTGAAATTTTGTTTTCCTCATTATGTAGATGACGTACCATAGTTTGCATTGTACATCACTGAATGCATGTGTCATGTATTGCATGAAATCCCCCCCCCCCCCACCAAATAAAAAAAAAAGAAAAAAAGGAGCAACTCAAATGTTATACTGTATAAGCCAATATTTTCGCGTCCAGATATTTTCGCGATTTTGGACTAGTTGGGGAAATTCGCGGGAGCAAAATTTCGCGATTTTGGTGATGACTTCATTACTATAAATAGCCTTGTACTGACGTGGAAATTTTCGCGATGACCAACTCGCGAAATTCGCGAAAATAAAGTCATCGCAAAAATAACCACTTATACAGTAATGGCCCAAAGTCATGTTGCAGAACTTTTTTGAGGGGTTTGTAAAATGAAGGAGTGTCTTCACTGTTTTGTATGCTAATAGGGACAAATGTTAGAACACTCGCGCATTCTCTTGTACTTCTAATACTGTATGCCATACATGTAGATACAGGATTTACAGTGTAGGTTTAAGCTTAGGGTTTGAAGCACAAAGATCATGTTCTTATTCATGTATATAAAATGGTGTAAAACAAAAAATGACAGTGATTTGGTTCTTGCTGAAGCATGTGTATTAACATACATGTACATGTATCTTGTCAAAAATAAACCTTTGGTATCTACATGTTGTACTCTGTATAATGTCATACTGCTCATTCTTATTTGAGTCATTGACACTACCGATGTTTGTTTACAACGTTGAATATCAGTTGAGTTATGGCCAGCCTAATAATGGATTAAAGTTGTATTTGGAAGATGCTTCCACAACAGCCTGATCTGCCGTTTACATGAGAGATTCAAGAAACCCTGTCCACATATTAAGCGAGTGATTACGGGCTAGCATGTGGAATCAGCTTGGCTACATGTAACTATCATGCGCACATTGCACGCCGAGTTTCGAACAGTGCTCAATTTTCCATTGTGGTCGGACAACATGAATAAACTATCCCAAGCCTAAACATAAGTGCATCCTCATTTGCAAGATTGCTTGCTCTTTCACAAACTCAACTAATTTGATGAGGGCTTGAAGATCGAGATTATTAAGCCCATGAAGTAGCTCTTTTTAAACTGCGTTCACAGTACAGTTATTCTTGGGCTGCATGTACATTTACATGTACGTAGTTTTGATCAGGCTAATCTGCCAGATCAGATATAGTGGCTTAATTTGAAAACCTGAGCCATAGACTGATCTCCTGACTCAAACTTTTCTTTTTATTTTAAATTGCAGCCAATCTTTTTCTGAAATAATTATCATTGCTTTTATTGGTCATTCCATTGAGCAAAACATTATATTTATACATGTAAACAAATTTACAAAACTTGATGAAAGTCATAATGTACATTACAATTCACTTTTTTGTAGCCCATGTACATGTAGCAGGCAAATGATATTCAGAATTATACATGTATGTTATGATCATGATCAAGAAAAGTAAAAACACAGTATACATGTATATGCAAGGAAATTATAATAATTTGCAATAGGAAAATATACATGTATACACTGTAAGGTTAGGTATTGATTCATTACCACACCTTACATGTACATGTACTATCCAACAGCACAGTTTCTTTGAATAAAAGTTCAACTAATCTAAGACAAATTAATTTGCACCCGAAAAATAAAAAATAAATAAATGAGAGATAGGCCTACATCATACATGTAGTAAAAAGGAGAGGAGCCAGAACTATCTTGATGACAAAATTTTACTCAGAAATTATAAAAATAATTTTAGTACTTGAAAAAAAAAAATCACACCACCATCAACACAGACAACAACAACAACAACAACACCAAGAACAACAAAAACAACAACAACAATGATTTTGAGAATAGAAGAGACTGGGATGTTTTTAAGACATTATTTTACATGTGTGAGGATGACTGGCTCAAGGTTTTACCTTTCCATGTGCAGGATTAGTGGTTTTCAGATTTCTGGGTTATAGTGGTAAGATTATTGGTCACTAATGAAACACTCCAACTGTAAAAAGAGCAATGTGACTAAGTGACTAATGTGACAATGTTATACCAATTTGTTGCATGTTGAATCTTTGTAAAAATTTGAATTTGATCATAAGAACAGATTTGTCACCCTCTATCAGTAATAGTATTTCCCAATAGGCCATCAAAATAAACATTTATGTCAGAAAATTATGAACAATGATATTAATTATTACCCTAGAATTTTTCTCCTCATCCACACCTGTAAATTATAAAAATTGTAGCTCATCTAGCCAGGACCCTGATTTTTCATTTGTACTGTAATATGCACATAAATGATTTTTAAATCTCATTTATTGAGCAAAATATGTTTTTATCAATATTATATCTTTCAATAGATAGTAAATGCAAACTCTGAAAGTTTCATTTGAAAAATGTAATTTACTAAAACTTTTTATTTCAACTGTCAAGAGCTTAAAGGGCACTCCATGTACACAGTGGCGGATCCAGGATTTCATGAGGGGGAGGGGACATCAAGAAGGTCATCATTGTACATATCAGGCTTAGGGATAGGTTTCTGTCAGTCACTCGGGTCAGTTATTCCTCAAGATTTTTTTCTCCTTCTGCCCCACCCCTTTTTTTCTGTATACCTTACTGCATTTTAATGCCATTCTGGCTCTCAATATGATATTTTTTTGTAACTGAACATGTACATGTATGTGTGTGCATGCGAATTCTGTGTGTAGCTTGCATGCATCGCAAATGTGTGTAAACATCCACTGGAGGATTCTCTGGCCTGTACGTACATGATGAGTCATGGACATTACATGCATGTATGGCCTGGGATGAGATCATCGCTTTACCATGAAATCAGATGATTGTCAAATTGAAAAGGAAAGAAATAACCCATCTCCTGGGCAAATCTATGATGATAGGGTGTGATATAAACAAAAAAGAAAGAATTATGTCTTGATTTATCTTAATCAAGGCATAAAAAAAAATGTTTGTTTGCCCCTAACGGAGGTAAAAAAATGGGTAGGTAGGTCGGGGTATTTTTGTTTTTTTCCCCGGGCCCCCCATGTCATGGATGAAAAGTAGAGGGCTCCCACGCTCATCCATGTTGGAGGACTAACAATGGAAACTTCTAAACGTATACATGTCAAATGGAGATCAAGGGTTCTGGTTCTGGCGAGTCACTCTCAAATTCTCTAATTTTGCTGACGATATGTTCAAATATGGATGATATTCTATCGCGCCATTCGCCATTAAAAAAAAAAAGTAGGCAAAAGAATGAAAATTAGGGTCGGTCGGCATTTTTTTTTTTTTTGGTCAAATCTGAATAAGAAAATAAAAGTCTGCAGGTTTGGGTCTGTCAGGTTACGGCAAACACACCTTCTTCTTTTTTGGCCTAATCTTGAGCACAATAGACGGAAATGAGGGTCTTTCAAATTAAACCAACGAAAACAAAATCTGATTGATACATGTACATGTATGCATATCAGAAAACATATATGGTCGTGTTATGAACTCACCACCCAAATAGGGTGGTGCTGTTACGCTTTTTGCTATTTTTCAGCATTAATTTGTCAATATTTTCAAAAGGAAGAAAGTTTATGTAACAAATTTGATTTCATTTTGAAGCTATGTTACTCTGCTAGCTCCCTGTGAAGTTTCATTGTTCTAGGTAACATTCTGGTGGAGTTACAATGGTTCAAGTTTGGGACAGTAGGGGTGGTGCCGGAAGCGGCGCCGCCTGTACAAAGTCAATGGGAAATTTTACATTTTGTGGTTGATTTGGGGAAAACTTGAATTTCTCTGCCAAATTTTGGCTTATGACGGTGAATGTGGTACCAAACTGAAGCTTATAAACTGCTTTATACCATGAAGTCACTGAACAATAAGTTTGATGTTACGATAGTACCCAGGAAGACTCAACAATCGTTATTTGACCTAAAATGGCAATGCCTTCTGTACAAAGTCATTGGGAATTAGAGATATTGTTGTACCGTTGGGAAAACTGCAATATCTCTGCCAAATTTTAGCCTATGATTATGAATTTAGCACCAAATTGAAGCTTTTAAACTGCTTTATACTATCATATCACTTGAACAATATGTTTGATGGTGCAACAGTACTTGGCAGGACCCAACCCCCTCATGAATTTGAAAAAAGCTATATTTTCAGGGCTAAATTTCAGATCTTTATATTTTTCATTCAAAAATTGTAAACAATAATGAATTATACCTTATTTGAAAGGTCTGAATATTCTCTACCAGAATATAATTATATTATTAATATTTGGGTGATTATAGATGACTTGACGATAAAAACCATGAAAAATAAAAAAAAATCTAAATTTCCTGAATTTTTTCCTAATAACATTTTTATCTTGCACCTGGTTGAATTTTTTAATGCAGATTTAGATTCCTTGAGGAATGTCCTTTCAGAAAATGTATAGTTTTGATATATTAGGGTGTATACTTTTTGAGATACAGGTCTTTGAAGTGAAAAAGTGCCATTTGTAGTGAAATTGGAATGTAACGCAAAAGGCGGCGAACTTATAACACGCGGCCACATATCCATCCAACCTACCAACCAACAATATATCATAGAGAAAAAGAAAAAGTGACCTTAAACTTGCTATTCTTAATTGTAATGTTACCCTGTAGATGGTCTCACCATGTTTTTATTAGTACTGAGGTATATGTACATGTTACATGTACTGGTAAGCTTGCCCGAGTCTAAATTATTTTTTATTTTTAATGTCAGAATTACAAGGGACACTCTTGTTATTTATTTTATGAGATTTTGCCATGCTTTACTTCAGAATATCAAGAATATTCATGAGAGTAATTTTACAGGAATACACATATCTTGAAGTACATTTCTTCAAGTATAGTGTCACAGAAATAGGACCACCATAAATATACATTTACATGTATGTGAAGATATATGGTATTTATGCATATATTCGGGTTAAATCACAACTATGAGCATTATCAAAAATCACACTAAATTTTAATATCCATTTGATTTTTTGACAGAAACACCTTCAAAACAAACACTTCTGGACGAGCACAAACAATTGTTCGTCGGAGTCTACATGTCACCTGTGAGTATGGCTTGCACTGAAGTATGAGAAAGAAGAAAATGTCTTCGAGGAGAAGCGAAGAAGGTTATGCAGGTTCGTAAACAGTTTTCTGTGACTCTACGGTCCGAATTCACAAACGTGGTTTAGTTAGTCCATGGTCTAAATCAGGTGGTTTGTGAATACCAAAATTTAGACCATGGTCTAAATCCGTGGTTTAAACAATTGATTTAGACCACGGACTAACTAAACCACGTTTGTGAATTCGGGCCTACATGTTTGCCTTGAATGTTTTGCTTTGCATCATACTGTAGACTATGACCCCTATTACATCCAGGCCTAAAAATTCGTGCCGGGTGGCGAGAATCTTTTTGGATTCTCGCAGTGGTGACCCACGAGAATCTAGATTCTCGCAATTGCAAATATCGAAGAGTCGGGAATGGTCTGGATCACTCATAGGTTACTAGGTCAATACAATAGTATATTGGAACCTACAATGTTTAGTAGTATAGAGAAGTGGGACTAAGGGTGGAGGTTTTGCATCTTGGTCATTGGTTTTTCCCCATGATTTATGGTAAGAGTGCCCAAGTCTGCGCAGTGCCCATGTCTGCGCACTCACGTAAAGCGCGATTTTCATAGAACAAAACATCAAACTGATTACCATTTCAATCTTGATCTCAACAATCCATTTTGATACCAAAACTGCGAAAATATTTGATTAAACATGAGTTTCAGCAAGTTTCAATTGCTACCCTGAAAATTTCAATAATTGTCAAAAAAGAAATGTCTGAAACTTCACTGCACTTGAATTCGCGTGCAAAATGAGCTAGTGCGCAAACATGGGGCACCATTCATTTTTGCTTCAAAAAAGTGACAAGCCCGTCTGAAAATCGTAGAAAAACATGTTCTTGTTAATAATTCTTGAAAGTTTTTTTTTTCCTTGAACATTAGAATATGAAGAACTGGAATAAATAACATAGATGATTCTCTAGAATAATATTTACTTTGTAATAAAATCGAGATCGAACTTTAGTGCGCAGACTTAGGCAACAAAAAAATTGATTCTAAAAGTAAATTGAAGCCTCCCCTATATTTCTATGTAAAAAGTCGTATCTATTATATTTATCATGAAATAGGTTTTTTTGATAAATTGATAAATCACTATCATGAAAATAAAAAGAAAAAAACACTTTCGATTTTTCGCCGACTTTGCAAAACTGGTTGGAACGCATTCAGTCTGCACACAGAATTTTGCAATGGTGCCACTAGCTTTGCTGCTAGCGCTAGCGGTTGTCAAGATGAAGTCGTGAAGCTAGTCGAGTGGACAAAAAAAAAGGAAGTTTTCAATCACTCGATTTACGATTTGGCAACAAAAAAAAATCGACGATTACCATATTTCACATGCATACAGGCTTCACATTTATTTACAAATTGCAAACAAAAAAAGTTGGGGTTAGATCGATTTATCCGCAAACACAACTATAATCCGGCCTCAACCCGGCTATAAGTTAACTAACACAAAAATACATGTATGGGACACCGGATCGGACAGCATAAAATTATGGGCGACTAACTTTTATACTATTACTTCTTACGGCCGCGGTCGATTATTCAATGGAAAACATACGTTTTGTTACGGAGCCGATGATTGGTGTTGGATTAAAATAAACAATATGTGTCAACTACCATCATCATCGGCTCCGTAACAAAACGCTATGTTTCATTGAATACTGCAATGACGTGGCGCCCACCGTATCGTAAAAAAGTAAATAGTTAAAGTTATCGCCCATAATTTATGCTGTCCCTCCGGTCTGTACCATACATGTATTTTGTGTTAGTTATAGCCCCGTGTGAGGCCGGATTTAAGTTGTGTTGCGGATAAATCGATCTAAACCAACTTTTTTGTTTGCATTTTGTAAATAAATGTGAAGCCTGTATGCATGTAGATTATGGTAATCGTCGCTTTTTTTTTTTGCCAAATCGTAAATTGAGTGATTGAATTTGAAGACTTCATTTTCTTTTGTCAACTCTCGACCTTCACCTCACGCGAATCCACTTGGATTTGCGCTGTACGGACCCGACGGAATCTCTCACGCGAATCGATTCGCGGATTCGCGTCGAATTTTAGGCCTGACATTCATTTTCAAAACCTACCTCGACCGGACTTGTTGCTTCAGAGTACATGTAGAACGAAACTTTTCCTACCTAGGCCCGTCATTCCACACGAACCCTGTCCAATATTGCCAGTCTGAATCTTCTGTTTACATCGCAGCACTCTTACTTAACCAAGACGGGGTTCGCGCTCACTCTTGTATGCCAGCTCTAGTCTAGTTTACAGGCACATACGCATGTCCTTTAATATACATTTATGTCTTGTGTAATGCAAGGGACTGAATTATGTTTGCTGCATTCTTCAAATAATAAATATATCCTATCAAGTCCCAATTTACATGTACCTCACCTGTATTAGTTGAGTGCAGCACAATGCAGATGAATATGTGAGTGGATTCAAACCAGCAACCCTCTCATTGAAAAATGAAAGTCAAACCATTACACCACAACTCCCCCCCCCCCCTAGTCTGCAAGCACAGACTCAATTTGACAATTAAACAAATTTCAGTCTAGAGTGGAGGCTAGCCTCCAAACTCACTGTATGTGTAGAAAGAGAAGCTACAGTACACGAGAGTGAATCTAGTTCTTTACTGCAGACCCTAGTAAACGAACAACATGGGTTTATGTTGCCTCAAACTACCACCCCCCCCCCCTTCACACTTCTAATTACCAACTAATAACATGACTATTCAAGGAAATTTAATGTAACTGGAATATAAGCTATTAAACTGGACTGAAGTGGGAATAAAAGTTCGAGTGGGTACATGTGCAAGTCGTTAGCTCAATAGACAATATTAACATAATTCTCAGCTGGAAGAATAATTGAGGCTTTCCGTTTGGATGTAATTAGATTAGCAGAGTGATCCTCCTGCATGAAATATGAATCTAATTTATCCAGCTCCCATGTGAGTTGGGTTATTGTGTTTCATTCCACGTACCAACAGTATAGTATGAATGTTCTGTCATATGATTAGGAGGCATATTGAATTTGATCTGGCTGGCTACTTACTAGTATGTTTCTTGTACAATTGATGTACTTCTTTCAAAATAAAGAATGTCTATGAATCAACTGAAATGAAATCTACTGTACACATGTATCATGCATTAAATGTATCTGCGTATGTTGTGTGTCATGCTTGAATGTACAGTTGTATAATTTGCGAATGTTTGTCTTACATCTATTCTCAGCTTTCTGTTCAAAACTTTTATTTAGATTATTAGCAACATTTAATGATGATATTGCTTCTGCTACTATTGATTTGTAAATTTGTCATGTATTTGTTCTATTTTTGATGACTTCAGAGATTTTTGGCACTGAGAAGGAATATGTTAAATGCCCAAGATCTGCAAATTTTGTTTTTTTTTAGCTCTACAAAGGTACAACGCATAAATGTATCTGTACAACTCTAGATACATCAAGCTTTGTATGTTGGGTTGTTGAAAACACTTCAATCTCCTACACCCTATAAATAATTTCCATCTCCCGGTCAGGGAGCTATAAAATGCAATCTTATGACCCAATCTTGCTGATACAGGAAACTTTTAAGATTTGATTTCTTATCTAGCTTTAATACAGGAAAAGCTTCTGACTTTTGATTGTAACTGGGGCATGAGCCTACTGGCAGGGTTTGGCAAAGAGCTTGGGCTTCCAGGAGGGCGTTTCATGAAAGGACTTGTCGGACGTTTTATCTGACAAACTGTTATAAGCTACTGAAATGCTTGCATCTGATTGGCTGAGAGCAATTTTGTCGGATAAAATGTCTGACAAATCCTTTGATGAAATGCTCCCCAGATCTGATGAAAGCAGGATGTACAGATCTATGACAGAAATGAAATTTGTTTAGCAGACAAACAAAGTCAAGTTCTTACTTTGTATCTTTGATTTGTAATTTGGAGAAAAAGAGGCCCTTTACTGAAACAAATGCATGTAAAAACATTGTAATCTTCAATGCAGTTTCACCTAGTGTGAGGGCAGTACTATGTGCAAAGTCATGGCCAAATATATAATTTTGTTAGGGTTATATAACATGTACATATATTCATATTATACTTAATGTTGTAAATGGTGGACACGAAAGAAGAAGAACCTAGTGTGAATGTAGTTCATATATTTGTTTATGCCTTAAAGCAAAATGTTGATTGATTGGTCAATGTGATTGCATAATTGATGTTCATGAAAGGTTCAGAAGATATGTAAATAATAATGTAGTAGCAATCTTGCTAAAGGTGTGTACATGTACATGTATATATAATATCATTTATAATGCGTCAAGTCCAGATGCAGAGTGCTCAAGATGCAATGAAGAAGATGAAAGAGAAATATAATGTACATGTACATGTAGAGTAAGAAAAGACATAAATATCGTCACCTTCCCACAAGAAGGTACTAGCACAATGGCAAACGCATTGCGCTCTTGCAGGTAGGCGACAAAATGAAATAATCTAAACGTGATGGAATTATATTTGTTCATAAAGGTAGGGGAGACTGGGGTAATTATAGCCCCCTTTTTCACATTTCCTATTACTACCATTAAATGAAAAGTCCAATGATATTCTAACTATGTAAAAATACAGTCAATCTATATACCTATAATATACAAAAGAAAGTATAAACCTGCTACTTCTCATTTGCATATTAATTACCAATATTACCAAAACTTTGGGGGGCCATAATTACCCCACGGGTTGGGGTATTTATGGCCCCTATTGTAATGACTGTATGAGTTCAAAGATATTATTCTAATTAATGATGGTATTGTATAATAAATGTTGTTGGGTATTCCTAATACACTCATCAACCACCAACAATGATTTAGTCAATAATTGGTTCAGCCAAAATGTTGAAATTTTGCAATCAAAGCAATACATATATTTATGTACAAAATTGTACTAATGTTCCCATCTACGCTTATACACTGTTTATGCATTGGGGGCCACAATTACCCCAAATGACATTTTCAATTTGATCCCCCAATACAGCTCTACTATTGAAGATATTCAGGTGAAAGTTTTTCTGTTGTGTTTTTTTACTTCCTATTGTTTCAGTTTCAATCAAAATTTCATCTTAAATGATTTTAATTAATGATATCACACCCCACATAAAAAAGCAGACTTGCCACTTTCCAACGAACAGAATTGTAATTGCCGTACATTTTAGGCTCCCCTAAGCACAAAATTTCATGTAAATGGCTTATTTTTCTCATATGATAGTAGGAAGAGTTTAGCTAGGCATGTGTAAAAATTAAATTATCATTGTGTAATGCAGCAAAGAATTATAAGCTCTCAAAGACAAAGGGGCCATAATTACCCCAGGGCCATAATTATCCCAGTCTCCCCTATATAACAAAGTAAATATTGTCAGCATGCCATCAAGATTTCAATCTCTTATTCACATGACCAGAATGCAAGAATTACATAACAATAACATGCATACCTGTAGATCTGAAGTTAATAATCTCCATTTTACGTGTATTTCCATACACGTTGTGCTCAGTCATCATGAAGGCAATGAGGTGATGACGTCTTAGAGATTGAGCACCTTCATTAATTTTTGACAGTCAGAATTGCATGTACAAATTCTGTTGGTGAAATTCAGAGTCGTGATCATAGCAGGGCATTGACCCTCAAGGCCCATTCACATGTATGTCAGTAGAAAAATTGAAAGGAAATTAGAATGTAGATGCATTATTTGGAGGCTCATTTAGAGCCAATGTATGATTTTGGGCAAAGTGACATACATGTAATAAAAATGAAATTTAATAATAAGATTTACACAATGCACACCTTGCCTATAGAAGAACATCGACATACAGCATCATAGAACATAGGCTATGATTTATGATTTTGATATGATTTCACATGTGACCTTTAAAGTCCAAAATGAAATGTATTTAACAACAAACTTTTGGGGCATGCTGCATTTGTCCAATGTTGAATGAAAACATGAAAATGATCAATGTATTTTGTCCAATACTAGTCTGTCACAGTACATTTTATATGTAGACCTATAAAACATGTCTTCCCTTTTTCAAGGCAATACTCGATATATAATACAAGTATTTATCGTGACTTTAGAAAATATCTACATGCAGAGATTCATTTTTTCTAACTAGTATAAATTGTAGTATTTAAAATTTAGTATATTAAATGGCAAAGAATTATTTATGTGTCATGTAAATTTGATATTATCATCCTGTGTCTCTCTCTTTGTCTCTCTAGGGTCTAACCTGAGCCTGGCCACCAGCTCCACCTCGGATGTATCATTGCCATGGATACGGCGGCCAACAGAGGAGGAGAAGGGGGATACGGCGTCAACGACGACTATCCCCCTGGACACCAATGTGAAGCCTGGACAGTATGTCCTGCAGAGTCTCTTTGCTGAGTTCACCATTCAAGCTGAGAGGAAGATAGAGAGGATCATGACAGAGCCTTTGGTAAGTGACAAACAATACTACTCTCCAGTTTTTCTGTAAGTTATTTATGTTGGATCTATTACATTCTAAAAACTGAAGTGCTGTTTTTAGCACTTCAGAGGCTGAAATCAGCACTTTGTAAGAGCTTGTATAGTGACTGCACTCAAAGTGCTGTTTTAGCACGTTCACGTTCACTGAAATTTCAGCAAAAATGGGCAAAAATGGCGTGACTTTGTTAGGATTCGAACCTGGGTCCCCTGGATTAGAAGCGCTTATGAGCACATTAGACCAATTCACATCTCACGATTGCTAGCCGATCATATTGTTTCATGATGAACTTTCTTCAAAGTTGCCATAATTATCTACTATGCTTTCATAATTGAAATCAAGTTAGGGCGATCTCCTTTGGTCTATTGGTAACGTCAGCGGTACTCTTCCATGTCTAGGTGAACCCGATTCGAATCCCATACAAACCATGAACATTTTATTTTATTGATAAATTAGCACTTGGTAAGTGCTAAAACAGCACTTCAGGTGCTGATTAAGCACTTCAAGTGCAGTCACTATACGAGCACCCATGAATTAGCACTTCAGTTTTTAGAGTGTAGTGAACCTGATCAATCGGCTCTGCGGGCCATCTGGAGCAAACTGTAAAGCGCGAGTCCTCTATGTTTGATGGTATATTACATGTAGATGTCTGTTGAAGGTTTGGATGTAACAGTGTCATTCCATGAAAAATCTATGCTTTGAGCAGGCAGTATGTACTTGATAAAAAGGCCTTTTATTAAGTTGCTGTATTTCATTTTGAACTCTACAGGAAAGTCCACTAGCAAAATGCCTACAGAGAGGCGAGGATCAGCAATTTGATCAGGTGAGTCTAAATTTGCCACATTTAAACATAAAAAATATTTAACCCAAATAATAAAGACGGGTAGATATTTGACACATGGTCATATTCAAATGTGAGTGACACAACATTTGGACTGATAGAAGGGCACATATCTTTGCACTTGTAGGTTACAATTGATCATGACTACCATATTATGTATAATGAAGGAGGGGCATGTGTCATTACGAGTTTGATTTGAATTTTACAATTTGTCCTGGAAATTATGATTAAAAAACAGTGCATGAGTGACACGACGAAAAAAAGACATAGGTTTCTAACCATCATTGGTTATGGTTGAATTTCTGCCCAAGTAGATCTTTAAGGGTGCCATAAGTGCTGGTATATCTACATGAATAGTGTACCTCTCTGACATGTATTGTCCTCATCAATCATTCTCTCTCTGTGGAAAATGGTCCACCTCTATGTGTCGTGAGTGACACGACATCCAAAACGTGAGTGACACGACCAGTGCCTTAAATGCAACAATTCGAGTAAATAACGAGATCGAAATTACCTGTGTGTATATGCTATGTTAGAGTAGTCCATGAAAATTATTTTACGCAAAAAAAATCTGAAAAAAGTGACTAGATATAAGAATAAGAGGCATTTAAAGCACCATAGTCCCATATGAGCAAATTCTTGTTTGCTCAATTATTCAGCGTAAGAAAACTGGATCACAAAATGTTTGAACTTAAATAATTGGTTGTATTGTAAATCAGCTTTAGTGCTGATTTCAGATCCTAATTTGCATTTTCAAAGGCACAGCGCCACACTGAAATCTCAGCTAAATGTCAATAGTTTGAATATGACCACATGAAATATAAGAATGTGACCTCTGTTTAAAGCCAGCAATGATATAGCAATTTCACACCCTTGGCTTGATATTATTGAACTACATATTGACAAACACAAGATCAGTTACAATGACAAATCAAACAATTTTCATCCATCGTGTGTTATTTATAGAACACCTGTGTGTAAATATTTATTCTAATGACTTTGTCATTATGGTGTAAAATACATCAGCATGTACAGTATATTGAAGGTATATATTTTGAACATTATGAACATTGAACCTTCACAAAAAGACAAAATCAAGCAAAGCTGGCTCATTTTGAAGTGTTTGAAAGATACAAATTAGAGACTGCTTGATGGGCATGTGCAACACAATCAGACAACTTTACCATTTTCTTTGTCCCCGTTGACTCATTATGCGGCTCCTTTTTGTATAAAAATTTTTCAATGAAATTTATAAGTATTTTGGAAAATCAGAACAAGTTTCATTAATTCTGTAATTGTTTATCTTTCGGAATAAAACACTTATTTCAGGAAGAGGAGTGAAATAAGTAATTATGAACACCAAGTTTACATACCATATTATCTTCATTCATTCACACTGGTGACAATGTTGAGAAGAGAATTTGAACAAGATATTTCTATAAATTTGAATTACTCCATCGTCATCTTATTACCATGTAGATTTTCTCCAATATATCACAAACAGATTATCAGTGTGCTTCGTAGTGTGCACCATTAGATTATTTAATAACCCGTAAAAAGTGTAATAAAACCATTGTTTTGGGGATTTGTATACTTTGGATAGTTCCCCAATCGTAAATTACGTCAATTTAATGCTGGTAATGGTCATTGACCATAGGAAACATCTTTGTGATCATTGCTTTAATTTCATTTCCTTATTATCCTGCCAAGGCAGTGAAGAGTACTTTTATGCAACTCTTGAACATTTGATTAAAAATTATTACAGTAACACTTTTGTGAACTTAAAAATTTGGTCAAAGTGTCATATTTTGTCGTTGAATTTTAGAAAATGTTGTGTGTATGAAGCAATATTGTTTGGCTTGTTTGGTTCATTTGGATTTTTATTTACAAAGATCGTTATCATTAAAACATACAATGAATTTACATATAGGCTTTTATATATTGACAAAGGTAAATTGGTATTAAAGGTACTTGGATTGACTCTGAAAGCACATCTAGTTTTCAACATTTAGACCATGATTCTTGAAGAAAAAAAGGACTGCATTTTTTAAAAACTTTGGAGTAATGAAAACAAAATCTAAAAAAGTGACACTTGTCTGAAAGTGTCTCTGTGAGAAACAAACCACCATGTGTATTACATGTAATTCAATCTGTAGTAATGACTTGAAATAAATTCTTATAAAAATATGTTACTTTATACAAGTATAAAAACGATGCTGCTGGCAGTGTTTTAAATTGATCAGTTGCCATTCAATATACAAACACTTGGTTTCTATGTAATTTTCAATCGATCTATTTCCATTTGATCTGCACCAAGCCACACATACCCTAGGGCTAAAAGACATTTGGTGTAATTGCTGTAAATTGAGTCTCATTCTCAATTGGCACTACTAATTTGGTCCACTTTACGTTTGCTCAAAATCCATAATAATTGTCTGACGATATCTAAATATGAGTTAAACCAGATGGTAACAGTAAATGCTGTCACTATCAAGCGGTAAAAGCAATTGACACTTTGAAGAGGGCAATTAATGTATGATACATTTTTTCTTATGAATATGATTTTTGTGAGGAAAATTCTGATTTTTAAAAATAATCTGTCTTTTTTTTCAATCAAAAGTTTGGCATCTCTGATTAGAATATTTAAATTAGATCTCTATCTGAAAAAAAAAAGTACAATATAAGTATTCCAAAACATGAAACAGGGGCAACATCGTTGAACAGTTTTCGGGATCATAGTTGTTGAAATCCAATCCATACAGATTAGAGATAGCTGAGATAAGTGAACTCTTTGGCCTAGGAGGGATTCATGACCAATATTTGAGAAGCCATGATTTTTTTTTTACATATCATTGAACACTTTTTGGAACAGATTTGATTACTGGCACAAACTCAAAGTGCATGCACATTGTAGCTTTTCAGTCATATTGATTCTTTTCTCATTTGTTCGAGTGCAAAATGTGTGTATCTGTGACCATCGTCATTTACATGCACCTGTAGTCAACTTTTATTAATTTTCAGGTTAAAGGAATACTACATTGTATTTTAAGTGACAAAGGTTTTTTTTTTTATAGTAAGAGAAAACTACATTTTAGTGTAGGATAATAACAAGTATGATATTTGTGCTGCGGTACTTACAACCATAATGTTCATCAGGAATCATGAATATGCCATGCCATTGTGAACTCGCCTAAACACATTTGCTCATCAATAATTGTATGATGGTTGTTTATTAACCAACAGGTGTCATTATTGGTGCAAAATATGATGTAACAAGACCACAATTAGCATTTCTTTATTAATTTTTTTCGCCAGGTTGTCCCATATTTCATTTCTTTATTTATTTGAAGGAATATGATTTATTGATTCATCTGTCCTTTGTAACAGGTTTTAATAAAAAAAAAATGTTTGTTTTATTTGTTTAGTTGCTGAGTTCACTGAGTGCTGTAGCTGAGCATTGTCTACCATCCCTACTCAAAACTCTCTTTGATTGGTATTCACTGCAAAATGAGGAAGACGGCTCACAGAGGCAGAAAGTGGCTACAAAGAATAAAGGGTAATTGTAATTCCATTCTTGAAGCCAGGATGAACCAGCAGCCTTTTATAACATCACCTTAAATCATCACCTACTCAAAATGTCCTTTTCTTTACCCAGAATACAACATTCTGAGCAGTGTAGTCTTATAATAATAATAATAATAATAATAATATACCGCTTTTATATAGTGCATATCACTATACATGTAAGTCCCTATGCGCTTTAAGAAAATTAAAAATAGAATGAAGGATAACAAAGGTAGACATAGAAAGTGAGATATTCGGTACAACATCTTAATACTTGATCAAAGTAGGATTGAAATAAGAAAGTTTTCAGTTTACTCATGAACTTATGATACAGGCCCACTTGAATGATAACACACTTCCATGTAAATGGCTTTTACTTTCCCTTTCCATTCTTTTTGTGTATCTTCTGTAAATGCTTGTCCTGCATGTTTATGTATGCACCTTTTCTCCTTATTTTTAAATCTACATTGTTTGACATTTTTTATTTGTTTTGATTTTTTGTGCATTTGACATATTTTTTGTATATATGTAACCAGATACATGTATTAATGTCAAAGTTATTTAGGTAATGGTTATTTCCTTATGTTTTCTCATTTACATGATTGTCAAGAAACATGCAGAGAGTGAAACGTAACTTTTTCTTGAAATACTTCCTACTTTTTACAAACATTTTATGCACTTGTAATGTAGCATTAACATGGATTTTTTTTTGTATCTCTTTTATTTTGCAGGGAAAAGGACTACCTTTCAGAACGGAGAGATGTAAGTAAACAAATCATTCATTATTCAATGATTATAATGTTTAAAAAAAAATATATATCTTAAATGTTTTTTTTTTTTTTTTTTTTTTAATGTTTAATTTTGCAAAATTCATGTCTGTCATTGCAGAAAACTGGCTCAAAAATCACAAAATATATCTATATGCTAAAATTCTGGCTTCATACACAAGGCCTACTCAAAATAATGGTTACAATGAAACATCATGATTGAATATGTGGGACTATGCCTAGAGCCGTACAGAACTTGTCATGCACACGATACATGAATAACATGATGCAATGACAGATCACCTTGTTCCCTGTGGTATAAGAATGGCTTGAACAGGATATGACAGATGTACATGTATGATGTCTTGGCAGCTCTATAATTGGCAAACAATTCCAGAAGAAAAATGGCTTTGATGCAAAAATTACAAAAATCGCAAAAATATCTAGAAATAAATGTGAAAATTTTGGCCTCATAAAGTACTAAAAATACTAGTTACAATGACACATCATGATTGAATATGTGGGACTACATGTATGCCTGAAGCAGGCTTGAAAATCACAAAAAATATCTATATGCTAATATTTTGGCTTCATACAGTAGGCCTACTCAAAATATTAAATGGTTACAATGACACATCATTATTGAATATGTGGGACTACATTGTATGCCTGAAGCCATCATGAACCTGTCATGCACACAATACAAGAATGACATGATGCAATGACAGATCAGCCTGTTCCCTGTGGTATAAAAATGACTTGAACAGGATGTGACAGATGTACATGTATAATGTCTTGGCAGCTCTATAACTGGCAAACAATTCAAGGGGGAAAATGACTTTGACACATGTATGTCAGGCCAAGTGAAATGACAATGATTTGAGTTCTGATTCTTTCATTGCTATCAGTTGTATCAAATCCAACCTGTATCATCAAGAATGTATTGGTTGCAATAAAAGGAATATTATAATCATTATTATTGTTTGTACATGTACATTGTACTGTCTAAATGCTAATGTTATATCAAGGCCAATAATCTAATTTCTAAGAAAAGAAATAATTTTGTTTCCTATTCCTAAGCATGGTATTGGGAATACATGTAGTCAATTGAAATAATATTATCATTATCTGTTACATGAAACCAGATTCACTTGTTCAATTGTATTCAAAATATTATTGAGAGTACATACATGTATGTAAATGTACAAATCATAACAGATTAAGATTTTTACTAATTTAGATGGGGATTAGTGAACAGTTATATACGGCCACCAGAGGGGGTGGTTGGAACTATAGTACCCGAACTGGCGCAAAGAATGCAACTATTTTTCCTGAGGGGCGCAGCCCCGAAGGAAAATAGTTGCATTCGCGTCAGTGAGGGGACTATAGTTTCACCAAAACCTCTGAGGGCCGTATATAACTGGTTTATATCCGTCATCGGAAATAAAAGATTCTAAATCTCTAGAAATCTAACGTTAGAGGCCGATATCTAGGGTCTAACGTTAGATCTAACCTACAGTTAACTAGTTAGAGGTCTAGAATCTAGGCCTGCCCTGCATCTATGAATGATTTAGAATCTAGACTAGAGGTCTATATGACTATAGATCTAGTCTAGATCTAGATCTACATTTTGAATAATAAATGGGCGTTTAGAGTCTACTCACTCGACCTTGCTTTGGGTCTCTTCTTCTTGTTGGGGGCCTCTGCTTAAGTCAATCACATTCTTGGCGTAACTAACGTTAGACTTCTACAACACTGATCAAACGCTGACAAACTAAGTAACAGCGTTGCTGTCGCCATTTACAATGAACTCCCAGAATGAATAGACGAGACGAAAACCTCGGCTTGCTATCATCATCATCAGATCCTCCAAACTACTTTACACATTACTTGTAACGTTAAAAATTATCCATAATCCATGTCACTGCACTGCCATGATCATAGGCTAAGGCTAAGCCTAAGGCACGCATTCTCCGGCAAACATGACAGAAATCCCGTCTAGCCTATATGCGAGATCAAAATGTAAACAAAATTTGATGAGTCACGTATGTACGTACGCGCACCATCGTCAAAACAAACCTTACGTCACGCATATAGGTGGATACCTTTATGACGTCAAGGCATGCCGAGCACACGATCGGGGCTACGGAGCCGCCAAGGGCTGGGGGGGGGTGGGGTTCAGCAACGTAAACGTGTACGAAAATGGGGTCTTTGCTCTCAGCTAGCTTCGATCACTCGATAGGCCACTATCGTTTGATCGAGCCGTGGCTATTCGCAGGTACTATCCACGGCTCAATGGAATATTCCCGGCTTGTGACGTCAGATGTCAGGATTAGTGGCATTTTGCACAATTATTGACGTTGGTTGGAACTACCTTTGGTCACATGACGGGGTTTAGACCAATCACCTATTAAGATTCTTACCATGACGGATATAATATAATCTATGTATAATGCGATGGTCACAACTTGCCGTACATGTACATGCATTATGCACCTCTCTGAATCCGTTAAAAAATTCTGTATCGCATTCCATTTTTTTAGCCACACACTGCATGTATGGGGTTTTCGCAATACCTTTCCTTAAGCCATATCAAAACCATAGGAATCATAGAAATCACAGAAATTGGCCTAAAGTGCATGCATAAGACGGATGTATTCAAAATACCCCTCAATATTTCCTAGTGGTTCATCCACTTGGCTCTAAGGCCGAGTTCACATAGGAGATAGGAGTATTAGGTAAATGGGCACATTTTGCAAAGACACGTGAAAAGCTTAAAGTCCCAGACCGGACCGACTAATGAAATAGCCAAAAACGAAAGCTAATATGCTATATAATACAATTCCAAATTAAGGCGTTTTTATTGTCCATCTAGAAAGTATTTAATTAAAAAGATGACCGAACCTCAACCAGGCCACCCCTCACGAATACTTGTAAAATTACCCCTAATTTAAAAGTGCGAGTGATGACGTCAAAAAATGTTAATGGAATGCTACAGCAGTCCTGTGGCCAGGCATGATTGACTTTGCTCTTTCATTTCATAACAATAGAATTCTAGCTCACAGGGCGTCTATTGTCCTGACATAGCAATAGAAACGTGTTTTCTAAAGGCGAAACGCAATCATGCCTAGCCGCAGGACTGCTGTAGCATTCCATTAACATTTTTTGACGTCATCACTCGCACTTTTAAATTAGGGGTAATTTTACAAGTATTCGGGAGGGGTGGCCTGGTTGAGGTTCGGTCATCTTTTTAATTAAATACTTTCTAGATGGACAATAAAAACGCCTTAATTCGGAATTGTCGTATTATATAGCATATTAGCTTTCGTTTTTGGCTATTTCATTTGTCGGTCCGGTCTAGGACTTTAAATCGAACCCTGATAAAAAAATAGGATTATAAAATACATTTGTACCGTTTGCCCTGTTTACATAAAAGAGATACCATTAATCTTACGATCGATTGTAACGCTTACTACAAGGTTTTTTCCGTAGACTTACGTTTGATATCAATCATAAAATGCTTGTTCTATATTGTTTCTGCGTATACCATTCTGAATTCCCCTATATCCCCCTATATCTATAAACTATTTTTTCCTCATATGAGCCTCCTAGGCCTCAGCTTGTAGGATTTTTTTGTGTGTTTTTGTATGGACTGAAGTGTCCATGTCATCGGTGCCAATAGAGTAGATTGTTGTGCTTGTGTAGCCTAACCGGATACTGGATAGCGTTGAGTGAACACCTGATATGTGGACCTGGAGGAGGGTATATATCTGATTTTAAGATTTTTGTCCTTGGCGTTCTTGTTCATGCACGAATTGGGCCCTGCTTATTTGCAAGAATTGATGACCAAATACTGTCCTGTAAGGAACCTAAGCTCTCAGTTAAAATGTCAGTTAGTTTCTCACTCTCTGTGCAGAAATTTTTGTGGTGCAAGATCATTTCAGCATGCTGCTGCAGAGTTGTGGAATAAGCTACCAAATAATCTTAGACAGACTGATATGGTGTAGAATTTTAAGGGTCTCTTGAAGATGCATCTCATTCATTCTACACAAAGATACTTCTTGTCCTTTGTTTTAAAGTGTTCTTTTCCTTATGTGGTATTGCCCTATTATTCTATTTTTCTTTTTTCTTTCTTTTTTTTCTTTTTTCTGAGCACATAGGGACTTACAATAATTTGTTTGTGATATGGACTATGAAAGAATAGTCAATTATCAATATCATTATTATTTTTTTTAAATATTTTTATTTACGTAATTTTATTCATCTTTTACTATTTCAGCTCGCTGTGGATTTTCTCTTCTGCCTCGTCTTGATTGAGGTGTTGAAACAGCTTCCTCTCCACCCCGTACCAGATAATATGATCACACACATTGAGACTCTAGCATTCAGACATTTCAAGAGTAGAGAAGGGTGAGCCTTTGATGCCTTAGTTTTGGCAGCTGATCTAGATATATAATGACTTTAATTTATATGATGAACATCCCAAATTTGTCAATAACTTGTATTTTATGTAATTGACAGATGATGCCGGATTTGGCTATACCCTGATAAACAGCTACATGTATTACTGAATGCAATGTTATTTTCATTATTACAATGTATAGGAAACTGTTCATTATCTATCTACTTCATTGATAGGAGGTTGATAAAAACACACGCAATTTTTAAAAATGTTTTTGTGTTATGTCCGTAATGATATAGTACTTGTTTGACACCTTTCATTCAAGCTGATCAGCCGATTTAATCTTTTCTTCAATGTGTCTTGTAGACTGCAGAGTGGTGTAAACACTGAGAACATTCACATCGTAGCTGATCTGTACGCTGAGGTACTTGGAGTCATGGCCCATACCCGATTCCTGTCTGTTCGGAAACGCTTCTTCACAGAGCTGAAGGAACTCCGTTCAGAGCCACAGAACGTCCAAACAACTCAGGTATGGCCTTTAATAGTTTATTGTGCTTGGTTCAACAGTATTTCCAATTCTCTGATTGTCTAAAGGAACATGGGCTAAACACATCTGATTTAATTTCCACTTGGTGTAATCTTTACCTGGGCTGAGAACCACTTGGTCTAATTGCCATGTGTCTAATAGCCAAATTGTCTCATTGCATTCTCTTCTAATTCCCAAATGGTCTACCGGAATTGACTGAGTGGTGTTAAACCAACTGGATATTAGACAAAATGGACATTAGACAAAATGGGAATTAGACAAAATGGTGAATAGGCGAAGTGGACATTAGGGCAAATTGTAATTAGACAAACTGGTTGTAGATGAAATGAATTAGACCATTTGGGATGAGGCCAAACATGCATTAGACCAATTGGCAATTTGGCAAAAGAAAGAAGAAAACAAAGACATTTATAACACAACGTTTGGTGATGGGTCGAGGTTAAGAACTTGTTGGATTTGAATATGAATACAGTCTAAAAAAGACAATTTTTTAATTTTAAGCCCATCTTGATTTCCAGGACCAACAGTAGCACGTGTTCTGATCTTTGTTTTGTCTAAATCTGAGCAATTTTTTGAAAAGCATTTGACCAAAATGTTTGTGTTCTCACTCTTTCGAATGAATGCCTCTGAAGTGCATGTTCTCTTATTGAAATATGTATATTACACTTTTAATCCTTCTGTCGTAAATATTCATATTATGAATGACATCGCTGTAAAAATTCAGAACAACAACTCCTTTGAAAATAATCAAGTCAGTTTGTTCATTGTCTGAATTGTTTTATTACAAAACAGTATTAAAAATTGAAAAGTTTTAATAAAAGTTCTGTTGGCACATCACATAATTATGTAAACTCAAGAAAAGACGATTTTCAATCTTTGTATGTTATTGACTTTAGCAACTGTCTATTTCCAATCCAGTAATACCTTCATACAGTCTATCATCAGTCTAGTGATGAGACTCAAGATCTACCAGGTTAAGATGTCTCTTGTACATGTAGAAGAATTTGAGTTGTTTATATGTCATTGTTATACCAAATGTCACTGAGTTTATCTTTGTGCACTGTCTATTTATAATCCATTATTATCATGTTCATACAGTCTATCATCAGTCTAGTGATGGGGCTCAAGTTCTACCGGGTTAAGATGTTTCCTGTAGAAGAATTTGAGTTGTTTATATGTCATTGTTATACCAAATGTCACTGAGTTTATCTTTATGCCCTGTCTATTTATAATCCATTATTATCATGTTCATACAGTCTATCATCAGTCTAGTGATGGGGCTCAAGTTCTACCGGGTGAAGATGTTTCCTGTAGAAGACTTTGAGTCCTCCTTTCAGCTCCTTCACGAGTGTGCTAACTATTACCTGGAAGTTAAAGACAAAGATATCAAGCACGCACTCGCTGGGCTACTGGTGGAAATCCTTGTTCCAATTGCTGCTGTAAGTATTAAGGCAATTCTATGATTTTTCATTTATGGGGTAAAAAGAAATGTAGTCCAAGATGAAGATGTTGTACCAGAAATAGTAGTATAAACATAGAATGTGGGAATGGTAGAAAATAGTTTGGGTAATGATAATAACAATAGTCATAGTAGTAGTAGTAGTAGTAGTACCAGTACTTCTAGTAGTAGAAGTAGTAATAATAAAAGTAGTATAGTAGTTGTAGTCACAGCAGTAGTAGTATGAAGTGGTATTAATAGTAGTGATAGTGGTAGTGATCAGAGTAGAAGTATGTGTGGTCATTTTATTACCAGTAGCAAAAAAACAAAACAAAAACAAAACAAAACAAAAACTATTCAAAATGTTAAATTTACTTCTTTGACCAGAAATGCACTACAGGTATTAATATGATGTGCAGACATTGTGTGCAAGCAAGCCAGAATTCAATGACTCTCCACTAGTTCTACTAATACTTTATCTGTAAAGAACTTAACCCTATCAAGACCAAGGTATTTTCATGGTTCATAGGCCCAAGGGGGGGGGGGGGGGCACATTGTGCCCCCCTCCATAATTTTTTCATTATTTGACCGATCACTTTCATATTTAGCATGACGATAGAGCAACTCAAGCTTTACAACTTGGTACAACAAAAATTTCTCAAGGTCACCATATGGGGGCACTATTTACAATTAAATAAAGAAATACATAGAAAAATGCACAGAATTCGAATTAAATCATTTTGACTCTCTAAAATCACAGTTTGATGATTGAGATTGGATCAAATATGTTTTATGATTCATTCATTGTTTATTCATCTATTTAAAATGTCCAAAGTTGCCAAATGGGGGCGCTTTATTCTCTGAAATCAGAAAAATGCAATTTTGCCACTAGAGGGCGCTTCAGGTAACTAACTAAAATAATCTAATTTTAATAGTTTTTGTACTTATTTTCACTGTTTAGGTATGCAAAGTGATTATACAATAAGAAATAATCATATTCTGTGAATTTCAAGGGATAGACTAATTCAAAAGATTAGAAATGTGAAAAGATTGATATTTCAATATTTTCTTTTATATCTATTGTTTTGGCGCCATTTCGCACATGAAATGTAATAAAAACAAAAGGAGAAGAGTGGTATTCAGTTTAGAATGTTATTCCAATTCAATTTGAATAAAGAAACCTCCATAATATTGTTTAAAACAATGCATATCGAAAATTATCAAAAAATGGAGAAACATGGTTACCAGTTTTTGGTTGCCATGGCAACACGGAACATTATACCCCCGCAAAATATGTATCAAAATGTTTGTGAATAAATTTTAGGAAAAGTCACCAAATTTGGTGGAAAAAGATCCAAGCGTATACAAATGGCGTATAAAAGTTTGGTAGGGGGGCACATTGTGCCCCCCCCCCTTGGTCTTGATAGGGTTAAGATGTAGTCTAGCTATGTATTAAGCAATATATCAATCCAGAATGTGATTATTATTAATTTTATTATCATTATCATAATCATCATTATGACTGTCTGATAATCTTTTCACTTGATACAGTGTGTCAAGAATGAAGTCAACATTCCAGTACTGAAGAACTTTGTTGAAAAGATGTACCAGACCACCTTTGAGCAGTGCACCAAGAAGAAGCATGCCCTTGCAGCATTCCCTCTGCTGACGTGTCTTCTGTGTGTCAGTCAGAAGCAGTTCTTCTTATCCACATGGCATAACTTCCTCACTCTCTGTCTGTCAAGTCTCAAGGTAAGTTCGTTATGTTTCTTTTGGTACATCTGGTCTTTCCCCTTCAAATGTTGTTCAAACTCTGCACTATACCTCCAAATCCTTATGAATAATTCCCCTTTATGCTGATGTTCCTCTTGTTTGTCAAAATCCCCCAAATCATCTTGGAAACTCTCTCCGTCTGTCTTGCCTCAAGATTGGTATAACAAATAATGACCCTGTAACATAAAGAATTACAGCTTATGAACTTCCGAATTTGACAGAGCCACTCTGATTGGTACAGAGTGAGACTTTCATGCCAGAAGTGGCTGTGCATTCCAAAAAGATCCTGTGCGGCGTTTCCTCCTCGGACGTTTTATCCGACAAACTGTTAAAAGCTACTGAAATGCTTGCATCTGATTGGCTTAGAGCAAATTTGTCGGATAAAATGTCCGACAAGTCCTTTGATGAAATGCCCCCCTGATTAGCTACTATCGATTTGCAATTGATTGAAACTTTATGTTACAGGGCTAATGTTAGATGGTGCCATATAGATAGCTATCTACAAATTATGTTTTGAGGTGCACAAGGAAATATTAAGGTGAAATTAAAAAAAAAACCAAGAAGAAAAAAACAAAGAGGTGCAAATTACTGCCTTTAAATGTATCCGTCAAGCATTAATGATAAAGAAAAGTTTACAACTTGGAAATTGAAACTTCCTAAGGATGATATTTTTATTGTTTTTTGGCAAAAGGAAAACATTACATTTCAGTGAACATAATACTTTGTAGTTCTCAAATGTAGTTTATTCCACAAAGTGGGTGCTGTGGGTTAAAAAAGCCTCTTCGCTACGAACAACTCTGAATTGGAATCTGAAAGAAACATTGCTTGGTTTCAATTCTATGGATTGTTACTGTATATAGAGCTTCTGACCCATTAGGAGATTTTGTCAGCTTTTTCATTAAAGAAATTTACCTATTGTAAGATCTTATAAAAGTGCAAAATCAATTCCAAAATCTTATTAAATCTTATCTCAATAAAAGTTTTTTAAGAATTACCGGCATTAACCATCATATTGGGCATTCTTTGTTGCTTATTCTTTGTTAATTACTGAAAATAAATGTTATCCAAGGAAGAGTACATACAATTCACCATCACATTCCATGTCTATTCCTAAGATTTTACAATACAAAGTAAAATATATCTTCATGAGCTCCATTGTTTCCTCTCTGTAGCATCGAGACCCCAAGATGTCCCGGGTAGCTCTGGAATCGCTGTACCGTCTCTTGTGGGTCTACATCATGCGCATCCAATGTGAAAGCAATACCAGCACCACCATGCGTCTCCAGAGCATTACAGGGACTCTGTTCCCACGGAACTCCCGCAACGTCATCCCTCGCGACACCCCGCTCCACATCTTTGTGAAGATCATCCAGTTCATCGCGCAGGAGAAGCTGGAGTTTGCCGTCCGGGATGTGATCTTTGATCTTCTGGGAGTGACTGGATCAGCAAAGAGCAGGATGCTCTGCCCTGAAGTGAGTGCTAAACCTTCACTCTTTATTCATGTGATCATTATACAACAACCATTTAGGAGAAACTTCAAACTGAAATTAATATTTCATTTTGGCAATTCCCAAACATTGTATCTAATTGATAAAAAGGCACTATAAAAATGTTTATTATCATTATTATTATTATTATTATTGGTTTCTGTATCTGTCATGCTTTGTCTGTAATTGTACTCAATTTCACAAATGTTATTGTGATATGCTACATGCTTCCTAGAAAATTAATACATGTAAACCTCATACTAAGTTTTCTCAGCAGTGTCTCTGTCAAGTTTTGCATAGTTATGAAGATTATGAAAATTAAAAATCCATAATCTGTTTTCTTTGATTTTGGTAATACATTTACATGTAGATTTTGTATCTTTATATTCATAGCTATTTGTGCAGTTAGGTCTTTTCAGTTTTGCCTAATTACTTTTCCCCCTGCTTGCTTACACAGCGCATGAATGTTGGCCTGCGAGCATTCCTGGTCATAGCGGACAGCCTACAGCAGAAGGAAGAAGCGCCCCCTATGCCCACGACCACCCGCATCATGCCATCGGGTAACACCCTGCGAACACGCAAGACCTTCCTCAACAAACAGCTGACGGAGGACGGAGCCAGGACCATCGGAGTGGCTCCGTTCTATCCCAACATCAGGAAGGCTCTGGACCACATAGTAAGGTCTTTGGATATGACTGTGGGAAAGGCTCTTCTCATGACCAACGCACAGTGTCTGACCAAGGAGCTTGATGACCTCATGACGTGAGTTTTTGACATTGTAAAGTCTGTTATGCTACGTTTTGGGTTCAGAAACAGAAAATAGAATACCAAATCATTTAAAAACTTGTATTCATGATCAGAATTTCAATCTTGTTTCAAGATTGTTCAAACAACAAAAACTTCTACTTAATGTAATCTTCATATCAATTGAATTGACCTTATGCAATGGCACCCAGTATTTGACCATATTTCTTCATGATTGTTTTGAAAACTACTATCGTACACAGTCAAGTTGAAGGTTTTTGGTAGCCAAGTGTCCTTTATGTCACCAAGTATAGTAGACGATGAACATAATTTAAAGGAAATTTCTTTTGTGGTCTTGAGATCAAATTTTGGAACCTACTGTTTCATAGTGATTTAGAAAGGTTGAAAGAAATGTTTTTTTGAGATGTTATTTTTATTTTCCCTTTTAACAAATGACTTTTTGTTTATGATTTCCGCCATATCACGTATCGTAGTTTATTTCATATTCCCCTCGCTTTAAGACGCTTGTTTTAATTGGTTAAATCCAGGAACGAGAGGAAACCCAAGATTGAACTGTTCAGGACATGCATTGCAGCCATCCCACGTATCATACCTGATGGGTTGAGTAGGAAGGAACTCCTTGAAATGTTATCAAGATTAACTGTTCATAGAGATGATGAACTAAGAGGGTGAGTATTAAAATAAATGAAGAGTTTCATTCCAAAAGAATGTTTGTTTGCCATATTTTTTACAGGCGGCTATGGACATTTGATATAAAAATGTTTATTTTGAATTGATTTAGGTACTTTTGTGCAAAGATATTGATAAGTCAATTTTCATCAAAAGGGCAATTCCACTGTAACTGACGGTATGAATACCGTAATTAACGGTGTATAAGCCGCACTCGTGTATAAACTGCACCCCCGAATTTGGACCCTTGCCAAAAAAACAAAAAAAAAAAATTAATTAAAAAAAATTAATTAAAAAAAATTAATTAAAAAAAATTAATTAAAAAAAATAATTAAGAAATTAATGAAAGAATTCAATCTTGTAATCTTGTTTATTTATGAGAAATAACAAGGTAATAAGCTGAAGTAAAGATAAACAAAAGAGAATAAAGAGGAAAATGATCGGGACTTTTCTATTTCCTAAACTACAAAGTGTCTGCATGCACAGACTAGTGCATTGTATGTTGCAATGCCAACCACGCATGCGTTATGCAGGACAAGACCGATCGGCGAAGTGAGTGTTTGGATGAAATGCAGCCATGCGAAACTTCTCCTTATCAGAAGTTTTGTGGTCACATCAGGTCTGTCTGAAACTAGTTTCTCAAGAAGGATATCTAGGGGTAAGATTTTTTGTGTGATTGTTATGTTTGATGATGTATTTTGACTTTTTGTTATGGAGTTGAGGTGAATGTTTTGAACATCGGCAAAGCACCCTACATGGATAATCTCCAGGCCGCTAGCAGCGGGTGTTTATACACACTCGACCTGGCGGGTTTCACATGCATCTCTCGGTCAATCAGCGTCAAAATATGACAAGTAAGTTTTAAATTCACTTATTTTTGAGGGTTTAAAATACCTTTGACCTTATTATTATGCATAAATAGTCTGATATCACTAAAATCTATTTATTTTTTTGACAAAGTAAGTTAGATCTAAGCCTCGCCGATCCTATCTCTATGTATAAACCGCACCCCCTACTTTTGACTTTTTCCCGACGGCAAAAAGGTGCGGCTTATACACCGTTAATTACGGTACATAGAATTTTCTAAGTTGTTTGTATTGTAGTTACATTAAAAAAAAATGCATTGGTTTTCAAATAATTACAGCTAGATAGGTAAATGATAGGGAAGAAATTGTGCAAAACATTTCTACCCAAACTGCATTTTCTCTGAAACGGCAAGCAAAAATGTGTCCATAATTAACGTTACATTTTCTGTATCGTCTGTTGTCCCCCAAATTGTACTGTTTACCGAGGGAAAATTATGTACAGAAAAAGTGGAACCAGCATACACGTAATCATGTTTCATTCTGTTGCTTTAAATTTATGCAGAACATGTTTTTTCTTGGGAAATAATATTGTTTCTTTTTTTTGGTAATTGGGTAACATGTGTTTTTTTGTGTGTTTTGTTTAGCCTTGCGTTCACATCGCTGCAGAACGTCGTGGTTGATCTTCCAGACTGGAGGGAAGACGTCATTCTGTGTTTCGTTCATTTTATGGTGCATGAAGTTCATGATATGTTTCCTCTTATCCTGGAGAGCGCCCTCAAGATGTTGCTCCAACTCCTCTCGCAATGGAAGATGGCTGAAACCAACAAGGAAGAAGAGGTAAACATTTTATTTTATTTCATATTTACACAGCAGTATAATAATGTCACAATACACATAATCAATGTTCTGTTTTCAATTGTCTTATGAAAACAGAACAGTTTTTCTCTGAATTATCACTTTGTATAGATACAATTAACAAGTTTGTCATAGTAGTAGTAGACCTCACTGGAATTTTTTTTTTTTTTTTGAAAGCCACTTCGAACAAACAGCCCTGTGTAGCACCACCACAAGTCCTGAACTACTCAATCTGTCCTATGTCCTCACCCATATTGCAATGTTCTGAGTGGTGTAGTCTTATGATATAGACCCAATTGAATGATAACACATTTATTCATTACTCAATACATTCATACCGCAATAATTATGTTACCCAATAGCAAAACAAGCACTTTTCTCTTCAAATATTGTAGTTGCCTTATATAATGGCTATTTATTAAAAAAAACCCCACTAAATTAACCCTTTTTCATTAATAGTCATCTCAAAATGTCTATTCATAAGACTAGCAGTTATAACATAGGCAATGAGAGACCACACACGCAATGGGGATCAGTTCGGTCTCACCTAAATAACTTATTTGTTGTATCTTGTTCCTGGCAGCCTCAATTGAAACCACCTTACGAGCGTAACCCATTTGCCAATGTCCTGAACCTTGTGGAAGGCTTTGCTGTAGTCTTCCTATGCAGCTGTCGCCCTCTGATCAGACGACTCAGTTTCTTTGTTCTCAAGGAAGTCCGTGCTCTCTTCAGCATTCTAGGATACTCAAGGGTAGGAATTTAATATGATTTGATCTTTATTTCAAAAGAGTTTCACCTATACTCAGAGATATAAAGATGTTAAATGTCTCTTTGGTGACACTTTGGTACTATCTCTGTAATCAGAAGATTCAATCATTGGTACACCATCGTTATGATGATTACTAAGAATAATCCTTTTCTAGTGTTTTCTTGAGTGAGTCCATTTCTGCAAGCACTGCAGAGTTTGAATTCATAAGTTTTGTCAATGTTATTAGAACAAGATGCCTATTAATTTTACTATTACTATCTTGATAGTAAAGCAAGCAATCGGCTTATACATTTTCAGGGAGCCCCGGCCGCGTCATACCAAAAGACGTTAAAAAATGGTAGTTGCTGCTTCCCTGTTTGGCGTTCAACAAGAGGGGGATAGAGCAATGTCCTTCTGGTGCTGCTCAGCGGCTGCCGGGCCCACGGGAAAAGGGGCAAAATAAATATCCTTTCCGGACAATAAAATTTGGAGCATTTTCATTTTCATTTTCATGTTCATAATATGTTTGCTATCATGTTGGGAAAATGAGCTAAATCAATAAATGTCATTTCAATTTTCTTCATTGTTACTGGATCCCTTCAATCATGTATCATGGAATGCACCATGGTGGAAAATTGAAAACTAGATTTCTTGAGCACACACTTTACATATGTATTCATCTCATTTGGTTTAACTCTTTTTGTACAAATGAACGTTATTTTCTTGAGGTATTAAAATTTAGCCCCCGCCCCCTTGCCAACTTCAGAAAATAATCATTATGCTATTACGAGACAAAGAAGTTACTTTGTAATAGCCAATGGAATCATGGTCTGACACATGCTACTTTTTTCGTGGATATTCATAATCCATTTTGTTGGGCACAGAAGTATATATATTTACAAATGTATAGTGGCTGCACAATATCTATTCTCTTTTATATTATTATTGTTATTGTTGTTATTATTGTAACCCTAAACTTGTTGATTGTTTCTATATATGTATGTAGTACGTTGATGATGACAGTGATTTTGGATATGATTGATAGATCTTGCATGAATATTCATGATAGATTTGTTTATTGTTTCATTATGGAGGTTAACGATGACAGTGATATTCATGATTGTAACTCCAAATTTGTTGATTGTTTCTAGGTTGATGATGACAGTGTTTTGGATGTGATTGATAGATTTTGCATGAATATTCATGATTGTAACCCAAAACTTGTTGATTGTTTCTTATGTCGGTCGATGATTACAGTGTTTTGGATGTGATTGATAGATCTTGCATGAATATTCATGATAGATTTGTCTATTGTTTCAATATGGAGGTTAATGATGACAGTGATATTCATGATTGTAACGCCAAATTTGTTGATTGTTTCTACGTGTAGGTCGATGATGACAGTGTGTTGAATATTCGTGATTGTAACCCCAAACTTGTTTATTGTTTCTATATGTAGGTGTGTTTTGGATGTGATTGATAGATCTTGCATGAATATTCATGATTGTAACCCAAAACTTGTTGATTGTTTCTATATGTAGGTTGATGATGACAGTGTTTTGGATGTGATTGATAGATCTTGTCCTGGAGTAGTCGAGAGTTTCATCCATCAACTACCACCAGCAGAAAAGGTAAGACCCCTCATCAATGTCACTCTTACATGATATTGCTGTAAATTTCCTATCATAGTCCCGTTTACACTGATCAGATAATCTTGATCCCAGCAGAGAAAATAAAGCCCTTTTTGAGTTTCACTATCATAACATCATTGTCAATTTTATATCAGGGTCCCGTTTACACTGATCAGATAATCTTGAGCCCATCAGAAAAAGGGTAAATCCCATATGGACGCTTGCTCTATAACATCCATATACATTTCATATAACACTGATCAGATTATCTTTATCCCATCAGGAAAGGTGAAGCCCACAGGGACTTTTCCTCCATAACTTTGTGTCCATTTTCTATCAATGTCCCTTTTACTGTGATCATATGATCTGAATCCCATCAGAATACGATAGCATATGCACCAAGGAATTGTATAAAAAAACTTTGTAGCTTTTATTCTTGTATGAAATTATTTTCACATACAAATCTAGATAAAAGTTATGTAGCACTTCTTTTTCCTTTTTCCTCCTCTCTTGTAGGCTACCATCACTGCACTTCCCACAGTGGACCTACAATGGGTTGTGGAGAGATCAATCAACCAATGGTCAGGCAGCACTTACGAGTCATCCGGGGCCAGTGACAGCCTGACCAAGCTAGCGGCTAGGGGTATGGGTGGGTTCAATCCATGGGCTACCTGCTTGGCTCGGTTCTTCCATAGTAACTGTCTGCCCCATTACTGCCCGACTGCGGTCACTAATGCCTGGCCGGTGGTTAACACAAGGCTGACTCAACTCTATGGACACATTGATCCAAGGTTGGTAGGAGTGACTGTAAATATGTAAAGCAGTTTAGAAGTAAACAAATATGTACAATTCTTTTCTTTGTCCCCATTTCAAAGGCAAACAGTTGTGTAGGCTGAAGAAACCCAGCAAAGACTTTTTAGGTTTCACTTAAACCTTATGGTAGGCTCTCAGACTGAAATCAGCCAAATTTATTTCAGGCACTACATATTAAGAAATACAGAAACAGGGGATTAAATGATTTCTCTCAAATATAAGATTTATAAGGAAGCCAATGGCTTAGTTGTCACTTTTCATTATAAAATGTAATAACCAAAGGAAAACTAGAGGCCAACTGTTCTTTAACCCGTTGGGGACTAAGCCCGAATATATTCGGGCTGAGGTCTATGGGAAATGTGTGTTGTAGCAAAATCAGCTCGTCTCCAACAGGTTAAGAAAAGTTTGATAGTAGAAGATCAAATCAATGTGTTTGATTGCAGTGCACCATCAGAAGGGAGGACATCAATCCGCTCCAAGAAACTGCTCCATCCTATGGATGATAACATCGCTCTCTGGAGGAACTACCTGGTATTTGCATGTAGCTGTGCCCCGCCTAGTGCTGGATATCAGACTCCTAGACGATGCTTGTCACCTGAACCAAATAGGTAACTAACAAAGTAATTTCAGTTGAGCATGAAGCTGATAATGGTGACCATAATGTGGCCACTGACTCTATGAGTGCACAATGGATCCCACAACCTCCCGTTCTTGAGGCAGTGTGAGCTTCCAACGAGTGCTCTAAACAATTGAGCCATCATTCACACCTGCAATGAATATAGTGGTGAGGCACGCTTACTTGCAATGCTAGCACCAGTTTTATGAAAAATTGTCAGGATGTGCAGGACTCAAAACCCCATGCCTTTGATTCCGATACAGGTGCTCTTACCAACTGAGCAACTCTTGCCCCACATAGAATATCATACCTTATCTTCAACAGGCTGAAAGTGATCTCCCTACCTTGTATTCACTCATATAATCGCTGAGCTGTTTAAAACCTTATATCTCAAAATTTTAAAATTTTGAGGGCCCCTCAGAGAAGCTTTATTTTAGAAATAACGCAATTGTGGCAACTTCATATTGTCTGAAAACAGTCTCCTAATTCTGTTGAGAACTCTTTCTAGGCAAATAAATGTTGTAAATTTAAAAGTCATAACTGTTAATCAAGCTTTTCTTGAGCTGTCCTCACAAGGTTGTAACAGCCCAGCTATGATATACACCTGAATCAGGAGTTTGCTCTATGACAAACCCCTGTCAAGTGTTTGAACTGTGATAATGAGTATTTGGGTATCTTCATATTACCATAAACTATTAAACTATAAACCTCAATAAATGAAAATCATCTTACTCACTCTCACTTATCCTTTGTATCTCAGTGGATCTTATGATGGTTCCTCCCACCTTGAGAGGCTTGAAGTCAGACTCCATAACTCCTCCAGTGGTGTCACAGCAGCGACCCTCTTCAAGATGCTAGTCCCACTCATTCGATGTGATAACACAGACACCAGGGAGGCAGTCGTCAATGGTCTGGGCTGGACCAACATGTTTGCATTCAGGTGTGTACTTTAACGAGGTGATCTTAGTTTAACCAGGGGTGTATTTCGAATGAGAAGAGAGGTGGGAGGGTAATAGCAGTGCTCCTGTTTAAGTTGTTGATTTCTCTCATCCGATTTGATAACACGGACACAAGCGAGGCGGTCATTAATGGTCTGGGGTGGACCAACATGTTTGCATTCAGGTGTGACACCAGTGATTTTAAATTCTAATGAAGGTCATTGTTAGATCATTTTGAATGAAAAGAGGGGTGGGGGGGGGGGGGTAATAGAAGTGCCCCTCTTAAAGATGGTACTACCCCTCATCTGAAATGATAACACAGACACTAGAGAGGTATTTATGATAGAAATTGGTTGTGGTGATGTACACTTTCAATTCTCATGTAGCAACATAAATTGACGTAGGTCAATATAAGTAATATATGATAATATATCGTGGCTAGAGTTTGGTTTGCATATCATCACTGGGCTGTTAAAACCCTGTATCTAAAAAAAATTCAAGGAGAGCAAAGAAACAGCATCAGAAGCACTATAACCTATGGGATCACCTTTCCTTTGACACAATGCGGTGGCTTCATTTTGTGGGCTGGGGAGCTGGGTTTTGGACAGGACATCAGTTGACTTATTACCTGGAGATTAATTTTTTTTTTTTAATATTATTTTCACCAAAATTTGAGATACAAGGCTTTAATAGACTTGGGACAAATACTCCCCTTGCCTGTTTTATTATCTCTTTAGTGATTTTTGTTTGAATTGTGAATTAATTCTTAGCACAGCTTGTCATTGACAGGATTATTTGTATCCTTATTTAATGGATATCTTTCAGAGATCTGATGGATGAATTGCAGCAATCGCTCAAGGATGCCCTAGAAAGGAAACAAGAGGTGACTTATATCATTCAAGATACTTCTATTAACTTTCCAATGTCTTAACTCAATGGCACCAGATTATCTCAACTCTTCCTTGAAAAAGTATACTCCTTCCCGTAACCTTAGATCTGCTGAGAGAAATCTTCTCCAATGTTCTGTCAGCCGCACTAAGTTCTATGGTGATCGTTCATTTGCTCCTGCTGCCCCTCTACATTGGAATGATATCCCTTCTAACTTGAAAAATTCTTCCTCAGTATCTCAGTTTTAAGTATTTCTCAAAACACACTTATTCAAAAAACATTTCTTGTGAATCACAGTTTGACCAATTTCCCAATTTTTTTTTTTTTTTTTTTTTTTTTTTTTTTTTTTTTTATTTTATTTATTTACTTATTTCCCCCCCTTTTCTTTCCCTCTTCTTTTCGTAAAAGCGCATAGAGACGCCTTAAATTGGAAGTGATACGCGCTTTATAAGAACCGTACTATTATTATTATTATTATTATTACCAATCTTTATCATTTAAAATCTTGTTGTAAAACATTTTTATTGTATTTTAATAGTTGAATTTAATGAATTAGATTGAATGGAATGAAATGGAATCAAATTGCATTGAATTGAATTGAATTGAATTGAATTGAATTGAATTGAATTGAATTGAATTGAATTGAATTGAATTGAATTGAATTGAATTGAACTTGAACTGAACTGAACTGACTGAGTGAACTGAGCTGAACTGATGAACTGAACTGAAATGATGGAATTGAATTAAATTGATTGTGTATTACTTTCTATTGTTTTCTAGAACATGAGAAGGAAAAGAGGGAGAGATTTCCTGAGAGTGCACCTGATCCGAGTCTTTGAGCTGATGGCTGAGCATGGACTGTTCAGAGAAAGGTTAGTATTTAAAGCTGCTGCGAACCCCCCCCCCCATGTGTTCTTTCATACTACCATTTTGGTTTGTTCTTTTTGTTTTCTGGGCAAAGACAAACAGGTACTGACAACATCCTCATAAATTACAGTCAGGAAATGTTTCTTAGTTAATCCTCAATCAGTATTTCTGGCATATTAGCATGTTTTTTTTTTTTTATTCTTCTCTTTTGCTCTGCAAAGACACCTAGGTGGTGTTTCACGGAGTCGTTCGTAAAGTTACGAATGACTTTATAAACAACTGAAACATTTTCTTGGATGCTACAGTAATCACATCATCAATCATTAAATACAAGAACTGATCACCAGTAAAGTTGCTCGTAATTTACGAAACGACGACAGTAAAACATAGACCAGCACCTTCATTGATTACGCTATAAAAGGTATAATGTTATTCTCAGAGAGTGGCCTTGTTCTAGATCACTATCCCATTCAAGATCTGTTGTCTTTGCCAGCCATTTTTATGAGGGCGCTGCTCAGCGGCGACCACCACTGGTAATTGAAAACACCAGTGGAATCCAAATTTTTATGTAACTATGTTTACAAAGACCTAATAAAATATCTTTTATCTTGTTCCTCTAATCATAGGTGCTTGCTGGGCAAAGACACACAGCCACTGAACGGTACCTTCATTGATTACATCGAGGGTATGAGGTTATTCTTAGAGAGTGAGAGTGACAAAGATTCTCCGACCTTGATGGAGATCAGACTTCACTTCAGTGGCTTCATTGGTCGTCTTGTCAGAAGTGTTCCTGGTAAGCCCAAACAGAAAAAGTGACAAATCTTATATCAAATAAAATAGTATAATAGTCCCTTTGTTTTGATATAAATATGCATGCTTCCAGACCAATCTTAGAATGTTGAAAATATTGGAGAAGGAGAAGTTTATGGAATAGTTAAGAGAAGTTGTGTTGTAAAAAATAACTGAAGAAAAAAAAAAAAATTTCTTTTATTTGTTTTTATATAGCTGAACATCGAGCCAACCTTCTTCCGCGTGATGTACGCTACAGTGTATTTTTCTTGTGTGGTGGATGGTGCCGCAAGCTCGGTGTGGTCTACGGAGCTGTGGATAGGACGCCATCGTATCAAGACGAAAACTTTACAGATCTAGAAATTGAGGCATTGCAGGTAACATAATAGTATACTAATATTCAATGTTTCTGAGTGCGATTCTTCGGAATATTACATGAGCTTGCAAGTTAAACTGTTATATTCAACGACGCAAAGCGGAGTGAATAGAACGGTTCAACTTGCATTGAATTTAATATTCCAACTGTTGCACAAAAGCCAAAACATTAACACTTAAACATGTTAGTTACGTGTGCTGCTTGGTATCTGCATTTTAACTGCGTGTTACCTGCATGTAAGTTGCTTGCAAGGTGCGAGCTGAGAAACCATAATTTCTCAACTTTTAATCTCTCTGAAGGACTTATTATAAGTCATATATTTTGGCTGAGTACTTCAAGATGGGTAATTTCATGTGACTTATGGCCACTGCGGGTCTCCTCCTGGTGTTCTGCGTGCACCTCTGCAGGTAACCTGCGACTCACCCAGAAGTTTTGAGGCTATGGCTCTCATTCTACCCCTGTTTGATGATCTTGATGTTGAGGTAGTAGAGGAGGGAATAGATTCTAGCATTCCCTTGTTGATGATACTCGTGTTAACCTTGTCACCAGTCACAGCAATGTGATGGACCTTAGAGATATTATGGATCTTAGGTGCATTGACAATTGCTTGTGTAAATGGCTCCACTCGGTGCAACATCTCTTCTTCGGTTATCTGTCTGACTGCTATCTTCATGTCTGGGGCTGCAGTAGTGAAGCCTCTGGCGTCAGTGACAGTGTTTTTACTTGTCTTCACCTTGCTCCATACAAAGCCCTTTACACTCCCACTGATGCCATGATCTACAACACCTTTGCCTTGGCTGGTCCCAAAGCATTTCCACTCAATCTTCCTGTTATGTTTTTTTTTATAGATAACACCACCATTGCCGCTGCCATGAAATAATTCTTAATTTTTTTAAGATGGTCCATCTGACCAGATAATGACTTCACCTATTTCAGCAAGAAGGTCTTAAAAAATTTTGTCAATGGAGTGCACTTTTGTGTCTTTCACATGCATCAGTTATCTGATGTGATGACACCGGACAATAGGGATCCTGAAAGCTATACTGCTGATGTGAACATGCTGACTTGAAAGAAACTGAGAAATGATTTCAATGATTTATTCATAAAACTTATGAGAAGTGCCTTCTTCTGTACACTTATTGAGCCTTCCATTCTCTGCAGCTATCTAGACAAACCACTGGGTCATAGCAGGATCCTCCCCCAGGGTAGAATTTTCGAAGCCGATGCCATCTTTGCAGTGCTCACATTTATTCAGTTTACAGTTTCTTGATCCTGGTGAACTGATGATGGTATCTGCAAATTGATGGTCATAGGCTGAAACAAGAGCGTCAGTGCAACGCATTCACAGCCATGGAAATATTTTGCGTAGTACAGACCACAAGAACATATAGGTTTTGAAATTTATATTTATAATTTTTGTTTATTTAGGTTATATTTATGAAACTTGGGATACAGCTGCAGGAGGTCATTAACTAAGATTAGTGCACTGAAGCATGAAACATCAATATTTTGGTGAAAATATAATCATACATACTCCCAGAGAAGGATTGTGATATTAAATATCGGCCAGTTGTTAAACCTATGGACAGTATATTCCTGAATGTACACATAAACTATACACACAAATTTTCAGGTGGTCTTAACCTTTGAATAATGATGGTATATATCTGGTTGCTTTTTAGGCAATGTCTGCTCTTTTGGTTTGTGGAGAAGTCTTTGATACCAATGCACTAGGTCAGGAAGGGTATCTCTATACTTGGATGGATAATCTTCTCAACTGCAATGATGAAAGGGTAAGAAAGATAGGAGCAAAAGAAGAGGAATATTGATGGTAAGGATGGTGTAACTTGTGATGATTGTGTTGATGTTTGTGAAGGTGAAATGGTGGTAGGAGTGGTGAAGGCGGTAATGGTGGTGAGGCGGTAATGGTGGTGGTGATATGATGAAAGTGGTGTTGGTAGTGAAAAAGATTGTTGATGTTGATGGTGGTGGTCTTTTTGATGATGATGATGATGATGATGATGATGATGGTGATAATGGTGATGATGGTGGTAATGATGATGATGATGATGATGATGCTGATGGTGATGATGGTGATGATGATGCTGATCTAGATGAAGGTGAAGGTGATGAGGATTATGGTGGTGTTGGTGTGGTGGTGATAGTTATGTAATGGTGATGATGGTGGTGGTGGTGGTGAAAGTGATGGTGATGATAATAATCTTAAATGTTCTTTATATGATGATGATAGTGGTCACAGGTGTTGGTGATAGAGTCTGTGATGAAGAGTTCACAGTTGTGCTTATGTTGTTGTTCAGTTGCAGTGTTAGTAAATTAGATTTTGGTATGCATGATTGGATGGTAATGAAAAATCGGATTACAATGCCATTAGTGGCAATAAGTTGTTTTTGTGGTCTCAGTAAAAATTACATTATTCATGAATGAGTCTAGTGATTTTGTGTTTGATAATAGATACATGTACATGTAGTTAATCATCAAAGTTGAAAATATATTGAATTGGAAGATATTTAAAATAAATGTATGACAAATTTTAATAAGATTTAAAATGGAAATAAATGAAATGAATTGAATTGAATACCCTATCTAGGTTCACAAGCTTGGTAAAGAAACGGCGGTACTTCTCTTGGAGAACAATCCTCAACTCCCTATGGTATTGATGTGGTTCATTCACCGATGCTATACTGGACCAAAGCTGGTTGCTAGTGGTTACTTCCAAGCAATGGCTTCAGTCCTCAACCGGAGGTGAGATCATGCAGAATAAAAGTTGAAATCCAAGAAAAAATATGTTCTTTCTTTAATCAGTAGCAGGAGATGTCTCCATTTAGTGATGCTTTGGTATTATTTTTCATTCTAGAATGATATGAGTTATGTACAAATGTAAGAGAGTGAAAAAAGCAGAAATCACTGATATAATTCAATCAATTTCAAGTGTAGTACGTCACGTTTTCTAGAATAAGGACACTCTGAATGAAAATAATAATTGTTGAAATCTTCAATTGGCAATGCAATGTGTTATCACTTTTCTCATACTCATATTTTTGCATTTGTAATTATCATTCATATACTGCGTTCAAATATGGATTTGGTGTATTAAAAGGATGCAGGAATGAAGAACAAATATAATTGGTGCCAATTTGAGGAAATAATAAAAATTGATTTAGATTTTTAGAGAAATTGTGCATTGATGCTGTATTTGACCACATTTAATGCTGTCTTTGTCATCAGTCTTTATCTAATAATGACACACAACTGTAATTATCAATAGGTTCCACATGAGTGTGCCGTTGGTCAAGTTTTACTGAAAAATAAAAGCTTTCATCTTTGTTTGCTACCATCTTTCAGCGAGTACCCATGTGACATGATAGTGATCCTATGCCTGGTGCTGCTGAAGACAGCTGATCCTTGCTCAGTTATCCGTATCCTGGCCTACCAGCTCCTTCAGGTCCTAGACATGCGTTTCTTTGGCTCAGGGGGTCAGAGCAACCTCCTGAAGGCTACCTATGGCAAGTCTCACATCAGTCTGAGCAGAGAGTTGGCAAACCTACATCCAGAACTCACTCTAGCCATCTTTTCAGGTAAGTGCAGGGATATACTTATGTATGGTTACACAGGAAGGAGATTGCATATAGGACATATAAGTAGCTTACCAGCTACTGTAGGTCCTAGACAAGCGTTTCTTTGGCTCAGGGGGTCAGAGTAACCTTCTGAAGGCTACCTATAGCAAGTCCCGTATCAGTCTGAGCAGAGAACTCGCCAACCTACATCCAGAACTCACTCTAGCCATCTTTGCAGGTCAGTACGGGAGATACTCATATATGTTTATGTAGAAGAAAAAGAAAATTGCATGTAGGACATATAAGTAGCTTACCCGCTACTGTAGGTCCTGGACAAGCGTTTCTTTGGCTCAGGGGGTCAGAGCAACCTACTGAAGTCTGAGCAGAGGGCTGGTAAACCTACATTCAGAACTCACCCTGGCAATCTTTTCAGGTCAGTACGCGCAAAGATTTTTATGTATAATGACATGTAGGGTGTAGATTGATCAGCAACCTCCAGAAGGCCACCTATGGCAAGTCCTACATCGATCTGTTCAGAGGGCTGGCCAGCCTACATCCTGAACTCACTCTACTCACATCTACTGAGATCACAGAGCAGTTTGAGTTTGCCCCCCTGGGGGTATTTCACAAAAAGTTAAGTAGACGTAAAGTCACACTGAATTTCTTTGCGCATCCTGTATTATAACACGCAATCTAATTGATAAACTTTTCAATGGCATGCATTCCCTTGGCATGATATGACCAATGAGGTGATGCGTAATATACCACACGCAACTAGGGATTTAAGTGCGATTTTTAAGTCTACTCAACTCTTTTTGAAAGC
>CALNVZ010003428.1:11668676-11680004 GCA_940671915.1 Paracentrotus lividus | reverse complement strand
TAATTTTCACATTGAACATGCAATTTATGTAATGTTGTTTCCCCGTCTCCTTTGATTTCTACCTGCAGAGATCACGGAGCGCTTTGAGTCTGCCCCCCTGATCCATCGTAACATCATGCTGGAGTACCTCCTGCCGTGGATCTACAACATCGAGCTGGTGGACTCCCTGGGCAAGGAGGGAGGAGGAGGGGGCTCCATGGGGGGTGGAGGCAAGGAAAAAGAGGTGGTAGATATGGAGGATCCCGAACAGGGTTGCTCCATGAGACGGCCTGGATGGGGGTCCAAGCAGGCGTCGTGCGTCATCCTTAATAACCTACTCTTCATCACGGCTGAGGTGAGTTCATTTTTGTATAGAAAGTTCAAGTTTATTCCCCAAATTAAATTAAAACGTCACAAATCAAATCACATCAAATCAAATTTTTATTGACATTAAATCCACAATTTTGGATTATCATCAAAAACAAGCAATACAAATCATACAAAGGATATACATACATATAAACATAAATTAAGATACATTGTGAATATTAATGTACAGGAGTAATTTCAGATCAAGCTTTTACAGGTATGTTTTATATCCATTTAAATGAAAACGTGGATGGAAGCAGATAAGGTCAAAGGCCTTTTGAGGCAAAACCACTTAGCATGCATTAAAACAATGACTATATGTGCTTTGATACAATCAAAGCTGTCTTTGATTGTAATAAATCTTGATTTCTTATTTCTTATAATAAAAAAAAAAAAATGCTTATGGTAGCTTAAAAGAAAAGTGGTCTACTAATTATTTCCCAAGCTGTATTTGCATAGTGATTAGTGGGCATAACTCTCCTTGTAATTAATGTTTATGAAGATTTTCACCAGAAAATACAAATCACCAAAGATTTCATGACAAATGGGCATGCAACAATCTGTAGAGCTATAAAGAAATTAACAACATTTCTTAACAAAATTGTCTGTTTTACATCATGAAGCTAGAGTTAAATTATTTTGTAATGACATTTCAATTAATTAATTAATTGCAGAATAACCTACCACCACTTTATCTCATAGACTACATTATGCATGTAGATGTATGCCTCGTTTTGAATTGTTAAAACTGTGGTAGTTGGGTATTATGCAATATGCAATTATTCCAAATGTTATTATTCAATCTTCTCTTATATTTTTTTCTCTAATCCTCAGTATGGTGATGAGCATTGTGATGGGCTGGAGCAGCTGTGGGCGGGGCTATGTACCTGTTGGCCTGGTAACCTGCCTGTTATTTTGAACTTCTTGCTGGGTTTGACTGGTGTCATAACCAATCCAGACCTTCTCCCATTCGTGAGTATTTATCTCCTTTTTCTTGCTCTTTTCTTGAGGAGAATATTTCTAGGCCTATATTTAGTGGAGGCCCATATTATATTAAGATATTTTGTCAGAACTACCAAATGTTTACAGATATGGATATTGCTAATACTTACAAACTTTAAGTACATTTATTTTTTGGACATAAAACGGATCCCAAATATATAATGAATAATTGTTATGACATACAGGCACTTGAATTTGAAGAAAGAAAAAAAATCTTGATATCTTTACTATTTTGAATCTTGAAGAAAATGGGATGTATCATTGAAATGGAATATTAGCAATTTTGTTAATTCTTTTTTATTGAGCAAAATTTGTGCATGTAATTGAAGTTTAACAATTGACCCAGGTCCATGGCACTGAACACATAATGCCATATAAAAACAATCATAATCATAATAATATATGGGACTCATAAGATGCCAAACCTGCTCAAGGTGCACATACAGTATGCGAAAGATAAGAAATCACATTCAAAGAATACTAAACTATTTTCAAATTCCCTCTTCCTCTCTCAGCTAAAGCAAGTACTAGTCTACATCGCCCGTGCAAAGCCCCAGCGTCTGATGGACGAACTGATGCGGGAGATGCTGTCAGTGGACATCGTCACCACCAACGTTGAGAGGACCGAAGATCCCCCTTTCTTCCAGCTCTATCAGCAGCCCCAGTTTGGAGCAACAGGACCAGAGTCTGGAAGCGCCGCATCCTTGATTGAGAAGATGGATAAGGAGGAGGAGGAGGCCAGGATGATGGCGGGAGAGAAGAGTAAGCAGGAGAAGAACACGTCCGATAGGGGTACGCAGGTTGCGGTGGGGAGTAAGACACCGCCACCACCGGATACCGGGAGTACCAAAGACAGAGACAGGTGAGACATCATTTCAGTACTTTCAGTTTCAGTTTGGTTTATTTTCATATCTAACAAAATAGAGGACAATATAATATTCAATAAGATAGGACAGACAGTAATGATAAAAATACAAGTACAAAAGAGTAATTCCATCGAAATAAGCCAATGATGATAACATAGGAAGATGCAGATTTGCAGACACAAATAGAAAGGTGACATTTGCAGGGAAATCTATTTAAAAACAGATCTTGTAATTTATAGCTTTAAAAAGTATTAAAAAAGTAGGAATATAAAGAAGAATTCATTGTGAATAACAGAAGCCAAGATATTTGGCTTCATTTTAAGGTATCTTTATGCATCAGAGTGCGGCATTGGAAAACTCACAGTGCACAATATATATCTAATAAAAATAGACACATGGAATTCTGTTAACACATTTAAACATTACCTGAAGACATGCCTTTCTAATGCTTGCTATTACTACATGTATTTCTTGATCAGTATTAGATTATTGTATTTATGTACATTGTATCTGTTTCTTACTTATACTTCTCATTCACTCTTTTTCTATTGCACCTCGAGCACTCCACAGAGTGGATTTGGAACATAGCAATATCTATAATTTAAAGATAGACGTTAGTATGTCTTATCTTTATTATATTTGCAAAAACAAGTGTTAAATCAAATGTGTAACCACAAAGTAATTTAATACTTTATATTTTGCTTTGTCAGTATCATTCGTTACAATGAGGGATCATCCTTGCATCAAAGCAGTGGTAGTTTGTCCACTCTCACCAGCAGTACTTCAACCCCTAGCAATGAGTCGGCAGGCACTGACCGGGTTCGCTTCAAGCCGGCCATCCCGGAGGAACCGGAAGATTCGGATGGGTGAGTGAATTTCCTAACCAGTAGCCAATCGGGATCCTTCTTGCATACACATCTTGCATATTAGTATCACTTTTAACAAATCAGGGTGGTGTTGCATAAAACTTTTTTTCTAACCTGAGTTTTCTCGGGTTTAAAAAAAATCAGGTTATTTAGACCTATTTCCCATAGGAGTTCTTTCGTTCAAAGGTTATGCACAAGACTCCCCTTTCAGCCAATAAAAAAAAAATTACATGTTCCCTCGACTTTGGAATGAACCATTGCTGCGGATTTTAGGTACTGGTGGTGGTGAGAAGACATTGCAAATATCTGTTTTCATCACTCTAAAAGATGCTAAGTACATGTATAACCACGTATGTCAGCCCAGCCCCTACTTCAAAAGATTTTTTTTTTTTTAATTATTATTATTCTCACATCTAGCAGGTTTACCACGATAGAGGAGAAGGGACAGGAAAACACACATGGGTCTACCAAGGTGGATTTATATCTGTACTGGCAATGCAACAGACTAATAAATGGATTAACCTTACCCCTCCCACTCCAGATGAGTACTACTGCGCCCTCTCTCAGACTTATTGATCACAATGAGACCCCCACAGGGAGTTGTTCACAGGTAAGATACATATAATTGCAGCAACAAACTAACACCTCTCCCACTACCAGATGAGTACTACTGCGCCCTCTCTCAGACTTTATTGATCATAATGAGACACCCCCACAGGGAGTTGTTCACAGGTAAGTGTCCTATGCCGTATGGCAGCAAACAGACTATAAATGGATTAACCTTACCCCTCCCACTACCAGATGAGTACTACTGCGCCCTCTCTCAGACTTTATTGATCATAATGAGACACCCCCACAGGGAGTTGTTCACAGGTAAGTGTCTATGCCGTATGGCAGCAACAGACTATAAATGGATTAACCTTACCCTCCCACTACCAGATGAGTACTACTGCGCCCCTCTCTCAGACTTTATTGATCATAATGAGACACCCCCACAGGGAGTTGTTCACAGGTAAGTGTTCTATGCGTGGCAGCAACAGACTATAAATGGATTAACCTTACCCCTCCCACTACCAGATGAGTACTACTGCGCCCTCTCTCAGACTTTATTGATCATAATGAGACACCCCCACAGGGAGTTGTTCACAGGTAAGTGTCCTATGCCGTATGGCAGCAACAGACTATAAATGGATTAACCTTACCCCTCCCACTACCAGATGAGTACTACTGCGCCCTCTCTCAGACTTAATTGATCATAATGAGACACCCCCACAGGGAGTTGTTCACAGGTAAGTGTCCTATTGCCGTTATGGCAGCAACAGACTATAAATGGTTAACCTTACCCCTCCCACTACCAGATGAGTACTACTGCGCCCCTCTCTCAGACTTATTGATCATAATGAGACCCCCACAGGGAGTTGTTCACAGGTAAGTGTTCTATGCTGTATGGCAGCACAGACTATAAATGGATTAACCTTACCCCTCCCACTACCAGATGAGTACTACTGTGCCCCTCTCTCTGAATTTATTGATCACAATGAGACACCCCACAGGGAGTTGTTCACAGTAAGTGTCCTATGCCGTATGGCAGCAACAGACTATAAATGGATTAACCTTACCCCTCCACTACCAGATGAGTACTACTGCGCCCTCTCTCTCAGACTTTATTGATCATAATGAGACACCCCACAGGGAGTTGTTCACAGGTAAGTGTCCTATGCCGTATGGCAGCAACAGACTATAAATGGATTAACCTTACCCTCCCACTACCAGATGAGTACTACTGCGCCCCTCTCTCAGACTTATTGATCATAATGAGACACCCCACAGGGAGTTGTTCACAGGTAAGTGTTCTATGCCGTATGGCAGCAACAGACTATAAATGGATTACCTTACCCCTCCCACTACCAGATGAGTACTACTGCGCCCCTCTCTCAGACTTTATTGATCATAATGAGACACACCCCACAGGAGTTGTTCACAGAGTAAGTGTTCTATGCCGTATGGCAGCAACAGACTATAAATGGATTAACCTTACCCTCCCACACCAATAGTACACTGTGCCCCTCTCTCTGAATTTATTGATCACAATGAGACACCCCCGTCAGGGGTTGTTCACAGGTAAGATACATGTAGCCATCCCTCCCCCTCAGATCTAGGCCATATATTGATTGTTTTTGACCACCAATTTTGATGTGTCTGTGTCCTATGTTGTTTTCAAGAATGCATTGTCACAATTTGTTATTTATTTTTATTATTGAAAATAACCCCCAAAACAGCCCATTCTTCTGAAAATACTTCTTGTAACTGCCATCCTTTGTACAACAAAATTATAGAAAACCGCCATTTTTGTGTGACATTCATTATACAGGCCTTGCATAATAGGATATGTCTTTATTACCCCAAGTGCCTTGCTACATGTAGGAGGCAGCAAACCGGTACCATTTCGTTAGACTTTGGTTTGGAATTGTACTGGATATCGGGCTCAGTTTATGTCATATTGTTTTTCTTAGGTGTAACCTTGCAACTGTTTTGTTGACTGACTTGGTGCTGGAGAAAGTGGATGTAGACTGGCAGGTTCACCTTCCACATATACTACATGTACTATTTCTGGGTAAGTATACTTGCGTGATTTATAATCTTTACTTTGTGTATGTATTAAGTCGTTGTTAATACATAAGTAGGCAGAAAGTGGTGGGCTTTGACAGTCACGTTAAGTGCCTAGTAAACGTCATGTGTTTTTATTTTTATCAAAAGTTGTTAAGATGAAGAAGGTGATAGCCATGATGATAATGATGATGATGATGATGATAATGATATTGATAAGATGATGAGAATGACAATGATGCAAATGGTGATGTAATGATGATAATGGTGTTGATGATGATGATGATAATGATGATGATGATGATGATGATGAGGATCATGATGATGATGATGAAAATGATGATGTTGTTGATGATGATGATGATGAGGATGAGGATGAGGATGAAGAAAATGATGATGTAATGATGATGATGGTGTTGTTGTTGATGATGAGTATGATAATGGAGAATATAATGAGGATTATAATGATGATTATGAAGATAATAATGAAGATGATGTTAATGATAAAAATAATTATTAATTTTAAAGATGAGGACTGGTATTTTGCATTACTTGGATCAAGTGAGGCAAAAGTAGACAAGTGAAGTTAGTGTGAAGTGGCCAGAATTCAAATTACTTTCCTTGTCATCGACAGTTCTTGACTTGTCCACTAGCCCATACTGCTGCTACACTAAAACTCATCTACCCATAACAAGAGACTCACTAAACTCTCCTTCTTGCTCCATAAGGTCTGGACCACTCCTGGCCTCTGGTACATGAGCACTGTAAGCGTCTGCTTCTGAACCTCTTGGTGAAGCTAGCTCCTCATAATAACTTTGTAGGCGTGGCTCACACCCTGCTATCCCACCATGTCATCAGTGACCTTCATGGACTCCTAGATCAGAAGGTCATCACCAAGGAATACAATTTCACAGGTAAGAAGTCCCTTTGAGCCTATGAATGTAATTATCTCTATTTCATTATATTTAAACACATAAATTAGCTGATAATTAAGTTTTTTCTTGTTGTTTTGTTACCCTTGTCTGGGTTTTAAATGCTCCAAAATGCTCCAAATTTTATTGTCTTGGGTCCGGCAGCTGCTAAGCAGCGCCAGATGGACGTTGCTCTATCCCCTTCTTGTTGAACGCCAAACAGGGAAGCAAGAACTACCATTTTTTTAAGTCTTTCGGTATGACGCAGCCGGGGATCGAACCCGATTATGAGGCGGACGCTCTGTCCACTGAGCCAACACACCAGTTTTAGTTATATATATATGCTTAAAAAGATGTCGTTTCAGAGATACAGACAATTGGTAAACAAAGGCAGTTTTAAATAGTATATTTACCTAGTTTGTATTATAAATATGGGTTAAATTGTGGATTATTTGGTGAATTTATTCTACTATTAAACATGAAAATATATAATCAACAAAGAAACTAAAAAAAAAATTTAAAAAAATGATGTGAATGATATTTTTAGTAAAATTTAAGTTCAGTCTCATTTGTCAACCAATTAAAAATTTCTTTGCAAAAGTTTCTGTCTCTTTGTCCATCTGAATGTATATTCATTTCCTTTGTTATTGGTTTTGAATAAGAAGTATAGTTGATGCCGTCAAATACACTGTATACATTGTCATCATTCTGAATGGTATTGTTTAGGTGGACCAACCAGTTCCAATGGTCACACGCCAGATGCCATTTCTTACGAATCGGACAACACTGCCCTCATGGGTAGCACTACAACCATCAGCGGAGTGTCCACTGCCTCCGTGTCCAGCCTGAGTTCCACGTCGACGGTCATCCCATTTGGTGTGAGTGCGGTCACTCATATAAGTGTTGACCATCTGAGGACGAGTGAAGAAGCCGCTAAAGCACTCATTGAGTTCTTAGTTACCAGGTATGTTGATTTTGTGGTAAATTTCCATATGGTCTAATTTCATTTCATCTCATTGCCACTTTACGTGTTTACCATTTTGTCCAATATCAATTTTCTCTGATGATCACTAGGTCTCACATCACTTTGTCAAATTCTGTAACAAATATTCATTTGGGAATTATGTAATTAGACAATTTGGCTATTGGACAAATTTCTTATTAGACCAAGTGGTTATTAGACCAAGTATGTATTAGATCAATGGTAAATAACACTAAATTGTAAATAGACCAAATGGGTATAGCTCATCATGTTGGATTATACATGTACAATCAGAAAATTGGACCAGCTGTTGTTGACCATGTACATATAAATCATGTTTCATTGAATAATCAGTCTATCCTATAAAATCTATCAAGAACCGGCCTCAAATGATTCATTGAATAATCAATCTACCCGTCTCCAAATTCTTCCAGGAAATGTCGCCCTCTTTGGTCATGTGAGGAAATCACTCCGCGGCTGACTAGCATCAAGAGCGCTGAGCAGCTGGAGACATTTCTGCGTAACGTGGTGCGGATCTTCCATGGGAGCCTGAGGGGGTCTCACCTGGAGCAGCGATGGGCTCAGGTGGGGCTGCAGCTTGCCCTGTCCTGTTCATCGAGACATTATGCTGGCAGGTCCTTCCAGGTATGTATTTTTTCCAATTTGAGATTAACATTTATGGCTTTAAGCTCCATCTGAAGGACTTGGAAATGAGTGGAAAGTCAAAGAATTGAAAAAAATGCCTCAAAATCAGGGGAAAAGTCAGGGATGTGATAAGAAGTTGTCAGTCTGTTGCTACGACAAATCAAAATAGGTTTAAGTATTTCAAAATTAGATATCCTGGAAATGTGAAAATCCATCAGGAAAAGGTCTGGGAATTTTGTTCTCCTAAAATAGAGGGAACCGTGCAATCGATATTGACTTGCTTTCAAACTAGGGGTCTCGTTTTTCTTAAGACAATGAGGAACAGACCATAACAACAGACCTCATTACAAATAATAAAAGTGGTTAAAAAAAAAAAAAAAGTACTTAAAGATTTGGCCCTTTTGAAGAATTCTCAGTTTTCTTAGTGATATAGAAATAAACGACTATGTATGTTGTAGTATCATAATATTACTTGCCAGTATTTTAAAGTTAAAATGTATCTTTATTAAGAAATCTCATTAATTTTAGTTCCTGTATGACCCCATTTTCAATTAGTTTACTACAACTTTTTTTTTTTAATGGACTAACACTCTCTAGCAATTAGCATCATGTTTCACTATTAAGTTGCCTTTTTGCAATCTTACGTTCTGACTTATTGACCTTTTGTTGTGCTAGATGTTCCGTGCACTGAACCCTCCCCTCAACCCCAGGATGTTGTCTAATATCATGACGAGGCTTGTTGAGACGGTGGCCGACCAGGGGGAGGATGTCCAGGTAGGAGCATTGTAGGAGCATGAGCCTTGATGATGATGATGAAGATGATGATGATGATGATGATGATGATGATGATGATGATGATGAAGATGATGATGATGATGATGATGATGATGAAGATGATGATGATGATGATGGTGATGATGATGATGATGATGATGGTGATGATGATGATGATGATGATTGAATCATCGAACAACACTAATGACTGCTACTGCACGAAATTGGATTTTAGGGTTCAACGTATAATTTTATTGATCCACGAAAAGATCCTGTCTGTCATCCTAAACATACAATTCAATCTGAAAATGAAAGGTAAAGACAAACAAATCTGTTACAATTTGTCTAAATAAATTCATTTGTATATCTATCTGACGTACATTTGTCTGAATAAATTACCTTTAAATCCATGTCCTTATATGAACCTTTTAATGGACACTTTACAAATTAATCCTATAACATTTCCTGAGATCAATTCATCTCAAAATGACATGTTCATAAGGGTTTAATTTTAACAAAAGAAATCCCTTTATATTTGCCACTCATACGTGTATAATTCATTTACCACTATCAACTCACTTAATGAATGCCATTTGTTTAGACATTTATAACTTATGTCAAATCTAAGCATATGTAAAATTTAACCAACATACTCATTTGTACTTAAATATATAAATTTAACAAAAAATAATTCTTCGTTCTTTGAAGAGAAAATTTCACTCGCGACTTTAATTCCTTTTTACTCAACTTGCCCTTCATTAAATTGACAACCATTTTCTGACCAATTAATTTTCAAGTTAATAAACAGAACAAATATGTTATTTATTTTCACTTTCAAGGAACTGATTCAACCTTTTAAGAATATTAATCACTAAAATAACTCTTTATATACATGGAAATATGTCTTATTCTGAACCTATTTTATATTCCAATACACTTTAACATTGGATTCAATACAAGTCTATAGTAAACTCATGCATGCTTTTTGGATGTTAACAACCAACTTTTAACATCCTAATTTTCACCTTTTCATATAACAAAAAACATATATCGTTAACTTACTTCAAAGATGCAGTATATAGCTTTACGGATATGACACTCTAGTTGCGATGACTCGATGAAAAATGTGATTTTTGAAGATGGTTTTCCCCATCCTCCCTGCTTGATTGTGACTGTGACTGGAGCTTTGGTGTACAGTGATTGATTATGGCAAGCCACCTATTATTCACATTTAACATGGCTATGGCAAGCCAACTGTCCAAACACATTTAATTAATTATAAAAAACAAATGTTTTTATCACATTATTACAAGCCATCTTCTAGACAATATTAAGAGAAAATTACACTGTTTCTGAAGGAAACATCCTCCCGCCTCAAATCAAAACAGTGACCATTACATTACAAACACTTTCTTTTAAGCGTAACCTCAACAGGATAGAATACCGCTAATTTAGAAATAGGTCTACGATACTCTCCAGATGACGTTTTGATTTTGACATTCTGACTTTACCATCGAGACCAGGGTACAATCTATCACCCTTGCAATCGTCCATTTTCCTCTGACTGCATTGCTATCAGCAGTCATGACTATATCGTCAACTTAACATTCCTACGATCTGAATTCCACTTTCTTCTTGGCACGAGAAACGTATCAGATGTCGATACGTTTGTACCATTTTTACAGAATGTCAATATTTCTACATGTGATGTTTCCAAAGTTGATACAAACCCTGCGTAATGATAAATCACCTGGTCCAGATAATATACCCGAACCTTTTGAAAATGTGCTCGCATTCGATTTCCCTGTTCTGTGCAAGTTATTTAACCATTCTTGTCTCTTGGTCAATTACCAAAGTCTTGGAAGCAGGCTAACGTTTCCCCAATACACAAGTCTGGTGATACATCTTTACCTTGTAATTATAGACCGATTGCATTGACATCCGTAGTATGTAAAATCATCGAGAAAGTAATAACGAATGAAATTCAACAACTACGTCAGAAATTGTTACTAAACTCAAGCCAACATGGCTTTGTTAAAGGTAAATCGTGTGTCACCCAACTGCTAAATATTACAAACACTGGTTACGTATCCTTGATGTACCATCCCCTCCAAAGATTGATGCGATATTCCTCGATTTCCAAAAGGCTTTCGATTTCATGCCTCATGATGTTTTACTACAAAAACTTAACTCAAGGTATTTCATTTCAGGATCATTGTGGCAATGGATTAGTCTTTCTTGTGTAATAGGGAGCAAAGGGTCTTCACAGAGGTCAGTATCATCTTGGTTCCCTGTTTTATCAGGTGTCCCGCAGGAAGTGTGCTGGT
>CALNVZ010003428.1:11545742-11659358 GCA_940671915.1 Paracentrotus lividus | reverse complement strand
TTTTTTATCACATTATTACAAGCCATCTTCTAGACAATATTAAGAGAAAAATTACACTGTTTCTGAAGGAAACAATGATGATGATGATGAAGATGATGATGATGATGATGATGATGAAGATGATGATGATGATGATGATGATGATGATGATGATGAAGATGATGATGATGATGATGGTAATGATGATGATGATGATGGTGATTGATGATGTATATGAGTGAGTGATGGATGATGATGTAAATGGTGATGATGAGAGATGATGATGATGTATGGATGATGATGATGTGTGATAATGAAGAGTTGGATAGTGGTAGTGGTGGTTGTGGAGTGGAAATGATGCATGATGAATGTGGTGTATGTGTTGTGGTGGTGGGTGGTGTGTGTGATGGTGGTGGTGGTGATGGTGATGATGATGATAGTGGTGGTGATGGTGTTGTTGGTAGTGATGATGATAGTGGGCTGGTAGTTTAGGCAGTGGTGGTGACGATGAGGGTGATGATGATGAAGTGATGATGAAAATTACCATAATTATAAGATTTATAGAACATATTTTTTGCCTAAGTGTACAACTCATACAATGCTACTGTTATTGCAAAAAGCGCAAAGCGAATGACAAAAATTAGATTTTGTGTAAAAAAGAAAAGTGAGTCTGTTATTTACTCTAACATCGATGCAAATCCCTTACCTAACATATCATCATGCTGCTTTATTAGAAGTTTTACACCCTTGTGTCAGCTGCATGACGATATATCTTGGCAGGATAAGTTTTTATTATGAATAATATTTAGTCAGGTACATGTACAAGAGCATGTTAGGTACAATATGAAAGTAGGGCAAATTCTTGCTTTACCCAAGTTCATGTATAAAAGATGGAACTGGAATTAGATGCTGAAACAAATCTGACTATCCTAAGATGGATATTAATTAAATTTTCATTATTTCTAGGGTTATGCCACTGAGATCCTGCTTACCCTTGACAACGCCATCGACCCCCTGGCCCAGGACCTCATCTTCGCTGACCTCAGGGAAAGGTCAAAGTCTGGGTCGGCGCGCAAAGCTGAGTTCCGGAAGAGCACCAGCAACCTATTCAGCATAGGTCCTACCAGTAACTACGAGGGCATTCGACCTAAAATGATGGAGGGACCAGCTTCTGTCAACTCACAGGGTAACAACGCTACTGCAGGTAACCTTTGACCTATGACCTTTATACTCGTTTATATCCTACTACAAAATCTGCTTCCTCTTTTAATCCCAAAATTTAGTAAATTGTAATAAATGCTTAAACATAGGTGATGCTTTAAACATGATAAAGATGTGCAAATTAATTTCAAAATGTTATTTTGATTGGATATCAGCAGGGATGGGGCATCAATATACTTTGAAATCAAGAAATCTCAATATACAGATTGAGTCTATAAAAATTTCCCATCATTTTAAAGGTGTCTTGTGAAAAGTATGAACATTCAATCATGGGTTTTATGATATGTCTTGGTAAAATCATCCTCCTAGCATACGTTGGTACCATTTTTATTTGGATCTTTGCACGCATGACTGAATAACAGACAACAGACTTACCCACATACCCACACACCCTCTCGCCACACATACACACCCAAACATACCCATCCTCCCTCAAACACACACACATCATCACACACGCACCCCCACACACAGTAAACAATTCACAATTAAATTTCCTATTTAATGTTTTGTTTACCAAGACCATCACTGAATGTTTAGGAGGTATATTTATTCCCTAACACTTATATGTAGCAATTTATTACAGCCCTTTGGCCCATATTCTGAAATGAAGACTGAATTTGTATGAGTCGCAAGTTCGTGCAAATCTATTGTGCGATCCTTTTGTATGATGTTGCCCCATACATCAGACAAAAGGATTGCAACTCATACAAATTCGGTTTTCAGTTCAGAATATGGGCCTTTGTGTCACGGAACTCATATCTTTCCCCCTCTGCTGTAACAACAATAACCATGACCTCCTTATTCCTGCAGACATGCGAGCGTATGTGGAGCACCGCGGGAGGAGCTCAACGACTAGCGAGATGGATAAGGCCAGCTTCCATCGAGGACGCACTAGGAGTAGCTCCTCTCTCAAGCACATGGGAGAGAATATCTTTGAGGAGAGGCTTAACATGTTAGCCCAAGTCTTCTGGATCTTTGTCTCTCTCCTGGAATCAGACTATGAGTTTGAATTCCTGATGGCCCTGAAGGCATTGGAAAAGGTTGGTCACATGGGCTTATATTCTTAACTATCATTCCATTATTATATTTATTGTATGCATGAAATTGACTTTAATTTGAGACTTACATTTGTCAAATCTTGAAGAAGTCAGTCATCGTCCCCCAAATAAAAAAAATAAAAAATAAATAAATTTATAAATCAAATAAAAAAGATAAATGCATTAAGTTCCAGTCTATCATCATTGCAATTTACTTGCATTACAGAACTCATTCAGAACTCATTGAGCAATGAACTTTGAATTTGTTTCATTTATCAGAATGTATAATAATAATGTATAATAGGGGGAGTCAACGATGAGATTCTCAGACTCATTATGACAAATCCAGTTTACTGTATTCGCTGTTATTTTCAAAAACATGTTCACAGGTTCTTTAATTCACGCTACATGTTCGTAAGCTCGCAATTGAACCCATTCAATATATGCATAGGAAATCATGCCTATATATTCGTGCCTGCCGCTCTTTGCGCAAAATCCACAAAAATAAATGTACCGCGAATATTTCCACAAATACAGTTTTTCTTTTTCTCTGCTCTGTTTATAACTCTCTCTTTGTCTTTCTGTCGTGCAGCTTCTCAAATACTTGCCTCTTGACCGGCCTGAGGTCCGAACTCGTCTTGATCACGTGCTTGCCCAGCTGAGGTGGGAGGGCTACCCTGGTCTACAGGCCCTTATTCTTAAGGTACAGTGGCCTTAAAATGATCTTCTGATATTGAAATGTATTTCATTTGAAGTTAAAAATAGTGGTTGAAATTATGAAATGCAATATTATTATTTAGGTGGCATATACATGTTCACAATCTTTTCCAGGGCATTGCATATTAATATAATATAATTACAATACATTGTATAGTTCTTTAAGGAAGTATTACTCATTGGATTATCCAAAATATAAGAAAAACCTATGTGTTATAAAACATTATTGCAATAGATAATGATAATGATGGATGTATGTCAAAGGTATTCAAGATGCTTCAAATTTTATACCAAGTCCTTATCTTATTTTTGCAATGTTATTCATGTTAAATTATTATTAGGAGTGGGGTATACATAGGTAAAAAATATGTTTTTTGTTATTATTCCCGGTTAACAGTTTTTTTCTATTCCATTTTCCTTTCTATTTCCCTTCAACAGGGATTCACATCCTCTGTGACCTATGACCTGACCCTTCACCTGGTGTCAAAGTTGACGACCTACACCCACATAAGAGTGATAGACCCTACCCAGGCTGCTGGCTTCCCTCTCAACGTAGTGGCCCTGCTCCCCTACCTCATCCAGAAGTTTGGTCAGCCGGAGAAGTTTGCTTGCGAGATTGCAACAAATATCAGTAGGGTACGTTGTTTTGATTTAATTTGATTTGATTTGATTTGATTGATTTGCAGTTGGACCAAAACCGATATACTCTGGAGTCAGTGCATAGATGAGATGGTTGGGTCACTCTTAATGATGATGACGAAGAAGATACATTTTTTGCATCAGATTCTTCTTAGCATTCTCCATGGCAAAACAAAAATCACTCTCAAGGCATTGCTTCCCCAGAAATATGAAACAGCCTACAAATCATTAGAAGTTCTTTGTATGGGTTTTAACTTTAAAAGTATTGTCATTGCCTTTGGAATGTTTTGTTATTAGAAGAAAAAAAACCATTGTTCTTCATGGAAAATGTTGTTATGTTTCTGAATGAGCATTACAGTGAAATTATTGTTCTAGTCATGAGATTGAAATATGGGAGACACTGTCTAAAAAAAGTGCTTTGGAAAGGTTGATAACAGTTTACCTAAGCATTATTGTGCGCTGTGAAGTTTAGGAATCGCCAAAATGATAAGAACTTAACCTAATTTTGCTTAGAGTCACATGCACTTACACAGAAATGCATATATGGAACAACACAAAATGTTTGGAACCCGAACATTTCAGCTGTTTGGGTATATTTTGTGTCATATTATGACTATTAGGACAATCGAAGAGCAATCCTTTACAGTGGACATTTTTACTACGATGTTCTTCCTAAATAGCATTAAAATAAGAGGAAAGCTCCAATAATTTTCTTCATCTTTCCCACTACACTAGATGCCCTTTAAGCAACCATATCGATTTTCTGAGTTGTTATATGCTTATTTGTTGATTGTATTCAGGTCTGTCAGGAGCGTTGCACCAAGATGGCCCCTTTGTCCACAGTGCTAATGATGTACAAGAATGGAACATATAACCGAGACAGCAAGGCGTGGGCTGGTGTGGTGTGTAAATACCTTCATACTGCCTACTCACATTTCAGCATTCCTATGATGACATTCCTAATAGAGGTGAGAATGATGATGATGACAGTGGTGGTGATGATGGTGATGATGTTGATGATGATGATGATGATGATAATGATGATGGTGATGATGAGGATGATGATGGTGACGATGGTGGTGGTATTGATTATGGTGACTATAATGTATGTGGCAGCAAAAATGATAGTGATGAAGATGATGGTGGTGGTCATGACGATGATGATGATGAAGAAGATGGTTGTGGTGATGGTGATTGTCATGAAGATAAAGATTATGAGGAGGAGTGATGTGGTAATGATGGTGATGATGGTGATGGTGATGGTGAAGATGGTGGTGATTATCGGGATTATAACGTATGCCGTAATCAATATGATAGTGATGAAGATCATGGTGGTGATGTTGATGATGCTAATGATGATTGGAAGGATGTTTATGGCTTTTATAATGATGATCATTACTGTGATAATTATGATGATATTTATAAAGATGGTGATGTGATAATTATGATTATGATGATAGTGATGAAGATGGTTATGATGGTGATTGTGGTTATTGTAGTGATTTAGATGATATATTAAGAGGATGATGATGAAGTGATGATTATGTAATGATTTGGGAGTTGCTGATTATAATGATGGTGGTGAAAATGATGATGGTAATGATGATGGTGATGATGATGATGATTGTAATGATGATGGTGATGATGATGATGATTGTAATGATGATGGTGATGATAATGGCAATGATGGTGGTTAATGAAGATACATGTATGAATGATGATCATGATGAGCATGATAATTTTCCAAATCTAATTTAAATGCATCAGAGATGCCATTAGACCACTGCTCTGTAACATAAATACATGTAGTTACGATCAATCGAAAATCGACAGCTACCAATCAGGATCCTTCTTACATAGACTTCTTGCATAAACCTCTCATTGTTAACCAATCAGAATGGTTTTTTCAAATTTGCATTATTTTATTACCCGGTATTGGAGAAGGGTCCAATCATCAACCAACCAATCACCAGACTTTCAGATTGTCTACCATCTCATTCATAACATTGATCTGATGGCAATCATTTGCGAATCAACAGTTGACAATCAGGATCCTTCTTGTAAAGACTGCTTGTATAAACCTCTCACTGTTATATTTGCATCATCATCATCTTATCTCTTATGGTTACAGGTCAAGTCAACAACCAGTCCTTCAGATCATCTATTATCTCATGCATAATCGGTAGCAACCAATCAGGATTCTTCTTGCATACACTTCTTACATAAACCTCTCACTGTTAACCAATCAGAATGTTTTTTCAAATTTGCATCATTTTATTACCAGGTATTGGAGAAGGGTCCTATCAACAACCAATCACCAGTCCTTCAGATCGTCTATCATCTCATTCATAACATTGATCTGATGGCAGCTCCAATGCAACAGGTCAATGATAACCTCCTCAGGGTCATCGCTAAATACGTCCAGGTAAGATTTCATTTTTACTCAAAGATTGTGCTTGATCCTAATTCTTTCCTACGCTTCGTCTACTCAAAATATCCAATACCAGTATTTTATTTAGTTTTTGTAAGAGCGATTTTGGTGTCTTTTACAGGTGTAGTTAATGCCCTTTCATTCAGGCATGTAGTAGGCCTATGTTGTTAGATGTAAGGATTTTCCTTAGTTGTGAATGACATTACCATAAAAGCTAAAAACAATCTGAACAGGATGTGGGCTATAACACAAATCTATTGTGAATCCTAGTGCCTGTTGTTTGAGCAGTTTGGCACATGTGGCACTCCCACTGGACGTGCTAATAAGCACCTATGATTCATTGTACCTCACAAATTGGCTAGCTTTTGCTAGTTTTAGCTCCATTTACAGAATCTTTTCTTTTCTATTTTATTCTTCTCTATTCAGTTGACATTGGGGATGATGATGTTCCACAAGTCTCTGTCTCTAGCCTTCTCCATTATGAGTTGTAACCCTCAATCTTCTACTCGTCTCTTTTCCAGCCTTTCTTCAACGTGTCCAGCCAGAATATTCTTCTTCCTCTACTCCTCTGCCCCTCAATCTTTCCTGTCAATGACGGATTCTCCGAATAAAAATGATAATGCAATAATTTTTTGAGTAACAGTTTGGTCATAGATTAATACAATAAAATAGAAACTACTTCAACCATTTTATTTTTTTTTCTCCACAGGGCGTGCACTGGCAGGATTCTCTCAACATTCTGAAAGTAGCCGTCTCCAAATCATCTTCTCTGGTCAAGCCTCCATCTCACAGTGACCATCATAACAGGGTGGTCTCGCTGGCTCTTGACCAGCGCAAGGAGCTCCCTGGACGTACAATGGAGTTCACCTTTGACCTTTCCAGGGTAAGCTTGCATACAACTCATGTTTTCACTAAAGAGTTTTATTTGATTGGAAGATTATCAAATTTGTTTTATTCATCAGAAGAACGATTCAATAACCTTAAAATGTTTTCATTTTAGTCATATTATTTGGGGTAAGCAAAAGTCATTTAATGATGCAGTTAACAATTCATTTTTAAAGTATTATCATTATTATTATTTAGAATGTCGGATTGAGTCATGTTATTGATGTTTTTTTGTCTGTACATTAATTTTCAATCAAAACAATCCAGGCATCTAAGATTGTTGAAAGAGAATTATAACATGTTGCAGCCAGGGGCCTGCTTCACAATGGGATGATCAAATCATTTTGAATGCAAACAATACTTTTTACAACAATTTAATTAAGATTATGGGAAATGAAGTCAGACTCCAGGATTATTTTGAGACATCCCATTTAGCTTTTCATATACTAATTGCACTTTGTACAGTTGTATTATTCCATTCTGTTAGTATTTCTCCTTCATCTCATATGCCAAACCCCAAAATATCCATTTGACATTTAGGAAAATGATTTTTTTTTTTTTTTTTAGATTGTTGTTAGTCTGGTAAGTGAGGCTGGGATATAATTTTTTAATTTATAAGCTACTCCTGATTAAAATATGTGCATTAAAGAGGTTAAAGTCTGCATATTCATGAGATGGTTTATGAATATATGAATATTCATGAAATGATATGTTTTTGTTTGATCCAGGTGGTTGACCCAGAACATACCTCCAGTGTGAGTTTCAGAGAAGTTTTTAGTTTTTTTGTGTTTTTGTTCTTTTTGCACTTTTTGATCATTCTTGTCTCCCCTTCCCTTCTGTATTACCCTGTAGTGTTTTAGTACTCCCTAAAAGGGAGTTCTCGAAATGTGTAGACATTCCGCCTGAAGGAGGTTGAAAGGTAACGAATGAAAGCTTTTAACAAATAATTGAAATAATAATGGTAATTGCAGTGAACTAGTCAGTTGAGATATATGCATTTCCAGTTCTCAAGACCGAGAAGGGGCATGAGCGTCATGCCTAAAGAAGGCATTTGGAAGCCAAAAATCATTGACGAAAGATTCCGTTCTTTATCTCTCAGCCTCCTTCAGGTGGGACATCTACAGTTTGAAAAACTCCCTAATGTATATATGTATGCTCGTGCTGCTGTTAGACTATGTCAGATATAATGTACATAAAATGGATGATGCCTTTGTCTTATCACACTGAAGAATGGATTTCAATTTTTGCATCCATCGATATCCATTGAAATATGTCTCATATTCTTTTCATCCTTTGGATTGACACTCCTCATCTGATGTTGCTCGTCATAGCGACCAGAAAATTTTGTCCAGTTAGTTCATCCGAAGGATATAAAGGACATGAAACGCATTTCGATAGATATCAACTGATTCCAAAAGTCAATGTCTATTCCTAATAAGGTGGTCACAACACATTGCAATTGCAACGTGCAACTATCTAAGATGTGCATCTCTCGTTGTGACTACCGCATAAAGTTTTAAACGGATAACAAATGCACCATACATATCCTGCTCTGGCACTGTATGATAGCAGCATCACCCCCAGAAAGGTGTATGCACCTTTTATACTGATAACACGCTACTATCCCTTACTAGACTATATATCTGCAAGTTCTAGACACACACACACACACACACACATAGCTTCTTCACAGTATGGGGTAGTGTGTTGTTCTGTCTACTATCATTCATCCCATGCAATATGACTAGCGCTAACAATAACAGCTGTAGATTTCACTTCAAGTAATGGGGCTAATGGGTCTTCACAGAACTGAAAATACTGATTATTGTTTGCCTGATTTTAAATACTAGAAGAAAGTAATTCATTAGGAGGCATTATTCTGGCAAATCTATGAGGACATGGGACATGGTGACTTTTGGATGTTCATTTCTAGTGCTGTTTATGGGGATAACATCCTATTAAATTCTGTATTTCTAAGCAGTATTTTTTTTTTAAAGCTGAGTTGTTCGATATTTGGAAACCAAATGTATAGATTTGTTTGTTTTCATTTTTCAGTCACAATTGCTTTTCTTCCAGTTATAATCTCTGTTCTATTAATGTATGGACATTATTGGACATTAAAAAAATATTTAAAAAAAAAACAAAAAAAAACAACATCTCTTATTCCTTAGCAGCTTTGTCCTGTAGTTTTGAGAATATTTGCAATCAACTCACAGTTGATTGCAATCAAATGAGCATATCCCATTCAAAAAGTGTTCAACAGAGCTTGATTGATTGCAATCAAATAAGCTCATCTCCATTCAAATAGTGTTCAACTGAGCGCAATCATTTGTAATCAATTGAACTTATTTCCATTCATATAGTGTACAACTGAGCTCAATCTATTGCATTCAAATTAGCTCATCTCCATTCAAATAGTGTACAACAGGGCTCATTCGATTACAATTAAATGAAATTATCTTCATTCAAATAATGTACAACCGAGCTCAATTTATTGCAATCAAGTGAGCTTATCTCCATTTAATTGTGTACAACACAGCTCAATTGTTTGCAATCAAAATATTCAGATAGTGTACAACTGAGCTTAAATGACTGCAATCAAATGAGCTTATCTCCATTTAAACTGTGTTTATTTGATTGTGCAAATGAACTTACCTCAGTCTATTCAAAGAGTGTGCAAAAGTCCTTAATCGATTACAATCAAATGAACTTATCTTTATTCAAATATTTTACAACTAAGCTCAATCGATTGCATTCAAATGAACTCATCTTATTCAAATAGTGTATAACAGAGCTTAATCGATTGCAATCAAAGGAGCTTATTTACATTACATTGAAAAAGCTCAATTTATTGCAATAAAATGAGCTCATCTCCATTCAAGTAGTGTACAATAGCCGATTCCAATCAGCTGTGACATTGATCTCAGTAGGAACTGTACATGTAGCTGTAGTTACCTCAATAATAGTTTCCATACACATACTGTATTCGCTGATATTTTCACGTGATTAATTTATCGCGCTGACCGGCCTCAAAACATATTCACGGGTTGTTAAATTCGCGATGCATTTATGTAAGAACGCAATTGAACCCATTCAAAATGTACATAAGAAAGCATACTCATATATTCGCATGTTTTTAGGTTCGCGCTTGCCGATATTTGCGCGAAATCCGTGAAAATTGATGTACCGCGAATATTTCCACGAGTACAGTATCCTGTAGCTACAATGTAGTTCTCATCAGAGACAGCATTGACAAATAGAGCCTGGTAAAGTCCGTTTTGTTTGGGAATAATTTTCCTGCATCCTGTCTGAATCAAGAGTGAGTAAAGCAAACTCTCTTTATAGATGAAGCTAGGTCTACCTTTAAAAATACCGTGGCAAAGGACTCTTCCAAAGTATGCATGCAATTTTTAAATCTAGTGGAACTTCCCCTAGAAAACTCCCCCCCCTCGGCCAGAAAGCTATTGTCTAACCTAAACCCTGTTTCTGGGTTAATCTGATACGCCCCAAGTACTTAACAAATTTTAGAAATGTCAATGACCTCCTTTAGTCTTTTAAAAGACGAAAGAAAACTACTTGTAAATTTCAATGCATTCGGAATATGCTATTGGTTTAAGCGTTGTTTGAATTTATGAAAATATCTGTAGTTTCATTCATTACAATATCATGGTTTTTTTTTTTAATTTATAGGCTTACATTGACCAAGGCTTACATGACTGAATTGCCTCCTCTTTATAAAAGTTATTTCTATAGTAGGGTCATTCCATGGGGTTGGGGCAATTTTTCATGCAATGTCCCATGTAACGGAGGTATCAACTTTTGCAGTTCACCATGAAGATCAGTTCAGATGTGGTTAAGTTTTGAGCTGTCAATGAAAAATTGCTCTCTTTTCTCAGTAATACATATTAAAATTGGAAATCTTTTATGGATTTCAAGCAACAGGGATACAAAAAATCTACCAGCGTTACAGGGACATCTTATTGTCTTTACATAGACAAGAAATTTTCAAGAGTCAAATTGCAATATGCCATAGTCTTTGAGAAATAATACTGGATGGGACCCCATTTTTGTGCTCATGCCATTATTGGAATATATTTGCCTGGTTTGAAAAAGATATGGATTTGGAGTTGTGGTATGTCACAAAAATTGCCCCAACCCTGTAGAATCACCCAGTAGGAAATCTTAGAGGGACTTGGTTTCTTACTATGTTATTTTTGGATGATGTGGGGACATGGAAGATCATTTGTCAAGGAACATTTACATGCAGTGTAAGGTGTAGATTTACAATTCTGGTCTTCTTTTAGTCTGTACTTTGGTGTTGTGTAGAAGGTTTAAAGTGTAGTGTGTAAAAGTTGTAGTGAACTCAGCTTTTCTGCATGCTTCATGTTTGTTATCGTTGTTGTTGTTTCTTCTGGTGTTTGGTATTTCCCCCACCCTGTCCTCCCCCCCTAAACCCCCCCCCCCAAGCATAGATGGTTAGAATTTTCATAAAAGTATTTAGAGTAGATGGGGAAATCAATTATTACCTAATATCCCCCATTATTTTATGTACCAGCCATTAGGATTTCTTTTCTCTTTACATAATACAAACATGTAGAGACAAGAACAATTATTTTCACAATGTTTCTCACTCTGATTTAACATATAAAAAGCAGAAACAGTGAAGTACCAAGGTGGATTTGTGGCCGCCTTGGCAATACGTGCATGAGGCATGAGGACAATGATGTGATCATGTGGGTGCTTCCCCCAGATTACAGCCATTTTTTATGGAACCATTTTATTTTAAAAGTGAAATTGAACCTCTTTTTTTTTCAATATCTGAATGTCTTTTCAAAGTAGTTTCCACAAAGTTACTGTAGTATATCCATTTACCCCTCAAGATTTTCAAATAATTGAGAGTTTCACCCAATGGTGAACTATTTATTTGATATTATGTGCAGAAATATTATTCAGAGAGTGTATATTACTCTAGACACTCCACTCATTCAGCTATCACTCCCAGTTGTTTATCCCCTTTTCTGTTGGTTACTATACTTGCTTTTATTTTTAATGCATTGATTTGTGTTTTGTTTTTTTATGTGATACTAATATTTGTGTGAATTTTTTGTTTGCATGCTTTTTAGAGTTTGCCTGAAACACATCTACTCGGTTCAGAGAAAATGACGAAAAAGGAGCTCTCCCCGTCGGGCCTTTTGGTATTTCTTTTATGTTCACTTAATTCATCCCTGATATAGAAATAGTCACCCCAGGGGTTATAAGCAATAGGTATCATATAAAAACAAATATCTTAAAATTTCAAAAGGGTAATATTTAAATCCATTTATAATCTGCAACTTTGTTCCAGGAAATTAGGTGACATCAATGTTTGTAGTGGGATTAACTTTGGTGTTCTTGGCTTACTAAATACCGGGTAGTTGTGATTTAATAGAATTCAAAATATATACATTCAACTTGACTTTCAAACAATCAGAATTGGATTGTTGTATTTAGAGGTGCGTTTGTCATAATATACAAGGGTCCTTGGTACATTATATAACTAAAACATGGTGGAGGTTTATTGAAAACAATTGATAATTTTCAGTCATTAACAAATATATTCTGGCTTCATGTACCTATTATATAATAAAGATTTGAAATATTAGACTCGCTGTGACTGCACTTTGGTGCCTATGACATCAGAGCCACTTGTAGCTCCGTATGTAATTATTATAAAGTTGTTCTTTATTGTAATTTGGGTCATTTTCAATGTTTGCAGAGCATAATGTTGACTTGATTTTAAATATTGCAGTCCATTGTGGCCTGTCATATTGGCTCAAGAGTCTAATCAAATTGATAACCAAAGGGAATTTCTATATAGTAATGCCCTCTTAGTAAGTCAATGCTTGCGTTGTACACCCCACATTCCTATCCCACAATCCACTATGAAAGCTTAAATGGCCAGCCATTGCCTGTCTATACAAAAAGTGAAATTGTAACCCCCTTCCTACATTTACATTATCTTAAATATGCTGTGTCACGCATATGTTATTGTTAAACTGTTAAACTGTGACAATTTGCTTAACACCCATATTTCCCAAAATGTATTGTGTTAATATATTTGGGCTGTAACTACTCCCCTGCCAAAAAAAATAACATTCTACATGCACATGTACATGTATTAAAAGCTACAGTGATTACTACCAACAAATAATTGTGCTGATAATTATTAATTCATGTGCAAAAACTCTATTTGTATGTGTGTTGCGATTTCCGTCCTAATGTACAAAGATCAAATTCAAGTGATTTTGAACCTACATACACGATTTGGGTATAATTCTCTTGTAGTACAAGAACATGTATGTCTGGCCCATACAACAAGACAAAAGTAAAAAATTAAAAAATAATGAAAAAAAAACATTGTTTAATTGATCATAGTTTCTAAAATACAAAACCAAAATTTTCAATGAATTAAGTATTATTTGCCGCATTATATGATTAACTTGTACCTGTATGATCCTGTACATGCTTGATTCTTTCCATGAAAATGTATCATGAACCAAAAATTTGGAATGGCTCAAATCCAAAGAGGGAAAAAATTATACATTATAAATTATCATGATCTATAAAGGAAAGCTGCTTTTCCTCCTTGAAAACATTTAATTGTCATTAATTTTGCCTAAAACAGATTCCTGCAATCATCAACAGATTTATCAGTTAAGAAAATGAAATTAGGTATTGCTTTAATGAGATGTCAGTAATTAATGTTTAAATAAGCATGTCAAATCTCTATCTACATGTAATTGATGTATGAGCATTTGGATGATTGTTGATATTTTGTATTTTCCATCCTTTTTTGTTGGTATTCACCCGCCATTCCTTACAGCCACGCTCGTCAAAGGATAAGGTGAAAGATTAGAAATAGTTTGTCTTTGACGTGAAGTTTTAGCATGCAGTCTCTGTTTTTTCCTCTTTATTTTTCTCACAATTTATAGTTGTTTCAACTCTGTTTCTGAAGTCAGAATACAAATTTGTCCTCACTTTTTTTGTCATTTATATATTTTTCTTCCATGCAGTTTGTTCTTTCCTTCTTTGAGAGTAGAAATATCTAGACATTATATTTAGGTATCTAGCTTTTGGGAAAAGTTTTGCTGGATAAAATAACTTACCTTTTTTTTTTTTTTTTTTTTTTTTTTTTTTTTTTTTTTTTTTTTTTGTGTGAACAGCAATGGCCAGTACTCTATACTGACTGCTGTATGCTTTTAAATTTTATCATACATTTTGAGACAACATTCATCTGCTTCAACCAACCTCATTGTAAAGATTCTTTTTTTTTCTAAGCTACATGTACTATCTCCTCTTCAAGTCCTGACATGCCTAAAGCATTCAAAGCTTTTTTAATTTTTTTTTTTTTAATTTGTGCATAATTAACTAATCATTCAAGTGTGCTGTGTAATAGTCTAACTATAAACCCGAGGTGTGATTCTTCATAACAATTATATAGAGAATAAGAGTAATGTACTTTGAAATATCAATTCTGTGTGAGTTGATTTCCATTCACTAAAAAAAAAAATTCACTCACTTTTTTTCCACCATACAGTAGGGCTTCACGCAAACCTTTCTAAATTGGGGTCAGATCTTACTTTTTAGGATTTGTGGGTATAGGACCCCTATTCAAAATTCAAAATTTTGGGGGTTCACAGCTCACATTTTAGGCACTTATGATTACTGTGCACCTGCTAATATTGAGCCATATTTTTAAAACAGTTGGTAAAATTGCTGCTTGTTTTGGTTCACACTTGGTGTTGGGATTACATTTCATAGTTTGGATACTATTACATAATACGTAATCTGCAATGATATGGTGGCGGATCCAAGATTTAAATATGGGGGGGGGGGGGAATGCACCACCAAAATTGTCAGATTTTAACATGTACTGCCAATTAGTGGTTTTAAAATTTCAACCTTAGTATAAGGTTACCGCAGGTGGTGAAGAAGAAAACGTCAGATTGAAGAAAGAGATGAAGAGATGAACAATATAGAGAAATAATAATAATAATGCTAATAATAATGATTTAGATTAGATACATTTCTATAGCACAGCAAATATATATTCTCTGTACTATGAAGTATACAACAGAGCTCCAGCAATGCTACTGCATAGACAAACAGATACAAATGATTATTCAAAAGCTTCTATGAATAAGGGAATCAACAAAACTTTGAAGAAAAAAAAGCAACAGAACAAGGTTTTTGTTATTTCCAGCAAAGTTTATTCCAAGGTAGGATTATAAGCCAATGAGCAGTGGGATAATGGCCAGTCAGGAAAAGAAACATGGGTATATTTTAGAAGAGTGCTAAAGTAAAGGAAGACAAGAATAAATATTTAAAGGAAAGGGAATTAAAAAAAAAAAATTAAAAAAAGTGAAAAGAAGGAATGAATATTAGCAGAAATCAAGTGGAGACTAAAATTTATATGTGGGACAAGACAGTTATCTGCAAAGTTAATAATAAATTGATTTTCTCTTAAATGGAAATGCAAAAACCATATATTGTATGTCTTGCGTTTAAAGGAGTTTTATTGATTTGTGTTCTTGATAATGAATTTTGTGGTGTTTAATCAGTTTTTCTGGCAACTTCTTTTATCTTTAATAATTGTTTTCTCTTCCCTTCGAAAGCTTGCAGTATTGTCACGCTTGTGGTTACTGTCTCATATATTGGTCTGTTTTGTTAGCTTTTTAGCTTTTTTAGAAAAAGAATCATATATTCACGCCTTTTCTTGTTATTCCACATTTTTCCTTATATTAAATTCAGCTTCTTTATGTATTGACAAAATTCTATCATGTTTCTTTTTTCCAGATTTATTTCTTATGTATTCATTATATTGATATAACATCTAGTCTTACATTAGATATACTATGCTTCACTTTCTTGCTACATTTTGTGCAGCTTAATTTGGGTAGCTATGTATGGCACTTCAATGGTAAGAATTCCTTTAATTGAAATGAGGATTTTTGCTGGAAAATTTTCCCCGATGGAAGTCGTTCCTGTAGTTGTTAAAAATCAAAACTTTTTGATGATGAAACAACGACAGTATAGTGACACATTGTATTACCGGACACTATCATGATTCCGGACGCACATATTATTGCGCACTAAAGCAATTTTGTGCGCGTAGGTCGGCGCGTTTGAATTCCACACACCAATACATGGAACAAGATTGCTAAAATCAGGCGAAAAAATTTACCTTATTTTTATCTAAAATAATAGAAAATGGTTAAAATTTCATATTGCATACCTTTACATTAACAAATGATATACTTTCTGATGAAAAAACGAGCCTTGTTTGCCGAATTTCAATCTCTCACCGTTTGCGTCAAATGTTGACGTGCGGTGTATATATGTGGTGATTGATTCTAGTGCAGTTCATGGTTTTCCAATCATGGCGATCCCGCGAGCGATAGATCGCGAACACAACGAACGTCAATAAACAAACATAGTGAATGATCTAATCTATGATTACGCGAAGTTGATAGGTTGAAGCAATTATCTTTCAAAGGCTTAAATCACACAAAAAGATAAAGATTAACTTGAAATAGGAATAAAGGATAAAGCTAAAAGGATATGTTTTATAAAACAAAAACCCAAATAAATTCTAGATTAACTGCAATGACAGTCTAGTCAAGAGAGATAGCATATTCATAACTATGATGATCGAAAACAAAACAACACGCAATTATAATGTTGTATAATATAGATGGTGCGCGTCCGGAATCATAATGTAATTTGTCATGCTCAAAAATGGCATTGGTAGAGATACATTTCGGGACAGGAAAAAATTCAATTTTTTATAAGATGCAGATTAAATTGTTAATGTATTAATATAATACACTTCCATTATAACAACCATGGATACAATAAGATTTCATTAAAAAAGAGTAAGTCTCCTGGTCTCAATATGAATGATTTGCAAACATATTATTATAATTTGTATAAAATAGTATTTGGCTTGGGCCCCAGCACATCATGCTACAATATTTAGACTGTATTTAGTTGACATATATCAATGAATATTTCTCAACATGCAGACACCCATCATTCGGCGCAAGTATCCCTCGATGGCCACCATCACAACGTCCTTCAGCGACGAATCAGCCGCGAGCACTCTGAGCAGCGACGACAGCAGTATGAGTACTGAACCCACGGACATGTCCCAGCTAGGGCCCGGTGGTAGTATGTTCTCTGCGTCCTCAGCGACTATCAACGCGGCCAAGCAGAACATCGTGCCATCGGCTTGGCGCAAGCCCCAGCAGTCTCAGCGCAGGACAAGGGAGAGAATGGTGTCCGTTCTCAAGGGGCTAGGCCAGAATGTAGGACTCCCCAGGAGCCCCTCTGTAAGTTGGAGAATGGATGACAGTCTCTGTTGTATGAGTCTATGTATTCAGGATCTTTATGTATACAGTTATATGCGGAGAGAGAATGGTGTTCGTTCTCTAGGGTTAGGCTAGAATGTACATTAGGTTGGAGAATGTGTAAGAAACTCTGTTGTAAGAATGTATGTATTCAGGAATCTTTACATGTATATGCACAGAAAACTTGAATTGAAGGAAAAGAACTATCCACTTCAGAGCACTGGGGAGCATTTCATCAAAGGACTTGTCGGACGTTTTATCCGACAAACTGTTTTAAGCTACTGAAATACTTGCATCTGATTGGCTGAGAGTGATGGAAATTTGAAGTGAGATCAACAAGTTCACTACACGGGTGCATGTCATATGGTTCTATTCTTACAAGGCCAATTATTCAAAGAGGAAAATTAGCTAAACAAATATTTCATGTTCTGTTATAATCTGTAGATCTCCTTACATCTATGTTTTTAATTGTTATTACAAACAATATTCTAAATTAAGATTATTGCTGTTGACTCTCTTGTGTTCTACAACAGGTAATCTTCAGTTCAACAAGCGACATTGCAAACGAGAGACAGAACAGTGTCTGCTCCTCCAGCGAATCCACCTCTCTTGTCGACTCAATGAACCCTGAGGGCAGCAAAGCAGAGGAGAGTGGTGATATCCCGACGCTGAAAGAATTTGACTTCTTAGAAGGCGAAGAAGTAGACAGAGAGGTATTGTATGCTTTTACACTGGTCTATGTTGAGATATTGGACTCTGGCAGTAAGGGGTTCGAATTTAATAGGGAACAACATGTATGAAATATATGTAATATGTAAATGAATTCATACATGTATGGCTGAAAGTTTTGGTATTCACCAAGTCTGGGGCTCTTGTGTTGGAGCGACCGATGGTTATATATTTTGTTGGAAGGCTAGAAGTAAAAGAGGGAATACAAATTTGGAGCATTGTTTTTACTTCTCTTTTAGACGGTTTGAAATGAGTGGAAAATCCAGTTTTCTTGAAAACTTTTGTGCTAAATAAAGAGTTACAGGGGTTAATTCATTGTATGATTATTAGGATGGTAAAGGGTTCAACTGGTATGGAATCCAACACTCTGTAGAGGTCATTGCTGAAATGAAAGGTTTAAAGTGTATCATTCATCTTTTTCTTATAGGATGGTAAAGGGTTCAACTGGTATGACAGCCGACACTCTTTAGAGGACATTGATTCCAGCGGAGTAACACATCCAGACAATGAGGGTTCAGCCAGGTATTCATCAGAAGATGAGGTAAGGTCATCCAAGGTCATCACCCTAAGGTCTAAATGAATTACAATTTGATCCTTAAATTGGCACAAATTATATTTTCATTTCGTTCTGACAAACTATCAGAAAACTTTAGTAACGAAAATTGCAGAATAATTTTTGAAGAATTGTTTTAATTGTACATGAAAAAAGTTATTATACATATTTTATGGTTTCATTTCATCAAGTTTATTTGTGACTAGTGGCGTACAGCCTAACTCTAAGACCAGTATAACCCAGTAAACATCACCTCTGTCCTCATATTATTCAAGTTCACATAATTAGTCTTGTGATGTGTGCCTACTTGAATGATTGCAAATCTGTCTGTTTCTCTTTATTTTACTAAATCTGATATCTCTTTTATTCTTCCCCTTTGTTTGGTGATACAGAACAGCATATCAGGTGCAGATGACAATACACCCAGTCTGGAGAACAGCCGCATCTACACCGGAATGTCTCAAGATTTTATTCCTTCCCCTGGGAGCAACATGATGCGAAGAACAGCATCTGGGTCATTATCAAGGTCAGTGATGATGATGATGATGATGATGATTATGATGATAATGATAAAGATGAAGATGAAGATGATGATGATGATGATGATGATGATGATGATGATGATGATGATGATGATGATGATGATGATGATGATGATGATGATGATGGTGATGAGGAGGAGGAGGAGGTTAATGATAAAAATGATGAGGAGGATGATGATGATGATGATAATGGTGATGATGATGACAATGTTGATGAAGATGATGGTGGTGACGAAGAGGATGATTATTTCCATTCATTTCATTTCGTTGATTTATTATTGTCCTTTACAGGATAATTGTTTACATTTAAATACATTTAACATAAATTGACAAAACAATGAAATGGTGATGATGATGAAGTTGGTGACGATGATGACGATGATGATGATGATGATGATGATGATGATGAAGTTGATGATAATGAAGAAGATGATAAAAGGAGGAGGAGGAGGATGAAAAAGCTTGTACATGTACATGTAGATAGATTTTTATAATTAGGCAAGAAGCAATGATAGAATATTTGTAACTTCTGTAAATGAAATTGAATTATAACTTTAAATTAAGATACTACATCTTTTCTTCCAATAGTGGTGGTAGTGACATTGATAGCATCACATCTCCAATATGCAACTCACCCACCGCAAACTCATCCTTCATCTACATCCCTGTGGATGAGGTGGAGGAGGCATGGCAGAGTCACGTAGATGCCGTCATGGTGGACACAAGCGGCCGGTTTGCAGTCAACACCTTCCACATCTTTACACAGCTCTACAACGTTATGCAGCAGAGGTTCTGCAACCTAACCAGGGAGGCATGCAACTACCTGGGGGATCGCATGCGCAGCATCGCCCTACAGTTCCATATCCTTTCATGAATGATGATGATCATGGAGTTTTTCAAACTAGAAAATTAAGGATATCATTTAAGTGCTTGCAGTGAGATATTATTCCTAAAGTCTTGTTTATACCCACAATCAACAAACAATTATTATTGGCATTTTAAAAAGTTGAAGACTTAATTAACCCGATTGATTATTGTGAATCAAAAAACCATTATAAGTAATGCCATGGTTAAGGCCTGGCATTTGTTTTTGAAATAATTGAAACTAGCTGAAAACCACACCCACTGATAAAATTAGTAAACACTCATACAATAACATGTTACAGGGGAAAGGGGAACATTAAAACTGCATTTCACTGTAAAGAAGTTATGTTTGCAACAGTTTGATGCATCAGATATTTTATCCTTTGCAAGACCATAAAACAGATCCTGATAACATGCATTCTGTCCTGTTGAAATATGCTTTAATAGATAAACAAATGAATGAATAAAATTTGTGTAATTTATTGATGACTTCTTCCTTTTAGTGATGCTTTAGCAATTTTATTTGAAACTAGAATGCCATGGAATATGAATTACATATCAACAGAAAGAGCAAAAATCACTGACGTAAAGAGAATTCTCTGCCACTGTACATGGAACGGTATTTGAATTAGAACACTTTAAATAAAAATAATAATTGAAATCCCTAAATTGGCAACACGAAGTAATATGAATTAGTTTTATACTTATATAAAAAAGCGCAAATTGGCAATTTTTTCGATGCATTATGTAATTTTCATTAGTAAAGTGTTGTTAATTTATTAATTTTATTTTTTTAAAGGTTGCAGGAGCGAAATAAAGTTATAAAATTTGCCAATTTGAGGTTCGAAATCATTGGGAAATCTCTGTCATCTGTGGGTTAATAAGATTAATAATCTCAAAATTAATTTGCCTTAACTTACCCTCTCACTGAATACCCTAGAGGTTCTGAGCACCCTGAGCATCTTGAATTAGAACACTTTAATGAAAATAATCATTGAAATCTCTAAATTGGCAACGCAAAGAAATATGAATAATTACTATTTTCAAGCGCAAATCAGCAATTTTTTCGATGTATTTTGTAATTTTCATTAGTAAAGTATTGTTAATTATTAATTTTATTTTTTTAAAGGTTGCAGGAGTGAAGTAAAGTTATAAAATTTGCCAATTTGAGGATCAAAATCATTGGGAAATCTCTGTCATCTATGGGTTAATAAGATTTGATAATCTCAAAATTGATTTGCCTTAACTCACCCTCTCACTGAATACCCTAGAGGTTCTGAGCACCCATGCTCTTTGTCCATTTGTCTATGTGGACACACAGACATTGATGATGTGTAGTCTCTTAGACAGCCACAAGTACTGTGTTCTGGAACTCAATGAACACTACGATACCTACATCTCAAAGAGAGATCTCACTGTGGAGGTAGGTCCAACTAGTATAGTCCTGGGGGCATTTCATCAAAGGACTTGTCGGCCATTTTATCCGACAAATTTGCTCTCAGCCAATCAAATGCAAGCATTTCAGTAGCTTATAACAGTTTGTCGGATAAAATGTCCGACAAGTCCTTTGATGAAATGCCCCCCTGGGCTGTGTTTCACCAAGTGGTTCGTAAGTTACGAACAACTTTATGAACGACTGGTGATCGTTTCTTGTGCTAAATAATTGAGAATGTGATTAACATAGCACCGGAGAACATGTTCCAGTCGTTTGTAAAGTCATTCTTTACTTTATGAATGACATGGCGAAACACCACCCTAGGTCCTGTTTTCCGCTAATCCAAGTCCTTTTCCCCTCTATTTCTAGGTCTTATTGCTATCTACATGCAGTACTTGGTCCCATTTACCTTGAGTCAAAAGGATCATTAATGTATATACTGGGTCCCATTGCACCTAGTTCTAAATACATTTATTATGTGTAGACTACTGTACAGCCACTATCACTGTGTTCTGGAACTCGGTGAACACTCTAATACCTACATCTTTAATAGAAATCTCACTATTGAGGTAGGTCCAACTAGCTTAGCCCTGGATCTCATTGCTATCTAGTTCTGGGCCATGTTTTCATCTATTCCTGAGTCCCATTGCCCTCTAGTCCGAGGCATCATTGACTTCTACAAATGTAATCCTAGTGCCCTGTAAAATAAAGAGTCATGATCAATTGTAAATTAATAGTATCCAATCAAGATCCTTGTTGCATGCGTTTCTTGTATAAAAGTCTCACTGTGAACCAATTACAACAATTAATTTTTATGCCTCCGCCACCGAAGGTGGTGCCGGAGGCATTATGTTTTCGGGTTGTCCGTCCGTACGTCCGTCCCGTTTTCGGTTCCTCAGGCGATAAACTTAAAGAACCGTTTGACGGATCACTTTCAAACTTGGATCATGTATGCATATGGTAGGGACAATGATCTGCTTAGACTTTGGGGTCATTAGGTCAAAGGTCAAAGGTCACAGAGGTCATTGTATGCATGAAAATGGCTCGTTCTCGCCATAACTTAAAAACCGTTTGACGGGTCAACTTCAAACTTGGTAATGTGTGCCTATGGGAGGGGCATGAATGATTAGATTTTAGGGTCATGAGGTCAAAGGTCAAAGGTCACAGATGTCATTGTATACATGAAAATGGTTCGTTTTCGCAATAACTTAAGAACTGTGTGACGGGTCAACTTCAAACTTGAGTAATGTGTGCATATGGGAGGGGCAATGAACTGATTAGATTTTGGGTCAAAGGTCAAGGTCACAGAGGTCATTGTGTACATTGAAAATGGCTTGTTCTCGCAATAAACTTAAAAACCGTTGACGGATCAATTTCAAACTTGGGTCATTATGTGCATATGGGAGGGGCAATGAATTTATTATATTTTGAGGTCATGAAGTCAAAGGTCAAGGGTCACAGACGTCATTGTATACATGAAAATGGCACGTCTTGCTGTAACTTCTGAACCGTTTTATGGATCAACTTCAAACTTGGGTCATGTGGGAGGAAAGATGAACTGATTAGATTTTGAGGTCAGGACATCAAAGGTCACTGGTTAGTTGTAAATGACTCGTTTGTGCAATTTCTGAAGGACCTTTGACAGATCAACTTAAACATGTTTATCCTTTTTTATTACATCAGTAGCCATCCTTCCTGAGTTGGAAATAATTCTGATGATACAACTTTAATAGATTTGGGGTCAATATCTCAAAGATGTCATGGTATAAATGGATGTAAAATACTAACATGCGCATGCCTTTTTTTTCCGATGTGGCAATACGGAGGCATGCCTTCCGACCGTGCGCGGTCGAAGATTCATCTAGTTTCAAATTTGCAATTGATCGTTATTCTTTGTTACAGGGCACTGGTCATGTTTCCCCATTTGACATGGGCCTTATTGACCTCTTGTTCTAGATCTCATTGCATTGAAGTTCTGGGTCCTCTTCCTTTAGTCATCGGTCTGATTGATCTCTTGTTCTAGATATCATTGTGGATTTTGTCCTGGTCCTGTTTCCCTCGAGTCCTAGGTCTTATTTCCATATAGTCCTAGGTCCCGTTTTCTACCTTCCATGAGCTTCATTGACCTCTTATTCTGGATCTCATTGAAATGAAGCCTTTGGTCCTCTTTCCCTCTAGACTTAGGTCAGATTGCCATCCAGACATGGGTCCTGTTCCCCTCCAGTCCCAAGTCCTATTGACATCATGTGCTAGGGCCTGTACCCTCTAGTCCTGAAGACATTGATTCAAAAGATCTAAAAAGCAATTATGCCTTTGGACAGCGCGACTAATAATCAATTTATGCTAATTATCTTCATTTTTCTTTTTCAGTGCTTGGATTCTATCAAAGCATCTTTGAAGAGACAAACGCTAGCCGCTCATGTAAGTCCTTTTAAACATCAATGAAATTTTTACTCTAATGACATTGAAATGTATTTTTAGATTTACATACATGTAAAGAAAGATTTTATGGAGAGAGAGCTCCTTTCCAATAGTAGCACAAATACTTTGTAGACTGTCATAGCATATACATACATGTACCTTTTTGTGCTTTGATCAAATAGACGAATTTGGTTTGGGTGATCTTTTTGTCTTGTGGGCGGCCATTGCTGGGGGGTTACCCAGGTATTACACATGCTCCATGTGTGCGTATGTATGAGTAACAAAGGAAAATGTACATAGGTACATACATACACGCATATGGCGCATGCGTAGTACATGGGTAACCCCCCAGCAATGGCCGCCGTGAAGTTACATTGCTCTGAAGTCGGATTGGTCTATAGATTATCACATATACAGTCTGTTGAGAAGCATACAGCAGTATGTTAAAAGATATGAATAAAGCCCCTTTACACAAAGGAGTGGAGATGCATTGTAGATGAAATGCCTTGCTCAAGGAACACATAAAGTTCTTTTGCCATCTATTGATTATACAATTAGTACGACCAGAACTGTGATGACTATATCTTGAAGGTTACCTGTATGTAATAACTAGGCGATATTTTTGTCTATATTTCTTGCAGGAAATCAATGGACCTACAGGAGAAGAACAGGTACAGTCAAATATCTCTTTTCTTTTTTCTTTTTTTCTTTTTTTCTTTTAAATTCTGATGGTATAAATCTTTGTAGAACCCTATTTTGTAACAATAAAGGTAAGTCCAAGAAAAGTTTAAGGAGCATTTCAAAACATAATGAAAGGACACGTACATGTAGAGGACCTAATGAGTCAAAATAAGTCTTTTCAGGATAATATATTATTGCAAATATATTGGGGTTTATTCATATGGTTGTCCATTTAAAGTCAAAGTGTTTTTTTTTCATTAGTTATTAATTTCTTTTTTTTTTCTTCAAGTTTTGTTCTTTCTTATATCCTTAATTTTCAATCACTTTCTACAAGTTCATTTATTTGGGTGGTGGGCTCTTCTTGTTATTCTTTTTCAGAAGACAAGCCCATTTAATTTGAATGTTCAGCTATCAGTTGGTACATTGTATAAAACATTTTGGGTGTTCCTTAAAGACTACCTTGTTTCTTATGACTGGATATCAGAAGAATTTGAGATTAAGATAGATCGTTGTGATGTAAGGCTTTTTTCTGCTTTATAAATGATATTAGGAAAAAATTTACTTGGTTGTTGAAAATTACTTACAGTTGAAGAATGGTGATACGTGACATCACACAACTGGTCACTGACTTTTCTCACTGGAATGCAATGTGCAATTTCAGTATTGATATTTATATAATTCAGGAGAGTCCCAAAGTGTGTTCTTATACTGGTGATGTGTCATTGTTTCTGATTCAACATCTAATGTTAAACAATTTAGCAACATGATCACACAGAAACCTGTCTGTGTATGTGCTAGAGGCTAGCCCATTGCTGGATCGCATTCCAGCTAAACCTTGGGCATATATCGTCGCTGGGCTGTAAAAACTTTGTATCTGAAATTTTAGTGAAAGTTACCTTTTTCAGTTGATCTCTAAGTAATTGGTCAAGTGATGTGCTTTCCAAATTCCACTTCTCTTACACCAAAAATGAAGCCACCACTGCGTGTCAAAGGAAAGGCAGTCCCATAGGGTATACATGTAATTAGTTGTTTTTCTCTCTTGTAAACATTGGACATTTTTGAGATGCAAGATTTCAACAGCACAGCGATGATATGGATTTAATTTATGAGTGAAATTACTGGGCTTGAGACAGAGAAAGAGAGAGCTGGAATTAGCCAAGAGTCTAAATGAATATGTAGAGCAAATTACTAACCAATGCTTTAATACTAACCCCCTACTACTACACATGCACTGGTTATCGCAGGAGCGGGTTCATATTAATCAAGTAAGTATTTCTTCCAATGCATGGCTCCCGCTTTGCTTTGCTTACTGGCTTGCTTGCTTGCTTGCTGGCTTGCTTTCTATTTAAAAAAAAAAAAACCTCCTACCAACCAAGTTATATTCATTGCCATGGAAATCTTGTTTTGAAAAATTATCTGGGAGGTGTTTCACCAAGTCAATTGTTATGTTAATTGTTATGCGTGACTATGGAAATGACTGGTGATTAGTTCTTGTGCTAAATTGTTAAAGGGGAAGTTCAGCCTGGAATTTGATTGCTTTGTAAAAATGCAGTAAAATAAAAGAAAAATGTGAGTGAAGGTTTGAAGAAAATCTACCAAGGAGTAAAAAAGTTATGAATTATTGAAATTTTGATTTTGTGACATCACTTGCGAGCTGCTCTCCCATTGTATTGTGTATGTAAATCCATATATTTGTCCTTTTTTCATAGTTCTTGATGAAGGAATGGGTCTATCCCATAGAGGCATATATATAACTAATAACATATTTTTGATGATATGAAATTATTGATATTCTTTTGAAAAAATGGCAATTTATGGTATTTACATTACACAACATATGGGACAGCAGCTCCCAATTGACGTCACAAAATCAAAACTTCAATATTTCATAACTTTGTCATTATTCTTTGGTGGATTTTCTTCAAACCTTCACTCGTATTTTACTTTTATATTTCTGCATTTTTTCAAAGCAATTAAATTCTAGGGTGAACTTCCCCTTTAAGAATTTGATAAGCATAGCCCCCAAGAACATATTGTTCGTAAAGTTATTTGTAACTTTACAAACGACTTGGTCAAACACTCCCCTGTAGTAACTATAATCCTTTAGGTTCCAGATAAATTGGTTTGGGCAATTGTTGATGATAAAAACATCTTCATCATACTTGTAGATGTTCATGGAATTACCCATTTTGAGTCTAAAGTAGATATAGAACTACTGGAAATGTTCAGGGAATGACCATTTTGGGTCTTAACAAGATGTAAACGTAATATATTTGTAAACATGTATTTAAAAAATTGTAGAATTTTGAAGGATAATTTACAGGAAATATTGCTAGTATTAATAGTCCTCTGATTCCAAAATGTGATACATGCAGCTACAATAAAATGCTTTTATTTCCATCACCAAATTATCATATAGTCAGGGGCATCACTATACCACTATCTTCTAGACATGATATAGTGGTAGATCCATGATTTGATCCATGATATTCAAAGTTAAGGGTTGGTTATGGCAATTTTGAGAATAAACAGTCAGACAGCAATTTTCGTGGATGTTGTTTTAACTATATAATGCCTTTTATGCCTATACAGTGCGTCCCAAAAAGAACTATGCACTTTTGAAATGGCTACCAAATAAACAAATATATGGTTCTTGGGAAAAAAAGTTTAGATATACATGTATATAAAGCTCATATCCTCAACTATCATTATGACACAAAACATTCCGAAAATAACCCATTCTTCAGTGAACAATGCCCACTTTTGTGTAGGTCACAAAAATTAGCCTGTGCAGGAATTCGGTATTCATTTATCACCTTTGTATGGCACATGAAGAGGGATTCAAGCAATAATGGAATAAATCAGCCAACAAAGACAAAAATTAACTGAATTCAAAGCAAAAATCAATGATATGAAAACAAAACGGTGAAAACAAAAAACAAAAAAAAATGTGTATAATTTTGATTGTTTATTTCTGAGTTTCGGTATATCTTTTACTCTGTTAGCTGAATCATTCCATTATTCTTTGATTCCCTCCTGGCGTGCCATACAAAGGTGACAAATGAATACTGAGTTCCTGTGCAGGCTGTTTTTTGTGTCCTTCACAAAAGTGGGCATTGCTCACTGAAGAATATATTATTTTCTGATTTTTTTTGGTGTCATAATGATAGTTGAGGATATGAGCTTTCTCTACATATGAATCTTTTCCCCCAAACAACCATATATTTATTATTTTGTAGCCATTTCAAAAGTGTATAGTTCTTTTTGGGACGCACTGTATAGCATGGGGCATCACTTCACCACTATCTTCTAGACATGATATAGTGGTAGATCCATGATTCAAAGTTAAGGGTTGGTTATGGCAATTTTGAGAATAAACAGATAGACAGCAATTTTCTCGGATGTTGTTTTAACTATATGCCTTTTATGTCTATACGTATAAATATGTTGCCCTACAAAAAAAGGTGGTAGATACCACCTCTTGCATTCCATCTGGAAATAAACTTTCAAATTTAATTTTCAGTCCTCAATACAGTCTTTCATAAAGAAGTCTCTATTACCCATATGCATGAAATACCTATTTTTTAAAGTTCATTTCCCCAATTGCTTTACTGCTTTGTCTCAATTAGCTTTGCTTTTTTTTAAGACAAATGGTAGTTTGACTAATTTCCTCATGAGTGTTCCAAATTTGCCTGTGTGGTGTTTATTCCATTTTTTTCCTACTTGTTTTCTGAGCTACATGTACTACAAAACAAATAAATATGGTATGAATATTGGTTTATGATAGAATCTTAATTATTGCATAGGAAGAGACATTTAGGGTAGTCTACGATATTTTCTCCAGCAAAAGCTGCTCTGTGTCCAATCCATAACATTGACCGAATGCTGATTTATGTATAAAAGTCCTCTTTAGAATAGTGTTACTTAGTGAGCTGAAACCTGGGCTTTGTAATCCTAAGGATTCAAAGTTCCCAGCCCATCAGTGAAATCAGGGAAAATTATTTTACTTCTTTCCAGTCAGGGAAAAGTCAGGAAATTTGATTGGCCCAAAAAATTGAAAGTTCGGTAGTCAGTCAGATTAGTGTTTTATACTGCAAATAGTTCACGGCGACAACAAAGAAAACATGCGAAACTGGAAATGAGTTTAAATAATTATCAGGGAATTTTCAGATTTCATCAGGGAAAGATCAGGGAATTTTGTTTTCTTCAAATGCTAAAAACCCTGGGATAACATTGCAATCAATCACAAAATGGCATTGGCAAAAAGACTGACCAGCAACCTATTACAAAAGTTCATCTAAATTTGCAATTGTTCACAAATTTTGTGTTACGTGTACCTGGTCTACTACATTCTCAATTGAATCATTTTTACAGGCATATGGCAGTGAGTCTTACAAGTGGATTAGACTACAAAATTACATGCTTTGATGTGTTATTATTTTTGTAAATGTAGACACCCCATTCCAACTCCCTTTATATTTATGTGCAATTATGGGTACTTACAATGTATATTCCTGCAGAAATTCTTTTATCTAAAACAAGAGTAGTAATTATGTGTATTTTATTTCAAATGATTATTAACTGTGCTTTCATTCGGATGCACTCAAAGACAAAGTTGATGACGCGTTGTTTGATGTTTATATAATTTCTGTCAGGAGCTGAATTTTTTTAAATATTATCTGCTGAAAATTGTTTATTTGATGAGATGATTACATCATATACTTTGATTTAGTGTATATTTGTTCTTCATGCTTTTTATTTGTAAATAGAAAATATACAAATATGTATATATGTGTATATATCTCTATGATTAAAGTCATAGAAAATGTATAAATAAAATATATTTATATGAAATATTTATTTACGTAAATGTACATTCTATATTTCTTTAATAGACATTTTCAGACGATATATAGGCATATTCTCCTATATAGTGTATTTGTTATTCTTATGTATTTGAAACTACATTGATGTTGCACAGCCTTCTATTGTGCACCGCAGGCTTTTTTTTTTATATGTTGTATTTAGTATTTTTTTAATATTTGAGACAAAAATTATTTTGGTATTGTTGTTTTACACATGTATCTATCTACAGTATACAAAACATTGTACGTTTACAAAATCATAGCATTTGTGTTGAGTTGATGGTTGTGATGAGTGTACTTTTTTTTGTGTGGTTATAACACTGTAAAAGAGTGCATGCATTTTTATCTTCCTTTAAAAGCTCTTTCGAAATCAGAGCTGTTTTCTTTTAAGTGTTCCAGCATTCTTTAAGTTTCTGGAGGTATAACTTTTAGATGTACAGTACTTCGCATGTACATTGCCATGTGTTTGATGGTATCCATCCATTAGCAATTATTAATATTTGGCACGTATTTAGTATCCTCATTGTTGAACTGACACAAATAAACAGAAAAGGACCCAAAAAAAATTGAAACCATTCCTGTAAGCAGTACATTATGCATTTCATTAAAAAAAGGAAAACTAATCATTCATTTCTCATTAATATGTTTGAATTGGCCAAAGCAAACAAGGAATTTGTGATCACTATTTTTTCATGCAAAAAATTGGCAATTTTGCAATGCATATTTGTAATTTTTCATTGTTTCAAGATCAATATTTCATTTTGTTAAAACTGAATTTAAGAGGGAAAGAAAATTGATGCCAATTTGAGAATTACCTACAGATTTAAACAGGTATATCTCTGGAAAATCTTGAACATGGTTATTCAATGTATACAGCGAATCTCTTCTTTTTCATGCAGAAATTAAAAATTACATCCGAATAGTTTTTAATGAAATTGTTACCATGTTCCTAAAGGTACACTGACTGAATGAATTCACTATTTACAAAAGACATTGAAAATACATTGGATTTCATTAACTTTGTTGTCTATCTTCATATTTTATTTGTAGCAAATTGAGCTCTGTCGTCGCTTATACCGCCTCTACTGTCAGCTGAGGATGCTATTCGATAGCTACTGCAAACTGATTCATTCTCTAGAGGGCGCCAAACACGTATCACATGTAAGTACTCAGCGTTCCTTTTCCTGCTCCCAACAAATTGGTTCCAAATTTGAATTATTATAATTTATTGATGAAGATATAGAGAGAACTGCAATTTAACATACAGAGTTACAGTTGTATGATCAATTGCAGATTTGAAATATCTTTTCTGATTGCTTCACGGTGTGACTTTTATCCAAGAAGTAGACGCACCAAAGATCCTGATTGATTACGATCGAATTGCAAGTGATCATAACTCTCGATGTTTCAGGTCCCAGGGTATGTATGTATGTATGTATTTGGATCATTTTTTGAAAAATGAGCATATGAAATGGCATCCCATCTGGATCCGAACTCAAGACCTCTGGATTGCTGGACAGGCACTCTACTGACTGAGCTATGGCAAACCCTTTGTCGGTGTTTGTTCCAGTAACCCCAAAACTTTCAATGCTCCCAGGTCAGAAGCTATAAAACCTGACATAAATTCCCAAGAGTAAAAAATCAAGTTGTGGATATATGAAAGGGATCTCAGTGAAGTTTTACAGCTTTTTTAAATATACATTGAACAAATAGGGAAACTGTTTAAATTGATGCAAACTACAGTATTAGATGAAATATGTACTAAATAAAGTATAATTATACTTTATTATTATCTTGCTGTTTTAGATCCAGGACTTGTCTGGGCTGGTATGTGCAGCCAAAGATGAACTATGCCTTGCAGCCCAGGAGCTGGAGAGCGGCCAGGTAGCGCTATCATCGCCAGAGGGCGATACAGGCATCACCACACCCGAAGCGGCCGTTGTCACCCTAACCAATCATCTTGGACGAAGAGATGTACGGCGTGCCCTAAGGCTCCTGCATGTGTACAGGTCAGTGGTCAGAGTATAAATAAGCCACATGCCTAACATAGCAACAACCAATATATGCAAACTGTACATTGTACATTTAGTTCATTCTTTAATAACAGTTTGTTTGAATGCTTTTTTATTGTGTAAAATTTAAAAGTCTGTGAATATATTTTAAACCCCCTATTGACACTTGGTCTACAACCAATGTGTCTAATGCCCGTCTGGCCCCAACTCAAATGGTCTCATCTCTTTTTGACTGGTTACCATTTTGGCTAATTTCCATTTTGTTTAATACATATTTCCTCTAATGTCTACTTGGTCTCAAATCTCTTAGTCAATTCCTATAACAAACTGGTAATAGACCAAATATTCATTTGGGATTTAGACCAAACTGCAATGAGAAGATCTGGCGATTGGACGAATTGTCAATTAGACTAAGTGAGAATAAGACCAAGAGGAAATAACACCCAATTATCAGTAGACCAAATGGGTTAAGCCTATGTGGTATTACACAACCACAGAATTGGACCAACTGCTGTTACACCAAGTGGATAAAAAACGAATCAGGTACCAGGCCTTTCTGTCTGTCTCTCTTCTGGTCTATGTTGTCAGGTGAGCTCTTTGGATCTAGTGAAGAAGATACATGTACATGTACCGGTTTCTAGGCCTCTTAACTTAATTCTAGTTCTATCTCTCCTCAGGTCTATGTGGTCTGGTGAGCTCTTTGGGTCCAGTGAAGAAGACGATCAAGATGTCTTACTGGCCTTGCTCTGCAAACAACTCGCTGACGGCAGAAGTGGTACGTAACAAAGTTAGAGGAGACATTGAATATTGCATACATGGTATCTCACCTAAGGAGACGTTGCAGAGACTCTTAAAACTGTGTCACAAGCTTTTCACAAGTCTCAAACCTGTCTCAAACCTTTCTCCTGGCAGGTGAGATGTCAACATAAGTATAAACTGAAAAAGTTAAGGAATAGTGAACAAATAATTGAGATTCCTAAATTCTAGTATAGTTTATATGATACCAAGTAGACCATCTGTTTCAAAATTTTTCATTTTGTCTCCGTCCAACATTCAGGTGTTCTTGTCATCTCAAGGTCTGGCCAAGACCTACGTACAGCATGTCACAAGCTAATGGACATCAACGCTCAACTCAAGAAATCCATCAAAGTGATTGAAAATATGGAGACAAAGGAGGAGGTTGAGGAGAAGAGTGAGATGGAGAAAGCTGAAGGAGAAGGTCCCGGGAGAGGAGGAGATGAGAAGGTTAAACTCAGAAGGAAGGGCAACAAGAAAGGAAAGAACGATGGAAGGAAGAGCTGGAAGAGCGATGGAGATCGGAACTCGAAGGAGGTAGCTGGAGATGCCAGCCAGGGAGGGAAAGCTGGACGGGGTACAGATGAGAAGAAGAAAGGAAAAGAAGAGAAGAAAGCAAAGGAGGAGAAGAAGAGATCCAGCAGGGAATTAAATCCAGAGTCTAGCGGTCCTCCCGAGGAGAAGAAACCACCCAAGGATACGGATAATGCAAAAACAAAAGATGGGGAAGGCGTCAAGGGAGAAGATGCAGAAGTGGTTGTTATCACAATAACCAGTGATGAAGTAGGAAGTGGAGAGATGGAGACAAAGGAAGCCAAGATTGTGTTCCAGACTGACGAGGGTGTGGATGATAGAGGGGACGAAGGAAGGGAGGTAACCCTTGATACCAAAGAGTCCTCAGAGAACAATGATGCAACCCTAGATGAAGAAGGTAAGGGTGATGGAGGAGCGGTGGAAGGGAATGGGGAGACAAAACCGATTGATGAGGAAGAGGTGGAGTCTGACCTGACAGCGCTCATAGAAGCCATTGAAGAGATCGAAGAGGAGTATGGAAATAAAGACAAAATGGAAGCTCTTCCCTTGAAGCTCCAGGATGATGATGGAGCAATGGGTGTAGACCCCTCGCCACCTTCAAAGGGGGAGAGTTCCACACCCCTCTCGGATATGGACAGTGGCGTGATGGCTGAGACGCCTGACTCTCAAGCACCAGATAACAAAGCTTCCTTCAGCGATGACGTCCCTCTTGATATCCAGGTGACTCCTGCAGAAGAGGACAAGGTGTTTCCTCCAGACAACAAGGAAAAGTCCAGCAAGGAGTCAAAGGGAGAGCCTGAGAAGGAATCGGAGAAGAAAGCACTTGGGACTACAGAGGATGTTTGGCAGAGGGATCCAAACTCTAGACCGGCATCTGGAGAGAGTCTCTGCACAGAACTCTAGCACCTAACATCCCCTTGCCAATCATGCACACAAACGTCTCATCAAAATAAACATTATTTTGTTTTAAGGTATAGGCCTTGGCCAAGTGTCATCTTATCCGCTTAGAGCGATGAAAACAGTTGACTAATAGAAGGCTGGCCAAGAGCTGCAACGTGGTGCTTGTTTGATGACTTGGCCGAGCAAACCAGTAGTTCTTGATCATGGAGCTCCATGTGCAAATTTGTTTTCATTGGTTACTAGGGAGATTCATTGTCAATGAACAAAATTTCCTGGATTACTGCGCCAACCTGTAAGGATTGAAATTCAAGATGGGAAGGACAACAGAAATGATTTCAGAAAAACGGTTCTAAAGCGCATTGGAACAATATATGGACGATATGTGATGTTCAAGAACAGAATATTATCGTAATTTATTCACAAATTCTTTGTTTAAGCGCGAAAGAGTTGCTTTGTTTGTATTCACTTTGCGAAAATTGATCAGCATAAATATCAACATTAGGCTGAATGCAGATAAGAATTAATTTTTTTTGTGAGAGTCCGAATCAAGCTTCATTAGAGAGATATATATGAGAAATCAGTTAATATTGATTCATGTGGACATGTTTTTGCAGTACCTGTATATCATGATAGGGACCTACAAATAAGATAACCTATAAGTTTTCAAACATGATGTTTTCATTTTTATTGGGTTGAAAACCATTTCTGTTGTTCTTATAGATTGTGTTGTAGAGGTACCTTTCGTTTGATTACACTGGGCCGTGTAACATAAAGAATTACAATTAATTGCAAATTGATAATAGCCAATCAGGTTCCCCATTACATGCATTTCTTGCATAAAAGTCTCACTCTAAACCAATTAGAACGGTTGTCTCAAATTTGCAATTAATTGTAACTATTTATGTTACAGGGCACAGGACTTGTTTTTAGAAATTACTTACATGATTTCTGTATGGAAGTTCTTTTGTTGCAATAAGGTGCACCATTTGTACCAAGCCAGTGCAGTCAGAATAGTTTGTTTAACCCTTTAGCACCTAAACCGCCCGAGACCGCCCCTCAGCTTACTCATTAAACCGCCCCAAACCGCCCGTCTTAAGCACGCTATAGTCAAGATAGTATCAAAAATATGTGATGAAACATGCCCATACTTGTTGTGGATTACCCATTGGATGTGTGCTGTCATATTCTGCACAAAAAAGTATGTTTTAAGAGCAATTCTTATTGCAAAAACCTGATTGAAACACAGCATAACCCTTTCCGCTAGTGAATAAACTGACACTTTTCACGCAGTCTCTAGGTGCTAAAGGGTTAAGTCATTTTCTTATTGTTTCTTTCTTTCATTCACATCATGCAGTATTGTAAATCATTCAAGAAACCTGTTTACTTTATGCTTCTACATGTAGTTGTCTATTGGGAGCCAGAAGGTTGTTAAACCACATACACTGAACTTACGTGCTTTGTGTGCCAATCAGCACAACTAATAGGCACCAATGAACACCCTGGTTGCACTCTGCATTATGATGTTTATCATGAAGTGTATTAATCCAAATTCATCATGTTCATATCCGTAGCCACCACGCTGGCGTCTTGCTCACTGAGGCTCTTCAACCAAGCTATGGTACATGTCACAGCAATAGGATTTTACTTCATTTCAGTCCCTTTTGCACTTGTTTTTGGAAATATAACAAAGTTACTAAATCCCTTTAAGGGTTGTTTCAGTGAAATAAAGATATAAATGGTGCCAATTTGAGGATCAAAAGGGATTTTTCATTTATACCTTTGAAATTCTTGTACTGCACTCTTCTGGCTCCCAGCAGGTGAAGTTGTCTGTAGAAAAAAGAAAAGAAAAGAAAAGAAAAAACCCTCCAGAAAGGTGCTTGGTTTCAAACAATCATAACTCATAAATATGACTGTATTAACTTGTACATAAATGATCTATATTTAAATAATGTACTATATATTTGTGTGTCACCGCATACAATAGATTGTAAATTCGCATAAGCATTGTACTTGTGGATGTAAGTGAGAAGAATATTCTTTGTAAACCTTATCTTATCGATGTAACTATGTTGTCCAGTTAATATGGGCATCAAGTCATTATTTCTTCAATTTTTTGTTCTTCGATATAATAAAGATGGTTTTGTGATTTTTAAGTTAATGTACATCATACAATAGCAGATATTATTTTGAATTAAGAAACTTACAGTTATATTGCATTATGTAATTTACTTAGTAAGTTATCCTTAGTAATATTCGATCCCAGAAGCATTATTATGACCGATACCATGGAATATTTATTTATATGAATAGCGAACCCCTAAAATGAAATGATTGTTATATCTAACTTGCATTGCCCTGATATTTTTTAACAATTTTATATTGATATTTATCATTTCCACATGGAAATTTTCATTGTCTTTTATTCAGAATTGTAACTAAAACTTTAAAGAAATATATAGTTTAAAAATTAGTTAGTGTAGAAAATATTATGTCCTTTTTTAAATACACCTGAATTTTTTTTTAAAGCAGAAGTTTGTTCACTCATAGAATTGATGCATCAAGATGTAGTAATACAAATACAACTGATATATCATCTAGAATGAAGAAAAACTCCTAAAACTCTTAAGTTAAATAATTATTTGAAATGAATACATTGGATCAACATACTTATGTATGTACTTAACCTTTACAGAGGGCTGTGTGTTTACACATGATTCTGTGATAAAACTTGTGGTAACAGTCCTGATTTAGAATACTGATATTTAGTCATTTATGAAGGAATATAGTTAACCTTGTTTTGTTTCAGATGAGAAGAAATGTCCATCTTATAATACAGCCTACTCTCATTATAATGAGAATCAATACATCTAGGTTTCATTGTAACAAGGCGTTTCTTCTCCCAGTCTAAATATCAAACATGTAAAATGGGTTTCAATGGCCCGAATTCTCAAAAGCCGCCTAACTTTAAGCCTAGCTTAAATACGTGGTTTAACTATGGTGTGCTATAAGGGAATCAATGCCGAAAAGTAGACGTTCAATTCATCATAATTTTTGATAGTGAAACTACTAAAAACTGATTGGAAATAATAAGTACAAAAGTTTCCCTTACAATTAACACACAATTTTAGAATTCAGTGAAGGTGATAGGAACATGCAACAAATACAGATTGATTCCCTCTTAGCAAGCCATAGTTAAACCACAGATTTAAGCTAGGCTAAAGTTAGGCGGCTTCCAAGAATTGTTCCAAACACCTCATTATAACAGGAGTGAACTGTATTATAACTTAAGTGTCGGTTCAACTGATAAGTTTTGTCTTGATGATGTAGATTTACCCAAAAGTGTTTTTGGTTACCTTCCATGTGCTTAATGGATGCACATGTATTTATATACATTTTAGTTGTCTTAATATTAACTTCTCATACAGAGGTGGGTCTAGGATGACAATAACAATGGTTTGGGACTAAAATAATTGTCCAGGGATTTAAATCATTGTTGGACTTATGTGTATTGCTGAATGCCAACTCTCGTCTGGATAAGATAAAGTCATGAGATCCTAAAATGTTATTTAACTTTTAACAACCTACCAGAAAACAACTTAATTCATAGATGCTTAAAAATGATGTTGATTGATGAAGGGATGAATCAAGTTTATTTTTAAATTTTTTGTTATTAAGGTTGAATTTGTAAAGCTAAAAGAGAAGGATGCAAGTGGCGTATCAATCACAATTGAGTTTTGGATGATTTCATTTTTTTTATACAGTGTCATCTTTCTCCTTGCCAAATTTAACAACAATATGAATCCAATTTAAAGATATGTAAAGTTAGACATCATGAGATTACAATAACATCAGTTTACTTGATGGTACACGTTGCTCATTAATAGGATTTTTTTTTTTTACTTGCTTCCTTTGGTCATGAGTAGCAGTAGGGCAGTAATGTATCAGTCCCATCATCAAACTAAATCCAAATTTACTTAATCTTGGTCAGTCAGTTAATGTATTTTAGGGGTCTGTCTTTTGTTGGTCTCGAGTCAGTTTTGTCAATGTGACAAAGGCATTTGGTTGCTGTGTCTGAAAAGAAATATTATTACAGCGATGCATCCACATTGTTTAAAATCAGTGTAATCACAGCATTATGAAAGGGGAAAAAGACGTGAAAAGTTTACAGTTTGATCTTTTGAAAAGAGAAGTTATGATAACGATGAAGATATGATTTCTGAGTTTGATGTTTTCCCAAATATGTTCTCTTTGTCTGCCCTGTTTACATGTGAAACTTGTGTCCCCTAGAGCTGTATATTGCCATATTATTTGTCATGTATGAATGTATTTGTTAAAATTAAACTTTTTAGAAGCATATGCTTGCAAGCAAAACCAAGGATGGAGATGTCATTCTTATTTTATTTATTTTTTTTTTTTTTTTACTCTCTTAAAATAGACATGCCTCAACGAATCTGTTCTGGCACTTGTAGAGGAGGAAAAAAAAGGAGAGTAAACGGAATTGATAACTTCTGCAAGGCTTCTTAGTAAATGATTGCCGATATGATATAGGGTCCCTTTCTTTCTGATAATTTTTATAACCACAACTGTTTACGAAAGAGGAAGAGAGAGTGAAAAGGGGGTGTTCAATTTAAAGATATTTTGCATCTAGAAAAATTGGGAGGAACTTATGTACCTTTACATCTTGTAGCACTCTGAAACCGTTACACCTGAGGCACCTTTAATGGTGCAAAGTTGCCCTTTGCAATATTGGTCTGCACCCTTAAACAATGTGAAAGGTACAAAGTTCGAACTTTTTTTTTCTTTCTTAAATGTTTAGAGGGTTAAATACGGGTAGGATACATCATGATGTCAGCACTTTTTTTTTTCTTCTTTTTTTTTATGTGAAAGTGTGAAAAACTAGTGAAAACGAAATTGTGTTTCTATAAGATTATAATACTTTCAACCACCATCATTTAGATTTGGGATCAGAAGTTAACATACCTCCTGTAAATAACTTGCAAACATCGTAAAATTGAATGTATTTTTATAAATATTAGTACTATCTTGATATCTTTGATTTAAAAAAAAAGTTTATCAAGCTCTTTCGATGGGACTAAAGTATATTTTAGGAATTTTCTTCGTAAAAAAAAGGTAGTATTTGTGCAAAATTTTGGGTGAGAAATAATAAGTCAAAACATTAAAAGATTGACTTCAAATTTTTCTAGAATGTGAAGGTTTCTGAAAGAAAATAACATATAGGGTACATGCAGGTAATATGGGACAGCAGGTAATATGGGACACCTGAAGCAAATCATGTGACCGTCGACCGGTGACCGATGACCGGTGTGAGCACCATAATGTTGTTCATATGAACTGTATACGTAAATATATCGTCGTGAGAGCATCTAATGCCGAAATTTCTCTGAGAAAATTGCTGAAAACCAAAAAGGTAGGTAAAACTTACGGCATTTTTTTATCCTGATGTAAAATTTGATATTTCACAGAATGTGATGGTGAAAGAGTGTTTGAGGGGGTAACCTCAATTGTTTTGTATATTTAGTAAGCTTATAGTTTCATTTTGATCATACTAGCGTGTACAGGTCAATTTGTTTTAGTGAAGGGGTGCAATGTTGCATTAAATGCTTGCCTGACGCAGCAACATTAGTGCAGGTAATATGGGACATCCAAAATGGCGGAAATGATTCTGGTACTTAGTATTGGGATGAGGCATCAATCTCTTTGCTACGATTTTTTAGGGTATATTCACAGTATATAAATTAATATAAATAACTTATTGTAGGCCTATATTGACTTGTATAATGAAAATAATATTAAAATAATATTTAAAAAAGAAATAATATACAAAATACATAACAATGAAATATATAGTCAAAGGTTTTACTGAAGGGTCTTATAATTTCAAATTATATCTTAAAGTTAATGATTTTCAACATTTTAAGCAAATTCCAGACATGGTAGAGTAATTGTAGTTTTTAAAACGTACATTAAATACATGTCCCATATTACCTGCACATGCAGGTAATATGGGCACTTTGGTAATGACGTCAACATTTGAATATTGCAGACAGGGGGGTTGGTGATAATTGTTTTTCTTCACAATAAAAGTTAGAGCAGTAGTTATTGATTCATATAAAGATTAGACTGTGTGTCATTTCGTAATTTTATGCAAATTAGGCAAATGAGCTTAGGGGGTCCATATTACCTGCATGTACCCTAGATGTTCTTCAGCTCCTGATGAAATGCCAATGTGATGTTTGATGTTTGTTTGATACCAAATTGGTCACGAGAGCACACGTCAAATTTGACGATAATAATAGGATTTATGACATTTTGTATGGGATAAAGTAAAAGCGGAGGTAAGTAAACTTCTGACCCAAAAAGGGCCTATTAGAAATTTAAATCAGGCCTTCTATCCTGTGGTGCATTGAGGGAACTTGCCCCCTCCCCCAATTATTAAAACTAAGGGCTAAAGTATAATTTTGATGCCGTCCCCTCCCCCTGATAATCCATGAGGACGGATTAATGAAATAGTGAACATGGTGAAGGGGTCTCATCTACGCCTGTACTATGATCACGAAAAATATTTGCAGTTTGATCTGGAACAACATCTCAACGTGTAATTTGTCTGATTGAGTATTATAACCTTTGTGTTTTAAGCCCGCCTCACACTGCGATTTGTTGCGATGCGATTTTTAGAACAAATGGCAGTTTGCATTAAATGTGACATTTTGAAACATGCAAAAGTATCTTTTGAGAGGTAAAAGTCGTAAAGGAACGCTGTAATCGAAATTTTGTTCCGATTCGAGCCTTTAATTTGGAGTAAAATTCAATGTAGCTTAAAAAATCGCAAGATCACTGTGACGTCATTGCGATATGGAAACAATTTGATTTTATACAGAGAAGGGGGTTTGCAATCGCCGTTAATTTTAATTTTAGTATTCAGAGGAATACCCAGAACTTTGGAAAGCATGAATTTCATTGTTTGAATGTTCTTATCAAACATTATAAAACTTTCTTCCAAAATCACATCGCAGCAAATCGCACAGTGTGAGGCGGGCTTTATGAACTAAGTATTCGAGTCGACAAATTAATAAGTACATTATCTTCAAGTTCCATTAATTTTAAGTAACATACTGCAAAACAACAAAACAAAACAAAACAAAACAAACAAACAATGGAACGGCATTGACTAATATGAGCCCAATTTAGCAAAGTACCATTTTTACCTTCCTTAAGTTTAAAGTACCCTTATCAGATAAATAAGTAAACAGGCCACTGGGATTCCATGACATGATAACAAGAGTCATGGGGTGTGTGCAGATCGATAAGAGTTGAAATAAAGACTTATTGGTATTTTGATGCATGATCTTTGCAATGTCAAAGCTGGTTGGGTTACACAGACGGCCAATTCTTCTAAAGTTGCAATGTATATTCAATGTTTGTACTTTTGTACTTTAAACTTCGAGGAGAGCGCTGTATCATTTGTAAATGCTTGTGAATCCTTTTTCGGACTAAAACACTACCAACAGCTACCAACGATTCTTTCTGGTACCATGTAGACAGCAAAATGTCTTTTGAAACAAGTACAGAATAATTGCGGAGTATTTGCGGTGTCTTTATAAGATCTGACCAACTTGAATTGGACCATGCACTTTAATTCATGAATTAGAGTAATTAGCCTAATTCTTGAACTGGCTGTGTTGGAGTTTTCTCAAAATGGCGGTCAACTGTCCCAAACTCTGTGGAAGCTGTCTTGGAGGGGACTGGAGAAAACATTCGCAGAAGATCTTTCTCGTTGTCTATTTGATCATCGCGATCGTCGTTATGTCGCTCACGATATGGGTAACGGTAATCACGTCTATGAGTTCCGATGACCCGGTCAACTACCTATGGTTCGTAGCGGGTATCTCGGTCCAGCTGGCTGTCGCTATATCGCTATGGAATATATTTAATCATTTGGTTTATTACACGAAACCAAGCCAGCAGAAGTATATAGTCAGGTATGTTCACATCCTCATAATACTGTGAGTGTCCTTTTTTATTTTCTTTTTAAAGGTGAAATTCAAAAACAGATATTTATCAAAATGAGATTTTCTGTCATCGATGATTTTATCCAGCCTTTCCCAAAATCTGACGAACTACTTTTTAAAATGTTTATCCTGCAAATTAAAAAGTACTGACCGGGTAGCGTTTGGTTATTTTAAAGAAGGGCCAACGAGAGGGGGTGGGCGCAAAACCACCAGTATACCTTTTATGACAATGAGAGGTGAAAGCGCCCCTTCCCCTAAAAATAATGATAATAATACAAATTTTAGAATTTTGAAAAACACATGCAACAGAACAATATATATATATGATAAATAACAGACTTCTCCAGATTTCGCGACTTCAGCATGCATGTTGAGCAAAGTGAGTGAGAAAGATTGAATTCCAATTGTCATGAAGAAATAATTTATGTCTTTACTTGATCAACATATCGGTGCTTGTTTGATTAACATTAAACATCGTGATTGAAGTCCACATAATTATCGTGTCTATCTTGTGAACATTCCCCTTGCCCAATTAAGGTTAATTAATTGACTTGTATTGCGTTTGAAATTAATGAATCATGATTAAGCCTATGGCTTTGTTTATAAAATTTTGTGACGTGAATTGTATCCTGATGAGTATATATCAATGCTTCATATGTTTAGTTCGTTGTACAGTTTATGCAAGATTTGCTTTATAGGCCTGCACACAGTCGATTTAATAAAACAAAGGAAGACAATATTTAAGTAGCACGTATAGCTATCGCTTTTGACTGGACTTTGAAATGTTTACCTATAATTAACGGTGGGTATATCTTAAACTGAAGGCTGTCACTGAGATTTTCTAAAACAATTTGTCACTTATTTGTCATGTTTGTGTCACATTAATATTTGGATATTTTGCTTTAATGGGGGGGGGGGGCACCACATCCCTTCACTGCGGTTAAAACAGTATTGGTGTGATTCATTTTATAATCCCTTATTTTTCTATTTATTACAGAATGTTAGGAATTGTCCCTGCTCATAGTATCAACTGTGTGAGTAAATACATTACATTTTATCGCATTTGTAGAGGTAAACACATTTCTTAATGGCATACAGAATCTTTATTATTATTCAATCGGCAAAGAAAACTATTACAGTTCAGTGTACGTAACACGTAGACAAGAACGCCAGGGACAAATTTATCATGTTTATATCATATCATATACGAAATTTTATAAATATATATTTTGTAGTATACGATCTGTAAGATCAAATATGAGATTTAAGTGCATAACCAAACTGGATTATACCTCATATTTTGACAACCTGGAGTCACAGGTTTTAGTAGTCAATTTGAGAGTAGTAGGCCAAGTAGTAGTTGTCCAGATGGAGGAATATTTTAGAGACATATCTTACAGCTTATCATCCACAGTATTATAGTTTTTCAAATTAAATTGAAAATCAACACATGAATTGATTTGAATTTGAATATTATCAATTTTTCATCTTTCTTTTTAATTCTTCAGTGGTTCTCCATCAAGTTCGCTCAGTCTGCCATCTATCTGGACACAATACGTAACTTCTATCAGGCTGTAGTCATCTACTGCTTTATGTCTCTTCTTGTTGTTTACTTGAACGAGACATTCGATGATCTGGAGACGATTTTAGTCGTCAAACCGAAATTCAAACCACAACCACCATGTTGCTGCGTGAAAGCAGTCCCAAACAAGAAGTAATTTGAAATTGTTTATCTATTTATCAAGCCATGTCTTATTAAAACTTGGGATTAATTGAACTTTATCCTGTTTCAATATTCGGTGGTTCTTTTACGAGTACGATGAGGCTGGCAATGATGAGGTCTTCACAAGATGTTTACGATTACGACATGTTTATTCCGAGCCTCATCGTATACTCGTAAAAGAACCACCAAATATTGAAACATGGTGGCAGCGGTGGGATAATAGTACAGTGAAAACTATATCGCAACAGATACTAAAGGACATAAAATTTCCCAGTTTATCATCAAATTATCATTTATTGCACGTGTTTGTTTTTTATCTTATAATTTTGATCATCATTGGGTCAAATCCATTCTTCTTCCTTTTCTCTCTCATTTCATTCTCCTCTTCTCTTGCACCAATCTTTACTTTTCATTCTTTTTCTTCTTATTTTCCTTTTTTCAATTTTCGAACGTCACAGGGGGCGGGGGCGGGATGTGCTCCACCTGCACCCAGGTGACCGTCAATCTCTTGAGAAATTTTGATTTCGGATTCCGACCAATGGCAAATCTCTATTACATGGGACTCTGCTGATTGTCACTTTAGAAATGAAGTGATTTGATCTACAAAATAAGTCATTTTAGACAAGATGAAGAAGAAGCTTTTTATTACGTTACGGTTATTCATATTTTCGGGCATTATAATTATTATTTTTGTTTGTCTGCTCATACGAGTAGTATTCCTTTACAGAAATAAGATATATAATTTAAATGTAACTAATCCTTTTGTGTGATTCAAATATGTGCACCACGATACCTTTGAAATGTAGCATAATTATGTAGCATTATACTTTATTTAACGCTTTGTTATGACAAAATGATATAACTTTGTCAGTCTAATTTCTCTTTTAATCCATTTGTAGATTAATTGGAAGATGCCGAGCTGGGGTACTCAACTACACTATTATACATCCTATAATCACCATCATAACTATGTAAGTATATTCGTTATTTCTATCTATCCCGCAAATAAATAACAATTTACCCTTACTCTGTTTATATTGTTTATGTCCGTAAGGGGGGGGGGGGGGGGCGGGGACGTAGAAAGGGAGAATATTGTACATAAGTCATTTAAGTCGTCAACATTTCTAAAGGAATTGGCTGCCATGTTTTGTCGCTCGTCACTAAAACGTTTGATATTCTTGAGATACAAGGTTTTGTCACCCCATCCAAGATATTATAGGTTTTCCCGGTCAAGTTTAAACTACCTCCGATCGATTTGACGTTTCTTACAAGCACTTTCGTCCGAAATGTGATTGCGATTAGAAATCTACACGTTAATTCAATTGACCGATAGCTCCGCTCCATGGGGTATCGTTTAGATTGAATGAACATTAACGAATTCGATTGGAAAGAGTTTAAAATTGACCGGAAAAACCTATATTCATTTTTTTCCTGTTGTGACACCTTGATATTCAGTAATTGTTGTCTATTGTTCTTTCCTCAGAATAACAACTGTCACAGGACATTACGTAGAAGGCAGTTTCATTGGGTTATGGATATGGTTGGCAATAATCGATGGAATTTCTCAAGTTGTAAGTAACTATATATATATATATATATATATATATATATATATATATATATATATTTTTTTTTTTTTTTTTTTTTTCACCTACCTGATTGTATTATGAACCAACTGTAAATGCGATTCGAAGATAGGATAGCCCTATGAGTGTATTATTTTTGTTAAATCTTGAGGAGTAAAGAAGTTTAAACGAACAACTGCGCTTAAAATAATAATACACGGGAAACTACTTTCGTGTCTACATACAAATTCATTATCATCCTCTTTCTTTTCTCAATCTGCCTCCTATATTATTTCACTTTATTCAAACTTTGTTAATCTTTAATGTAAAAATTATAATATCCGTGATGTTGATTACCCCTTGACATAGTTCAATGAGGTATTAGAAATGACGCTGCTCTATAGTTGCAAAGAAGGAAAACAATTTTTGAGGTTCTATTTCTAAATTTCATATTTTAATGTGGATATGCCAAAGTCGGGAATATTTATTTTATAAACACATCTTCACTTGGATTATTATATAACATCATAATTATGTAAGCCTCTCATATATTCTCTCTCTCTCTCTCTCTCTCTTTCTTTTTGTCTGTCTTTCTTTATCTCTGTTTGACTTTTGTTCTTCCCCTCTCTCTCTTTCTTTTTCCTTCTCTCTCTCTCTCTCCCCCTCTCTATCTTTTTTTGTCCCCCACCTATCTCTCTCTCTCTCTCTCTCTCTCTCTCTCTCTCTCTCTCTCTCTCTCTCTCTCTAGTGGGCGATGTATTGTTTGATGATATTCTATCGCGCTACCAAGGAAGAGCTAGAAGGTCTTCGTCCCCTTCGTAAGCTGATAACGGTCCAGCTTACCATCTTCGGTGCTTTCTTCCAATCTCTCATCATCGCTCTCGCCATCGGTCTCAGCAGTCCTAACCTCAATCCCGATTACTGGGGCGACGACGGATTGCAGAATGTTCGCTTCTCCAGATTTGTGCAGGTACATTATGAACAAGTTGCTTGCATTCTACAAGGGATTAAAATTAATGTAAATCCAACTTTGACAATAAATCGGACGTGGATTTCGACGGACCCGGCCATACACCATTTTTTTTTTTTTTTTTGGTAAGTGCCTGAAATCGGGTGTTTTGGGCCTTCCGCCCCCAGACCACCACCGGGGTTGTACAAAATTCTGAAATTCCAAATATGACATTTTTGCCTCCTCCCCCTCATGAAATCCTAGGTCCGCCAATAGTAAAACTATCTATCGTAGATGTGAATGTTTCGCCCAATTTGAACCTCGCTAGTATAATGACTAAATGTGTGTGTGTTCTTTGTCTTTGTCGAAAAATTACTTAACCAAAATAAAAACGCTATTGCTTTATTGTATTTGAAATTACCCAACTGAGGATGGAGAATTGTTCCCCCTCGGCTCGATAAAACCACGACTGTTTTAATGTTGGTTGTATAGTCAGCTTTATTTTGTAAATGATATAGACATACTCAATCTTCCCTCCATATCTCTCTCTCTCTCTCTCTTTCTCTCATCTCTCTCAATAAAATTACTTCTGTTTTTATATTATAAAGGATTTTATTCTGTGCGTTGAGATGGGTCTATCTGCGGTTGGACATCTCTATGCCTTTCCATACTATGTGTACAAGGACCAGGGCATACCGGCAAATTTCTGCAAATCCTGCATCTCGTGTTGTTCAGTTACAGATATCACCCAAGATCTGTCCTCTCATGTCAAGAGGTTATCCTGTAAGTATTTCTCCGTAAAGGAGAATAAAACCCTCGGAGCCAGTGAAATTATAACAGAAAAATAAAAGAAACAGATCAATGAAAGTTTGAGATAAATTAAAAGTGAAAAAAAAAGAAAGTTGTATGAGCATTAGCGGCGATCCCGGGGGGGGGGGCGGGGGTACGTGTTCCCACCCCCTTGATTTTTTTCTGGGGGGATCGTTCCCCCCCCCCTCGATTTTTAAAGCTTAATATATTTTTATGTAGTGATTAGCTTGTGAAGCTAATGAAGAGGTAAAACGTATGTCAAATACAATGCTAATTGTTATTATAAGGCAAAGTTTTCGGCTCGCGCTTCGCGCTCGCAAACATTTTCATTAGTTTCTGCATAATGTGTGAAGTCTGCGAATTTTGAGTGTATTATTGTTCACTTTCGGGTGTTTCCGTCCCCCCAGTCGTGACATGAAATCGCCGCGCTTGTATCGGCCTCATGCCAGAAGGGCCTTAGAATTTTTAAAACCTATTCATAATGTACACATACTAAAAATGGTAAGGCCCTTTTGGCATGAGGCCGACGATGAGCATTACGCTATGGAGATCTTTCCAAGAATTACATTTTTATTGATCCGATTCTTTGATTTTCCATTTTATACATTACGACTGATTCCTTAGGTTTCATTCTCCTTTAATATTGTATAATTTTTCTCCTTAGTCCGTCTGCCAAATAATTTATTTCCGTATAAATATCAGACTACATATATAGACCCATTGGCGGCGATCCCGGGGGGGGGGACGGGGGACGTGTCCCCCCCTCGATTTTTTTTCTGGGGGATCGTCCCCCCCCCCTCAATTTTTAAAGCTTAACATATTTTTATGTAGTGATTAGCTTGTGAAGCTAATAAAGAGGTAAAATGTATATCAAATACAATGCTAATTGTTATTAGGCTATAAGGCAAAATTTTCGGCTCGCGCTTCGCGCTCGCAAATATTTTAATTAGTTTCTGCATAATGTACGAAGTATGCGAATTTTGAGTGTATTATTTTTCACTTTCGGGTGTTTCCGTCCCCCCAGTCGTGACATGAAATCGCCGCGCTTGTATAGAGCTATTGCCAATTCGCTCATTTTAATGTTGTTGTGTTTTTTTGTGTGTTTTTTTTATAGTCTAAATCTAATTTCGCTGTAATATTTTTAAAGCGTATTATATTTTTTTATTTGTCATTTTTCAATAGTTTAATCATATTTGACGGTTTATGTTTCACATGTTTTTTTTTATTTGTCTTCCTTAGCAAAGAAGCCGAACATGGCCAATCAAATCGAATACGAACAAGATGACTACGATGAACATCCTATTGTTGAGATGGATGAAATCGCCATCGTAAAGCAAGACGAAGACGACAACGCTGCCCTTCAGTCTTCGTCCAACATGGGAGCGATCACCGCTGCCCATAAGGACAATGACACCGATAATAATGAGGTGTTTGATGATGATTTTAAAGCCGGTGATTTGACGGACAGTAAGGGAATGAGAAGTGTTCGGCATGATAGTGGGTCGTACTCGGTGAATGGTAACGGCGGAAACGACGATTATGTCGTGGCTCAGAGTGGTGGAGCGGTCGATGACGAGGACGTCGTTGCTCGAAGCGATGAAAGGGTCGATGATGAGGAAGTAGATGGACATGATGGAGACTTCGACTTGGGGTTGTACACGCAGACGCGGATTGCTGGGGAAGATCATAACTTGGAGTTTGATGTATAAACCCTTAGAAAATCATTATATTGGCATGACAACCGATGATGCTCCCCTGGTCAAATGCCGCCCCCGTTCCCTCTCAGTCAAAAAAAAAAAAAAAAAAAAAAAAAAAAAATAGAGAAAAACTTGAGGTAAAGAGAAAACGTTAAGACGTTAATATAAAAATGACAAGACCTCTCCATCTCCATTAAAATGCTCCCTTGCGTTACATAATCTTTGCAGGGGCCGTGGAGCGTTTTTGAAGGGGGGGGGGAGAGGGGGGAGGCTATATTAGCATGCGAAAAAAAAATTGGTCCAAATATTATATGCCGAGATGGCACTGGTTTCTGTTTTGTACACGTTTATTGCTGCCCCTTGCTTCGTTGTCCCTAATTCTTATCTTTGAATAAATTACATGTAAGAGTTTACACTATATCATTTTCAATTTTTGTAAATCTAAAAAGGATCATCCATTTTCATTTTAAGTCACCGTGGCCGAAACTGCTCTCAATGGGGGAGGGGTGGAATTAGGCACATTAATTTCCTGTTTTTTTTAGGGAGTCGGCGGGCTCTGCCTATATAAACACGCAAGTAGCCAATTTATTTATTACATAATAAATCTTATAGGATATATGATGATGCCTTGATTGCCATTTTGCTCCAATCCTTATTATTCTATATGCTTCTTTTGTCTGTTCCCTTCTTCGTGTTCTTCCTCATTTTCTTTTCCTCCTTGTCTCGTGACCCACGCCCTCCAATAGTTGGTTGCAAATATTATATGCCGAATTAAGAAAATAAATAATTGTAATCTTTTCTGAACAGGCCTATTCATAATTTGGGTCCATACATATTCACCATTGTGAATAAGGCCCTTCTAATATAATATTTCAGTTATTATAAACATGTATATTTTGCGGGACATCCTACTGCATGTATCAATGTATCAATCATAACCAAGTATGAGTTTTGCATTATGAAATAAAATGTTTAATAATGAAATGCAATGTGTAGTTTATTTTCCGTGTGCGTATTTACTAAAGGTCTTAATGGTGATTAAAAGGAAGCAAGTGATGGGATGGTAAGACTAGATAGGGCCAGAGATCCTTTTAAAGTTTTTCACTCAATCCCAGTGGCGGATACAGGATTTTAGGATGGGGGGGGGGGCGGCCCGGTCCGATAGGGGAGCGCCGCCAAAATTTGTGGATTTTAACACAAGGTCAATGAGAGGTTTCAAAATTATAGGGGGGGGGCGTGCGTCCCCTGCGCCCCCGCCTGGATCCGCCACTGATCCCTTTCGGCAAGTCGACGGATTGCAAGGTTTTGACAGACGTGTATAATCATTATCTGATCATGTTTATGTCCGAAATTACCATTCAGAGAGACTTGACTGGGATTCGAACCAAGGTCCGATCCGTATAGCTTCCCGTTTGTTAAAAAATAGCTGGAATACATGCATGCTTGAAACTATAGGGCCTGCCGGAAATCTGATGGCGGTATCATCCTATAGGTTTTTCTCTCTCTCTCTCTCTCAAAAAAAAAATAAAAAAAAAAAGAAAGAAAGAAAGAAAGAAAAAAATAGGGTAGATGTAGGGAATACCGGACAGTAGGGAATATCGGACGGTCACCACATGTCCAGCCCTAGCTGCCAACATAAGATCAACTGAGTTGAAATACCGGCATCTATTGGTCAGGTGGTCTGTCTGGGAAGGTTGAATGCTGTATTCGACAACAACAAGTGAGAAATCTCCGAGAAAACTACCACAGTCTGTCAAGGTAGGAAAATGTAAAATGGCCTGATGTAAAAATTGACATTTTAGAAAATGTGATGGTATAAAAATAGAATTGGGGCATGACCTCTATTTCATGCATTATGGACATGTGTGGAGGGTGGGCCAAACGTGTATGGAGTGTTTGCACTGTACAACGCTTGTGTATTGGGGTGGCACGGTGTGTTGAAAAGTGCTAGTCAGTCATTTTTTGTGTAGGGAATACCGGACACCACATGGACGGTTGTTTGTTTTACTTCCGGGTTGAGTTGCTAAGCATGTAGATCAAATAGTAAGTTGCATATATAATGTATTATATTTATTTATTAAATTGTTTGACAATTTTGAAATGTTTATTTCTCTATATCATTATTGTGATATGTCATGATCTACATGAGATATAAAGTTATTCTGAGTGTTTTGAAATTTTGTAGTAAAATGCATATAATCTTCTAAAAATGAATAATGTTATAAAAATCAATACAAACATGTTAAGTTGATGGTTTACATTCAAATCAGTGCTTCCAGACAGATCTTTTATACAAAAAAAAAGGGTAAAAACATACTGTCCGGTATTTCCTACACCGTAGGGAATGCCAGACAATTTACGATGACGTCATTATTTGCATATATTAAACTGCCTCAACAAAATATTTGATTACCTCAATTTTTTTGGAAAATAAAGTTGAATGATGTAGCTTAGCAATGAGAATCTTTTTCTTTTGTGATTTTATTGTTTTCATGTGCTAATTAAGCAAATGAGCTTAAGTGGCTGGTATTCCCTACATCTACCCTAAATCAAAGTTCACCCTTGATAGAGTGAATTTCAGAAAAAAAGTGAATCTAAAGTGAAATTTGAGTGAATTTGGAGTGAATTATTCCAAAATGGAAATAAAGTGAAAATTTGGATTTCTACTCAAAAGTCGCTTGAATTTCACACTTAATTCACTTTTCCCCCTGATATTTACTCCTTCAAGAATGAAAATTTTACGTTGTTTCTTCCCCCTTTTCTTTTAAAGTAGGCCCCTAGCTAGAGGCCCCTACACATATAATCCTACATACGCCCGATGTATATTTTGATGGGTCACGGGGGCACTCGGGGCACTTAGGTTCATAATTTAAGGGAAGACCATCCTGAAATACAGTTGCTTTTGATATTAAAGCAGAAAATAGAAAAATAAATATATTTGTATTTGTGTGGGTTGGTTGAAAATCCGACAAATCAACAACATCCCCCCCCCCATGCTGGTACACGCCTATATGAAATAGCCATATAGGTACTACTATACCTAGCTATTACCTCGATCAAGAAAAGGGTGATTGACAGAATTTATGTGATTCTCTTAATAGTTAAAAAATATCTTGGAACATAATTTAGATTTGGGGATACTTTTGTATTACATGTACAATTAATTTGTCATCCTCAGACTTATTCTAGTTGAGGTAACTAAAAATTACTTCTTTTTGTGTTTTGTGTTTATTTTTTCAATTAAATAAAACTTCGAGTCATCCAGTGTATGTTTTCTTACTATTCACGTATATCTTACAATAAATCGATCTGTAGAGAGAACCCGAGAATAAGGGTCGAGAATAAAGTAAATTACCATTTGGTCTAACTACTTTGACTATTGACCATCATCATGGTCTCCATGATCTCACATGGTCTAATTCCATTTCGTCTACAGTTAGTCTAAGTACCTTTCAGGTCTAAGTACCACATCGCCTATTTACCATTTTGTCTAATGTCCAGTTCTTATAATGTCCACTTGGTCTAACTTACCACTTGGTCAGCACTATTTGGGAATAGACCAAAATGCTATTGGACAATTTGGCTATTCATGATTTGGCAATACGGTATTATTCCAGGTAGTCATTAACCAATCGAGAATTAAACCAAATATTTATTAGACCAAGGAGAACTTTAAACCAAATTTTTAGTAGACGAAACGGGTTTAGCCCATGTGGTATTTGACAATAAGAGAATTAGACCAACTGCTATTTAGACCAAGTGGATAAACCTGGGACCAATTCGTCTCGACTCCACCAACTTTGCTCTCAGAGACTTTGCTGAACGCGCGCCATCTAGTGCCGAATAGGGAAAGAAGGGAGATTCCCATGGAAATGCTACACGTCATTTTTCACTGTGTTGATTATATGACTGAATTCTGGAGGCAGTGTTCCGTTTATATTTCCGTTACTAAACTTTCTTGATGAAAATTGTGTAAGTAATCCTATCTATTCATTACTAATACTACGTGATGTATACTTTTGAGGCGATTTTGTGCAGTGCAGTGGAGTAATAATCTGAGTTTAGACAATAATATGAATGACTTCGTTCAATGAGGGCAGGAGGATAGGAGGAGTGGCACCGACTGATCCGGCGACTAGCGACTGATAGAGTTGTGTCGTTTGTGAGTGAAGTGAATTCATGACTGTGACTGAATGTGGCCCTAACAGTGGGATGAGGAGAAAGATTTCCTCTTGCGACAGCTAATCAAAATAAATTGGGCGCTAGTGCAGTTAAGCAGCCCGCCGCGAGGCTTGCTGCTACATGAAGGGATATAGGCATGATAGATAGGGTACTTGGATGGCGACCCCCACGCACTAGGGTTAGGGTAGGGTGGTGGGGTAGGGTGGTGTGTAGTGGATACCAAACTGCACTAGCGCCATAAATTGATAACAGCACACCTGTGCACATGTGCGTCTATAAATATATCGGAAGTTCAGCTTTTTTGCTATTGTTTGGAGATTTATTCAGAAACGAAAAATCCTCGGCAGTTTGCAAGTCATCTTGTTGGTTTAGTGTCGAATGACATTGTGGGAATGCATTTGCCATTGAGCTAAGTACGTTCTCGCAGGAAGGTGACTAATTGTTTTTTTCTTTTTCAGAAAGTTTGTAAATCAATGCCTGGACATCGTATTATGTCAGGCAACCGACAACCCCACAAAATTGTTTATGGGATGATAAAATGAAACATAATTGTTACTTCCCAATATCTTGACCAGATTCAACTTCAAGCATTGACCTTGACCTTGGAGGATCTAGCGCGGATCTTAAGAGCAGACGTCAGCCCTCTGTGGCTCTCTTCTAGGACATGTGGTACAGGATTTGGCTCTATGTCTACTTCACCTGGTTTCGACCAATGTTGAAGTGGGTGCTGAGACGAGCCACTGGCAAGTGTGAGCTGCTTCGGATCTGCTGCAACAGCTACACCAAGACGGGGCACAAGACAAAGGATATTGGTAAGTTGCTTCGTGGGCAAGTCCAAGCTATTTTGCAACTTTATCCCATGCGTACCGACCAATAATTTAACATAAATTGTCATCAATTATTTTTCATGGTTTGAATGCAGATTCAGAATATTTATAAAAAAAAAAAGAAAAAAAGTCTACCCGTTTGTTGTGTGTCCAGACGGGTTGTTTGTCCGGACAAGACGGCAATTTTAGGAACTTTGTGATCAATATTTCATCAATAGATTGAAAGTAATATCAGACAATATAACAAAGCACAAATATTCACAAATATTTTTGGTATTTACTGCATAAAATTTGAGAAAATCCAGAGCAAAAGATGATGTTTTTATCTGCATAAGTGTCCGGACAACAGACCCCCCCCCCATCCTACATGTAATTGAGATGAATAATTTTGCAATGAATTTATGGTAAATTATTTGTTGGTAACGCATGGGACAAAGTTGCAAAAAAGCTTTGACTTATACCCTTGTACTGTTTGATTGTTTTCTGAGAACAGCTGCGCCGGAAGATAAATTCATCTTTGATCAGTTTCAAACTTCATGTAGTTTCATTTTTTGTTTACTTTCGCATCCATTTAAAAGACTTTATAAAAACCCACCATGAATATTCAAATAACAGTATAATTAAAAAAAAAAAACACGAAAATAATGTAATCCAAACATGGTAAGACAATAAAAATTAATAAAAAAGAGACAAAAATGCAGCAGATTGAGGGATAAGACTGAAATACTGAAAAAAGGATAGAATACTGCCTTTAGCAGTGCCTCATAAACCAGGTTCCCAATCTAGCCAATGTGATAGTGTCCTTTGGTAAATTATTTGTCCAATCAGAAATCCCTTGGATAGGACTAAAAAGCAGTCAGTACCCCTAGCTGCTTTATATCACTAAATGCTTGTAATTGCTTATGGTAGTCTCATGATACAATTAAAAAACAATGAATTGGTGTCCATTTTCTATTACCGGGTGTTAGCAGAGAATTTGTGTAAGTTGAAACCGTGAATATTCAGTAGGAAATGAATATTACAGTGTGTACTTGTTGCTGTTTTGTTCACTTTTGAATATTGTTTTATATATCCATTCTTTCTAGAAACTGCCCTGAAAACGTCCAAACTGAGAACTTTTCAGAAGATGGTCGTGGATGATGACCTGAACATTTCAGAGGCTGTCAAGTATGCTATGTCAATCAAGAATATCAGTCCAAAGATATACCCAGAGTGAGTATCTAATCTACAGTCCATTCCTGTTAAGGACAAGCAGGGATACAAAATTTTGTTAACAAGACAAGAATTCCGGTCCTAACAATTGTGTTATGAATTTGGAAAGTAAAGTGCTTTCCTAGAGTTATAGGCCAGCGATCACGATAGATAATGGTTTCACTGATGAACAAAAAAGATCAAAAGAGTAGCCAATGGCTTAAACAAATTATTCCTATCAACATAATCACATTCAGGTGTAAATGGGTATTCGGTAGGAATGGAACAAGTGCGCTGTAAACTAGGCTGCCATGATTTGATAACCAGGGTAATAATAATTGTAAGGTGCTTAGAGATGAAACTGTTCATAATTGGGCACTATTAAAAAAAAAGCAACTATTATTATTATCATTAACCATTTGGTAAAAGAGACTTACATTGAATAACATTTACAAAATGAAAATTATAAGAATACACAGATTAATTTAGTATAATATAAATCTGAGCTTTGGAGGCATTCGTGGCAAAAGAATCGCTTTCATTATAGATATTTACATCAAAAATTATATTATAGTGGGTAGTTAAGATTCAAATTTAATCTTCTATGTTAATACTTAATTGAATGTACCTTTGCTATGTTCTAATGCTTTCTCTTATTGCTGCATTCTTGCTGATAGATTCCCAGCTACCCTGAAGGCATCCTTGAGGCAGATCAGCGGATACAACGCTCTGTTGAGAGAGATTGAAGCTCTGAAGAAAGAGAAATACTCCACAGCCAATCCCAGCCATGAAAAGTCACTCCAAAAGGTAAAGACTCTTAACCCTAATCTGCCCGGGCTCTTTTTGAAAATGCACAGCCCGGGGGGGGTGCTAATTTAGCCCCCCCTGAGATCTCGGCCGTTGATCGCGCAATCGCGACGAAAATTTGCACGCGCGTCCCCTGTGGCGTAATCTCCGTAACTGCGCACTTAATTTTTCCGAAAAATGTTTCATTTTAATTATGTATGCTAATTATGCTAATTTATGCATGAAATCATACTTTTTGCTCTAATTCACTAAATATAGCTCCTAGAATGCCAATTTTTGGTGTGAATCTTCTTTATAGCATTCCTATCAATTGTACTTGAAAAAAATTCCGTTATCAAAATTAATTTCTTATGAATTTTATTGTTTTTTGAATTTCTTATGTATTGCTTTGTTTTTTTCACCTTTTTATTTCTATTGTTTTTTCGACAAAATTGGTCCGCGACATTATTTCTGTCATAAATAGCAACAAATCAAGTAATTATTATCAATAAAAGCAAAATTATATCACTCATTTATGAATTTTAGCTGAAAACACAATTTGTATTGACTTTGTACATGAAATCACGTTTTTGAGCAATTTTTGGGTCTGACGCACGTGTACAAAATTATGCGTAACTCGTGAACCAAGTACCCGAGGGTCGCGAATTTGGTCTCAAAAGATGCGCAAGACTTCAAAGAAAAAACTCATGAAGCACCGCGGCTTTAGCTTGTCACGTCAAAAATTTATCGCGAAAAATGTCGAGGGGGGGCTAAATTAGCCCCCCCCCCCCGGGCAGATTAGGGTTAATAGACTCCTTGTACACATGAGCTCTATTAGCAGAGACTCCAATCCCAAGCACCTCAGTGGAAGATTCTCCCGCTGAGATCTGCCTGGCAACAGGAAATTCTGGCTCAATATGCGTGCTGATCATATCGCCAGCACCAATTTCTTTGTTGCCAGGAGCCAGTTTTAGGTTGATAACAATTCTCTGGTGCTATCTTTGAACAGCAATATATTGTAACCAAACTAGGCATGTTAGAAGCTATTTTAAACTGTATTCCATGAGCAATAACTAAAAGTACATTTCATTCACAACCGTCAAGAAATCAAGTATCACACAACTTCTATGAAAGAAGAACTAAACTAATTTATTAAACCATACTATTTACAATATTTAGAAGAAGTAGTAATAATACAAAGAATGTGCCACAGTCATGAATCCAATTAACTTTATCCCGTTACTTGACTTTCTATCCAGGCACAGGCACCAACTGCCAATGCTCCATCTTGGAGATGTTTCACTCTCCACTCCCAATACAAGACTGCCCCTTACATAATCCTCTCCTCCCTAGCATCCCCCAAACCAAGGCTTTCTGCTTGGTCAGCAAAACCTGCTTCTGCCCCCTACACTGCTAGTCTATCAATTCGGACCACTTTTTGTAACAATATTTAGGTAACATAAAGTGATTCAGATTCCCTTTTGTCAAAGACGTAGTTGGGTGGGAGAAAAAGAGGATAATACAGCTATGGCGGGAGAAATTCAAACTCAAGCAGGAGAGTGGAAGATTTTGTGAAAGTAGATTCAAAGCAGGAGATCTCTTGCCGACAACAGGACAGTTAGAGTCTCTGTATTTAATGAATTCATTTTTATTATGGTAACGACAAAAGTTCAAATTTATTTATTTTAATGCAAATGTTACTTGATTGCTCAAGATGTAGTAGTAGCACATAAAGACGCATACATGTACTGTACTTATGGAAATATTTACGTTACATTTATTTTCGTGGATTTCGCTTGAAAATTGGCAGGCATGAATTTAAAAACGTGAATATATCAACATGCTTTCTTATGTATTCATTTCCCTGCTTACGTACATGCAACTTGAATTTAAGAACCTGTCATGTTTTGAGACTGCACAATGCCAAAAATTAATTGTGCGAAAATAAAAGCAAATAAATTATGAGGAAATAACATCTCTACTTTTCAATACCTAAGGGGAATTGGTGAAAGCTATTTTATAGCTAAGATTTATGAAGGCGCACTAAATTTCCTTCAATATCAGATGAGACTTTCTGATGTACCATTTGTTTTCATAGTTGTGGGAATTGATGCATCCTCATACCAAGCTGAAGCATCGCATCAGTAAACAATGGGGAGAGCTTGGTTTCCAAGGCGATGACCCGGCTACAGACTTCAGAGGCATGGGTGAGTATCATCCAAGCAATTCCAGGCTTTTGTTGTTTTTGTCTCTTTGTTTTTCTGTTATTTTTGTGTCACGTACGACACGTTGCTATTTTTCATCTTTTAATATTAAAGGATGTGTAATCGAGTCAAGTTAAGTCTTGGTTCTTGTGCCCCTTCTGGTACTACTTGAGGATCACCATCAATCAAGAATATATTCTTTTATATCCATCATTGAAAATTTGTTGAACAATGATTGGTTAAAAGCACTACATGTGATTTAAAATATTGCCACTAGAAAGGAAAACTTTCCCATTTACCCAAGTATAGTTGGGATTACTATTTCATCCGCAGATTATACGCGCGCAACATGAAAAGCGCATATACGTGCATTGCTATTATGACGTAATCTTTTGCGCGCTGCATGAATTCAAATCAAGAAATTAAAGTTTGATTAATCTAACGTTGTTATCTCTTAAAACGCTCCTTTTATTCATTTTATTTTATTTACTATTATAACATTTCTAAATTATTTTTTTGATGAGGGATATCAAACAAATATACGTTCCTTCATTCGCAAGAATGGATAAATCTACACGATCTTAGCTACTAAATAAAAAGCCCTTCAGGACATAGAAATATTTCAGTAGCTGCGATCTATAGATTTAACCATCCTTGCTGAAGGTCCGTGTATTGTATATTATTTTCATGTCAAAAAGATGTCAAATGTTGTCAAAATGTTCCGTACGACACAGCATGGAATCGCCCGTTTCAGTAAAAAGCTAAAATATAGTCCACTCTTGTTATGATGAGCATAGATACAACAAGTTTGCTAGACAGTTCTGCTGTCTTCAATTTCAGTTGTGCAAAAAAATGTTGTTAAGTATAATGAGGTGATTGGCTCGGTCCCATTTTATTGTTATATTAGCTTCAAATTTACTTCTGAAAATGTATTAACAGTTGTAAAAGAAACAGACAGAAAAAAAACGAGGCAATAAACTTGTAAACTGCCTTACGATTCGGTGTTTATCAATGCTTTATTTTATACAGGCACTAATGAAAGCTTTTAGATTTGGGATAGGGGTCAAATTTATGTTAGGTTTTATCAACTGAGTTTGGAAAATTAATCAGGCACAGTTAATTGTTTTTATTATGTACCAAGGGCTTTTTTAAAGTTAAAATGCATATTTTTAAAAGACTCATATCTCATTAGAGTTGAAAGGGTGAACAACTGACTGTTTATGGGACTGCAACTCATTTACACAAAATTGATGTACATGTAGGAAACTTACTGAGTCCAACATGATGTATATCACTTTTGTCAATATATTACGTAATTCTAAATTCAATTTTATTTGTGATTGTGACATATGAGTGGCAATTATTCATGTTTTTGTTTCTTTTATTCCTTTTTTTTTGCCATAGGAATCCTTGGACTGGACAACTTAGTGTAAGTGTTGCACTTTTCTCCTTAGTTTCATATTTTCCAATAATTTCAAAAACAACTAGCTTATTGACAGGTGGATTGATATTGAAAAATAAATAACTTAGGATTAAACAAACCTCTTAAAGGAAAAAAAAAACACAAAAAGCCCAACAAAGAGCCAAACTTGATAAACTGCACATCATTTTTGTTTCAGACTTTCCAGTGCTTATATCTTCTATGAGCACTAAGTTCTATGTTTGTAAATTTATGCATGATTTAACCACGTTTCACTGATTAATTATTGTAATACAAGTGAATGGGTAATCTTTGTTCTGTAGTATATGAGGAAGGAAAGGGCGAGTCATTCTGTAATACTCAATGATTTTGATTACCAAAGTGAAATTGCAACTGCATTTTTTGTTGTTGCAAGTTTATTAAAGACTTCTGATATATCATGCTAGAAAGAATTCCTCTCATATCCTCTATGATACACATCCTGTTATTTCTTATCTGTCATGCTTTATCATTTTGTGGGAATGCAAGGAGCATAATGTTAAAGCTTTACAAAGATGGAACATGAACTCTGAGTGCTCATAGATCTAGACTCCTTTGCTAACATTTATAACCCTTGAAAGAATGGTTTTTAATGAAATAGTATTAGAAAAAAAAAGAGAAATTGAACTCATACAGTATAATGAATAAAAAGGGTAAATTTCAGAGGCTTAGCATAATGTAATATATCATTTACCTTCAGATTATTTTGGAAAAGTGCTTGAGATTTTGGTAAATGGCAGATTATCACAAACATATCCTGCCAATATTGTAAGTCAACAATATGTCTTTTATTCTCTCCTTCAATAGGTTTTTTGCTGAAAACTACAATGGGGTTGCAAGACAAACTTTGGTACATTCACAGCACCCCACGTTATGGTAAGCTCCTTTCTTTGAACATTAATGTTCCCAGAGCAGCATTTCATGTGGTCTGTCCAAATCTAACTTTGTATGAAGATAAGGGTCTATGATGTTTGCTCCAGCGGAAATTGCTCCACGATCAATCCCTTACATTATTTGAAAGCCAAATTTTAGCCATAGATTAAACATTATACCAAACCCTAAACATCATACCAAACCCTAAACATTAAACCAAACCCTAAACACTACCAAACCCTAAACATTACCAAACCCTAAACATTAAACCAAACCCTAAACTCAACATAAAACCCTCTCACAACCCTAGCCCAACATCTTGGATGAAATAATACGGGGCGCAATTGTTGCCAGAGATGTCAGTTCCCCCTATAAAAATATACTAATTCATGCACAGGTGCATGTTGTACGCTTTAAGAAGAAAGACAGGTTTTTATTTTAATTTGCTGATGTTGCAAAAATTTCATTGTGAAAATAGTAATCAAACAATACTAGTCTGTGTGTGTCTAATGTGCTTGTTAGCTTTCATAAATATGTAAGTTATGAGAGAACTCTTTGGGAGTACCTATTATTCAGAATTTGAATTTGAACTAGGATTTATCTCCTAATGGTTGTTTTTATTTTGTTTTATGATACCGACATTGATTATCTAATTCTGTACAATTTATTTTACATAACCAGTATGTGTTGATAGAAAGCATTTTTCAGCATATTTATAATTATATCCTTATTATTATCAGGTACTCTTATGCTGTAGTAGGTATCAATCTGACCAGCCTTGTTTATAATCTACTCAAAGATGGGTCACTCAGGGAATATTTCTACTATACTGTCACAGGAGAACCAGCAATATATCATTTCCATAGGATCTATTGTAAGTATAATAGTAGGGATGTCCACTAAGTTATTTTTAAGTTGTTTTTGCTAGGCTTATTGGATAGAGCATTTTAAAAGAAAGATTTTGGTAGTTGAATTATCACAATTGGATGTTCCATTTCAAAGATATGACCCAAAGAGTGTCTCAGATTACCAATGAGCTGCTAGAACACTTTTACAAGTTTCAGACAAAGCCAGAAAATGCAATAAAAGCTCAAGTTTATAGTCCTTTTGTCTTTGATTTATTCAACCAAATCATACCAAACATTTTCTATGTGTGTATCAACATGAAATGAGATTATAGTAACATAATTGAGGCGTATGAGTAGATTATACAAAAAGTTATGGCAGTACAAAACTGATGGTTTGACAGGTATGTTATCGTATATGATCCAATATGACCACCGTGGAAAAATACTCCATAGGGCATGTTTCAATAGGAACACCCTAGACAATAGGCTATTTCATGGTGGTGTGGCTCAGAGGTGAGTGTTGGAGAGGGTAGAGTAATTTTAAAACTTAAATGGCCAGTGGTAAACGTTGCTCTTTGTTTTTTACCCCAATACATTTTTTGTTCAAAAATAGTTACATTTTATAGATATCCACTTTTCCTTAGCTGAATCTATTCCAATCATGAGAAATTCCAGTCATAACACACATCACACACAAGCATCACTTTGAACACGCTGTCGTTGTTTTATATCAATTTTTTTCAACAGGAAAAGTTGATCACCTGCTGAGGTATTTTCTAAGGAAAAAACTGACCAATTAGGAATAAAAATGATTGATATTTACCACTGGCCAAATGACAATTTCTAAAGCTGTTTTTTATTGAAAATTTTGCTATTCCTCTGCCTGTGTATTATTGAGTAGGCAGTGCATGGGTCATTGTTTGCATTGTAAATGCATGGGTGACTACATCCATACAGTGAAGTGGAAACCGTTCTAGTGGCTTTTTGCTGTTGTGTGGACATCCCTAATAATAGATAAATTGCTACTCGGTCTCAACTCACTTTGATTAAAGGGGAAGTTCACCCTGGAATTTTATTGGTTTTAAAAAATGCAGAAAAATAATAGAAAAATATTAGTGAAAGTTTGAAGAAAATTGACAAAAAAACAGCAAAGTTATGAATATTTAAAGTTTTGTTTCTGTGACGTCACGTGCGAGCAGCTCTCCCATATGTTGTGTATCTAAATTCCATAAATTTGTCTTTTTTCATATTTCTTGACAAAGGAATGGGTCAATTTGATAGAGGCATGTATATGAACATGTGTTTGATGATATATCGACTGCACAGGTGACATAATAAATTTTCTTCTGAAAAAAATGACATTTTATGGAATTTACACTACCTAACACATAGGAGAACTGCTCGCACTTGACGTAACAGAATCAAAACTTTGAATATTCATAACTTCCATATTTTTTGGTCGATTTTCTCCAAACCTTCACATATATTTTTCTTTTATTTTTCTGCATTTTTAAAAACAAATTTAAACCCAGGGTGAACGTCCCCTTTAATTAATACCAGTTTGGTCTCATCCAGCATGGTTCAATTCTATTTCGTCGAGAATTAGTTTGTCTAATCAACTTTTGGTCTAATTGCCACTTTGCTTGTTTAACATTTTGTCTGAGTCCCATTTGGTATAACACCGCCTTGTCAATTACATGTAACAAAGTGGTAATAGACCAAATATTCATTTGGAAATTGGAAGAAAATATTATTAGACAATTTGGATATTAAACAAATTGGCAATTAGACCAAGTGAGAATTAGACCAAGTAAGAATTAGACCAAATTGTTAGTAGACCAAATAGGTTAATGTGGTATTAGACAATCAGAGAATTTGACCAACTGCTATGAGACCAAGTGGTTATAAAATGTATAATGAACATCATCCTATTACAGTTCACAACTCTTATAATGAACATGGATACGTTTGAGACAATTCTTCCAGTCCCAATTTTAAATTTGTGCAAGTCAGTGTACTCATTATATTATCAGTCAATTATGCAAAATAATGATTAAACAATCAAACTTTTAAAGGGAGTCCTTTAATTGTCCTCATTTCAGATACTATTGGTAAATCAATTGTTACCCTTATTACTTCTTGATTTTGCCTATATAGGTTACGTCTTCAGTGAATTCGATCGGTTCTGGTTTGCGGAGAAGCCCAAGAGCGTGATGGAATTTGGAAGCGTACGTGACAAGTTTGAGAAGAAAGTCGTCGGTATCCTGATGAAGAACGATAACGCCATTCTTCATAACAACTATACGAGCATGTCATGATGCTAAAAGCTGTTACAGCCCGGTAGACAGCGGGGCTGATAAACCGCAGGACTTACACCGGGTCATGCTGACCCTCGGACACCAGGTCATATCCTAGGATTGTATTTTGCCCTGTGCCCTAACCCTTTACCCGAAGACACCGGGACCTACTGACTCTTCACCAGGTCACGATGTCTAAAGCCCTGCGGTCTATCGATCCTGCAGACTATAGGGATACCCCTTCGAAGCATGGGTTGTGTCCAGAGAAATGAGATCATTCCAGGACATGTCCATTCTTGCGTGGAAGACGTGGTTCAACACTTCTACTCCTGTTATGATGAGCAGTAATAATGAAGATCTGTCATAACAAGGCATTTTTCTCGGATCCAGTTTTCAACATGTGTCCTGGGTCCCATAACACAAAGGTTTGCGATCAATTACAAATTTGAAATAACAATTCTGATTGGTTACCGATCGCTGTTTTGAATGAAAAGCGCATTCAACATGTTTCCTTGCTTGGTCATGGCTATATAGTGATCGATTGCAAACCTTTGTGTTACGGAGCTCAGGTGCTTATGTGATCAGGATAATAAGTTTTCGTTAAAACTAGTTAATTGACTTTCCTGAGCACTTCATTATAACAGGAGTAGACTGTCATGATGATGAAGACTATTTGAATTTGATATAGCAATGAACAATGAAACAATATTGCTGATTTAACCCGTTGAAGACTCAGGAAGCATTGCTCAGTGGTAAATTGCCAATTGGTCTAAACCCACTTTGACTTTATGCCTGTTGGGTCTCATCCCACTTGGTTTAATTCTATTTCGTCTACAACCAGTTCAATTACCCTTTGGTAACTTTTAATGTAATAGCCACTTTGCCTATTTTTCATTTTTTCTAATTCCCATTTCGTTAAAAGGAAACCAATACCCAAGGAAATAATCACTTTTATAGGAAAGAGCATAATGAGAGGAGCAATTAAAAAAAAGTTTCATCAAAATCGGTTATAAAATAAGAAAGTTATGGAAGTGTGATAAGTCTTGCTGTACCTTTTATGGGGATCCTCAAATCGGCAACATTGGCTTCAAAATAGCCGATTTTATGGACAACTCTCCATTTGTTTTGTACACAAATTTTCAGATTTCCCCATTTTCTTTCAAAATATATCTTGCCTCCTTCTGAGCTCAACATATGTTGTGTGAAATATATTTTCCCATTACATATTTTGAGCTCAGAGGTAAATAAGACATATTTTGAAAGAAAATGGGGGAAAATCTGAGAATTTGTGTACAAAACAAATGGAGAGTTGTCCATAAAATCGGCCATTTTGAAGCGGATGTTGCCAATTTGAGGATCCCCATAGAAGGTACAAGACTTTTCATACTTCCATAACTCTCTTATTTTATAACCGATTTTGATGAAACTTTTTTTTACATTGCTCCTCTCATTTTGCTCTTTCATAAAAAAGTGGTTATTTCCGTGGATATTGGTCCCCTTTAATGTCCATTTTGTATAATGTGCACTTGATCTAACGCTACTCAGATCCAGTCTACTCCCATTATAACAAGCACATATGGTAGGACGAGGCAATTCTCCCAATCCAAAATAAGAGCACAGGCTTCTTTGTGCGGATATTTTTTTTAGTAAAACAAGATTTTATTATGGCAAGTTAATTGGCTTATTCCTGAGCATCTCGTTATAATGGGAGTGGACTGTAGTTTGTATTATCATCATGGTGACTCAATCATTGCTCTGAAATCAAAATACTGATTGTGTAAAAGATGATTTTTTTTTCTTTAAAGGGGAAGTTCACCCTGGAATTTTATTTGTTTTAAAAAATGCAGAAAAGTAAAAGAAAATTATGAGTGAAAGTTTGAAGAAAATCGACCAAAAAATAGCGAAGTTATGAATATTCAAAGTTTTGATTCTGTGACGTCACGTGCGAGCAGCTCTCCCATGTGTTGTGTATGAAAATTCCATAAATTTGTCTTTTTTTCATTGTTCTTAATAAAGGCATGTTCATTAACATGTTTGATGATGTATCGACCGCATAGGTAAGATAATTAATTTTCTTCTGAAAATATGACACTTTATGGAGTTTACAATACATAACACATAGGAGAACTGCTCGCATGTGACATCACAAAATCAAAACTTTAAATATTCATAACTTCGTTATTTTTCGGTCGATTTTCTCCAAACCTTCACTCATAATTTTCTTTTGTTTTTCTGCATTTTTTAAAACCATTACAATTCCAGGGTGAACTTCCCCTTTAATTGGCTTGTTCCTGAGCATCTCATTGTAATGGGAGTGGACTGTAGTTTGTATTATCATCATGGTGACTCAATCATTGCTCTGAAATCAAGATACTGATTGTATAAACGATTTTTTTTTAAAATCCTGGTTGGACCAAATATAGTCACTAGATATAAATATGAGAGGTTGCAATAATTTAATTGTATATATTTGATGGACATTTAGTACATCCCAAAACATGTACATGTAGTTTGTTTTGTCTTGTCAAATTATGTGACAAATTATCTTGTCAAATTAAGTGTGTGGTATTTGCTCTGTGATATTCAATAGTTGGTGTTTATAGGTAAAAGGTATTCTGTTCTACTCTGATAAATGAAACAAGTGACAAAATTAACTTTTTCCTGTAAAACAGCCAAAAGTCAATTAATGCAGTGCACTTCTGATGGGTTGTGACCACCTCATTCCACTTGTGTCAGTGCAATAATGTACAAACCAATATTTTCACGATTTTTGACTAGTTGAACGTAGAAATTGGCAAGTGGATGATTTCATGATTTTTGTGATGTGTTATTTTATATTTTGTGTGATGTACTAAAGACAGAATTTCGTCAGGAAGAAGATGCTAGGTACAATATAAAAACATCAATATCTCAAATTTTGCTGATAGGTCACATGCCTCCTTTTGTCAGCGTTTAGAACGTTATACATGTGAAACTGAAATGACTGAATTCACAATAGACGGTTTCATAAAAAGCACTGTAACTTGTATGTGACCTCTTTTTTTCTGAAAACCAATTGTTTACCATTCATTTTAAACACCAACAAACTCCAGTACTCCCTGTCAATGTGTGATGTGCATATTAGCTAGTGATTTGCAAATATACATGTAAGCCTGTTAATTTGTTTTTTATTTCATAAGCATCTTTAACTGTCTAGTACTTACGGAAAATCAAGATAATTATAATTAGTATCCTGTAATTATTACATAATATCATATTTTTATAAATATACCAGGCTACATGTAGGTTAAAGTTACTGTTAAAGAATGAGTTGCTTGTTTGCTAAAAGATCGATACCATGTGTAAAGTGAGCATAAAAGTTAAAGAAAAACAAATCAATTTTGTTGAAACTAAACACATGCATAAGTTCCGAGCTTGTGTACAAGATTTTATTAAGAGGTTTGGTCTCAATCATGGGATTGAGTAAACTATAATTTTCCCTCTTACATTGCCATGATGTCATAAGAAATATTATGTAAACTTTATTAGAGACAATTATTTTTCCTCTAGTGAGGCTTTTGCACAATTCGCAGAGCGTTAAGATGATCTTTCATTTTCAAATTGTTGAATGTGTTAAAAGTGAGGACTGTATAGAAATATATCAAACCCAGTGTAATGGCCTGTATTCTAAACTATGTATGGTTTAGAGTGAACTCCAGTATTGGTTTAAAACATTTCTTGACTTGAGCTCTAATGCCCAAAGTATAAACTCTAACTGGAGTTTAGAATGGGGCAGTAGGTTGGAAAATTCAAATATATCTCTGGTTTACCCTGGAATAGAATTGCAATTTAGACCAGGATTCAGAATACAGGCCCTTGACATTAAAATCTTTTAATTGATCATTGTACATTCATACATTAAATACCAGGAAAACAAAGGAATATTATTGTACAAACTGAATATTTATTTGACATAGCCTGTTTACAGTAATAACTTAATTTTAATGTTCTCAATATCATCTTAATAAACCCCTCACAAAAAGTTTCGCAAGTCGACTGTGTGTCATGATAACTTTTCAGGTACGCTTTAGTTATTCCTGATTTTCATACCATTGGAAAGATAATTTATTCCCCTTTTGATTGATATCCTACTTGTAATGATTGTATCATGCTCCAATGCACAGAATATCAGAATATGGAGAAAAGTAAAAGGTCAAATGTTGTAAAATGCATTTTTATTGATCACATTGAAGTTCTGCAACTTCACTTTAGGTCCTGATAACTTTGGGGATATTTTCTAATTTTTATTGAATTTTATACCATTGTCAAGTTAATTTATTCCTCTCTTGATTGATACCTTATTTTTCAGGGTGATGTCATGCCTGTGTCCACAGAACCCCTCAATACCACTTGAATACATGACAAAGCGAAAGATAATTTTCAGTTTAAAATAATAAATTTCTGTAACACAACACTGAACCTTGATACATTTTAATGTGGGGATTTTAATCATTGTCAATTTTTATAGCATTAAAAAGTTCATTTATTCTTCTTTTTATTGATACCCTATTTGCAATAGTAACATCATATTTGAATGCACATAACTCACGAATATAATGCAAAGAAGAAAGTGAAAAGTTGCGAAATGCATTGTTATTGCTCGCAACAGACAACAATACTCACAATAGGCATTCAATTTGCAACATTTAACTTCTGACTTGTCCTAACATTCAGGTGTTCTGCCCATGCAGGAACAACACTATCGTTACAATTAGGGTGTCATTGAAAAGAGGAATAAATTATCTTGACAATGGTCTAAAATTCAATAAAAATTAGAAAATACCTCGAAAGTTATCAGAGCCTAAAGTCGAGTTGCGGAACTTCGCTTTGATAAATGCATTTTGCAACATTTGACTTTTTACTTTTCTCCATATTCTGATATTCTGTGCATTGAAGCATGACATAATTATTACAAGTAGGATATTAATAAAAAGAGGAATAAATTATCTTTCCAATGTTATGAATATCAGGAATAACTAAATCGTACCTGAAAAGTTATCATGGCCCAAAGTCTATTCGCGAAACTTTTTGTGAGGGGTTTATTAAGGTCTCCTAGCTACGATGGGGGCTGCCTTTTCAAGAGGAAATATTCATAAATTTAAATATGATTTTAATCTGATGAATTGTAACGACTCTGTCAAGTTCTCGATAAATGACAGCCCCAATGTAGTGGTGAGATCTCATTTGTAACAAAACATCTCCTCCCCTTCTTGACATTTTTTTTTTTTAAATCAACAAACTAATATTTTCAAATTAAATTAGTTAAAGTTAGAAGAAAATACAGTCTGGTACATATTGACAATGCTCCTATTCAAATAATCTGATTTTTCTAAAACATTACAGCAAAATTATAAAACGAACACTACCCTATTTTCAGGTAAAGTGAAAATAAATACTCGCACCTTATTTCCTAAAATGATATGCTACAAATGCCTTGATGTTTTCATTGAATAGCTTTTAAAATAAAGACCAAAATTAGTGTACATATACATTAAAAAAAAGAAAAAAAAAAAACACACACACACAACAACAACTTGCCAGATTTTGTTAAAACAAAATTTTGTTATTGGGTTGGTCCTTAAAAACTTGTTTAGTGGGAGTGGACTGTAATTTGTATTATCATTATCCCTGCTCATTATAACAGGAATGGACTGTAATTTGTATTATCATTATCCCTGCTCATTATAACAGGAATGGACTGTTTAGCATACATTATCAACAATTTGTACTTGGACTAGCAGACACTTTTGATTTTTACACAAGTGTCTGACAGGAGTTGCCTTTACTGAATCTTAAATGAAATGAATGTTGTTTCATGTTCATATCCCCAGGTACCAAAACCCACTTTTAATCTACATAGTGTGGGACTGAAGAAAACCCCCACTCAATTCATCCCCTTCCCACCCCAGATTTACTTTAATTTACTTTCGATTTTTGCACAAGTGTCTGACAGGAGTTGCCTTTACTGAATCTTAAATGAAATGAATGTTGTTTCATGTTCATATCCCCAGGTACCAAAACCCACTTTTAATCTACATAGTGTGGGTATGAAAAAAAACCCCACTCTATTCATCCCCTGCCCACCCCAGATGTACTTTCAATACAATATGTACAGCTGTACAGAGGAATTCTGCTAGAGGACCAAGTATCTTGATAAGCATGTAGTGACCAAGACAAGAAGTGAACAAGACATCTGCATCATCAGCGCCCATACCTGTAGAACGAAAAAAAATGAGATGTGTTTAAAGACATTTTTAAATTGTGCACTCCAATAAAGCCATTGATCATAAAAGGGATAGAGCAGTAGTAGGAACTGAAAAGAAATCCTGCTTAAAGAAGTCTCATATTGCTCTGCATGCATAAAACAATACATGTATGTGTCAGATTGTCCATGTCCAAGAGGAATGCAATATGCCATTAAAACTCTGTGAAAGGCTCAGATGCCTCCACGCCTATGAGCTCGGTGTTAAAAAAATTATTACTGCTAAATAATAATTAATGGGAATGAATTGTGCACAAAATGTCCACCTTATCTGCATTTCCTATAAAACGGTAAGCAAATTGTGTCAATTCCTAATACGTTTTTGCCGTATAATTTTTTTGTTGTTCATTTGGCAATGCCTGACAGAGGTATGAGGAGTAGATCTACTAATATCAATCAAAATACAATAAAAGGGAATCTCTAGTACAAAAAATAAGAGTGTTCCTCGCAAGTGACATCACAGAGTTACCCATTTGCATTTAATCTTTCATTTTTATAAAAGTTTCGCCTAAAAAATTTTGTCACATATTTAAAACCACTACATTATCAACATTGCTTCTTCTTGAAGATACTTGTTAAAGATCTTTTGAAACCAAGTTTCAGAAAACCTCACATTTCGTTTTGATTTTCGGGACCTTTTCTGACACATGACTAAGTGAGGTTTTTAGTTCAGGCTGTATATTTAAATCAATATTTCCCTCTTTATGCTTTACAAAAAGTCATGCAATTTTTTAAATAAAGAAGGCAAATTAGAATAGAATTTTAAGGCAACAAAATTTCTGCTTGATAACAGCTTCTTAATTATAATTGTTAAAAAATATAAAATGTCTTTTGTATCGGGCAGTTGTAACTTTACTGAGTAAACTTACTTCTGAAATTCCCACTCTCTGTTGTCTAGCGGGCATACTTGTCTTGTCTTCAGCCATCGAGATATGCAGTGAAAATGGAAGGCATGCTGCACAGGAGAAAATGGGAAAACAATATTAAATAGTACTTATAGTGAAAACATACAGAGCACACACAGTCTATAAACACTCATGTCGCTAGCTCAGCAACAGTTCTCTTTACGGATGTAGCTACTTCTTATCTACTTTACCCAAAAAATAAAAATAAAAATAAAAATAAAAATAAAAATGAAATAAAAATTCAACAGATAATCCTATAGACTGAATCATAAGGAGAGAGGAAATGACCTTTGGGAGCAGTTTTCTTCCAATCAACAGGCAATGAAATACTTTGACAAGAGATGCCAAAACTATGGAATAATTATGACATTAGAAGTTATTTGCGAATAACGCAAATAGTTAAACAGTTGAAAAAATGTCTTGGTCACAAGAGGAAGAAATCCATTAAGTTGGATACGCTCCCAAAATTGAAAATGACAGAGCAAATTTCATGCTTTCTCTAGTGAGAAGTCATTTGGTTCAGCTGTTCAAAATATTTGCATTATTAGCATTTTAATTACTTATGTTATAATTATTCTGTAGGGTTATCATCTCTGTTTCCCTGTGGAGCATAGTAAAAAACCTAGACGGATCACAGTCAATTCATTCCCTATGAAGTAAGTAGTTAGACAACCCACAGCTTCTTGTGAATAAAAAAGGATTAACATCAATATGGTTGGTACTTACATTACAAACACCCCATGCCACTGTGCATTCTTCTGATGTTGCGGATGCTTGATTTGCCTGACATTCTATACCTGCAAAAAAAGTGTAAAATCTAGATTAAACCTTTAAAGCTTTTTCATAAAAATTCAACCAAAGCGTTACAGCATTAAAGCAAGAATATACAGGTCTTATATTGAAAGAGTGCATTCATTTAAATTCATTATTCTTTTTATGGAACTTTCAGATTTTTTTTCCCTTATATTAATCACAACATAAAATAAATGTTCAGGTAAATACCTAGAAGCAAAACAAGGTTAAATATTTGAAGACAAGGGTCAACTTTATGTGGTTAAGACAATCAATTTGACCAAGGAATTGATATTCATAGATTGTCTTTGTTTTTGCATATCTCCTCAGCAGGAAAAGTATGAAATTTTCAAATGCTCTTGCCAACATTATCCTCAAAGAGATAGTAAATAAAACTTAGTATGTATGATACTTACAAAGGTCCATAATATGATTTCTGCAGATTGCACAGTTATCTACAACTATATCCCATGCCCATAATGCTACAGCATTCCACTGAAAGAAACATAGAAAAACATAGAAATAAACATGTTGATCGTCCAGACTTTTCAAAAAAGTTGATGAGGGAGGCCCTTATTATTTGTTATTTTGTTATTTTTTCCAAAATGGCTGCTGCGTCCAAGATGGCCGCCATATTCATATTTGAAGAAGATTTAATGCCGCTTCTAGGTTTAAGGTGCAATGCAGGTCCACAAATGAAGATATACATGTATCATATTGTCCACTTGTCAAGTCAGTTGCCAATATCAATCAGTATTTTGCAGCTTGAATGACAAGTGATCAGTGAGAGATTTTACAACATGTAGATCAGGGGTTTTCAAACTGTGGGGCGCAAGACTTTGTCAGAATTTATTAACGGTACTGATGAATTGCTTAATTGGGGTCACCACCAGTCCTTGTTATGACAAAGTTTAGTTGGTCTGGGGTCATGAACAAAATGTTTGGGAACCCCCCGATGTATATTTGATTGCACAACTCATTCAAGTCCACACAGACACTGTTTATATAAATTTTCTTATGCTTTTTATAATGTTTCATTGCCATCATGTGTTTGAATGTTTTACTCAAGAACTAAAAATAACATACTAACTACTCATGTTGTCTAACCCATTTACGTTGTGTTGGCGAATTTAAAAAAAAAAAAACAAAAAACAAAAAAACAAAAAACAAACAAACAAATAACAAAAAAAAACAAAAAACAAATAACAAAAAAATCGAGGCGGCACCAAAAATCGATGCGGGCGGGAACGATCAACATGTTTATTTTTTTACTTGGCCATACATGGAGTTACAGTTCTATAAACCAATATTTTTGTGATTCTGGACCTATTTAACATCCAAACGGCGTAAATTCCTTTACGTTTGATTTTCATGTATATGGGATAGTTTGAACCTTAATCGCTACGGGCACTCCGGTGGTCTAACGGTTATGACGCTGGTCTAGCAATCCAGAGGTCGTGGGTTCGAATCCCCACGGGCAGCCTATGATTTTTTTTTCATAGCTGTCTGGTTTCAAATTTATCACACAGCAGTTGCGTGTGTTTCTACCAACATGCATGGTTCTAGAGACAAATGAATAAATTATTTGTCCATTTAACATCCCAACAACGTAAATTCCTTTACGTTTGATGCTTTAATTACTTGTAATTATCTAAAGCAAGCAAACTGTCCGGGCACTGACGTGTATACGGTAACATGAAAACAAGGTTTTCTTGCTCAAAAAATAGTTCACATTTTCAGAATCATGTCTCACACCTTTTGTCACGGGGCTGGGGGTAACGATTTCGGCTATATCCTCCAATTTGTCTTCTCTGCTCGCTCACTGTGTACAAAGTCAATGGGAGTTGAATGATGTCTCCACCACTGACGAAATGAACGGAAGTGAATGGATTGGTGCCTGGTGACTTATAACACGAAAGACTCTAATGCCATAATTTCACAAATAATGCAGACCTTGCTTTATTGGCATAATCGTGATTGAGGAAACCACCATTCACTTTGTACAGCAGCGCTTCATTCAGTCACACGCATTGGTTTCCTCTTTCCACCCCATTCACTTGTGAGTTGTGTAGAATCTACAACAAGCATTTGAACGAGTGGTTTCCGAAACGACGATAAGGGCTTTAAGGCCGCTTTATTTTAAGTCCATTGATTGTTTTGTTGTTAGTATAATACTTTCCAGAAAATTTCATTTACCCAGTTACTCCCGCCATCATTCATCAATCACTTCCACTTAATTCCATTCATTCATTCATTCATTCAATTCGCACACCATCGGCATTGCATTGGCTATTGCTAGTGCGGCGAGTCAGTGTGTTGTGCACTGACACTGCACGGTACGCGGTCCCACTGCACTGGCACTCCGCTGCCAGTTCACGAGATCGAGACTCGAGAGTGAGTTACCAAAACGGTTATTTATTAGACTTAAATTTGTACTAGCATGTGATTTAAATTACATTGATATATCGATATATGATTGACTAAAAGTAGAGAATACCTTTTTCACTTCGAATCTTTTCTTCTCGCTTTTGGCACTGCTCGAAGACGAGCTGGTTGATGGAGGATCGACGTCCATTGCTGTAGCCATATTTTCAAACTATCGATAATTTAAATTGTTATCGGTATCGTAAATTCGTCATTCTTTTCGAACTTCTAAAAATAGACCAACAACTCGATATAAGCCATACAAAGTTGGCGGATGTTCACAAAAAAAAAAAAAAAAAAAAAAAAAAAATTGATAAAATATATATATATATTTTTTATGCTTATGCATTTTTTAGGCCGATCGAACGACCTAAACCAACCCCCCCCCCCCCCGCTTATCGCGCGGCCAGCGTAACGTCAAAAATTTTCGATGTACCTTTTTGCTCGCCCAACGTGATGTGAAAAAAATTTGATGTACCTTTTGGTCCACTTTTGCACATTTCGAACCCTCCCGTAAAAATCCTAGTTACGTGCCTGGTTCACATATGAATTGTCCATCTCTTCCATTTTATGCTATAATCTCCTGTATGTATTTATCCTCTAGAAAATAAATATGGCCATATTTCTTGTTATATTCAATTCCAGAATACACAAAGAAAACTCCTTTCACAACTAATAGAATTTGACGTACATGTATATAATCTTAATATTTTTGACAAGCATTCTGATATTTGACAAACTATATGATTTAGCTCTCTTTAAATTCATGATGACAAACTTTTCAAAGTACAACATAAATTCTTGAATTGATAATTCAAACAATTACATTCATTTTCAATGAATATGATTAATCAAACAATTACATTCATTTTCAATGAATATGTGAAAATTATTTCACACATAAACACATGATACATTGCATAACCGATATATTACATAACCGATCAGATGATTTTATTATAAAAAGTTCCATGACAGTTCCATGTCAATGATATAAGAGACATTTCATGCATATCATAGAACATATCAGGACAACTGTCCCCCAGACGATTACCCCCATAGGTGGTAGAGTTTTTGTGGTGGGTAGTTGTCCAGGGGTAATTGTCCAGGGGTAGTTGTCTTAGAACTAAAATAGAATATTCCCAATTAATGAATAGAATATTCCCAATTAATATATGCATGTAAACAAGGCCAGTATCCACCATTCATACGCTACACTGACCATTGCAAAGTGTAGATTAAAAAAAGAAATTACCTGACATAGCAATGGACAAAATGAAGGATGAGTTTAGTGTGAAGATTGGGACCCTCCTTCGAAAAAATCATGGAATGTCATTATCACAAATTAAATTCTTAAGATCAGATATCACTCTGCCAAGGCCCACAGGCCTAAGGCTTGTAAAAACAACTGCTTAGCTCATGCATACATGCCTGTACTAACTGCACTATACAAAAATGGGCAAAACCTTTTTTCTTACTCGCCGTACAGGCCCCATAGGGATTATGATTCAGTCTTTATTCATAAAAAGAGGTTGTTTATTAAAATCAATGACAAGAAATTCCCTGAGATTTAAAATCATTCCAAACGTACATCATTTACAGCATTGAATTAATATATCGTCATTTTGAAGTAAATTGTATGTTGCATTTTCACATCGAATGACAAAAGCTTAATCAGTGAAAAGAACATTTATAAATAGAAATACATTATGAAATGACATCACATTTATATCACTTGCTATAAATTTACTTGGAATTTCCCCTAATTTTTTTCCCACTTATATGTCTAACAAAGACATATTTTTTCTTTTATTACTGTAGTATAACTGAAAAATAATTGATGAGGCAAAATGTAATCAGTATAATGCCATATTTTAAGATAATATTATAATTAACTTATTATCTTATTTCTATACACATACATAACAAGGTCAAAAAGTTTATTTATGGAAAACAACTGAAAGCTTAACTTAACAAGGAAATAATGAAACTTTACAGATCATAGAAATGTATTTACATTGTACCACACACATTCTGCATCTCATTGCCAAATAATACTGTTCATTGATAATACAAAAAAGGAAGAATATCTTAATGAATCAAAACAATACTTAGACAGATAGTTGAATCAGTTTTATCTCCCCTCCTAAACTTAAAGGGAATTGAACCTACAGAGCACTTTTTGCCTTATACGATTGAATGGAGAAGAATCATTGAAACATATATCAGTAAATGTTTTACAATATTAAGACAATGAATACATAGAGATGTGAATAATGGAAAGTCAAGATCGCTATAAACTACTGAGATCCTCCCATTGGCAATGTGACCATGCTGTCTGCAGATGTAATAGAATGAGAACTTACCCTGCTTCTTTTGTACATAATTTTTTCCCTCAAATCAAAAGGTAAAACAATTTTTTGTTGTTGGAAAGACATGTAAAAATGACAGCCAAGGCACATCATGGACAAAATCTGTTCTGATATTATTAGAATAGGAAAAATTAACATTTTATATATTTTATACACCTAATTACTGTATGGGTGAGTTTTTTTCCTTCATGACATCACTCAATAACTGTATTGACAATCTACTATATCATCAATGATATCATCTTTCAAAATAATCTTATTTATATATCCAAGTTACTATCTCTATGATTTTTCTGCATCCAACATACATTGTATAATTCTCCTATGCAAACCAGCTTTGCTGCAAATATAGAATAGACATATTTACGAAACTCCCTCTAAAAAAAAAACCCAGAACAAAAACAAAGAAAAGGAGAAACAGAGATAGAAAATCGATCAAAGCATATGTGACTCATCATATCAAAATCAGACACAAGTCGCCAGAAAAGAGTCAAAGATTTCAACAGAACAGTCCATTTTTAAAGGCTTTCCCCTATGAATTTTTACTCAATTTTTTTACAGAGCATCCAAAAAATATTGAAAATTCAGAAAATCATAAAAAATTTCCCCCTAAAATAGACAATTTTTATTATTATGCAGATTTCCTCTACACAATCCTGAATTTGCTTGGCGACTTTCAATGTGATGCATCACATATCAATAATTCTATTTTAAATAATTGAATCACTAAATAGCAAGACAACATACATTATTCATGATTTGAAAAAAAAAAAAGACAATTTTTTTTTTTTTTTACTTTGAAAGCAAATCTGTTACTGCACAATACTCCTCTGCCAGGGTTTCATATACAGTGTGTCCCACAAAAAATACTAATGGCACTTTAGATGGGTATAATTTTAAAAATACAATATTATATTATTTATATCTTTACACCGTAAATTACAATTTGTTTTCTACAACTGGATTAATCTGTGTGATTACCATATAACATAAAATTTCATCCAGTTGCAGAAAATGAAGTGTAGTTTATGGGTGTAGAGATATATAATATTGTAAGTTTAATATTATACCCATCTAAAGTGCCATTAGCATTTTTGTGGGACACACTGTATACAGTCAACTCCTGTCATATGGAGCAGAAATAAAAAATTCCCTCACAAGGAGGTAATATGTTCAATATAACAAGGTAATTGGCTTGGTCTCAAACACATTGGCCTGAATTCACAAAGGTGGTTTCAAAACCGTGGACTGAAACCATGGATTATGTAGATTTTGTGAAATAATTACGTTTAATTGTAGTGCAGACATTGAAAAAGGTCCAATATGAATGCGCGATTTTGTCATAACGCGCTAGATTTACGCCAGTTGCTATGGTTTTGACATAATGAGCCCACTGTTTTAAATTAATGAGTTCACTGTTGAGTCAACGGTTTATTTAAATTAATTTGAATAAACAGCAGACTTAACCATAGCAACAAGCGTATATTTAGCGCTCTGTGACAAAATCGCACATTTATATTGGACCTTTTTTCACAGTACGCGCTAAACATAAGCGTAATTATTACACTAAATCTACATAATCCACAGATCCGTGGATTTCGCAGAATCCACCTTTGTGAATTCGGGCCATTGTTACAACTGGAGTGGAATGAATATTTAAAGGGATTGATTAACTTTGTGGAGGCTCGCAAAAATCGGAACTGTGAGGCTCTACATGCCATCAGTGCATGTAATAATGTGTCAAGACAAAAACCCTGAAAAATCATTCCCTAAGCATCATTACATGCTTCACAATTAGTAAGAAAAGTGATTATTTTCATTCAATAGAGTGCAGCGTTGATCACAAAGATAAATCAGTCATCAATATCTCGTCAATTAGCTTCAAAATCTCAGGCGATGCCTGTATGACCTAAAAGTTTGCAATTATGGTCACAGCATTAGCTGAAGATTCTTTTTTTAGATCCTCAATAAAGCTAAACAATCCCTTTAAAAATATGTTTGATCTCTGTAAAAAACAAAAACAAAAACCAAAAACAAAAACAAAACAAAAAAACAAACATGTACTTGACAGGTACTTAACCTCAAATAAACTGAGCTTCAACATCAATGGAAATCATACCTTACATATCAGGAAATAAAAAAAACATATCTTTTTATTATAAAAAACACATCAGGATGATTATGATAAGGCAATTACTGTAAACCATAAACTTGTTTTGACACAATGACATAGGCAATCACATAATAGATTATTTCCAGACGCATAATTACGAACACCTCACAATCCTATATTTTCAAAAAGAAATGTTTATTCGTTCACCTACACCTAGAGAAATAATGATTAGATCAAATCATATGTGATTTTAATATAATTTGGTCTAATAATTATTTCCCAAGGTACCTCATTTTTACAAAACTAACCTCATCTGAACAATGTTAGAATATTTTATTGGTATCAGATTTTAATTTGTGATGTCTTATGATTGTCATTGTATTTGATATAAAATTGACTTTCCTATTTTATCAATTTTTCCCATGAGATATGTATTGTAAATTTCTTTGACGCTTATTTGAATCACTCAATAAGTTTTTTCCACAGCCTGACTGGCTACTCCTTTACTCTTGACAGCAGATCAGGGATGTTCTCAATCTTGAAGTCTAGAAGCATCTGTCCATATGCTTTGCCCTGAAGAGAAAAAAAAGATGGGAATTCTAATTAATAACAAGCTGCCTCACATTGAAGAAATATCTCTCTTGTTTCTGACTACACAGATAGTGCCATGGAGAATGAATGACAGAGATTTGAACAAACAAGGACCAGGGGATGTGTTTTACACATGTGTTGGTTGCTGAGTGGAATTAACACTCTGGGCAAAGGATAAGAAATATTAACTTATTCATTTGTTTGATATTCCACTTGAGACCCCCAACATAAAACAAGAACAACAAAGAAACTTCCACATTACAGAAGTTGAAATATGACCTTCACAATCCATTTGAAAAAGTCAATTATACTACCCATGTAATGACATGTTTTTCTAGGTTGAAATATGTCTCAAACCAGAAATCTAGTTGTGATTATAAAAATAAAACTTCAATACCAACTTTTGCACACAAACTACCTCCACCAGAAATATATCCCCTAACCCTATGGCACAATTTTCAAATGTGTCCCAAGTTAAGCCATAGCTTAAATCTGTGGTTTGACTATGGGTAGCAAAATGTGACCCAATCTCAAAGAGTAGATTTTCAATTTATCAGGATTTTTGGTACTTAAGCTATTAAAACTACTTGGCAGTGATCATTAAAAAAGTTTTGTACCCATTCCAGCACGATTCCAGAATGCAGTAAATGTTCAAGAAATATAACAATGTATACAGATATAGTGGCAAAGTTTGCAACACATAGTTAAATAGATTTAAGCTATGGCTCAACTTCGGATACCTTTGTGAATACAGGCCTACATGTCTATTGTTTTATTTTTATAATTTTTTTTCTATGGCGGGGGGGGGGGGGAGTTGCTTTCCTCATAAAAAAACTTATTCTCACCTGTGGATCACTCCTAAGTGAGGCGACACCACCACCACCTAGTGACTTCTTAAGCACAAGTTGAGTGCATCCAACCTGGGAGTTCATACCTACATGTACCATGGATATATAATGAGAATATAAATACACCGCAAAAAAAAAAAAAAAAAAAAAAAGATAGTAAAATAAAAATAATTACAATAAATCATACAAGTAATATGTCTATGAAAAATAATCTGCACATTTATGTACTCACGATGAAGAAAATAATCAGTGCACCTACTTAAAATTTAATTACACCTATATAAAGGGTTTTGGAATAAGAGTTATGGTCACCAAAGCTGAATTAATTGGAGATTATAAGATTTCTAATGATATAGTTAGCATTTTCACAAAAGTGTGACTAAGTTGAAAGTACTACCATTTACTTTGCTGTTCTGCCAGAAACTTACTAAAAACTAAACTGGAGTTTTGAAGCCTTTGGTCACACATAATCATTGAAATTTTAAAGTCAATACATGTTTGTGTTCTATGTGTGTACGGGTACAAGTACGTCAACTTGCCTGGTGACTAATTCTTCTCCTTCTTCAGTCGGCTCTAGCACATGCTGAAAGTATTCAGCCACAGTCTGAGATGTGAGTGCTTTCTTTAGATAAGGCAAGTAGGATGGATGTCTGGCAATCACACCTAGGAAGGTAAAAAAAACCAAAACAACAAACCCAAAAATTAACAAAACTTTAGTCGAAGAGAAATTATCTTTTTAAACTGTAAGATTACAAAACATTTCAAGAGAAAGAAAACAAATCTGGTAAATATACCTTTAATCACCCAGTCTTCCAGCAGTACCCTTCATTCCCAACCTTATAGGCCCGAATTCTCGAAAGCCACCTAACTTTAAGCCTAGCTTAAACCTGTGGTATAACTATGGCTTGCTAAGAGGGAATCAATCTGCTTTTGTTGCATGTTCCTATCACCTTCACTGAATTCTGAAATTGTGTGTTAATTGTAAGGGAAATCTTTGTACTTATCATTCCCAAGCAGTTTTTAATAGTTTCACTACCAAAAATTATGATGAATCGAACATCTACTTTTTGATATTGATTCCCTCTTAACTAGCCATAGTTACCGGTAAATCACAGATTTAAGCTAAGCTTAAAGTTCGGCAGCTTTTGTGAATACTGGTCATAAATTTATTTCCTTTTTTTTTTTGGAAAGGAAAATAAACATTGATTGTTTGATTGATTAAAGTGGTTGTACTAAGATAAACAACAACAATGAGAAAAGAAAAGTCTAAACATTTAATATTGAATGTACCAGTTTTTGAGCTGTGCTAGAATAATCCATGTCATGCACTCACCTATATTGGCAGAGTTGGCCTTGTCTCCGCTACGAGTGTAAGCTAGTTGACCTACATCAAATGTATGAGTGCCTGTCTCCAGGTCACCAATGGGGGCGGGCTCAGTGTCCGTGGAACTCCCTGTGTCTGTGCCTTGGTTGGACAGTACAGTGAAGTCTTCTTCAGTACCGTCTATGAAAATCTTCACCTGCAGGTTTCAAGCAGGAATGAATATGGTTAGTTTCAGTAATTCAATTACATTTATGATTTGTCTACCGCTACTTTTTTTTTATGGTTAAACAAGTAAATACTTCAATTTGATTAGACTGTGAATGGCAAAGTACAGGGTATTCAACTTCACAGATTCATTCTTTTTTAAAGAAAAGTAAAAAAAGAAAAAAGAAAATGAAAAGAAAATGTTGTGTCAACGATTTGATACTTACAGGAACTTTGTCCTTTGGATACAGGAAAGAATGTAGTTTCAAAATAGGGGACCTGTTACAGGAATAAAAGTTTAACAGTAAAACATTTGGGTTTTAACTTTATTAAATACATTTTGATCTACATCAGCAATGAAAATTCAAAAGGAAAACAAACTAACAGTTTAATTTACAGAGACTTTTGAAGAGTAAAAACTTATCATACAAAGAAGGTCACATTATTCTCCAATCAGTTGTTTCGAAAATGAAATGCATTACTGTTCACTTGTTTAAAATGATAAAAATCTAAATTGAAAAACAAATATGTTATTCTTTTCCTTTTATCGAAATTGTTGAAGTGTAATAAAATGTTGGAGAGGAAGTGCACCACCCATCCTTCCTCAAAAAGCTAAGAGATATCTTCATATCATAACTGTCTGAGGGAAATCGCTTATAGGGTGAATTGACATATTCCAACTTATTTTGATGCAACAGACAATAACCTGAAAACTTCTTATATAATTTCCTGACTCTTCCCTGTTTTCTGGGTATTTTTCTCATATTCTGTGACTTTTCCCCCGATTTCCATTTTTTCCAGGTACAGTAGGAACTTTTACAATTTTTTTAGTGAATGAAATCTTTTTATAAAACTGCATTATGGAACTCACGCTTTTGGTCTTCCACCAATTAGTCCAGTCAAACCAGGAGCTGAAAATATATGAGAAATAAATCAAAAGAGGGAAGGAGAGAGATGGAGAGATAAGACAAGAAAGACGGAATGGGAAAAAAAAAACGGAAAGAGATAGATGGAGAAATAGGAAAAATAAGAGAGATGGGGGAAAAAAGAAAGGAAAGGAGAGAGATGGAGAGATATAAGAAAAAAAATAAAGGGAAAGAGAGAGATGAAAAAATTGGAAAAACAAAGAGAGAGAGAGAGAAAGAGTGGAGAAAAAAAAGAAAGGGAAGGAGAGAGATGGAGAGATGGGAAGAGAGAAAGATATATATAGAGTGGTTAAAGGAAGGGAGAGTGGTGGTGACAAAGATAAGAGAGGAGAGAGGGTGGGGTCAAAAAGAGGTTTATTTTTTGTTAAATTTATTGTATGTGGAGAAAGTGAGATATAATAAGAATGAGTTACGTTGGTACAGACAAAAAACAAACCCAAACAAAACATAACAAAAAAATAATTGATTAGGTGAAAATCTATACTAGTAATTGATTTTAAAAATGATATTTTTTCAATCTGCATTTTTCTAAAAGAGTGATTGTTCTGCTTATGTCTTTTCGAATCTCCATATCTTTAACAATCGATTCTGCCAGTTGACACATGAACCCTATTCAGAAAATACTTATAAAATACTTAAATATTAATCCTATCATATTATCTTTTTAATAACTTACCCATGCCAGTTCCAGCTGCAGCAAGCTCCATTGCAAATATCCCTAGAGCTTCCTTCTGAGAGTGCTCCACAGCAAGCCAGATGGCCGTTTCTCTAGGATTCAAATCCCTGGCATTCGCCCCATATGTTTCCTCAGAACCTATTGCCTAAAGTACAAACATAAAATACAGTTAGTAGGACTGCATTCCAAAATACTTTCTCATATTCTATACAAGCATAAATTATTATTATTATTGTAATTAGGTTTTTAATAGTAGGCAGGCACGGATTCAAGATATCCGAATTGAATACATTTATCGGGCCCAATTGTCTAGGAACAATAGCGGCTCTATTATGTTTACGCATGGGCCCGATACTTTTATTGCCTGAAGTCAGGCTGCGTTCGCTACTGGTAGTATTCCAGTCACACATACTGTACTTTGGAAATGGCCCAAGACTTTTTAAAGTTCTAAATTCTATTTTGTCGACTGTAATTCATTTCAGCTTCAAAACTTTTAGTTTACTTTGGGCTAGAATGACAGATAATATGATAAAACACATATCACTTTTAAAAGGAGGTCTAAAAATCATTATAAATGTGTATAATATTACCATATAAAAATGAGGGTCTATGAAATGATCGTTGGGAACACCTATTTTGAGGGAAATGATATCACTGCCAGTAGAGGGCACCTGATCTGCTTTAACGGTCATATTCAAGTTTGTACAAATATTCAAACTTGTGAAAAAATGGTGTGATGGTGACTTAGCTTGTTTTATAGTTGGAGTGTATCAAAAAGAGACCAATACAACTGATATTATTGAATCTTACCAAAACTATAATCTAGCTTTAATTTTTGTGACAAGATGTGGCTGGCAGAAGGGCGTAGGAGTTTCATATAGCAAGTCCTTTATCTGCTATACAAACACTCTTATGACCTTCTGCTAGCCAGACCACGAAGTGAGTAAAAACTCAACTACATGTAGTTTGAATCTGAAATAAAAAGGGAATAACTTAATCACCTGAATGCGAACTCTAGTAAAGTCCTTCATTCCAAGCATCTTGTATATTCTTCGTATCCTACAAAGAAAAATCACAAATAGTATCAATTATAGACTGCTAATTCTTTTCTTTGATTTTCTTTTTATCTTACATACTAACATTTTGTTATGTTAATGTTTATCCAATGCCCTCTTACTGAGTATCTCACTTCCCATAGACTTCTCTGAGACTTGGAGAATCAGAGACGTCTCCGAAGCTCAGAGACGTCGAGGAGACTCAGGAGACATCTCTGTGACTAGTCTTAAACTAGTCCAAAACCTGCCTCAAACCCATCTCATGACAAGTAAGATACCATGGATGCAGAAATATTTGGTATATTCAGGAACAACAAAGACAATAACTCAGGGTTCATACACTTTTTTGGAAGTTAAATTCCATGACTTTCCATGACCCTTCAATAAAGAATTCCATGACTTTTTCATGACCATTCAACAACTTTTCAAAGAATTTTGCACCAAGATGTCTGGGAACCAGAACTTGCCTAGGACACAGGACGCTCTGGGATTCTCAATGCTTTAAGCTACATAAATTGAATATTGACAAATTTTGATATTCCATGACTTTTCAATGGAAAAATATATTTTCCATGACTTTCAAGGCCTGAAACACAAGATAGCAAAATCCCATATCTTTCCAGGTTTTCCATGACCTGTATGAACCCTGTAACTGGTATCATTTAAGAATACTAGGACAGGCTGATGAATGAACAGGTAATTTCCAAATTCATAATCCTCATCTTTTCCTTGGTATTACCTTTTGATTTGGCTTTCTGCTGTTCGTCTGCCCTTAGCAACAGCATTCCTGCCAGCGACAGTAGATACAGCAGTGGACCTGTAACCCTCGAGGTACGTTGAACTGACTTTGTAACTGTCGCTAGGGTTGTAGCCTTTCACTCCAGTCACTAGAACACCATCACCATCTTTATCTATAATTTATGAAATGAATTTTAATGGCATAAACACTCAATTTGTATACTCAATTCTTGTAAACACAATAAGGTAACCCATTGTAGACTAAGCCTGCTAGCGAAAATCCCCCTTTTTGACTACTAATTTTACTCATTATTGTACGAATAAACAAAAAATTGAATGATTCCAATGATTTGACATTGATATCATTGTTTCATCCTAAACGAAAACAAATTTGTTTTAACCATGCTTGAAAAATGTGCTATATTATTCTTTGTTAAAAAAACCCCCTTGTTTTTGATGTTGACTTTCATTTCAATAGTTGAATCAGTAAATTACCGCTTGGTCTATACCCACTTTGAGTAAGGCCCATTTGGTCTAATCCCACATTGTTTAATTCCATGTCACAGACGTACAACCAGTTTGTCTATAATTTAAGTACCTTTTGGTCTAATTGCCACATTGCATATTTATCATTTTGTCTAATTCCCATCATATCTAATGTAACTCGACAGAGAAAACATATGGCACATTCCTCGCACTGACCTTTGACCTCTGCTAAGTTGACCTGGCTGAAGTCACAGGTCACATCAGGTAGCATGTATGCTCTGGGATCACCAATCTCATAGACCAGCTGTTCCCCGACAGTTGCCTTGTTGACAAGTCCTCCTGTCTTGGGCGGCTTTGTGAGCACAAACTTTCCATCAGGGGCAACTTGCACGATCGGGAAACCAATGTTGTCCCTAATAAAACAGAAGTGATAATATAAAAGCATTATCATCACATCGAAAATATGCAAACACGGAGGATACCTACAAAAAATCACTCACTCAATCATTTAATTAATGAACCAATCATCCAATAGATCAATCATGCTCTCAATTAAACATACAACTAATAATTCAACAAATGAATCAAATAATTCATTAATCAATAAATCATTCAATCAACCTTTCATTCAATAAATAAGTCCATCAACCCATCATTCTATCTATCAAACAAAATCAATCAACAAATGATCAATCATCTGATTAACCAACCAAACAATCAATCAATCAATCAATCAATCAATCAATCAATCAATCAATCAATCAATCAATGAAACTATCAATCAATCAATCAACCAATCAATCAAAATATCATACATTCAATCATCCAATCATTCAATCCATCAGTCAATCAATTACCAATCAGGAACAAGATGCCAGTCGGTGAAGACACCCCCAGTGCTCTGAGCTCCACACTCTACCAGGTGATCAGCCAGACTGCCTGCAGCCAATCAATCATTCAATCAATCAATCAATTAATGTATCATTCATTCAACCGATCAATCAATGACTTACCAATCAGGAACAAGATGCCAGTCGGTGAAGACACCCCCAGTGCTCTGAGCTCCACACTCGACTAGATGACCAGCTAGACTGCCTGCAGCCAAGATGTCATAGTCTTCAGGTGACCAACCAAACTAACAACAAATAATACAAACACACAGACAGACAAACAAACAAACAAACAGTGGGGAATGTACAAAAGAGAATGTCATCAATATAATTTGTAACTTATTCAATTTTTTAGAGCTATGTATGATAAATTACCAACAATTAATTTATATAGTGCTCTTACTCAAGAGTTTCACAGTGCTTTACAAAGTTTAGCATCACAAATAATTATACATGGAATAATACAGTCCTCAGATATTTCTTCAAAAACATCCAATGGGGTGGACAGACATGTACATATCTGAAGAAATATTATATAAATAGTGCATGCTCTACCATGCAACATACTATATTATGTGCACGGCAAATACTAAATTTTCCCGAGGGCACATTTATTTCACCGAGGCCGTAGGCCGAGGAGAAATAGATGTGCACGAGGGATAATTTAGTATTTGGAGTTCACATAGTCAGTAATGTTGCATTAATAGATCATGCACTATTTATTATAGTAAATAGACCCCCAGATCTTTGATCTTGCCTAATCCGGTTTTATCTTTGCCAAAATTTTTGTGCTAATTAAGCTATTGTGACGTATATTGTTGCTCCGCGTATCCATTGTTGTTAAAGTTCGTGCGCACCATTTTACGCGCTAGCGCAACATGGCAAACGATTTCATCATTCATTTTAACACGGGTAAAAACCGTTCAATATAACAAAAAAACCGTTCACTATAACAAAAACGTGAATGACACGTGACACCCTTTCAACCAATCACAACTCTTAAAATACTACCACTATTTACTATAAGCACCTGTTGTATGGTTCTAACAGGGGGGAGGTGGTTGCTACTTTTTACTTTTAAGTCCGCCACCCCCCCCCCCCCCCATCAACACAATATTTGTCTTGGATAAAATTGTACTCTCTTTTTTGTTCCCGATGTCTAACTGTCCTTCACAATTGGGGTGATGCCTCTAATCTCCCCATAAACTCTTTTAAAAATTACCTATCAAGTTGTTTTAATTCTGTGATACTTACTGTGTGCATAAGAGGTCCCAGAACCACAGCACTGTCAACACATCGACCGGTCAGGACTATATCAGCACCAAGATCAAGGGCCCGGGCTATTGGTGTCGCTCTATACACAATCAAATAATAACAATGATAATGGTAGGTAAAAGCATTCAAGTTTATAACGCTTGACACTCAGAGGCTCATATTCAGAACCGAAGACCGAGTTTGTACGAGTTGAAGTTTGTGGCTGTGCTATTGTGTAATCCTTTTGTCTGATGTAGCATCGCACTAACTCAGTCTTCGGTTTAGAATACGGCCCATTGAGTTCTGAAATGAGGCTATCACAAACAACATTCCAAAATTTTGAGTGAAAGCCCTGTTTGATCTGTTGAGCTAGATCCTTGTTGCCAATATGTTTAGGAAGAGAAGAGTTCTGTTTCATGTTTAGCAGATTATTTGCTATGGAAAACAGTTTCTCAGAATTGTTTAAACATTGAAAAATAATGCATGGAAATGTGATGGGTGTATGCTTACTAAATGAAGGAATAAAAAATTGTATAAATATTATTAATCTCACCCCAAATAAGCATTCATTGTGACAAGTGATTCTGGCAAAGGGCTTCCTGAATCTAGGTCCTTTGGATTCAAGGCATATACAGCCTTTTTCTGAAAGAAAATGGTGAAAAAAAAATCACTATTATATTTTGATGCCTAATTTAACAACATATGATGCCTAATTTAATAAACATAAAATATTGTCACAAAATAAAAATCTAACAACTAAAATCTAAATTCTAACAAATGTTATGATCATTTGCAAATCAATAGTTACCAATAAGGTGCCTTGTTGCATATATACTTTTTGCATAAAAGTTTCGCTGTGAACCAATCACATTGGTTGTATCACATTTGCAATTTATTGCAACTCTCTATGTTACAGGACTTATTTCTAGTAATTATAAATCAATGGTACACACACATGTGCAGATGAGGTTTAGAACTTACGTCAACCATGAGGTCATCCCCAGACACAACGGCGACCTTGATATCAATCCCAGCAGCCTTTGCTACTTCTCTGATGGCCTGGGCACAAGCCAGTGGGTTGATACCACCAGCGTTGCTTATAACCCTGATGCCTTTCTTTTTGATATCCTTCAAGAGTGGTTTGATGACGACTTGAACAAAATCAGGAGCATAGCCCATATCCTTGGAGTTGGATAAAAAACAAAATTTCAATATTACATCCTTACATCATTTTACAATTATTATACAGAAGTCTAGCAGAACTATACTTAAGTTTTTGTCAGCAATTATGACAAAATATATTTAAAGACACTTATATGTGGATTTTTCAAGTAAGTGTAAAAGTATATTGCAAAAAATGAATGGAATTATTTTTTAAAATGTGAACCAATCACCAATTTGCGAGACATTTTCAGAACAGCAGGGTTCAGTGATGCATGACATTAATGAGCTGAGAGAGGTATCATTAAAATGGTAATGAGTTGCACTTTCTATTGATATAAACTTCATAATCATCACATTAACATTTTAAATTATTGATGATCAAACTTAGGTTTTCTTTTTTTATACACCCAGTATACATATTTTTTCATTTACAACCCCTGTCTAGTTTTTGAACTGAAGGTTAATTGCATTTTTTTTTACAAAATGAAAGGAAAGAATATCTTCACTTTCAAACATATCCTCAAAAGGCTCACATTTAATTCTAATTATTTAAAGCTTTTGCCTGAAAATACAGTCCACTTCCATAACGAGGTGCTCAGGACCAGTTTTAAGCCAAAGAACTTGTTATGGCAAAATCTTGTTCTTACATACAACATTTGCCTATGTTTGAAATTTGGACCTACATGTAGAGAATCATCTTGAAAACACATCTCATATCTGTGCTTTAATATGAGTTATAATGAAAGTAGACTGTAAAAAAAAAAAATAATAAAATGATAAAAATAAATAACTTACTGGGTTTTTCCTCCTGGCAGCAGCAAGTAGTGACATGGTGATCTCAGACAGGTAGTCAAACACAAGGAAATCAATCTTGCCATGGTGAACTAATTGAGGTGCTGTAAAAAGAAAAGTATGTAGCAAAAGGAAACAAACTTATAATTTTTAATATTATATCAATAAATATCTCCATATTGATTGAAGCCATCATTGTCTGTATCTTTTTTTTCATAACAAATTCCTAATTAGGATTATCAATTTAATATCACTCAACCAAATGTTGTGATCATTAGTTTGTAGGATGGGGGTTGGGAGTCCGGACACTTAACAAAAATGAAGCCTGATTTTTTTGTCTTAGGATTATTAAAGCCAAAAATATATGTTGAATACTTTTTATTATCATTAATATTTCCACAGTATTTTCTGACATTTTGTGCTAAAAAACTACAAAGACATTGCTTTTAAACCCTTTCAAATGGCTGGTTAAAATTGAGTGTCCGGACACCCAACCCGTCCGGACACCCAACGACTGTCACAATCACCCAATCACATTCACAAGGCACAATGTCTGAACCCTTGAATGACAAGACAGGTGAGGTAATACCGAGTGTCAGATATTTTAATGCAATTGACCAGCTTGTGGAAATAATAGCAAGTGGTTTGTATTTTCAGGTATAAATTCCTAGTTCCTTCATAGATTAAAACAAAAAAACAAAAAAACAAGTATTTGCATTACTTTTATAAAAATTGTAGAATTTGGATCAGTGCCTATAAATATAATATAGATTTTGGTAAGATTGTTAGGTCTATCATAATATCATATCACTCTTGACTTATCGTTGATCTAGGCCTAGGTTAGACTGAATGTTTATTTATGATGAAAATACAGAACAAATCTATATGGTAGAGGTCTACTTATATAAAGGTCTATTCGCAAAAATGGTTACATCTACAAGAAATAGATAGCTAATGAATATTCCCATTTCTTTCAGAGCTAAAAGCCATTCAGGATATAGAAATATATTGGTAGCTCATGCTGCAATCTATAGATTTCACCACCTTTGCTGAATGTCTGTAAATTTGTTCAGTTACATAAATACTAATACAACTTAAAACGAGACCACTTCCAAACTGAAGTTGGTTTCATAATCATATTTCAATATCATTTTTTTTAGACGTCCAAAACTCTAATTATCTCTCTCTTTCTTGCTTTCTAAATTCTATATTTGAACAAGTTCAGAAGAATTCCAGATAAATATTTATAATTTTTGTTTTTTTCAGGTAACCATCCTCTTCATATGCATCATAATCATATTAAACCATATCAATCAATTAATGAAATCATCATGTCAACAACAATATTTGGCCCCGCCCATTTGGCATTTCCACGCATCCCAACTACACATCTGCCATGCGCCGCGCCGGAGCCAAGGGATAGCGTCTGGCATGGCTGGCCGAAACTTCCCCGGGCTCGATCGAGTACGAGCAGCTACCTGATACGGCAGTGTCGCCCCAGAATCCAGAAGCACACCCGATTCGAACTGTTTTGTCCCCAAGAAGGTCATTAAAATGGCGCCTCTGGGTCACATAATTTCCTTGATGACAGTCGTGCCATTTCAAGCACGTAAACGATGCAGGTGATGATAATTTTGCAGATTTTACTGCACGAAACAGAAATCTTCCTGCAAGCAAGGAGGCTGCCATTTTGTTTGATTAGTCTCTATTTATACTTTTATTAAGATATAATTTACATTAATCCATGTCTGATACCTTTTATTGATTTCCAAATGTAATTCAAATTATTATCTTGTATTTTTATATTATTTTTATATTCTTAAAAAATAATTTGAAGATAAAACAACTATTTGTGTTATGTATTTATTTAGTTAGATTTAATATTTTAATATCCAACGCTTTGGTCGAAGCTAAATTTAAGTTTGATATTTGACGTGATCGAACTTTTGAGTTGAGCCCGGATCTGTCTTTATCTCTCTTTATTTGGTCTAAAATTAGGTTGGAGATGATGATTATTTGCTGATTGAATCATTGATAAACCTTGCTAGATAATCAGTAAGTAATTGAAGTTGTTGATATTCGTAGCGATAAGAAAATTAACTTGTTTCTTTGACTTTGTTCCCAAAGTAGACTAGTTTGTTCCACTCATGCACTACACTCGTTTGATATATCAAACTCGTGCCTCTGACTCTATGTGACTCTGGCGTGGTTACAAAAATAATTTTAAACCTAAATTTACACTTCAATCCCTTATAGTATACGATTTAATTTGAGAGTCAATGTGCACTTTAATATTTATTTTTAAAATCCTAACTATCTCTGACAATGCTTAAGTGAACTAAAAAGGTGAATGAAGTAGCAAAAACTCACCTGAGTTTTCAGCAGGTCTTCCCCGATTTTCTGCAACTCGATTTTGTATGGTCGCTTTGAGAAAGAAAATGAAATGGAAATATTTATATAGATAGAGTGCCTGCGATCGCGATATCACTAGATTATGCGAGAGGTGTGTTATGTAAACATCGCGTAAAATAAGCAATAGTAACCTACCTTCCACACTTAGTATTAAAAAAAAAAAAAAAAAAAAGGAGAGATGTTTTTTTCCCGCCCCTCGGCACATCCATAATAGGTCATCGTGGTAATCGGCCATTATAGGGGTAGGATTGAGTGCCTAAATCTGGGCCTGCCGTCAATCCCCTGTTTTTTTTTCCTTAGACAATTTTTTTTTTTTTTTGGGGGGGGGGGCTGAACGAGATATATTTTGTTATGGGGCCGGAAGGAGCGCTTTGCCTTTTTTTTTTTACTTTTTTTTTTCACTTTTTTTTTTTCTTCTTAGGGGTGGATGAGGGGGGGGGGGTGGGAGCGAGATAGTTTTTGTCATGGGCCCCGGAGGAGCTGGGTCCTTTTTTTGTTTTTTTTTTTTTTTTTTTTTTCGTTTAGTGGGTGGAGAGGGGTGGGGAGGTGGGCGGGACGGATATTTTTGTCGTGGGGCCCGCAGCTTGCCTTTTTTTTTTTTTTTTTTTTTTTTTTTTTTGCTTAGACTTGTTAATTTAGGAGGTTGAATAATGGGGAATGGGGGTTGGGGGTGGACGAGATATTTTGGTAATGGAGGGCCCGGAGAGCTTAAGCTTGTTTAACTTTGTCTTTACTTTTAAATTCTTATAATATCTGTATTTCTTATGTGTTTGTATATAAATTAAAACTTAGAATTGAAGATACAGTCTGGCTTTGTTCTCTCTTTATATTATTATTTTCTTTTTAACCAAAGGTACGTACATCTACAGCGCGCTGATACAGGGGGGGGGCCCACGACGGGCCCGGGCCCCCCCCACCTAGAGACAAAAAAAAAAATAAAAAAAATAAAAAAAAAAAAAATGAGAAGGAAAAAAAAAAAAAAGAGAGGCAAAAATAAGGACGAGCGGGGGCCGATTGGACCTCCAACCTTACCCTACAGTCTGAATACATGATGACTCCTAAATGGGCGAAGGACAAAAAAAAATTATTAACCCTACCCTCCCTACCCCCCGAACCCCCCCACCCCCCCCACGCTTATACGCCGATCCAGCAGCGTGACGTGAAAAAATTGAGTGTTCCTTTTTGCTCGCCCGATGTAAGGAAAAAAATTTGGGTGTTACGCAACTGAGAAATGTCCGATTTGGACCCCCCATGTTGAAATGCCTGGATCCGCCACTGATACTTAAGCCATTCATTGGGGAGGGGAAAAGGTGGGCATGGAAATTAGGCTACAATTGCCCCAGTAAATCTTGATAGAATTTTGGAGCGTTATTCCCCCCCCAAAAAAAAAATATAATAATAAATAAAAAAAAAAAATAAAGTAAAAGATAAAAAAATTAATAAATAATAAATAAAATAATAGATATAGATAAAAGAACAAAAAAACAAAACAAAACAATAACACAAACATGAATAATGAAAAACTAAAGCAAAAAAAAAAAGATTTATAAGTATAATGAGGGGGCGGGGAGGGGGGTTCAGACCAACCTTTTCTCAGCAACATGTACAAACATAAAAGTTACTAATACATTCACGATTATTTAGGCTTGTTCAGGCCCAGCCCGCTGGCCCCCCCACTTGTGACCCGCGCCCCTTCACTTTAAAAATTAGAAATCACCAAGGCTCTCTACGTCATATATATAGCTTTAAAAAACTAACAGAAACTTTTGTTAAATATTATATTATATTTTTATTATTACTATATAGGTCCCACGTATTTTTTATTTAGTATATTATTTTGTTTCTTCTATTTCGCAGTGAAATCAAAAGCTTAATCACCTAACACGAATATAAACAAACAAGTGTAACTCTGATTGCATGTCACTTCGGAGCTCGTATATGAATGGAGACATGATGCGAAATGGCAAACTCGACAAAAGAGGGCGGCAAATTTATCCCGCCATATTATTGCTTCTCTTGGCAGTGGAATCGTTGGCAAAGATGGTACGATAAGCGTTGAATACTAAAATTTACTGACTTGAGGATAATAACGGAGCGTGGCTCTAAGGAGAGGAATAGGAGAAGAAGATGGAACAATTGGTAGTGAATTTTCCCATGTTTTTTGTGCAATACTTGCGTGTTTTGGTGAGTTCTTTTGATACGACCTGTGGTGATGTTTCGTACGTATGTCGTCTAATGCTAGTACTCGGGTAGTTTTTCATAACGGAGCCACTCAACGCGTGGTTTGTTCACTCATTGCGTTTATTACATTTTGGCATAAATACAATTTAAAAGTTTGGCGCCTACGGCTACGGCCTAGTCCATTGACCATTGGTTATACATAAACACTTCCGAGCATGTGCGTTAGCGTAGGTGCAGTGGCACCACGGAGATAGCAGGGAGTTTTTGATCGTAGTCGACGTGAACGTAGTTCTCTTTCTAAGTTCTAAGTCAACCACACGTGCAGAGTCAACGCGTGACCTGTCACCGTTCGTCTACTACTGACTAGTGAAATCATTTTCGACAGATAAATATAGAGTAAAAATACGAAAAAAAGATTGCGAAACGGTTATGTTATCAATTGTCTGCATTTCTTTGTTTTATCTTTCTTTCTTTCTTTCTCTTCTATTCAATTTTTTTATGCTTTTCTTTGTTTTTTCTCTCCTTTTTTCATCTTCTAGTTTCATCATCGTATCGTTAAGAAAACCTTCATTTTTTGGGTTTTCTTCTTTATTTTCCTTATGTAGACAATTTCATTGTTTTATTCTTCTTTCCATTTCTCTTAATAATTTCTAGTTTCTTAGTATGCCTATTTCTTTGTTTTTCTCTCTCTTCTCATCTTCATTTCATCATTTCTCATCGATGTTTTTCTTCTTTGTTTATTTTCCCACCTTCGTTTCCCCTACTTTATTTCTTATGTGTATGATCCAATTCACATAATGTTTTTATCTTCTTATCTTTTCTTTAATTTTAATTCAGTTTTCTTATGTAGTGGCCTCCATTGAGCTCGACTTTGTTTGTTCTTGTTTTACTCGTTCATTTTCATACTTACTATTTTTCATTCATATTACTCATTTTTTTGTTTTCCCCCCTATTTCATGATTCTTATGTACTTTCCTTGTTTTTTCCCTTCTTTCCTTTTTCGTCTATCATTTCTTATGTATTTCCCTGTTTTATCTTTCCCTCTTTTCTATTCTATCACTTTCTTTATGCATTTCTGTGTTTTTTATCAATCTTTCATCTTCTATTTTCATCATTATTTTTATGTATTTTTTTTGTTTTCCCTTCTTTAAATTTTCTATCATTTCTGTATTATCATTGGTTTTATCTTCATTTCTTTCTCTTCTATCATTTCTTATGTTTTTCGTTTGTTTTTCTCCTTCCTTCATTGTTTCTATTTCAACCATCATTTATTGTATTTCGTTGTTCGGTTCCCCTTCCTTGCCTTTTTTTCATCATTCATATATGTATTTTTTGTTTTATCTTTCTTTCTCTTTCTGTCTAATCAAATTTCTTACGTATTTCTTTGTTTTATCTTTCTTTCCCTTCTATTCTATCACTTCTTATTGTATTTCTTGTGTTTTATCATTCTTATCATCTTCTGTTTCATCATATCATAATTCTTATGTATTTTTTTTGTTTTCCCCTTCCCTTTTATTTTTCTATCATTTCTTATGTATTTCATTGTTTAATCTTTCAATTTCCTTCTCTTCTATCAATTTCTTATGTATTACTTTGTTTTCCTTCTCCTCTTGGTCATCTTGCTATTTCATCAGTTTCTTGATGTATTTCCTTGTTTCCTCTTCTTTCCTTTTTAAGTCTATCATTTCTTATGTATTTCCGTGTTTTATCCTTCTTTCCTTTCTATTCTATCAATTTCTTATGTATTTGCTTTGTTCTGAACTTCTGAGTGACGTCATCTTGCACGAGCTCGGCCACAGTGATCAGTGAGACCGAACGGCAAAACCCGGAAATACGCGTCCAAATTTTGGCTAGTGGACGAGAGCGTTCGTAGCAGATTAGTTCACGCATGTGCAGAACTTCAAAAACCCGCTAATCTCGTCTAGTTCACATAGTGGACGAGTCAATTGAAAACTGCTTAGCTTTAGGGGTCGCGCTGCAACGAGCCGCCGGCGAGATGCACCGTGCCCCATTCTAAAGCATTGAGCGATCACTGCATCTCGTGGTTCGCGAACCACCTTGTTAGTCTAGTTGAGACACTTTTTGATTGGTCAAGGTACAATGGAAACTTGTGATTGGTCAATGTTAACATTGGATGCTTGGTATTGAATAAAGTTGAGGTAGTTCCCCTTGCTTTGATGCCAGTTGACACCTAGATCTACATGTAGGCCTACATCTATTTTATTGGTTTACAGGGCAGAGGCATACATGAGAAACCAAATCATATTTTTTTTGGTTCCATTTCAGGTTTACTGGTGGACCTTGAGGGACCTGTCTTCTAGCAAAGTAACTACATGTCAGCATTATGAGTGCTTTATTCCATCGAATTAAATCCATGAGCATAGATCATGGGAAACTGGCTGCTATCTGCCATTCATGCCGAATGAAACTGGGAAACAATATGCTGCAATCATCATTTCCTACCTCACCAAGATGTGTTCAGAGTTTATTCAACTCCAGTCATTTCTTCACTTTAGACAGAGTGCTTCTAAAGAACAATTCAAGTGACAGTGGAAACGTACACCAAGGAACTAAAAGTATATGCAACTATTCTGATAGGAACTACATGTATGAAGGAGGGGCATCATCTGTGCCTATACCAAAAAGAAACTTCTCAACTTTGCTTCCATGTCCATGTGCAATCATCAATAACCCACAGTCATCGATTCTGTCTTCAGTCTATTGTCCAGACAAACTTAGCTTTCAAACTAGACCATCTTGGACCAGGGACTTTACGCTTGCACCATCAAGAGCTCTTTCTTTGTCTTCGTCAGAGAACTTCCGCGAGACGTCGAATATGTGCTGCAAACAAGCAACTGCTCCAGGTGATCTACAGCAGGAAGAGGACTATGCGCAGGGGTTGAGCGATGCTTTGTTAGCTGGTGAGAGGTGGGCGCTTGCCAGAGCTATAACTCTTGTGGAAGCAACTCATAAGAAGGGCAAGAGACAAGCCCAGGTCTTACTGAGAAGGGTCCTAGACTACCTAGCAGAGGAGCAGATAAAGAATAGAGGGGTGCCTCCTTCCTTTAGAATAGGTATTGCTTGACATTTTTCTCTGAGAAAAGCATTAATGGTGTTAACACATAATTTTTATAAGTTAGATTAGTAATTTTTTTGTAAACATATCGTCAAACCAATTTTTATGTAACCTGATTCATATATTTTCTTAACTATATCATATCTTAGAATTGTTTGACAATTATATTGTTCCATGTTGTTGTTTTTTTTTTCTGAATTTTTACAAATTATTCAAGTACACTGAGACCTTACAGGTTTCAATGTTAGGAAATAAACCCCGTGACTCTCTGCAATTGAAATTTCATTCTAATTTTCGAGGTTTGTGTGCCCCTTTTTTATAGGGGGATAGAGTGCTATATCTATAAATAATGCCAAAAGTTTTTAAAGTAATAAAATGTTGAAGCTTATATCATGATACTTACATAGATGTAAAACAAGAAAGATTTCATCTTTGCTAATTTGCAGATTTGAAAAGTTGATGGAAATTACTTTCAAAGAGCTTCAAACATACAGATTAAAGTTCATACTAGCCTATGCCATTTTGTCAGATGTCATTCCATTGAGTGCAGATTTAGCCCTCTAAAATAAGCACCCATACTTGAACACTACTTATTACCTTCATATTTTTCTATGTTTTTCATGAAGGATTGACGGGCCCGCCTGGTGCTGGTAAATCTACTTTCATTGAAGCAATGGGAAAGAAACTCACTTCAGAAGGCCACCGTGTTGCTGTGCTAGCAGTCGATCCTTCGTCCTCCATTACTGGAGGTGAGAGCTAATCATTCTGGACTTTTAATTTTACCATGGTTACTGCTTCTTTTGAAAATATCTCGAGTGAGATAAGAGACTACATAACGTGCCTAGTGCTCTAACCATGATGTTGCTGAATTTATATATTTTTATAGACCATATTATTTTGTCCATTAACACATATTTGTTGCTGTTTCATATATATGGTTTGTTTGACGATGTTTGGTCAATACAGTCATGCCAATTTCCCCCTGGTTTTCCGCTTTTTTCTGATTTTCAGAAAATATTTATTCAATTTTTTTGTCCAATGATAGAAGCAAAAGAAGAAAAAATTTGTGGAAATTAATTCAGAGATGTGTCATACTACTTCAGATACATGTGTTAAGAAGCCCAAAATCATTTCACAGAATGCTCTATGATTTGGAAAACCCAACTTTAAAAAAAATAGTACATTTCTTCAGAAGAGGGGAGAGGTTGTGGGGGCATGCCCTTTTTCACACATTCCCTGCTTGCTTGTGCTGCTTTCTCGCGTTGTTCTCAAAATTTATGAAGTGCTTTGTAACTGCAAGAAAAAGTCACTATTTTAATAATTATATTGGATTGGGTTATTTTTTTTATAATTATAGGTTCTCTGCTTGGGGATAAGACCAGGATGACAGAGCTCTCCAGGGATCCGAATGCCTACATCAGGGCGTCACCTTCTTCAGGAACACTAGGAGGTGTGACAAGAAACACCAATGATACCATTCTTCTATGTGAGGCTGCAGGCTATGATGTCATTATTGTGGAAACAATAGGTATGAGTAGATAAAAGAGGTTTTATTGGTGGGGTAGTCATCTGGGTACTTTTGTATAAAGGTCATAGACAACAATATGTTTACTCTGTCAGCTGATGAAAACAAATTCACACGTAGAGATAATTTTCAAATGAATGTTCGCTCGGCAGGGGTATTGAACCCTTGCCTGGCTGTGTTTGTCGTCCATTCTGGTGTTGAAAAGACATTGTGAATTGTTTCTATTTCTCTGAGTGTTGTAGAGTGGAAGTCACATCAGTCCGACCCCAACTTTAGCAGAGTATTTGTTGAGCATTGCTTTACAGCTGTTCAGAGTTTTTTTTTCAGTGCATTACATTCCTCTGGAACAATAAGGGGTGTGACAAAAAACACCAATGGTACCATTCTGCTATGTGAGGCAGCAGTCTATGATGTCATTATTGTGGAAACAGTAGGCATCAGCATCTTGAAAATGGAAAGGGTTTTACACTTTTTCAAAGTGGTTTCTTTAACATGTGTCAAAACCCTTTCAAGGTGGTATATAGGGGTTTTAGAGGTCCAGAACTCGATATGTATCACTTTCTTATAATCGTGACTATCACTAAATCCAGATACATGTTGAACACACTACATACCAAAAAAAAATGTTTCCAATAATTTGTATGTTGTATTGCAAAGGTGTGGGCCAATCAGAGTACGTTGTTGCAGACATGGTGGATATGCTAGTTCTACTGATCCCACCTGCCGGGGGCGACGAACTCCAGGGTCTCAAGAAGGGAATCGTCGAGAGGGCAGACTTCATCTTGATCAACAAGGCTGACGGTGAACTTCTCATCCCAGCTCGCAGAATAAGAAGCGAGTATACCAGCGCTGTCAAACTCATGTACAAGAGATCGCCACTGTGGACACCTAAGGTAAAATAACCCTTTTGACATATGATCGGCTGATTTCAAGTGATTTTGTAATGGACACCCCAGAGAGGTGTCATAGTCTAGTGGTAGCATCACATGACAAAGGATGCAAAGGTCATGGGTGCAATACCTGGCATTGCACTAAATTACATTTTCTCCTTACCCATGTGTTTAAATGGGTACCTGAGTGGATTTGTTCATTGGGTTGAATATAATGACCAATGTAATAATACAATGTTCCCTGAGCTCTGCACAGAGTGGACTTGGCGCAATAGAGCCTTCTCTGCAGTTCCAGCTCCAGATCTTTATCCAACTTTAAAAATATAACATCGACACCTCCAAATCTAAATTTGAAATCTAACTTTTCCGGCAATACTCTCTGAATATGTATATTGAAGGAGCCAGGTGCCTTTGAATGTTTTTTTGTTAGATAAATTGGGCTAGAAAACAAATGCTGTTCATCACCATTATCAATACAGATCACATCATTTTCTTATATTTATTATTACTTCAGGTGAAACAAGTATCGTCCAAGACTGGTGATGGCCTGAGCAAGGCGTGGGACACCATGGAGGAATACAGAGGCATCATGGTAGAAGCGGGGGAGTTCTCCACCAAGCGTCAGCGACAGAGGAGGGTATGGATGTGGCAGCACATCAAGGATCGAATGATGGAGGAGTTCAGGGAGAGTCAGGAGCTCAGGATGGAGATCAGGCGTTGGGAGGAGGAGGTCATGGCTGGAAGATGCACCTCAGGGATCGCTGCAGATGAACTCTTGAAGAGGTTTTCAAGACTGTCCAGGAATTTGTGATTTCAGAGCTGTAGAAGGATTCCTGATGTCGATGTTGGGTAAAATCAATTCATTTATTCTAAGATATATATCAGAAATTGTGTTGTTACAGGGATCGCTGCAGATGAACTCTTGAAGAGCTTTTCAAGACTGTCCAGGAATTTGTAATGTCAGAGCTGTCCAAGGATTCCGGATGTCGATGTGGGATAAAATTAATTTATTTATTATGAGAATTTTCTCAGATACTAAGATAAGATCAGTTCAGATTTTTAGAGGAGAGGTTTTCAAACTCTCCAGGACCTTGTATGATATCAATGTAGAGTCCATGGTTGTTAATCTGTAATTTCAAGAATCATCTTTTTCTTCTTGAGTCCTTTCACATAAAGTTCTTTTTGAATGTTTTATTATCTGTTTATATCTACATGTTCATTGCTTTGTTTGTAAACGGAATTAGAATCTGAATTTGCATTTCAAGAGTTATAAACCGATATGATGCTAATGTAGTTTCAAAGAGATTTATAGTTGGTGTAAGTTTGAAGAATTTTCCAAAACTTAAGGAACATCCTTGAGGAGTTGTGATCTACTTGAATCAGTCACAACTCTTTGTAAGACACAGCCCTGGACTCGTATGTTGCGGAATATTTATAACATAGTTTTGGAAGTTTTGAAGGTTTGGCTTAATCAGTCACAATGTCTTTCAGTATCCTCTCAGGTCCCCATTTCTTTTTGAAGTATGAGTGACATGGGGCCTTTCTCATGTCCTTCAGAACTATCAATAGGATTTGAATATGGACCATTTGATCAATTCAATTTATTCATTTTTTTTCTTTTTTCTTTTTAAAATCTTTTCATATATACAATGATGGGACGCATTCACTCCATACATATATTGTACAGACCAATTTGCACACTACATTGTACAACACATTAAAAACAAATATGAAATATTGTTCAAAGGAAAGGAGAGCTGACTATAAACCAGGGCTTGTATGGTCAGGGTCCCCCTTTTAAAACTAAATATTGTGAATTAGCAATTTACAAGATCAAAACAACAACATCAATAAGTTATTTGTTAATTTTATTTTTTTTTAAATAAAAAAAACACTTGGATTGCACAGTCAAGGGAATCAAGGAAGGCCTGATAACAATTCGTTCTTATAACACATTGCTATTTTCTTTGTGCAGACTACTATCTTGAGCACCATCTGTGTTGACTAACTTCTTAACTTATGAATGACCGGGTGTTTGTCCATTTACCCACGTTTGAACTCTACTTTTAGATGAACGGAAACCCGATCCAGACCCATCCTTTAATTGCAGAAGGATTGTCATCGTTTCTTTCATTACAGAGGAATGCTCATCTTCAATCTCTTCTAACCTTTCTTCATCATCATCATCGATATTTAAAGATGATGTACCATGCCCTTCAGGTAACAAAACAGGGCTCAGGCTTAACAACCTTGTTTTTGGAGTCCCATAACCACTGCCATCCTGCCTGGAGTACGTGGGAAGTACACAGCAATAATGTGGAACCAGGAAGAACTGTTCGCAGTGCTGTACGCTCTATGTGAGAATCATTTGTCACAAATATTTGGGGGCCACTTTTTCCACATCCATAGAATGCTGATGTTGGAAATACAGTTTTCAGTATTTCTAGGCCGAATGTGATGGTCCTTTGAGATTCTGATGTTGTGACAATCAGTCCTAGAGGTAGTCCACAAATTTTGTGTAATAATTCAGCTCGTAAATTGAGAAAGGTCCAATATGAATGCCCGATTTTGTCATAGAGCGCTAAGCCACCTTTCAAGAATACTGGCCTCTGTTTTTGATCTTGTCTATTGATCAGGATGAGTCAGTGAAGCACATTATCCCACTATACTCACTATGCTTCCACTGTTCATGAATATTTTTCATTAATGGTGTGCATATAGCCACGACACTCTGCCCATCATCTGTTGTCCTTATTTCCACACACTTACAACCTTGCTCTTGTGTCTTGAGATGCTTGTTCCGCTTGGGATAATGTGAACGTTGGTTCTGCTGGACTGCATTAAGGGATGGTATGTTGCTCTTTTCCATCCCTCTCGCTTGTGCTTCTGATTGTTCAAGTAATCTGCCCATAGTTACGATGTCACTCAACGTCTTGTCAGACTCGCAAAGAGCTCTACGCCGCAGCCGTTGGGATGAGCAGTGTTGGATAAGCTGTGACAATACCTCTTTCTTGGGATCATTAAAGGAGAATGTCTGCGCGAGACGACGTAGTTCAGTTACGTATACTTCAAGTGATTGACTCTGCTCATCCTGATCAACAGACAAGATCAAAAACAGAGGCACACGTGAGCAGAAGACATACCTCTCCATTTGAAGGTCATTAATTGCCATCATGGAAAGGGTCATGAATTCTCTGTTTAAACTTGAAGTACACATATTGGAATAAAAGCTTGTTTCAGAATCATTCTATAATCCCCTGAATGAAGTTCAAATTTGTAAATAAAACAGGGCTGAGACTATGATGTCCTTTAGACTCCTCAAATTTCAATGTTGTATTCCCAGTTTTTTTATACCGTGGAGACTTTTGTCTTTCTCTTTACTTTACATGCCAATGTTTTTTTTTGTTTTTAAGTATGTTTTTATTTCTTCCAAATAATACAACATAACAATCAATAACGTACTTTGTACTCATACTACAAAGATAATTGTTCATAACACAAATCATCATATCAATTATATCACTATATATCTGATATGCTTGAGCGCTACATACTTGGCCTGCTCAGCTATGACCGGGGTAATAATGTGTAAAAAAAGCATTCTTTGTAAAGCGCCATGAGCGTCATGTATGACGGACCTGAGCGCTATATAAGAAGCCACCATTATTATTATTATTATATCCATTTTACAATACAGTAATGTACAACAAAATTTTACTCTTTTGAATCACATAAAATATTGATTGTGAATATGGAAAGAATTATATGTAAAAAAGAAAAGAGGGACTTAAAAAAAAAAGTTCTCCATTCTTTTCATTTCCTTAAGAACTCTGAAACTCTCTCTCTCTCTCAAAAAGAAAGAAAGAAAGAAAAAAAAAACCGTCAGAGATCTTAAGGAAAAAACCACCCTCCCCTCTAAAATAACCCACCCTCCTCCCCCTCCCCTCCCCCCTCAGGAATTCCACTTGTCTGGTCAGGGATACGGATTCATTTACACAAAACAAAGACAAAAAACAAACAGGATGATACTTGGCAATCGCCCCTCGCTCTCCCTCATGAAGATGTTTAAGATTTTAAGTGTTTTCCATTTCTTAAGGTGAAGAGAAATTTGTGTTTCTCTCGAGAGCCAAACATTTTTCCTCCCATTCTTCTTCTTTGAACATACTTTTATTTAATTGATGGTAATAGGTGAACCTCGTTCTCTTACTCTTAAAAATAAGATACTTAACAGATTAAAAAATGATTTACAATTTTTCCTTACCTTGATTTTCTAAAATATATTACCAAAAAGGATGTCTTGCCATTTTAGATTATTTATGGGAATAAGGTTTAAAATATCATTACTGTTATTCTCAAATAAATCTAGCGTTTTGGCATTCAAAAAATATGTGGCGGTAGGTTTCTTCTTCCTTTTTACAAATAAGCACATAAGGCATTTTGAACAAACCAAAACGGAATAAATGATGATTTGCTATAAATGATTCCATGTATCAGCTTAAATTGAACTCTCTTAGTCTACTATTTAGTGTTACTTTTCTTGGTCTTCTAAAATATTTTCCGTGTCTTTATAAGTGAAATTAAATTTTCTTTCATTTTATCAAAAATTTCCGGTGTTACCGAGTGTTTTTTTAATCAAAGAAGCATAGATTCTTTTTGAACAATATCATTCATCGCAACAATATTTTTACCCAAACAAAGGCTATACCCCCAGTCTCCTGAGTATTATCTTTTTCATTCTCCTCATATTTCTTTTCCAGTTTATTGGTATTGTTCCATAAATTTGCTTTTATCACTTTGATATCATCTTCTTCTAATCAGCTGTTGGAAATATGTAATGGGTTTCAAGATTCCATTGTTATCCATAATGTGTTTTAGTTTATATATGTTTTTTATAAACAGATTCTGATGGAAAATACATTTCCCATTTACTCTTATAAATTTATTATTGAATATCACTTCATTTCCTTCGTAAGGGTCATATTTGATTTGAAAATCCTTTGTATCAGTCCACACTTCCATTAAATTGATATAGAATTGAGGCAAAATGACCTTCAAGAGTCCTAAAATATAATCGCAGGAGAAAATAAATTTTCCTCCCAGGTTATTCGTCGCATATTGGAAGTATTGTTTCCATTTAATATCCTTATCTTCCAAAAGACGTTTAACCCACATTACCCTCTGTGCCTTGATCAGTAGCTCAAAATTCATCATTTTCAGACCTCCTGCTTGATAATCTAAATACATTGTATTTTTCTTAATCTTGTTTCTACCTCTCCACAAAAATTGAAATGTCAATTGATCTAACTCATCATATACAATGTACACATTTCGGGACTGGTGTAAGCGATGCCACATATATAAATTTAGAATAAATGAACAGTTTTAATAGTTGGATTTTACCCATCAAAGTAAGCTCTTTGCTTCCACCAGTTTAATAGTCTTTTAACTTTACTTAAGTATTTCTTTATAATTTAATTTTTCTTTTATTCAACATCCAAAGAAAAAATCACCCCAAGAATTCTTAACAAAACTACTTTAATACCGAAATTTAAATTGTAACATTTCCCTTGTAAGGAGCCTAAATAACATGATTTTTGTCCTTTCGTTGTTAACTTTAAGCTGATATTTCCTGAAATTTTCTAACAACAGCACTACATTTTTATGAATCCTCATTACGGAACAAAAATAGTCATGTCATCTGCATACATGACTGTTTGACTTCGTGTTCCCCAAAGCATATTCCTTGAATAGAATCATTATACCTTATATTATTTGCCAATATTTTCAATGCACAAAATAAAGAGATTATGACGATAAAGGGTCCCCTTGTTCTAACACCTCTTTCTACGTTAAAAGTAACCTGTTTGAGATGCCTCCATTAAATATACAGCTTGTGCCTTTTGTATATAATATTTTACCACTACAAAACTTCGGGCCGAAACCAAAAGCATTAAGACTCTCAAAAGAAAAATATGCGAAATTGAATCAAATGCTTTTTCAAAATCAATTACTACGAGATACCTCTGGAGCAATTTTTATTTGAAGTATGAAAAATTAATGTCATCTATTATGTAATTGCTTCCCAATATTACGCCCCTTCATAAAACCTATCTGATCCATTAAAATAACATTTTCCAGAACTTCCTTAATTTTTTTGGCCAACACTTGAAATTTTTGTAATCTATTATTTAATAATGAAATAGGTCTATAATTCTCTACAAGATGTGGTCTTTACCATCTTTAGCTATCAAAATAATAACAGCTTGTTTTTGTGAAGCCGATAACTTCTCCCAAAACATAAGCTTCCCTGAATGCCTTCCTAACATTACATCTTTTATTACAGCCCAGAAAGTATAATAGAATTCTGCTGTAAGTCCATCATTTCAGCGGTGCTTTATGTGTTCATTTCTTTTATAACCGCAAAACATTCTCCTTCAGAAATGTCCCCTTCACAGAGTTCTTTATTTTCATTTGATATAGTTGGAAGGCCTGGAAAAAATTCAAATCCGTAATTTCAATTTCTTTTCTCGAGTATAGATTAGTATAAAATGTCTTAATCTGATTTACACTTCCTTTTGCTGGTCGATGATTTCTCCGTTTTCAGTGACTAACTTTTTAATAATACTTTTTTTTTGTTTATCTGTAACAATGATTAAAATATCTCGAGTCTCTTCTCCCTTTCGTACCATGAAGCGCGGGACCTAATTTTATCCTTCGTTAATGTAATCATAAGTTTCACCAATTCTTTCTTTTTGTTTTCTAACTTCTTCACTAACTCTTCATCTATATGAAAGACAAGACTATGTTCTATATTGACTACTTCATTTTCAAGAATTGTCTTTTTTCTCTTCTTTCTCTGGCTAGCCTTTTAGAAAAAAGTTTGTGTAAAAACTCTAATTTTCATTTTCAAGTAATCCCACAAAACTCTCCTATCCACAATTTCTGTGATTAATTCATCTTTTAATTTGACTATCTCCTCCTTCATTTTGTTAACATATTCTATGTTTCCACAAAGACTATTATTAAATTTCCAATACGATCCTTCTTCGTGTCCTTGTCGTTTTCAAGTTTATCATACATAAACAGAGCTATTGCCTGAGTGATCAGGCTTGCTATGGATGGAACTATGTCACACTAATAACTAACCTTTCTAATCTTCTGATATCAACCAGTATCATTCGACTTTGCATAAATGGATTACTTTAGTATATGTGAATTGTCTTTTTAAAGGTTTTCTTTCTCTCCATATATCAATTAATTTTAGTCTAACATGGCATTTTCTACTTCTTTACTAAATCTATGTTGATGACCTTGAAACGCATTCCGTTATAATCTAACTCAACGTTCATAATCAATTAAAATCACCACCAATATTACAGGGTTATTACCCTTATTCAATTAGCAATGTTTCTCTCAGCTCTTTTAGCATTTCTTTTGGTCTTTTTTCTCTAACTTGTAGGAAAATATCATTACTCAACACCATTTCTATATCCTTGTACTTCACATCTATATAAAATAAGCCCATTTTCATCTTGAATCTTATTTATTAGTTTAAAATCCAGAGTACTCTTATCAGAATAAGTACACCCTTACTATGGAAGTTCCATGACTATAAAAACATGAGCCATCCCACATAGAAGACCATTTATCTTCACTGTCCTTGAGCTGTACGTTCTTGTAAGAATACAATATCTCCCTTTTCCTTACTCCAAGAAAAGATTCTTCCCCTTTGGCATTATCTCTGATTCCTCTGACATTTAGAGAATACAATTTAAAATTCAGACATGTGTTAGTTTTATCCATAAGGTAAATGTATAGAGTCCAAACCTTTATACACCTACTCTAATGATTTTAGGGAGAGCGAGGGACTTAACCATTTCCATTATCCATTCCTTAGAATTAGACCTGTTGAAATTTCCCATCAAGTTTATGACATAAAATTGACAATATAACATAGCATCTCCGACCAAAAAAGTAGAATCCCCTACCATACCCCAGTACAGTGACCCAGGGACACAACCCCATCCACCCATACACTACCCTACGAAGAACCCCAAAGAAGAAAGACCGTTCATTTCTAAACACAAATGAAATTTTCGAAAATTTCGAGGCCCCTCCCATCACATCTTATTCTATGGCTTTAAACTCAAAGTATTAATCTATTTTTTTTTAAAAGGAACCAAAAGTTTGTCTACTTATGTGCAGAAGATAATACACCTTATATACTTAGAAAGAAAATCAAAGACAGATATACAATTAAAAGATACACATTGAATTAAAATTGGGAGTGTTAGAGCGCATTTGCATTCCTTCTAAAGGCAAAATGATAAGCCTGTGTATCCTCCAAAATTTGATAGTAGTAAGTATTCAGAATATAGGGGCTTAATGAGAGAATTACACTGTTTTGTTATTGTGAATACAATAAATATGAAGAGCTGTATATAAATACAATTACTCCTTATAGCATCCTTCAACTAATTAAAAAAAAAATAAAATAAAAATAAATAAATAAATAAATAAAATTTAAAAAATAAAATAGTCTTTTGTAATGTCCTTATGCTTAAATTACTTTGGTATCTACTTGTGAAAGGAAATAAATCTTCTCAATTGCGTTTGTTAGGAAAAGAAGGGGAACCCTATTTGTTATTTGATTCTCTATGTTCTCGATCCTCTGAAGATGGCCGAAGACCAGCTGGGGACGAGTCTTGTTTAAAATCACAGCTCGCCCTCCTGCCGTTGCCAGACCATTGACCAGCTGCGTTGGTGACCACAAGAAGCTGGTGACGAGGTCTCAAACAATAATTATACACTCGCTTTCCAGCTCTCCTGGGCCAATCAGAGCCAAGAAAACTGATCGTGACTTAGAAGAAGTAATTACGTCATCTCTATTCAAAGATCACCACGTTCAGTCAAACTCCGGCCACGAGAAGCCAGTGACGAGGTCACCCCAAAAAATGAACTCTCGCCACCCAGCCCCCGCTGACCAATCAAAGCTGACGAAAACAGCCACGTCACGACTACTGAATAGCTAATTGTCTCTTAATCCAGGGTCTGACATCGTATGAATTTTACAAAGCTATTTTGCCTGCCCTATCTTAACATTCATTTCGTAGATATTCTAGCCCTGTAGACATATCTCACCCTCTGACATCACTTAGGAATCCCTAAACTATTTTCGCTTAAGTAATTCAATCTGGTGACCATTCTGTGCATTACCCTAGTGCACACTATTGTCTATCTTAAACTAATTCGTTAAAGTGCATTCCTTCCAATATTTCGTAGACAAACGGGCCCTTTGAATATTTGTCATTAACAACACTAAGCAATCACGAAGCATTTAAATAGGTTTAAGATAAGTTAAAAAAAAAAAAAAAAAAAACCAAAGCTATTCTCCGTCTCCCAACCTTACAAAATTTGTACAGGCACATCTTTGCATTTCTTTTTCGTAGGCATGTAAATCTCTTAAATATTTGTCATCAACTGACAGCCCTGACAAGTCAATAAACTGTAGAAAAATGTCTTTTGTTGCGTCAAATAAAATGTCTGCCACAGATGATGCTTTTTATATGCTAATCAAATGCATGGTGTCAGACAAAAACCTTGTAAACATGAGTGGTGCATATTTTCGGTATAATTCCACCAGGATAATCATCGCGGAATGTCATTAGGACTACAATCTAATATTCAAGAACAGATATATACAACACATCACATAATAATACGACTTAAAGTAAACGTTTTCATTTACCTCCTTCGACCTCCATAATTTTGAATAAAATTTGTCTTGAAAGAAGAGATACTGACCTTTCCCAGGTATTATCTTCATTCTTCAAAAACCTCTCTTTTATATGAACATTCCTTTATGAAAACAACGAGAATATCGACCTTCCCTATATTCAAGCACTTCATCATGTAATATTCCTCATATTATTTCTTCTCCATTACGACCATTGACGCTTCAGTTCATTATCATCAGCACGTCCGACTAAATAGCAAATTTCATCGTACCAAGGCGACATCATATGAATTGACAAACTATTTTGCCTTCCCTATCTTAACAACAAATAAAATGTCTGCCTCTGACGATGTTTTGTATATGCTAATCAAATGCATGGTGTCAGACAAAACAAAAACATGAGTGGTGCATATTTTCGGTATAATTCCACAGGATAATATCATTCTGCGGAATGTCATTAGGACTACAATCTTAATTCCAAGAACAGATATACATACTACAATAATAATACAAACTTAAGTTTAACGTTTCATTTACTCTCTGACCTCCCTAATTTTGAATAAATATTTGTCGTGAAAGAAGAGGTACTGACCTCTTCCCAGGATTGATCTTCATTCTCCAAAACCTCTCTTTTTAGTATGACATTCCTTTATGAGAACAACGAGAATATCGACCTCTCCCTACATTCAAGCACATTTCATTTCATCATAAATATTTTCCTCATATTATTTTTATTCTTCATTGTACATACCATTATCGTTTTCAGGTCACAGTTTATTCATCAGTACATTATTTTTTTCTCAGCATAACCATGAACAAAACGTTTAAAGGACAAATCAATGCCAATTTCTAAATTGCAAAAACATCCTAGTCTTTAAACCCAGGAAACATAACACATGAAGAAATATTATCATATCATTATAAATATATTTCTTTACTTTATCTTTACATAACAAAAAATCAATAACGTGGAAAGACAAGAAAAAAAAAACTGTTATCTATAATCAACTTGACATAACTCTGTTCATGGCAGGCACCAATACGGAGCGTATTTCATCAATATAACTTTCCAACATAAACACTGAAAGCTAAACTTTAGAGAAAGAAAACCAACAAAAATTGTTATCCATCGTTTTTAACATAGAACGGCTGACCTTACACATGATCTTTTTTTGTTTTTTACTATAGACTGAATGAAAAACTGAATGTTCTTCCCAATTTTCAGTTCACATAGTTTTAATGGCATTGCAATTCTATATTTTTCATGAGACAACATAAGGAAAATATAAGAGACGTGAGTTCAGTTTAAGGAAAACGAGGAAATAGATTTGTTTCTGACTACCCCTAATACAAATACCATGGGAACAAGATTCATGCACTCTTTTAATTAATTTTTCTTTCTTTCAGCATTAATATACCCTATTGGCATGAGTTTAAAAATGCTTTCCTTCTTTATAGCTATGCTGAAAAACCCCTCTTCACCCTTTATTCACGCTATTTATCGATGATTCCGATCTAAAAGACCAAAGCATATCAACCAAACACTGACACTTCCATGGTTTGATGAAACTTGAAAATTTTCAAAGTTTCATAATATCGTCGATCCAGAAGACGAAACAAAATTTTACAAACACTTGTCACTTCCATGGTTGATGATAACTTTGAAAATTTTTCAAAGTTTCATATATCATCGATAAAAGACGAAACAAAATTTAACAAACACTTGTCACTTCTATGGTGTGTATGATAACATGTGAACAATTTCAAATTTTCATATGAGCACTCTGGATCCAAACAGACAAAACAAAATTTAACAAAACTCTGCTTACTACATGAAATGATAACTTGTGACAAATTCATAGTGATCTCTTCACCATCAATGCTTTCAAACTCTGCGCTTAATAAAGATGTGAAAACTGCTCTGTACATTCACAACCAACTTAGCACATAATTTCGTTGATATTCAAATTTCCATTAAATTGTGCTCTGCAGCTCCAGCTGTATCTCCCACAACCTCTCCACCAGTGGCAGCCGCTAAGGCTCCCTCAGTAAAACTCGGTATGACCGCTGTCGGGACCGCTGTGACTGTCACCGTGGCTCCCGCTGTGGTAGCCGGAGCTGCTCCTCCTGTGGATGCTGGAGTAGCTCCTGCCATCGTTGTCGGGATCATCTTGTAAGGTGTTTTTTCTCTCGCTTCCTCGCCATATCCTCGTAGGCTTTCAAAGTTTCGAACAAATTCCTCCTGTTGATTTGGGGGCATGTAGACATTGCTTATGAAGAGCTTTGCTGGCTCAGCCCGTGAGAAGAAAGCCAACTTTCCCATGCGTCTAGCAACTTTTAAAGCTGCGATTTGGGGATGCCGCGCCTCTCTGATTCTCTTCGGCAAATCTTCCGATACGTCCATATTTGTCCCTTTTAAGTTTTTGGCATGTTTTTGTACTAACACTCTGTCCGTGTATTTGACGAAGCGGGCCTTAATTGCTCGTGGTCTCCCTTTAAGTGCTTCCGCACTTCCTGAAAGTCGATGTACTCGCTGATATTCAAAACTGTCTGCCAGCGCCGCAGGGATTTTAAGTTGGTTTACGTGTAAGTCCTGAAGAACTTGCTTAACATCTTCGCCTAGCTTCTCTTGAATCCCACTGTAGATCAAATTTTCCCTTGCGACGTAGGTACTTAGTTTATCAATTTCATCCTGTAGCAACTTTTCCTTTGATCTTAAGTTCTCTTCTATAACTTTCACTTTCGCCTTCACCTCCTGAGCATCATGACTTTGGAATTCTACACTGTCCTTTAGATTATCTATCGTCTCTTCTAGTTTCTTCAAACGCTGGCCAAAAGTCTCTTGCAAAGTGTTTAATCTCGCATCTAATTTCTCCCACTGATTGTCGAGGAGTATCATAATCGATGGTAACAGACTAGTGTCCGGGCTGGGCGGCGTCCCAGCTCTATGTTAGTGCATTGGTTGTAGCTGTAGAAACAATGAACAATATAATATGAAGTATTTAAACAATATAATATGAAGTATTTAAATTTTGAATTAATTGTGATCAGGTTGCAGAGAACTACTACGTGGTAGTAGGTCTCCGTAACGACCACCACCGACTTAATCTTTAGGGTGCCTGCTTTTGAGGTTGGTCGGGTTACTCTCACGACTACTTCTTGGGAATCCTCTTCCTCCTCTTCCTTAGGCATGTTCGTCGCCAGGACTACCTTCTTTGATCAGCGTCTTTGATGTCGCTATCATCACCCTCAATTGAAGAGATGTCCAGGTCAATGGCTAGTTGTTCCAAATCATTACAGGAGAGTTTCGGGCTTGGAGGACCCTCCTTCATCTCTGGTGTTGTTGGCACTGGAGTTGTCGGCACTGGAGTAGGCAGCTTAACTTTAAGGCTCACACTCTTTCTCTTCTTCGCAGGCTCTTCGGCTCTCAACTCATCTTTTGCAGCATTCTTCTTCTCATAGCCTCTGGACGCCTCCGAAAGTGTGCAATACCGTGCCTCGTTACTCGACCTTTTCTCGGTTCTGCGGAAATGCCTCGCCATGCTCGTCATCGTACTGCTCTCATACGGACAGTACTCGCATTTGAAAGTATGAGTAATGCTATGTTCTTCCTCCATGTGGCAGTGAAGGAGATATTGGGTAGAATAGCCGGCATGACACTTGGTACACAGGTGCATAGTCTGTGTCAGGAAATAAAATATTACAGGAGAAACAACAAATAATTATAGGGTCGAGAGTCATTCCAAGTATCTCTTTAATAGGAAAGCCTCTTCGGATTGGTACATAGTAACCAGTTTCTTGGGGCCTCACCCTGATACAATTTTAGTCTATCATAATGGACTACCTTAGGTTTCGTCTTTTCGGACCTCTGGATGCGATATACCACGTCAGATATTTCTGGTATTTCTTCTGATAAACAGTGCCCAATTTGATGCTAGATTTGGTTTTACTACAAAATCAGCTACCGTATGAGCAGGAAATCCCCTTAGGAGCAGTGAGCATTCTACATTTTCCCAGAAATTATTGGCATCTACCAAATTTTTCTCATCTGCTGCATTATCACTAGGTAGCTGTAGTTTGTACTGGTCAATTGCCACATGTTTTATGAACATAAGTGGCATCAACTCATTTCCTCAAATATCGGTGATCCTTTCTTGTCTTGAAGTATCTGCACTTATCGTACATTTGCTGTGGTGTAATAGCGAGACCCATCTTCTTGTGCACTTTGCCATTTATCATGTCCAATTTTCTTTCGTTTTCGCTACTGTCTTGCTGTTGGCCCCAGCTCGTGCTTCAACCAGGCTAATCCCAGCTCTTCTTTGTCTGATTTGTTCAGTAGTCGGCATTTTGTGGCAGTCTAATTGATGAAGAATCCAACCCCTTCCTATCTGGCTACCATTCCTCATTGGGATGTTCGTCTTTTCTTATAGTCTCCAATACATCATTGGTGCAGTAATGCCTTCTATCTGTTGGACACCATAGCCGCAGCTGAAGTAGCATTAGTATCCTCTATTCTATCTGTTTGACTTCTTCATCCACCAATACGAGTGATATTAACTAATATCCTTGTGTAACAGAGACCCTTCCGCGTCATCCAGTGTCAGTACTTATCTTACAGTTGCTTTGGTGTGATGTGCAGACTCATCTTCTTGTGGATGTTGTCCGTTATTACACGCAAATCCTTTTGTTTTCCCTACTATCTTGCTGTTTGCTTTAGCTAAAGCTTCTTCAAACCTCATCCGCAACTCCTCAGCATCCACATTGGACAGGAGTCAGCGTTTTTTGCAGGCTTCAATGACAAGAAGCATTATTATTTCTCTTTCTGTTTGACTTCTTCATCTGCCATATCCACTGCTGAAGTCCAAGCAT
>CALNVZ010003428.1:11526761-11545717 GCA_940671915.1 Paracentrotus lividus | reverse complement strand
GTTATCTTCTTTCTGTTTGTTATAATGTTTGGCAGGCATTACATATGTTATATGCAGATAAGAAGGGTCAGGGAGTATGCCTGTTGAAGAGATGACATAAACAAGGAAAGTCACTTTCTTTTGGAAGAATATGCACTTTTCAGGTCGTAGGTTCAAGCCTGCCTCTCTATTAAATTCTTCTGAATTAGGAAGACATCCTATTCTTACAAAATAAGAATTTGGCCATTCGTCACATTGTTCCGTCTCACAAATTGCTGTCCCAGCACAATTTAAAAATCTAAAGAACATAATTCTTTTCTTTCGATACACTTGTAATATGTTTTGTACATTTAACTTATAAAATTAAACAAGTAAAAAAAATCCTTTCCTGAACTATAAATTACGTTCAAACTGAAATATTGAATAAATTACATTTATATACAACAATCTTATTAACACAGCACAAAAAAAATTAACTCATTCATCGTAATCAAAGTGGTTGCTGATAGTTTTCATGACACCTCTCTTCCTCCTGTCCATTTACGTATATGGTAGTAGGTCTCCGTAACGACCACCAGTGCCTGCTTTTGGAGTTGGTCGGGTTACTCTCACGACTACTTCTTGGAATCCTCTTCCTCCTCTTCCTTATAGCATGTTCGTCGCCAGGACTACCTATTTGATGAAGCGGGCCTTAATTGCTTGTGGCTCCCTTTAATTGCTTCCGCACTTCCTGAAAGTCGATTGACTCGCTGATATTCAAAACTGTCTGCCACGCGCCGCAGGGATTTTAAGTTGGTTTAAGTGTAAGTCCCGAAGAACTTGCTTACATCTTCGCCTAGCTTTCTCTTGAATCCCACTGTAGATCAAATTTTCCCTTGCGACGTAGGTACTTAGTTTATCAATTCATCCTGTAGCAACTTTTTCTTTGATTTAAGTTCTCTTCTATAACTTTCACTTCGCCTTCACCTCCTGAGCATCATGACTTTGGAATTCTACACTGTCCTTTAGATCATCTATCGTCTCTTCTAGTTTCTTCAAAATGCTGCAAAAAGTCTCTTGCAAAGTGTTTAATCTCGCATCTAATTTCTCCCACTGATTGTCGAGGAGTATCCTAATCGATGGTAACAGACTAGTGTCCGGGCTGGGCGGCATCCAGCTCTATGTTAGTGCATTGGTTGTAACTGTAGAAACAATGAACAATAAATATAGAATAGTATTTACAATTATTGAATTAATTGTGATCAGGTTACGGAGACCCTACGTGGTAAGTAGTCTCCGTAACGACCATACAAACTTATTTTAGGGTGCCTGCTTTTGAGGTTGTGTCGGTTACTCTACGACTACTTCTTGGGAATCCTCTTCCTCCTCTTCCTGGCATTTCGTCGCCAGACTACCTTCCTCTTCACAGCGTCTTTGATGTCGGCTGTCATCACCATCCAATTGGAGAGATGTCCAGGTCAATGGCTAGTTGTTCCAAATCATTACGGTAGAGTTTCGGCTTGAGGACCTCCTTCATCTCTGGGTGTTGTGCACTGGAGTTATCGGCACTGGAGTCAGGCTTAACTTAAGGCTCACACCCTTTCTCTTCTTCGCAGGCTCTTCGGCTCTCAACTCATCTTTGCAGCATTCTTTCATTCTCATAGGCTCTGGACGCCTCGAAAGTGTGCAATACCGTGCCTACGTACTGACCTTTTTCTCGGTCTGTGGTAATGCCCCGCCATGCTCGCCTCGTACTGCTCTCATACGGACAGTACTCGGCATTGAGGTATGAGTAATGCTATGTTCTCCTCCATGTGCAATGAAGGAGATATCAGGTAGAATAGCCGGCATGACACTTGGTACACAGGTGCATCATCTGAGTCAGGAAATAAAAATATTACAGGAGAAACAACAAAATAATATATAGGTCGAGAGTCATTCCAAATATCTCTTAGGAGTACATCTAAGCCTCTCTATCGTACTTGGTACGTAGTAACCAATCTCCCTACCACCTGATACAGTTTTAAGTTCTATCATAATGGACTACCTTTACGCGTTTCGCTTCTTTTCGACCACTTCATGGATGAACTTACTATGCTCGATATATACCTCTTCGGCTCTCAACTCATCTTTTGCAGCATTCTTCTTCTCATAGCCTCTGGACGCCTCCGAAAGTGTGCAATACCGTGCCTCGTTACTTGACCTTTTCTCGGTTCTGTGGTAATGCCTCGCCATGCTCGTCATCGTACTGCTCTCATACGGACAGTACTCGCATTTGAAGGTATGAGTAATGCTATGTTCTTCCTCCATGTGGCAGTGAAGGAGATATCAGGTAGAATAGCCGGCATGACACTTGGTACACAGGTGCATCATCTGAGTCAGGAAATAAAATATTACAGGAGAAACAACAAATAATTATAGGGTCGAGAGTCATTCCAAGTATCTCTTAGGAGTACATCTAAGCCTCTTCGGATTGGTACGTAGTAACCAGTTTCTTGGGGCCTCACCCTGATACAATTTTAGTCTATCATAATGGACTACCTTAGGTTTCGTCTTTTCGGACCTCTGGATGTGATATACCACGTCAGATATTTCTGGTATTTCTTCTGATAAACAGTGCCCAATTTGATGCTAGATAAGAGCAGGAAATCCCCTTGGGAGCAGTGAACATTCTACATTTTCCCAGAAATTATTGGCATCTACCAAAATTTTTTTTTAATCACTAGGTAGCTATAGTTTGTACTGGTCAATTGCCACATGTTTTATGAACATAAGTGGCATCAACTCATTTCCTCAAATATCGGTGACCCTTTCTTGTCTTGAAGTATCTGCACTTTTCGTACATTTGCTGTGGTGTAATAGCGAGACCCATCTTCTTCTGCACTTTGCCATTTATCATGTCCAATTTTCTTTCGTTTTCGCTATGTCTTGCTGTTGGCCCCAGCTCGTGCTTCAACCAGGCTAATCCCAGCTCTTCTTTGTCTGATTTGTTCAGTAGTCGGCATTTTGTGGCGGTTTAATTGATGAAGAATCCAACCCCTTCCTATCTGGCTACCATTCCTCATTGGGATGTTTGTCTTTTCTTATTGTCTCCAATACATCATTGGTGCAGTAATGCATTCCATCTGTTGGACACCATAGCCGCAGCTGAAGTAGCATTAGTATCCTCTTTTCTATCTGTTTGACTTCTTCATCCACCAATATGAGTGATATTAACTAATATCCTTGTGTAACAGAGACCCTTTCGCGTCATCCGGTGTCAGTACTTATCTTACAGTTGCTTTGGTGTGATGTGCAGACTCATCTTCTTGTGGATGTTGTCCGTTATTACGCGCAAATCCTTTTGTTTTCCCTACCATCTTGCTGTTTGCTTTAGCTAAAGCTTCTTCAAACCTTATCCCCAACTCCTCAGCATCCACATTGGAAAGGAGTCAGCGTATTTTTGCAGGCTTCAATGACAAGAAGCATTATTATTTCTCTTTCTGTTTGACTTCTTCATCTGCCATATCCACTGCTGAAGTCCAAGCATTGTTATCTTCTTTCTGTTTGTTATAATGTTTGGCAGGCATTACATATGTTATATGCAGATAAGAAGGGTCAGGGAGTATGCCTGTTGAAGAGATGACATAAACAAGGAAAGTCACTTTCTTTTGGAAGAATATGCACTTTTCAGGTCGTAGCTTCAAGCCTGCCTCTCTATTAAATTCTTCTGAATTGGGAAGACGTCCTAGTTTCTACAAAATAAGATTTTGGCCATTTCGTCACATTGCCCCCGTCTCACAAATTGCTGTCCCAGCAATTTAAAAATCTAAAGAACATATTTCTTTTCTTTCGTATACACTGTATATATGTTTTGTACATTTTAACTTAAAAATTAACAAGTAAATAAAAATCCTTTTCCTGAACTATAAATTACGTTCAAACTAGAAATATTAGATAAATTACATTTATATACAACAATCTTATTAACACAGCATAAAAAAAATTTACTCATCTATCGTAATCAAAGTGGTTGCTGTAAGTTTTCACGACACCTCTCTTCTCCTGTCCATTTACGTGGTAGTAGGTCTCCGTAACGACCATCACCGACTTAATCTTTAGGGTGCCTGCTTTTGAGGTTGGTCGGGTTACTCTCACGACTACTTCTTGGGAATCCTCTTCCTCCTCTTCCTTAGGCATGTCCGTCGCCAGGACTACCTATTTGACGAAGCGGGCCTTAATTGCTCGTGGTCTCCCTTTAAGTGCTTCCGCACTTCCTGAAAGTCGATGTACTCGCTGATATTCAAAACTGTCTGCCAGCGCCACAGGGATTTTAAGTTGGTTTACGTGTAAGTCCCGAAGAACTTGCTTAACATCTTCGCCTAGCTTCTCTTGAATCCCACTGTAGATCAAATTTTCCCTTGCGACGTAGGTACTTAGTTTATCAATTTCATCCTGTAGCAACTTTTCCTTTGATCTTAATTTCTCTTCTATAACTTTCACTTTCGCCTTCACCTCCTGAGCATCATGACTTTGGAATTCTACACTGTCCTTTAGATCATCTATCGTCTCTTCTAGTTTCTTCAAACGCTGGCCAAAAGTGTTTAATCTCGCATCCAATTTCTCCCACTGATTGTCGAGGAGTATCCTAATCGATGGTAACAGACTAGTGTCCGGGCTGGGCGGCGTCCCAGCTCTATGTTAGTGCATTGGTTGTAGCTGTAGAAACAATGAACATTATAATATGAAGTATTTAAACAATATAATATGAAGTATTTAAATTTTGAATTAATTGTGATCAGGTTACGGAGGCCTACTACGTGGTAGTAGGTCTCCGTAACAACAACCACCGACTTAATCTTTAGGGTGCCCGCTTTTGAGGTTGGTCGGGTTACTCTCACGACTACTTATTGGGAATCCTCTTCCTCCTCTTCCTTAGGCATGTTCGTCGCCAGGACTACCTTCCTTTCATCAGCGTCTTTGATGTCGCTATCATCGCTATCAATCGAAGAGATGTCCAGGTCAATGGCTAGTTGTTCCAAATCATTACGGGAGAGTTTTGGGCTTGGAGGACCCTCCTTCATCTCTGGTGTTGTTGGCACTGGAGTTGTCGGCACTGGAGTAGGCAGCTTAACTTTAAGACTCACACTCTTTCTCTTCTTCGCAGGCTCTTCGGCTCTCGACTCATCTTTTGCAGCATTCTTCGTATAGCCTCTGGACGCCTCCGAAAGTGTGCAATACCGTGCCTTGTTACTCGACCTTTTCTCGGTTCTGCGGTAATGCCTCGCCATGCTCGTCATCGTACTGCTCTCATACAGACAGTACTCGCATTTGAAGGTATGAGTAATGCTATGTTCTTCCTCCATGTGGCAGTGAAGGAGATATCGGGTAGAATAGCCGGCATGACACTTGGTACACAGGTGCATCATCTGAGTCAGGAAATAAAATATTACAGGAGAAACAACAAATAATTATAGGGTCGAGAGTCATTCCAAGTATCTCTTAGGAGTACATCTAAGCCTCTTCGGATTGGTACGTAGTAACCAGTTTCTTAGGGCCTCACCCTGATACAATTTTAGTCTATCATAATGGACTACTAGTACCTTAGGTTTCGTCTTTTCGGACGTCTGGATGCGATGTACCATGTCAGATATTTCTGGTATTTCTTCTGATAAACAGTGCCCAATTTGATGCTCGATTTGAGCAGGAAATCCCCTTAGGAGCAGTGAACATTCTACATTTTCCCAGAAATTATTGGCATCTACCAAATTTTTCTCATCTGCTGCATAATCACTAGGTAGCTGTAGTTTGTACTGGTCAATTGCCACATGTTTTATGAACATAAGTGGCATCAACTCATTTCCTCAAATATCGGTGACCCTTTCTTGTCTTGAAGTATCTGCACTTATCGTACATTTGCTGTGGTGTAACAGCGAGACCCATCTTCTTGTGCACTTTGCCATTTATCATGTCCAATTTTCTTTCGTTCGTTTTCGCTACTGTCTTGCTGTTGGCCCCAGCTCGTGCTTCAACGCGCAAATCCTTCTGTTTTCCCTACTTTCTTGCTGTTTGCTTTAGCTAAAGCTTCTTCAAACCTTATCCCCAACTCCTCAGCATCCACATTGGAAAGGAGTCAGCGTCTTTTTGCAGGCTTCAATGATAAGAAGCAGTATTATTTCTCTTTCTGTTTGATTCTTCATCTGCCATATCCACGGCTGAAGTCGAAGCATTGTTATTCTCTTTCTGTTTTACTTCTTCATCTGCCATGTACGATATAATGTTGATTTGTCCAATAACATGCAGATTAGAAGGGTCAGGGAGTATGCCTGTTGAAGAGATCACATGAACAAGGAAGTCACTTTCTTTTGGAAGAATATGCACTTTTCAGGTCGTAGCTTCAAGCCTGCCTCTATTAAATTCTTCTGAATTGGGAAGACATCCTAGTTTCTCTTCAAATGTGCATCAGAAAAAGTCTCCAACTTTACAGTGCCATCATGCAAGCATGGAACTCTGGTCTACACTAAATCTCAATGACTTCTCCCCCATCGTTCTCAATCACACTACGAAGGCATTTCATCCTTCTTTGTGTGCTCCTCGCCATCTTGTAATCTTGCCTCTTGTAAAAACGTTAGTTGTACATGTACACTCTTAGATCTCTATATTCCTTTTTAAACCTTATCCAATTTGGAAGGGTCAGAGAGCACACCAGTTGGAGAGATGACATGATCGAGGAAAGTCACTTCCTTCTGGCGGAAATTGCACTTTTCAGGTTGTAGCTTCAAGCCCACCTCTTAAGTCTTCTGAATACCTTGTGAAGACGTTCCAGTTTCTCTTCAAATGTGCCCCCAAAAATGATCCCATCATCAAGGTAAACGAGGACTGACTCATAATGGGGGCCATGAAGAACGAGCTGTATTATAACCTCTGGAGAGTAGACTGAGCATTCCATAATCTCAATGGCAAGTCCGAGCCTGTTGTGAATGCAGTTTTCGGAGTGCCCTCAAACTCCTCTATCCATTCTTTCTTTCTCTTGAGAATGTTGAATTGAATTGAATTGAATTTAATTCAATTTTATATATTTATTGTCCATTCAGAAATTCTTTGTACATCGGTTTCACAAATGGTAGGAAATACATTACATTTACAATAGATAATACATTACATTTACAATAGATAATACATGTACATTACATTTACAAGAGAATGTACAAATTAATTTCCTTTATTGATGACGTTGGAAAAAACTTGATACATTAATTGTTATCATTGTTACCTAATTATTGTTATCATACAACTTTGAAAGTTTGAAAGTTTCAGAAAAAAAAGAAGTAGAGGAAGAGAAAGAGAAGAGGAAGGAGAAGAAGAAGAAAATGAGTGAGGTAGAGATAAAGACGGAAGTTAAAAGTTGAGAGAAAGAAAAAGAAAAAAAAAAAAAGAAGGAACAGGAGCAATTGTGTTAAATCCAAGTTTAGATTATTATAAAAAACATTTTGCCATATTATATTGCTGGAAAGCAAATTAAAGCTTTCGTCTGATATTAGAAATAAGGATCGACTGGGCTGTTTTTAGTAGTGCCAAACCCCCTGAAAGGACGATTGGCGCTGTTTACCTCTCTGGAAAGTCCAGTTAGAGGACGGGGAGGCACTGGTTCCATAACCCCGAAAGGAATGAGCCGCAGCAACAAGGAGCCATATCTCCATGTCGATGACAGCCCAAGATGCATGAGGCCCTGTGGCGTGGCGCAGCCTAAATTGAGTATCGTATCCCCGCCAATTAAAATTCGACGCTGCAGCCGCCCTAACTATACTCATGTACTTGAGTAGCTCACGCGCCCTCGTACATGTATCATGCCGTTCTGTGTAAATGGATATAAACACAAGCATCGCACTAGTCCACTGCTCAATCGACCGAATAGTTGGAGCACGCGATTGGGGGCGAAGTTGGAAACCCCCACTGGATTGATCGATGGTTAAAGTTACCCCTTCCGCAGCCGGGGATCCCTCTCTGAGCAATAAACCTAGGTCTATATATTCCCCTTTCTATATTCGTTCGCGCAATGCCTGCTAGCTGTATCCCTGAGCCAAGCTCATCGCACAGGCTACTCATCATTGGGGGCTGCTGGAGAGGGGGAACAATAGAATAGGGCGATAGGGGACTCACTTGCACCCTATCTCCGTTGGTTTCTGCATGCCCTGGAAAGTGCCGTATAAAATAGTGGGAATAGAGACTGCACCGAGGGAGCGGCGTAATGGGGATTCCATGGTCCGCGTGCGTGGGCATCCTGTGATGTGTTGATAGGATGTGGTTGTGTCCGGGGCGGGATGGAAGTTGGGTAGGCTGGGTCGGGCTGGTCGTGCCTTGATGGCGGATGTTGTCCGGATCTGGACTGCAGAGGTGTGCAATGTCCGTACGGATCCTTTGGGGGCTTCCTGGGCAGGATCGAGCGAGGGTTCCCCCCTGCCTTGCCTGTTGTGACGAGCATGATTGTTCTTCCACGGGACGACGCAAACTCGGGAACGGCGTCTTCCTGTCGACCTCTTTTTCGGCCTTTGCCGGCGCATTGTCCCACTATGAAATTGTTTGCTATGATAAATTTGCTTGCCTGTACAAGTGACGAGGTCTCAATAAACAAAGAAAATCTCCAAAATAGTATTTTCCAATCACTAGACAGCAGGTCAAATGAGAGGGGGAGGGCAGCGGAAATGGCATTAAAGTGCAATAGGTCGTGGACGGAGGTATCAACACGTCGGGATTGTTCTCGTGAATGACGAGAGATAGTCCAGCGGTCATGAATGCTATTAGTTAAGTGTATGCGTCGTTTTAAGGGCTGGTACGAGGTGTGAGGTCACACATGTAAGATCCGGCCGAGAGAAGAGAATTTAAGATTTTAGGTCTGGTTTGAACGACCCTACTCCGTGTGCACTGGAAGATGGCCAGCAGGAGAATGGTGAACTGCTCCGTGGGGCAAGTGTTTTGAGCACGTGCGCTGATAGCTCTGTAAATCGCTTATAAGTAATGATATTGGAATGTAGTGTGAGCCAGAGTTAAGTGTTGTAGAGGGTAGTGAGATCCACGCCAACACATTTTCGGGAAACACTTGTCCTTGTGGGCAGTGAGCTTGCAGGTGGTGGTACCTGATGTATGTGTATCCCAAGGGTCCAGACAAGGCCGGCCTTTGCAGCGATGGCAGGGACACCAATCTCTCTCAAAAGGGTGAAGAATAAAGTTCTGTACCTAGTCCGTCTCATTTTCCTGTCTCGACAAGCAAAATAGAAGGTAATGTGTCGAGTCTGTTTCATGACAGACTGGTTGGTGGCGTTGATCGGATGCCGGGGTTTGTGGCTCTATAGGAACCCAGGGGATAGTACACAAGTGCCAGGGCATGATAGCTTGCTCCAACCGGGAGGACAAGTCCTTTTGGGCGATGCCAAGGTTATAGATGAGACAGGGGCAAAGGGGAGAATGGCTTCTTGAGAGAAAAGGACAGGGCTTTTTCACTCCAGTGTGAATGGAAATGGAAGTGGTCTCAAGGGCCGTATGTGCTATGGCGCCATCAGGGGTAGCTCGGAAGTTTGCGTGCGTTGCCAATTGGTACGAGTGACAGCTGTGTCAACGCCGGTTATTGTGTAGTTGAGGGCCCGTAGAGGATACGCTCGCTCAGGTTCATAAGCTTTTCTCGGAAACGATGTTAATGAGGCGAGCGAAACGCCCTCCACATCTCGTTCGAACCTTTAGTCTTCCAGCATCCATTCGTATTGCCACAGCTCTGGCCTTCTCTTGGAGGAGTGGTCCACTGACGGGGAATATATGGCTGTAGAGTCTGGAGAACATCTGTGAGTTCTCCCATTGTTCCTCTTTCGAAACTTCCTTTCTGTCGGAACGGTACTTGGTTTTCAAACTCCTGTATTCATTTCTTCTTGTCTCTTGGGAATGTTACTGATGTTCCTTCCTCTACATCAAGACTTTGATGCTAACCTTTCAGCAATGATGGAAGGTCTCAATTTCCTCTGGTCCTGTCGCGCTTATCACACTAAAAGCTGATGCTGTCCTTTCCTGTCATTGAGTACCTAGTCTCACATCCATCAATATCCCTACTAGCATAGCTAATTAATCCAGTTTGACTCTCGTACTGTTGCTGCAACATTATTATTTGATTATAATGGGAATGGACTGTTAATCTTGTGTAACAGAAGATAGAAGAAATAAAGGAACATACTCTCCATGCGGATGGCGTGTGCGCTCTCAGCTGTTCGAAGCTCTGCCTCCAACTTCTCCCCTGCACTCATGTCTCGCATGATGGCACCTGCGCTTCTGTTGCAAGGCCCTAAAGACTGGCCTGGCCAGAAGTGTGAACCGTCCTTCGATGGAAACCTTGAGGGATGCTGGTTGGGCTGTTGGGTCTTTGTGGGCGTCTTGGAACCTAAATTGCTGGCTGAGCTGTGGTCTTGGTGCGCCTTAGATGTGCGATGAAGGCTGTGGTCTTTGGAGTGGCCCTGAAAGATGTGGGCTGGCGAGACGTGGGGTCTCTTGGTGGGCGCGTCTTATGGTGTTCTGGGAGGATGTGGCCTGCGAAGCATGTTGGGGTTCCTTTGGGCCCTTGAGGAGTGGCCGGCTGGTGAGTCTGCGGTCCTTTAAGTGGGCCCTTGATGACCATTCGGACTCCCTGGAGCTGTGGGGCGTTCTTTGGTAGTGCAGCCAGCTAGCCCATGTGGAACTGGCCTGGGAGCTGGCTCTTCCTCATCGGATCTGTCAAGCTGTATTGATAGTCAGAAGAAAATGTAATTTGTGAATGTGTTTCATTATCATAGTTTATTATTATGTCTTTTCTTCTTAATCATGTATTACTCAATTTACATCATTTAGTTTTCATGAGATATTAATTGCACAAAAATATGCAACAGGTTTTTTTTTTCAATGTTTAATGCCTTCTCCTTTTCCCCCATATACATGTAAAATATGGGATGATCATTGGGGTTAATTTGCAACAAAATCTGAATTTCAATCTTCATCTTTTTTTACTATTGAAAATTTCAAGCAATATGTGTGCACAACTCTAGTCTAGAATTAATTTACGGAAAATGAAATCAATGATCAGATTAACATCACAAATGTGTAAATCATGCTTATAATTACCTCCATTGGCCCCTCATCGAGTGCCACAATAGCTTTCAGAATGCCATCATCCCTTGTTTTTAGAAGACTCCTTTCGGATCTCTTGGCAGCTATTGCTGCCTTCTTGGCATCTGCCTTCACTTTTTTCACTGACATAGCCTCTGGAGCTGCAACTGGTGTAGTGTCATCTGATTCTGAGTCACTCCTGGTCTGCAATTAAGATATACATGTGATTCACCTAAATATTGATTACAGTGAAACTTGAAACACACTAATCCTCTCTGACTGGGGGTGTCATATTGACCTCTGTACAAAATCCATGACGGTCGTGCATACAATATCTGCGATTCAAGTGCAACATATTCGCCTTTATATTAACATATAATTTGCACATCATGTTTTGTGTGTAAAAATATACTTTTGCCTTTTTCCAAAAATTGCCTCTTTAACACTGGCAACTATTGTGCCTTTTGCCTAATCTTGCTGCATGTATTGTACATAGGAAAAAAAAAAAAAAACATAATTAATCACTGTAAACACTAACTCTGTCTTTGCACTATTATTGAACTTGATCTATATCAATGTAAGAGACATACATGTACCCTCTTTAGTGCTTAAAATTGCATGACTTATGCAATTTCCTTCATGATTATGATATAAAAGGACCCAACGGGAAGATGCAGGTCTCGCAAAATATCTAATACCAAGTTTCTTTTTATTTGTATTGTATGTTCCTGTTTTCAGCTTCTCGGCCTAGGCGAGGTTTTGTCTTTGATTTATATACTTTGCACCTTTCATGTTTTAAATTAATGAAGTAATAGCCGTAGATAATATATATCAGAAACAACACAAATAGTGTTCCCTCTGAACATTTGGGGTCTTAAATGCCAAGCGCACTTTCAAATAATCCACACATGAAACAGTTTAAAAATCACATGGACCAGTTCTGTGTAATATATGTACAAAGTATTTACTGATTAAATTACAAGATGACGCGTATCATGCCATCTATTTGACGTAGGTAGGGTTAACTTTAGCTAGCTTCTCTATTGGCTTTCACCTTGTCACTATCAAACTCTTCAGGAAACTCCTTTCCTGGATGTACTTTATGATTGCCATTTCGGCACCTTGCAGTTCTGCTAGAGACAAGGTTTTTTTCAAAGGTAACTTATCTTGTGGCTCAAGCTTCGTCTTAACAGACGGAAAGAAACTTAATGAACCGCCTAATCAGGCGATTCTCTTCTTGAGCCTTGACCACGAAGAGTATCACTCTAGAAGATCATCTGTCCCTTTCTCTTGACCAGAGCTGTCATGCTGTCTTTCTTTACTTTCAGGATCTCCTCCAGTTCCTGTATAAGGTATGAATGAGATGCATGCAGGATGTGTGGCCATTGGTCACACTTCTTCCACAAGAATTGAAGTCCATTTAACCACCTTTGCCTGTGAAGTGATTTCATCTGCTGACAAGCCTCTAGAGCCCTCATCTGCAGGATTGGACTTGTGTGCACAAAATCGCCACTGCGAAACTTTAGTTGCTGAAGATGAATTTTCGAGACACGATTGGCTACGAAAGTGTTGAAACACCTGCTCTCATTCTGAATATATTGCAACACTGATAGTAGAGTCTGTCCAGTAGTGGTGGTTGAGGCTATGGGTAGCTTCACTCCTTCTGGACGATTTGGCCAATCATGACCCCAAGACAAGCTGCTGACAGTTCTAGACGTGGTATGTTGTGTCATTCACAGGGGCTAATCGTGTTTTCCCCATGACAAATGCGCAATGAATGCTCCCTTCTGTAGCTTCAGTGCAGAGACATGCAACAGCTGCATACCCTTTCTGGGAAGCATCAAAGAAGATGTTCAGATGATGACTCGACATCTTTGCATTTGTCTTTGGCTTCAGACACCTTCGAATTCACAAATTCTGTAGTTGTGGAAGTCTGGACAACCACTGGCTCCACCGTTCTTGTTCGGCTTCACCTACCACTTGATCCCTTCCTAGGCCTTCAACACATACATCCTGGAGGAGGATCTTTGCTGTCAACACAACTGGGGCAACGAACTCAAGAGGGTCGTATAGACTACTGGTTACCGAGAGAATGCCTCTAACAACAGCAAATCATTTATTCAGGAAACTGCTCTCTCTTTCTCACTATATGTTTCTTCTCAGAGTGTCTTATACACAATGACAATTCTTGCTTACAAGGAGTATATATTGGGTGTTACAAGAAAGTTTCCCGTTTTAGACACTGCGTTGCTCAGTTATCTATTCTTAACCTAAACAATTAAGGGCTCAACAAACATGGGGTGTTGAGTTTATTAACTATGCATATTATACACAGGAGTCAATGTAAATGCACTTGTGCAGTGAAATTGTATGTCGGACTAATTCTACTTCCATATTATATACATACATACATTTATGCCGCTACAAATAGTTAATAATCAATAATAACGGCACAACAACAATCTCACCTCCAACTCTTTTCTGGTCTTCACCCATACATTCTTACGTCCGCCTTCCATAAACACCTTCAGCCAACTGCGTCGTGGATGGATTGAGTGGCGGTGACGTCATTGGAAATGCGCAGTAGCACCTTCGTTGTGACGTCATCCCAAGCATTGTTACGTCATCTTTCTTTAGGGGAGGGGGTAACATTTGCTACATTGATAATCTGTTGTCTGTTGAAATGTCCACAGACATGTTCTCCGGGTCTTTTATTCTGAGGTTTAGGATATTTCCTATCCTTCTTTGACCTTCGTTTGATGGAATGGATTGTCAGGTCCTCCCCCAGATTCTGCAACTGTTGTGTTGTTGAAGAGTTGTTCCATACATCAAATCAAACACGATCATCTTCCCAGTGCCAAATAGGCTTGCCTGAGCTCTGTTTAGAGAAGGATATGGTAATATACTTATTAAGCATATATATTTACGCAGACTTCAATGTTACTGCAGAGTGTAAGATGCTGCGTACATCAAATCAAACACAATCATCTTCCCCGTTCCGAAAAGGCTTGCCCGAGCTCTGTTTAGAGAAGGAAAAGGTAATATAATTATTTACCACTTATATCATATTTGCAGATCTCAATGGCTATTGCCAATGTTATTTTTTTTTTCTGTTTAAGAAGGATCTTTCTCGTCCTTAATTCTAAGGACGACCCTATCTAATATTAATGATTCACACCTGCAGTCACATGATTGCACAAGCGAATTTTCTTTATTCCTTGATGCCCACTTGTCCGCTAGCCTTTGATTACCTGTGGTCTTGTCCATCTTCAACACACTCTATCTTTCAGAAGTAATGAAGTAACAAGCCTTCCTTACATTGAATGGTTTGCCTGGTGATTCGTCACTAGCTTCGCCTTCCCAACTGCAGAGTCACACAGGGGGCTCGGACACCGACCATCCCTAAACTGGGTGACACAATAATCATACCAGTACTCTAGGTCTTCAGTCTTACTTAGTTGGCAAAATGTCCTCAGTTGTATTCTCTTTTTCCATCCTTAGATTAGTCTGATTTGAACATTTTCTCTGGTCCACCTACTTATGCTTGTTGTTTAATAAACTCACTTCACAAGTCTCCCTGCAATATGTCTCGGATGACAGTGGTGTTTAATAAAGACTCAGACACCGCTCTCTCCCTATATTGCACCCACCAGCAACACCACTAATACATTCCTCTCCTATGAAGGCGATCAGTTTTACTTCCCAGTCTGCCAATGGGGCTGGGGCCGGACCACCTCCAGTTTTGTTTGCGTCTTTTTTTATTGCTGACCCCTTCTTCTTGCTTTACTTTTTCTCCACCATGAATTTTCTCCAAACATCTTCTCTTGTTCTCACTCTCCCAGTTACTGCAGTCACTAATTCTGCTACCTGCCCCCATCCATTATTTTTCATCTGGTTAGTGAGATGAGAGGAGATCAGCTTAAAGGGAGTATCCTCTCTCGCTATGACTTCCGTGACGAGAATGGCCACCTCGTCTGACGTGTAGTTGTTGTTGCGCTTCTTCTCCATGGTAAGGATTACGAAATTGATCATCTCCACAATACTTACGACACATGTGTCAAGAGCCGAGGAATATAGAACAGTTTCATAGAGGAGAGTTGGTAGAGGAGGGAAGCAGATGAAGCTAGAAACACAACATCTGACTTTTTATATACTCTTGCACTTGTGGGTCCTGTGTTAACTTCAAATGGAAAAACTCCACGGCCTTTGCCATGGCCAGTTCTCTGTCCTCATCAGACATGGCGGGCCAGTTGTAAAGCGACTCCAAAAATGCAACAAAGTCTTTTTCATTGAGATGATTCATGGCAGTGTTGAAGCATAGGTTCACCTTATCCTTCCACTCTATGAAAAGGCATCCAAGACCATGGCCTTCCTGGCCTGGCTCATCATCATTTTGGCACCCTGGGCATCCCTTGATAACAAAGCAATGTATTATCGATGAAAGGGCTTTCACAGCCATGAGGACGGGTGTTACTGGTAGTCTTGTGTCAATATCTGGTTTTTGCAGCGGCGGCGTTACCTCGATGATCTCCTCCACAATCTCTCCTTCCTCGTATTCATCATCATCTTCGTATGTCAAAACTTTCCGGATGTCCTCCATCGCTACGTTGATGGGTTTCTCCATCTCTCGCCTTGGTGCCCAGCCTCTTGGTGATGGAGGTTTCACGTTTGGTGTGGGTTCGAATGGGAGAGCATTCTCTCTTTGTTGGTAGTTGGGTTCCTGAGGTGCAGGAGAGAGAGTGGGTGTCAATGGAGTGTCGATGTATATTTCTGTGTTCAAAGTTTGTTCTTTGGAATGATAATCAGTCTAGTCTTTTGTCTTCCCTGATTTTAGAACGAACGGCATCGCTGATGGTCATGATGGATTTTTTTCAATTGCCACCAGTTTTCCGCTGTGAGATTGATACCTCTAATTCCTGGTAACATCCTATCAGGAGTATTTTTGCTCTTTTTGTCTTTGTAATACTCATGAATGGCAATGTAAGTGACACCCATGTATTTTTTTACTACTGCATAACATTGCCCACCCAAATGAAAGGGTTTTGACCCAGATTCAAATTCAAACAATTCAAAACTTTCTTCGATTCTATGACGACGTGACGTCTTCCCAAGCATCGTGGCGTCATCTTTCTTAGGGGAGGGGGTAACATTTGCTACATTGATAATCTGTTGTCTGTAGAAAATGTCCACAGACATGTTCTCTGGGTCTTTTATTCTGGGATTTAGGATATTTCCTATCCTTCTTTGACCTTCGTTTGATGGAATGGATTGTCGGGTCCTTCCCCAGATTCTGCAACTGTTGTGTTGTTGCAGAGAGTAAGATGCTGCATACATCAAATCAAACACGATCATCTTCCCAGTGCCAAATAGGCTTGCCTGAGCTCTGTTTAGAGAAGGATATAGTAATATAATTATTTAGCATATATATTTTTGCAGACCTCAATGTTACTGCAGAGTGTAAGATGCTGCGTACATCAAATCAAACACAATCATCTTCCCCGTTCCAAATAGGCTTGCTTGAGCTCTGTTTAGAGAAGGAAAAGGTACTATAATTATTTACCACTTATATCATATTTGCAGATCTCAATGGCTATTGCCAATGTTATTTTTTTTTCTTTTTAAGAAGGATCTTTCTTGTCCTTAATTCCAATTTAAGGACGAGCCTATCTGATATTAACGATTCACACATGCAGTCACATGATTGCACAAGCGAATCTTCTTTATTCCTTGATTCCCACTTGTCCACTAGCCTTTGATTACCTGTGGTCTTGTCCATCTTCAACACACTCTATCTTTAAGAAGTAATGAAGTAACAAGCTTTCCTTACATTGAATGGTCTGGTGATTCGTCACTAGCTTTGCCTTCCTGGCTGCAGAGTCATACAGGGGGCTCGGAGACCGACCATCCCTAAACCGGGTGACACAGTAATCATACCAGTACACTACATCTTCATGCAGTCTTACTTAGTTGGCAAATTGTCCTCAGTTGTATTTTCTTTTTCAATCCTGAGATTGGTCTGATTTGAAAATTTTCCCTGGTCCACCTACTTATGCTTGTTATTTGATAAACTCATTTCACTAGTCTCCCTGCAATATGTCTCGGATGACAGTGGTGTTAAAGACTCAGACACAGCTCTCTCCCTATATTGCACCTACCAGCAACACCACTAATACACTCCTCTCCTATGAAGGCGATCAGTTTTACTTTTCAGTCTGCCAATGGGGCTGGGGCTGGACCACCTCCAGTTTTGTTTGCGTCTTTTTTTATTGCTGACCCCTTCTTCTTTGCTTTACTTTTCTCCACCATATATTTTCTCCTAACATCTTCTCTTGTTCTCACTCTCCCAGATACTGCAGTCACTATTATTTTGCTACCTGCACCCATCCATTATTTTTCATCTGGTTAGTGAGATGAGAGGAGATGTAAGGCTTCATGTACATGAGTATAGGATACAAAGAGATCATTTTTTTTTACTCTCGTCACAAAAAGATTTATAATGGCCTGTATGTTACTGTTAACGCACTATTGTGGAAATATTTAAATTATGAATCCTCTTGTTTTAACACCAATTCAAAACAAAACTTGATAAAAATCTTTAAGGAAATTGAAATGTCCATTACAAGAACTTATCACTAGAAAAAGGTTATAATTTTTCAAAATTTACAATATAAAAAAAAATTACATAAATATTACGCTTAGTACGAAATGCTTTACACCATCAAGTACAGACTTTTTTTTTTTTTTTTAATAAAGATGTTACATTTACTCAATGTCATCAATCTTATGACTCTAGGAAATGGTCTGAATACAGTAATAAAGCAGTCTACTGAAGCACAAGAACAATATGGTGGTCTCTACATTGTAGTTGGTTTGGTGTGCAATGATAACAAAAGTGCACAAATGACATCGAGCCAATGGCGCTATGCGGTTTGGTGAGCAATATCGATAAAGTGAAAGGTCGTAAAAATGAGCCAATGCAACGTTTGATAAAAGTTGTAAAAATGTTGTTCGTCAAACAGTGACTTCTAGTTCATCTGTGACCACCAACGTGAGTAGCTGACTTTGAAGCATAAGAATGATTTATTAAAATTTCACAAACAAGGAATTCCAAGTAGGTGAAATCAATCCAAAATCAATCAGTTTTCCATATTCAAGCGTCGAAGACGTTTGCCTTTGTAGGTGTTCGCTCCATTGGGGAAAGACGTTTTGATCTTGCATAAAAAACAGGCAGGTAACTGGACTCTTATATCTTTTCCTAGTATCCCCCAACACCATCAAACAATCTGGCGGTATGCCACATAGCGATACTTCCTGCGAATGACAAAAAAATAAAAATAAATAAATAAAACCATTGAATCATCTTTTTATTTTTTAGCAGTGGATTGGGGCTATTTCAATTAAAAGATTAATATATTGTCTTCTAAAATACATGAACATGTACATTGTACAGTAAACCTTGCTTTGAAGATTAATTTCTGTTCAACTGGAAAAACTTACTTTGAAATACATCGAATAGAAAATAAAAACAGTAGAATATAAAAGATGAGTTAACAAAATGACTCAGTGTTTTATCAACAGATCATTGAAATAGCAAAGTTGAATAAAGTAATCTGCCTCAACAAGTGCATCTGACATTAAACATAGTGTACAACTACTCGTTGTTTCTATTCCCAAAGTTTCTTGCGTCCCTCCACTTCTCGAATATTTTCAGCCAGCTCATGTACAGCACGTTTGGGTGAGGATGCTGCCTCAGAAATTGGCGCTCAGTTAACAGTCGCACTCCATGACTCTCTGCCTCTCTCAGAATGCTAGAGAGCAGCACATACCGCAAGACTTCTCAGTGAATTTAGTTGACAGACCACATTGAACTGTTTGGAGATGAGGGGGGGGGAGAAGATAAA
>CALNVZ010003428.1:11509731-11520587 GCA_940671915.1 Paracentrotus lividus | reverse complement strand
CCCTTTAGGGGCCCACCATTATTGACCCAAATAGGGAAAATGAGGTGTATTTTCTGCTCAATAATTCAATTAAAAAGAAAAAAAAAAAAAAATGTATCCGAAGTTAGCAGAAATGTCCATGGCAAGTTCATTTTCAGTGCGCATTCCATCGTTAAATTGATGATTATATTCATCTAGAGGTCAATGTGATACACACAAATCAAAAAGGTTGAATCATTTAAGAAATTTTGTTCTATCTTCATTATTCGTTGCTAAATTTTACAAGGATTAAACATGATAAGGTATTGATTTGCGTATCGTACATGTTGCAATCTCTCGTCTTCCCACAGGAAGTGAAGGAGGGGTGTGAAAATTTGACCCCCTTTGATTCCTGATAGAGTGGACCCTAATGAACCCCAAAATATTAAAAAAATGCAATGTTGGCGGCAATGTCGTATTTTGGTCAAAAATGACAAGAAAAGTGGTCTATAGACGTCGTAAAGACATCAAAAAGTTGTCTTATAGACGTTTTAAAGACGTCTTAAAGATGTCGTATTTTGGTCAAAAAATGACAAGAAAAGTGGTCTTATAGACGTCGTAAAGACATCATAAAGACGTCATATTACTGTCATATTTTTTTGCTTCAAAAATAGAAAATTAACGTCTTTGAAAGTCATTACCAAGAAGACATAATCACATCGCGTAGAAACAGGTAAAAATATTTATATATCATATTCTATTAATCGTTTGGAAGACGTAGTTAAGACATCGTAAAGATGTCGTGTTTACGACGTATGACGAGTTGACCAGTTTTGACCAGTTTAAGACGTCTTTAAGACGTCAGTCTGCTATCAGGGATGATGTAATGTCCGTAACGCTTTTTTTCCATGAATCATGAAAAATTTATAAAAAACCTCTTGATATGTTGTGAGATAACATATTTTAGCTTTGCTTTTGAATTTGCAACAAAATTGGACCAAAACACAGGGTGCTATAAAAACTTATGTATCTAAAACGTTACGGACATTACACTTCAAGCGCGATAGAAATAAAAAAGTTTGAAAAGGCTATTTTTCAGAAAATATTTCATTCCTTCCAAAATCCTGTTGCATGATTTATAAATGGGTTCTGAGCTTTAACATAACATAAAAATAATCACCTGAAATTCATGTTATGGTAAGATTTTTACTTGAGAACAAATATATGCAAAACGCACTGAATTTTATGGCAATTTTTTGGAAGAAACACCTTTTTTCAACAGCTGAAAAAATATGTTTTCCGACTTGGGAAACAATTTGTTTTATTATATCTTGTTGATATAACCCTTCCTGAATACTTTCCAGGTTAAAACAAATTTGTTTCTCTATTTTCATTTTTTCACCCTTGGGTTTCATTTTTCATGGAATTGCCCATATGGTCCACCATGCCTCTTTACATCATTCACTAATGACTTTGTACGCTTTAGTTTGAGTGCAGCTTTCTCATCTTTATTTTGATTGGTTTTTTAAAGTTTTTCTTCTACCTTTGCCCAAACTACCTTCTCTGCCTGTATGTGCTTTCTTGGCAGCACTCTTCTTCCTACAGGTTTCCAACAACTTATCCTGTTCTTGTGAGGACTTTGATGAAAGCCGTTTTGAGTGTATTCCATCTGTGAAAGCAGGGAGAAGGTACCTGAAGTAAAATTCTTCAAGTCTTGTGAGTTGCTTAGTGATCCACTGTTTATTGTATGGTACATCAATAGTCACACAGGGGGCTCGGAGACCGACTATCCCTAAATCGGGTGACACAATAATCATACCAGTATTCTTCAGTATTACTAAGTGACAAAATGTCCTCAGTTGTATTTTCTTTTTCCAAACTTAGATTGGTCCGATTTGAAACTTTTCCCTGGTCCACCTACTTATGCTTGTTGTTTAATAAACTCACTTCACAAGTCTCTCTGCAATATGTCTCGGTCCACAGTGGTGTTAAAGACTCAGACACAGCTCTCTCCCTATATTGCACCCACCAGCAACACCATTAATACATTCCTCTCCTATGAAGGTGATCAGTTTACATCCCAGTCTGCCAATTGGGCTGGGGCAGGACCACCTCTAGTTTTGTTTGCGTCTTCTTTTTTATTGTTGACCCCTTCTTCTTTGTTTTACTTTTCTCCACCATGAATTAGCTTTGTTGCGCTTCTTTCTCCATTGGAACGATATGAATAGATCGTCTCCACAATACAATCATATTTATGACACGTGTGAAGAGCCGTGCCCACGTGTACAGCCTATCTAGATGATTCGGTTTGGTGACTTATACCCCGCCGTTGGCGCTGGGGGCTGCCACAGCTGAGCTGCATATGAGGAATTGGTTGAGCCAAGCCGCCCGCGTCCGCCCCATGCAGTTGGACCAAGCCCCTGCCCTCTTGCACACTCGCGAAGTTCAAGGCATAGAACTGTCTTGAGGTATCTGAATTCATTCTTTATCATTTCCATTTTAGTACTGCTTATACATGGCTAACATTAAATTATCGTCGTCAACAGGATTAATGCATGGTCCACCATGGCCTCTTTACATCGACTTTGTACCTTTAGTTGAGTGTAGCTTTCTCATCTTTATTTTGATTGGTTTTTTAAAGTTTTCTTCTACCTTTGCCCAAAACACCTTCTCTGCCTGTATGTGCTTTCTTGGCAGCACTCTTCTCTCTACAGTTTCCAACAACTTATCCGTTCTTGTGAGGACTTAGATGAAAACCGTGTTGAGTGTTTCCATCTGTGAAAGCAGAGAAGGTACCTGAGTAGAATTCTCAAGTCTTGTGAGTTGCTTAGTGACCACTGTTTATTGTATGGTACATCATAGTCACACAGGGGCTCGGAGACCCGACCACCCCTAAAATCGGGTGACACAAATGCCTTCCATATTCAAGCGTCGAAGATGTTTGCCTTTGTAGGTGTTTGCTCCATCGGGGAAAAACGTTCTGATCTTGCATAAAACACAGGCAGGTAACTGGACTCTTACAATGTATATCTTTTCCTACAATGTAGTATCCCCCAACACCATCAAACAATCTGGCAATGCCACATAGCGATACTTCCTGCGAATGACTAAAAAATGAAAATAAATAAAACCATTGAATCATCTTTTTATTTTTTAGCAGTGGCGTGGGGCTATTTCAATTAAAAGATTAATATATTGTCTTCTAAAATACATGAACATGTACATTGTACAGTAAACCTTGCTTTGAAGATTAATCTGTTCGGACTGTATGGAAAAATTACTTATGAATATTTACATCAAAAGAAAATAATATAAAATGTAGAATATAAAAGATGAGTTGAAACAACAATTGACTCAGGTGGTTATTCAACAGATGCCAGTTTGAATTGAGGCAAAGTTGACTATAATTAATTTTGCTCTCTACAAGGATGCATCTTGTACATTAAAACATAAGTTGTAAGAACTTACTTGTTGTTTCTATTCCCAAAGTTTCTTGCGTCCCTCCACCACTTCTCTGAATATTTCAGCCAGCCTATGTACAGCACGGTTGGGTTGAGGATGGCTGCCTCAAAATCTGCTGCCTCAGTAATACATCGCACTCCATTGACTTCTGCCTCGGCCTCCACCTCAGGGATGCTAGAGCAGCACACATACTCGCCAAGATTCACTAGTGGATTTAGTTTACAGCAACCACATTGACACCTGTTGGGGAGGAGGGGGGGAGGAGAAGATAACCCACAATGTGACATGTTCGACGAATACTACTTCATAATTGGGAACAACATGCAACGTACAGTATGAAAAAAATTAGAAGAAAATAAAACAAATTAAAAGATAGCGTAGCCCAGGGAATAATTTTCCTGGTATCGCATCGCAATTTGCTATGCATTTTTGTGTGATTGCTACACAAAATTTATTTTGTGTAGCAACTTTTTTACATAGGATTGTACATACTTTGTTGGAAGTACTTCTCCCCATCAACCAAAACTGCTAATCAAATTTGAAAAGTAAAATTATTCCCTGTAGCCTACACTTGTCCAATACAAGTTTTCCGCTTAGATTTGGCTGTTTTCGACCAGTCCAACATAAATATACAAAATACAAAATCAGGTTATAAAAATATGTGTAAAACAAAATAACCTGAAACGGACATCTACCTGCGAAAATTTTCTTGGGGAAAATGAACTTAATTTTTCATCACTAAAATATAGACCTAGACTGGTTAGAGAAATATATAATATATATATTCTTTTAGACTTTAGTTGCTGTTATTCAATAAGACATTGGATGTTCCTCTTACTATTCTTGCTATTTTCACATTATTTCTCACTTCTACTACGGTGAAATTCAATTATCTATATTTTTAATTCACTTCATTACAACAAGTTCCCGAGGGATTTTGACAGGAAAAATAAGCATGTTTTCAAAGTAGATTTAGGGATCTAAAGGATAAAAGTAACACCAGAATTCTCAAGTCTTAACTCAAGACGCGGCTGGGGCGGGCTGGGTGATCATCGACCGAGCTGAGACGAGAGTCGAGAAACCCCTATTTCGCTCTTCAGCAGGAGCCGAGGGATCATGCAGATATTAATTATTGACAATTTTACTGCAATGTTTATAGATTTCTAGATCTAAAACATGGCTATGTTTGGAAAATTTTAGCTTATGATATAAGATACTAACCAATTTTGGAGATTCCGTGGATCGAGTCGGTTTTTGTCAACGTTTCGACCACCAAGACCTATCAGCCTGGCTTGCCTTGGAGCATCTGGATCGCCTGCCTCGGCCGCCGACCGTCACGGCTCTGGTTCATGTTGGTATGCTCTTATATCGACAGCAACTGCAGCAGCTTGTTGAACACCCGAACCTCAGTTTTCAACGTCAAATTCTCTGATTTCTCCGTCATCGTTGTCGATATCACTATGGCTTCTGTCACTATCACTGCAACTGCTTTCTTCATCCAGAATTTCAAAGTCAAGATCAAGGGTGATTTCATCATCAGAAGACATTTTGCGGTCGCAAATTTTGGCGTTCTCACTCGGATTAGTAACCGTAATATACGTATACACGTAGGCCTACCCATATAGCGTTCAATTCATAGCACGCGCCGAGCTCGATCGACCGATGGATTTACGTCACAGAACTTGAGAATGTCTCGGATGTAACTCGTCATATTTGCAGGTGCCATGATTTGACACCAAAATTACCCCAGGTTTGAACTTGAAATTCTCTGACTGCTGATATTATATGGCTCTGGAATTGACTTGTATTTATTGATATACATATACTGCATGGATAAACACCAATTTTTATAAATTTAAACGCATTTTTGTTTCATCTCATAGATTCTTTAAAGAGAATATCCTCTCTCGCTATGACTTCTGGACGAGAATGGCCACCTCGTCTGACGTGAAGTTTTTGTTGCGCTTCTTCTCCATGGTAACGATTATGAAATAGATCGTCTCCACAATACAATCATATTTATGACACGTGTGAAGAGCCGTGCCCACGTGTACAGCCTATCTAGATGAATTCGGTTTGGGTGACTTATACCCCGCGCCGTTGGCGCTGGGGGGGGCTGCCACAGCTGAGCTGCATATGAGGAATTGGTTGAGCCAAGCCGCGCCGCGTCCGGCCCCATGCAGTTGGACCAGCCCCTGCCCTCTTGCACACTCGCCGAAGTCAAGGCATAGAACTGTCTTGAGGTATCTGATTTCATTCTTTATCATTTCCATTTTAGTACTGCTTGATACATGGCTAGACATTAAATTATCGTCGTCAACAGGATTAATGCATGGTCCACCATGCCTCTTTACATCGACTTTGTACGCTTTAGTTTGAGTGTAGCTTTCTCATCTTTATTTTGATTGGTTTTTTAAAGTTTTTCTTCTACCTTTGCCCAAACTACCTTCTCTGCCTGTATGTGCTTTCTTGGCAGCACTCTTCTTCCTACAGGTTTCCAACAACTTATCCTGTTCTTGTGAGGACTTTGATGAAAGCCGTGTTGAGTGTATTCCATCTGTGAAAGCAGGGAGAAGGTACCTGAAGTAGAATTCTTCAAGTCTTGTGAGTTGCTTAGTGATCCACTGTTTATTGTATGGTACATCAATAGTCACACAGGGGGCTCGGAGACCGACCATCCCTAAATCGGGTGACACAATAATCATACCAGTACTCGAGGTCTTCAGTCTTACTTAGTTGGCAAAATGTCCTCAGTTGTATTTTCTTTTTCCATCCTGAGATTGTTCTGATTTGAAAATTTTCCCTGGTCCACATACTTATGCTTGTTCTTTAATAAACTCATTTCACAAGTCTCCCTGCAATATGTCTCGGATGACAGTGGTGTTAAAGACTCAGACACAGCTCTCTCCCTATATTGCACCCACCAGCAACACCACTTATACACTGCTCCTCTCCAATGAAGGCAATCAGTTTACTTCCCAGTCTGCCAATGGGGATGGGGCAGGACCGCCTCCAGTTTTGTTTGCATCTTTTTTTTATTGTTGACCCCTTCTTCTTTGCTTTACTTTTCTCCACCATGAATTTTCTCTTAACATCTTCTCTTGTTCTCACTCTCCTAGATACTGCAGTCACTAATTCTGCTACCTGCCCCCATCCATTATTTTTCATCTGGTTAGTGAGATGAGAGGAGATCAGCTTAAAGAGAGTATCCTCTCTCGCTATGACTTCCGTGACCAGAATGGCCACCTCATCTGACGTGTAGTTGTTGTTGCGCTTCTTCTCCATAGTAACAAATACGAAATCGATCATCTCCACAATACTTCTGACACATGTGTGGAGAGCCGTGCCCACGTGTACAGCCTATCTAGACGAATTCGGTTTGGGTGACTTATATACCCTGCGCCATAACTATCGTCATTGCTTGGGGGCTTCCACAGCTGAGCTGCGAGTGAGGAATTGGTTGAGCGACCTAGCGAAGCAAGCCGCGTCTCGTCCGGCCCCTATGCAGTTCGACCGGCTCCTGCCCTCTTGCACACTCGCTGAAGTCGAGGCATAGAACTGTCTTGAAGTTTCTGATTTCATTCTTTATCATTTCCATTTTAGTACTGCTGGATATATGGCTAGACATTAAATTATCTACGTTAACAGGATTAATGCATGGTCCACCATGCCTCTTTACATTGTTCACTAATGACTTTGTATGCTCTAGTTTGAGTGCAGCTTTCTCATTTTTATTTTGATTGTTTTTTTTAAAGTTTTTCTTCTACCTTTGCCCAAGCTACCTTCTCTGCCTGTATGTGCTTTCTTTTAAGGGCAGCACTCTTCTTCCTACAGGTTTCCAACAACTTATCCTGTCCTTGTGAGGACTTTGATGAAAGCCGTTTTGAGTGTATTCCATCTGTGAAAGCAGGGAGAAGGTACCTGAAGTAGAATTCTCCAAGTCTTGTGAGTTGCTTAGTGATCCACTGTTTATCGTATGGTACATCAACAGTCACAGCCTCAGATGAGGTCCACACCATGATTTGCCCATTGATGTCTGTGCACAGTGTATGGCAACCTGTACCTTACATAGTAGCCGTTGTCTTTGGTAGTTTGACGAAAAAAGAACTCCCCATCCTCCTTTCTCCTCACATCATATGACCCACTGTCAAGAAGTCTGGATAGTGAATGCCCATACTTGGCCAGTTTTTGTGATGTTGGGCATTTGATTTCCAAGATGGGATTTTTGTCTATCCGGCCACCAAGGCTGATACCCAACCAACTTTCTTGGTCGACATGGCAATCAGACACCCTCTGAAACTGTTCTCTGGCTGTCTGTTCATATTTTTGTCCATGAGCCGTGGAAGAATTACCTGAAAACGAGGGGTCTAAGTGATTTCTTAACCATCTCGTTGGGTCTGTGTCTTGCCTTTTCGTCACACAACTACTTCGCTGTGAAGTCCAAAGAGCACATTTTTGGTTTTTGGTCTTTGACGCAAGACTCTGAATGTCCCTCAGCAGCACATACTTCTCAAAACCCTGCTTACATGAAGCACATTGTAGGGGCTTTCCATGGCTACCAGTACCATGAATGATTGGTTAGTCTGGTGGTCTGATGTTATCTGGAGGTGGTAGAGGTTTATGTGTCGCTGTGCGCATATTATTGATTATAGTTCCGGGTATTTTGGTGAGTTCGTTCATGTGTTCTTGTGTAAGAGGGTCTATCACCTCTTTATCTGATTCAAAAGCAAGAACAGGGGTTAGGGGTTTAAACTCCCCCCCCCCCCTTGGGCTGCCTAAAAAAAACCCCAAAAAACAAAAAACAAAACAAAAAATTGGAGGGGTGGAAGAATTGTACAAATGATGACTAAAATATGCATCAGATTGCACCATTTCAAATTTCAAATTGAAAAAGCTCCCTATCGTTCCACACCTTCCCCCCCCCCATCCTCGGGCTTGGTCGCTCTGCTCTCTCGCAGTGCCTGGCTACAAATTTTCACTCTGGGTAAACCCCCCTCCCCCCTTAGCAAAAAGCTAGATCCGCCCCTGCACACATAGAACCGAGATACATGCTCCTTTAGGACATCAAAACTGAATAGGATCCAAGCATAATATACAACAATTTACATTCTCCACTCCATTCTCAGGAAAGATACAGGGATTTTGTTATATGCTGGAAGTCATTGTGATTGAAGAAGTCATATAAGCCTGCATTGTACAGTCCATTGCCACTATAATGAGCACAAATACAAGATTTCATTATAATGAAACAATTCTGCTGGTCCATATTTCATACGTGCACATATGTGTCACATGTTTGGTATAAGAATATTTCATTAAAACGAGGTAATTGGCTTGGACCCAAGAACCTTATTATAATGAGAGAGGACTATAGCCTCCTTAAAAAGAACCCTGTAGTCATTCCCCTAGTGCAGTGATCTTCATTGCATGTATGTTGTACTTCTTGAATTATTTTCTATCTTTCCATATAACGTTGGTTGAGAAAGAGAAGGTCGTTAACATATTTTTTTGCCATTTTTTATTTCCTCAGAATGAGAAGGGTGTTAAGTAATTTTCTCGTTCTAAATTTGGAATTTGTCATTATTTCTAATTTTTGTTTAGATACGTTGTAAAAGATGTATTATTCATTCATCAACCAAACTTTTATTTGTCATGAGCTCCTGAAAAGATACTAAAAATGTGTTTCAAACCCCCACCCCCTCAAAAACTTTAAAAGTGATTATCTCGCAAACGCAAACACAGGTTAACGACCTTCTCTTTCTCAACCAATGTTGATAACAAGGTGCTCATGACCAAGCGTAATGCCTCTTTATGAGGAAATCTCAATATACTGAGAACACATTGGCACATAGACTTTATAATGTGCATAATAATATTTGACATTAGGACCGATACAATTGCCCCTTTACATTTACAACGAAGTCACTTATGTGAGCCCATTATAACAGGAGTAGACTGTATTATGGTACTTTTTCATTTTCTGTAACACCTCACGAAATTTAAAATGATAAATGGAAAACAATAGAATTGGGCACTAGATGTAAATCCAGAGTTTGTAAACATTTTTATAATGTCATGGAGCATCTGGAAAGGATCTATAGAACATCTTTGAATAAGCACTATGAAAATTGAGTAAATTGTGGAGATGAGTGGGAAAATTGTCATCTCATACGAATAAAATTGTATAATTTTCAGGTGTAAAAGATGTTCGTCTGAACGAGCTCCAGGTATACTTGCCATCACTAAAGTTTTGATATATATATATATATGTTTACTTTGTGTATATGCATGGAATATAGAAACCAGATTTCATTAACTTGTACACAGATGAAGTGTTTTGAAATATTTACTTTTACTGCTTTAAAGGTTTTATTTAAAGAACATACCATGATATTCTTTCATTTATGTTTGTTTTTATTCTTTTTGTTAATAAATTATCTTGTGTTTTCCTGGAAAATTTGAAAATGGCAATGTTCAATATTTCCAATGAGTGTATCTTTGCATTTGTATTTGAACAAAACATCCCTCCCTTTTTTAATGTCTGCCTTATAAAGAAGACGTCATTGTGAATTTCTAAGCTCTCTATAACTAGTTATACTTGTATCATGATTTCTGTATTAAATATCATCACTCAGTTGGAAGTAATGATACAACATACTATGATTATAATTGAAAAATAATAATAATAATATTTGACTTATTATCATACTTTCAATATCTAAAATATTGTGTCATATGTTGTGTGATTTTGAATTCATTTTTGCATTGTCCCTTTGTAGATAGAAAGGGAAGGGGATTTTTCATTCAATGGTTTGTTGATATTTTTTCACCTGTTTTAAAAATGTGACCGATTCGTCTACATAATACCCAATAAGTTTTAGGGTACACTAAATAAGCAATATTTATCTAATAGGTAACTGTGTTGAATGTTGTCTATAATGTATATAAGATCAATTATTGAATATTATTAAAGAAAAATTGAAATAAAAAGTACTAATGGAATATGACTGTGTTCTTTATTTTGTCATCTAGATTTAAAATGATATTCATATTAATGTTGTACATACCAGTACATATTATGCATTTATAAGGGAATATTGAATTCGTTTATTTGTGTGATGTAAATTTCTGTTTCCAAAAAGGAATTGAATCAAAAGCATTTTATTTCTGAAATTGTTTAACCTCACTACTTAAGGCATCTACGTTGTACAATGAATTTTCAGATGATGGAGGTACCAGTTATAAGAACATACGAGTCCACAAAATAACATTTAAATAAACTTCTTCACGCTTTAAAGAGTGTATCGGCCATAATTTAAACGATTTACAGAAATGGCATGAGAGAGAGAGAGACAGAGACAGAGAGAGAGAGAGATGGGAGAGAGAGAGAGAGAGAGATGGAGAGAGAGAGAGAGAGAGAGAGAGAGAGAGAGAGA
>CALNVZ010003428.1:11462810-11509710 GCA_940671915.1 Paracentrotus lividus | reverse complement strand
GAGAGAGAGAGAGAGAGAGAGAGAGAGAGAGAGAGAGTTGGAGATAGAGAGAGAGAGAGAGAGATGGAGAGAGAGGGTGTGTTCAATAAATTTGTGACAGTAAAAATTATACCCAATCATGTGAGAGAAAAAAAAATTGACAAATGGAATTTTTGACATTATAATTAAAATATCTGGTGCAATATGAATCGTGGATTTTAATCCCTTTCATGAAAGTCTTCATTTAAGAGGTCAGACAGGATTGAAAGAAGCTTTTTTGTGTGGAAACCATTGAAAAAAATAATAAAATAAAATAAATAAAAGAGATGAGGAGATTATGGAAACATTACGATTGTTGTAAAGGTGGTATCTCAGGTCTTGGAGATGTCTCAGAGACTCGGAAACGTCTCTCCGAGATTCTCATTAACTCTCAGAGACGTCTCTCCGAGATTAAAAATCTCATAGATATGAACAGTCATGTTCGATTTTTCTGCGGATCATCATGAGACGTTGCGGAGACTCGAAAGACATCTGTGAGATGTCTTCACGACTGAAAAAGTCTCAAACCTCTCTCAAACTAGTTCCAAACCTGTATCAATCCCGTCTCATAACAAGTTAGATACCACCTTTACCTCGGATCTCTCTCTCTCTCTCTCTCTTTCTTCTTCTTCTTCTTTTTTTTTTTTTTACAACCTTCCTTGATGTTTTCACCAGGGGTGGGTCAGTGACCGAATGAAGACAAAAGAGACCGGATCAACATAATGGCATACTTCAGAGCTATAGCTACGATTTACAATTTAAACAATAAACAAAATAAAGCTGCAACAAACGGAGAAAAACAACGTATTCTTTCGTTGTCACGAGTAGTCCTGATAAATGCATACCACGTCTATTCTTGTGAGTTTATTGCCCTACTTTTGGACAAAACATGGCCTGGAGGAGATTCAGTTCTAAAGACCAGATGAGAAGATAGAACCTTGGCAATTGCTGGTTTTCTCTACAAAACCCCAACTAAGTTGTGCATGATATAAAGTTATGGATGATTTATTCGGTAGAAAAATAACATACCTGCATCAAATGTGAATTTATGGAAATATTTTCCCCATTTCGGTGCCAGAAATGCGTAGGCATCAAGCCACATTTGGTACATTTACCCAAAACGTCAACATCATTTATTTGAAACTCTTTAAAACACGCTTTTGTTTCCCTATTTATTTAGTGAGTTATTTTTATTTATTTCAAAATTTAACTATTCGTTTTAGATGATTTAACATGGAATGATGCCACATATTGTTTATAACATATATTTTTTATTACAATTAGTATGGATTTGCCCTTTTCTTGCTTGTCTAAATCAAAACATTATACTTTATATATATATATATATATATATATATATATATATATATATCTGCTATATTATTACTGTAAGGAATCCGCCGTGCTGCCGTCCGCGCCTCCCTGTAAATCATTTGGGCAGGGTCTGCATTTTCCACGGAGAGCGACCGTCTCCGTCGATGATGGGGTCGACGGAGGCCGGGTCCGCGGAGCGGCTCGCGACTTTCGTTTTCTTCGACGAGCTCGCGTTGGACGCTGGGCGACGATTCCCTTGACGACGAAATCCCCATTGACTTGCGTGCTTTAAACGCGACGCACGAAAAAATGAGTGTCCGTCGGAAGTGCCCCTGTCTCCTTTCAAGACTGTCTGACACTCTTTCTAGGCAAGAATGTGTGCCAACCGTTGTCACCACGAATACGAATAAAGTAAAACGTCTGAACGGTTAGTCTTTAAGCTCATTAGATGGTCTCCGGACTCTGGAGTTAATCCGATTAGGGAGATTATTGCCTGCCGATTTGATTTTGATGCAAAATCCAGAATGATCAGTGATTGAATTCATGAACCGAGATGGGCATATTTGAATTCCACGTTAAAAGTTCCCTTAGAAAGCCCTGCAAAGACCATTTGCAAATGCGACACGTTTATATACCAGTATTTTGGAAGAAAAGAATACAATTTTAAATTCATTTTCAAACTCCAATCCAAGAGAACGGAGCTATCTGTCGATCAACTGACCAGTCCTCAAGAGAGTTATTTGCACTACAGATAATGACTCGACCGTCGTGCGAGAGGAAGGGATTATTTTCCACGGGGCTTTTGTAGTGGGGATAATCTAATTAAAGTATTATAAGGTCATGAGTAGGTATCTTTTATGTTATAGCTAATTGATAAAGCGTGTATTTTTTTAATTCAAAAAGTTCATATTCGAATTCAAAATGAAATTTTATTGTAAATAGACCTTCATTTGATCTCGAAAGGATCATTTATATCCTGAATTAGAATTTCTTTAGAAAACTTACTGCAGATTTTCGTAACGGGCGGAGGGAATTTATCTTCCCCGGGGATTTCGCCTTGGACGCTGGGCGACGATTCCCTTGACGACGAAATCCCCATTGACTTGCGTGCTTTAACGCGACGCACGAAAAAATGAATGTCCGTCGGAAGTGTCCCTGTCTCCTTTCAAGACTTACCGGTATTTCACAACTCCGTCTGACACTCTTTCTAGGCAAGAATGTGTGCCAACCCCGTGTCACACGATACGAATAAAGAAAAATGTCCTGAACGGTTTAGTCTTTAAGCTCATTAGATGGTCTCCGGACTCTGGAGTTAATCCGATTAGGGAGATTATTGCGCCTGCGATTTGATTTTGATGCAATATCCAGAATGATCAGTGATTGAATTCATGAACCGAGATGGGCATATTTGAATTCCACGTTAAAAGTTCCCTTAGAAAAGCCCTGCAAAGACCATTGCAAATGCGACACGCTTTATACCAGTATTTTGGAAAGAAAAAGAATACAATTTTTAAATTCATTTTCAAACTCCACCCAGAGGATGGAGCTATCTGTCGATCAACTGACCAGTCCTCAAGAGAGTTATTTGCACTAGAGATAATGACTCGACCGTTTTGCGGGGGGGCAGGAAGGGATTAATCTCCACGGGCTTTTGTAGTGGGGGATTATCTAATTAAAGTATTATAAGGTCATGAGTAGGTATCTTTATGTTATAGCTAATTGATAAAGCTGTATTTTTTTAAACTAAAAAAGTTCATATTCGAATTCAGAATGAAATTTATTTGAAATAGACCTTCATTTTGATCTCGAAAGGATCTATATATTCTGACATTAGAATTTCTTTAGAAAACTTACTGCAGATTTTTGTAACGGGCGGAGGGAATTATTCTTCCCGGGGATTTTCGGGTTGATGGGGTTATCTGATTAAAGGATATGATAATGATCTTGATTGATTATGGTATCTTTTTATGTTGTATGCGTATCGATAAAGCGTTAGTTATACAAATTCAAAAAGGTCACATTCGAATCAAAATGAAAATTTAATGATAATTGACCTTCATTTGATCTCGAAAAGATCATTACATCTGGATATTTAGAGATTTTTTTTTTAGAAAAACTTCTATCATCCTCTCTTTCCGTAATCCTCTCTTTGCCATGCATGATTAAAAAAACAAAAAAAAAAAAAAAAAAAAAAAGAATCATGAATATATTAGAGTATGGGTATAAAACGATTGGCGTGAGAAATCGAGATTTTTATACCCGTGACTAAATCAGTTATGGGAAAGAAAAGAGAGGCGTGTAGAACAAGAGAGAGGGAAAGAGAGAGAGAGAGTATATACGGCGCTTCAGTATAGTAAAGGAAAAAGAATGAATGAATGGGCGGAAAGCTAGAGCGATGTTTGAGAAAAATAGGATCGAGGGAAGCATTGAGAAAGGATGGAGATGAGCAAGTTGAGACAAATGAACAAGATCATCAGGATTTCATACGACAAGCATTATACGAATATTATTCTTATAGCTTATTCTTATAATCCCTGCGTACCCCAATGGCGGATTATTTATGCTGACCTTCTTTGATGGCCAAAGACCAATTATTTAACACGTACGAACCCCCACCAGCCCTCCCCCCATCTCATGAAATTCTGGATCCGCCACTGTTTCGGGAATGAGACTGAAATGAGAAGAAGAATGTCGTATGGCGGGCCGTCGTGGCCATAAATGTTCATTTTGTCAATGCTGATATCAACAGGAGAATGATCGAATACGAGGGTCGGGCCCCCTATTGCTAGCCCCGTGGATTGCTGCCACGGGCTTGCAGCTAGTCTATATATTAAAAGCCGAAGCCGAAGGCAATCAAACGGAGAGCTGCCACTGCCCGAAACGGAGTAGTACCCGTTCTCGGCGTGTTGTGCGGGTGATGCGCAGCGAGAACCCAACGGCTTCATCGTATCTGTACTGCATGAACGCGTGAAATCTAACGCTTCCCCCTCTATATTCTTTGAGGTATCGAGGTTCGGTGCGAATGTTTGTCGCCGTCGTTGTTTTTAGTGTCAACACTTGCTCAACAAATCACTTAACAAAAAAAGCAGTGCAACGTTCACATTCGACGTCATAAATAGGACCGTTGGATGCAATCTCGCCATTTTCGATGAAAAACTGCACACGGAATTTCTGCCGATCGATCGCTATAATCTATGGTGTCTTTAAGAAAGCAAAACAACTTAATCACAGCAAAAAACAAAAAAAAAAACAACAAAACAACAACAACAAAAAAGAGAGAGAGAGACAGAGACAGAGACAGACAGAAAGGGGCGTCATAAAAAAAAATAATAAATTACGTGTTATATAGAAGTGAGAGAGAGATACATATAACAAAATAGTAATAGGGAGGATGGACAGCCGGGAAATTGTATAGAGAAATCAAACCACTAAAATTTTAATTTTTAAATGATTATAGGCCCATATTACGTTATCGTACGAAGTAAATCATAAACTAATTATCTCATATACCTCTCAGTCTAACTTGATTTCGGGTCTTTTAATTGTTAAGTATTTTCTTGGGTTTTGTTTTTGATATTTCCGTTCAGGGAAAGGCTGCATGCTTCAAGAATAATGTTTTTAATAAAAATTTTTATACCTGAGATACATCCTGAAAAGGAACGTCTTCAATTAAACCGATATAAGGTGAGTAAAATATATAGTGGCCAAATCCGGAAAGGAAAAGAAAACGAAAATAAACAATGATTAGAAAGAGGATGGAACGAGAAAAGGATTTAAAAAAAAGAAGTGCTCTATATTATATTTGAATAATTCGTTGATCACACTTTTAAAAAAATTAGTAAAATCTTACCCAATATTAGCAAAAAGGTAACTCGCGTGAAATTGAGTAAAAAATAATTTATCATGCGGTGAGATAAATGTTACTGAGTAAAAAATATTTACTCATGCGGTTGAGCTAAATGTTACTCAGAAAAGAGTAACTTTTAATCATCTATGTATCATTCCTAAATCCTAGCTTCGAAAGGAGTAAACCATTAACCATTAGTTTACTCATTTTCTTGCGAGTTACCTTTTGACTCTGTTAAGAGTAAACAAAATTACTTTGTTGGAGGTAAAGCATTAGTTTACTCCGTTGGGAGTAAAGCATTAGTTTATTCATTTTCTTGCGAGTTAACTTTTTCTTTAGAGTGCAGCAGAGGTGAGCTCGAATGTTTTTTTGTTGTGTTTTTGTGTTTTTTGTTTGTTGTTGTTTGTTGTTGTGTTTGTTTTTTTTTTTTTTTTTTGGGGGGGGGTTATGATTGATATTAATTCCGAATGCAATGTTAGCAAAATCTGGTAGGAAAAGAAGTCTAATCGTATATATAAAATATGTATAAGAACGAACTTGAAATAAATCTCTCGGAGGGGAAAGATGGAGAAAAAAAGAAGAGAGAAAGAGAGAGAGAGAGGAGAGAGAGAGAAAAGGGAAAAGGAAATAATAAACCAATCTATGGTGGACGGTTGTCAAGGTATCGAACAATTTGTACATGTATATATATAAACACGGTATTCCTCTTTTATTGATAAATCATTATTTTAAACATCAGCAGCAATTAAAAAAATGAAAATGAGTCGGTTGAAGGCGTTTTTTTTAATGTCGGAATGAAATTTAAAAAAAAAAGGCGTCATAAAAAAATATACACCCCCAACCAGAGTGAGAGAGAAAGGGGCGTCTTATAAAATAATAATAATAAAAATCCATTGTTATGGAGGAGGTGGAGAGGATGCGCAGAGAGATATATAAACTAAAACAATAAAATAGCGCGGAAAATTAAAGAGAAACGAAATTAAAATTATGATATTTCAAAATAAATATAATTTAAGAGAAATCAAAATATTAAAATTATGATATTTCAAAATAGATATAATTTTCATAATAATGATTGAAAATAAAATAATATTTTCAAAATGAATATAATATTCGTTATATGAGGGAAATAAAAAAAAATTATGGAAAATTGTTCTACCAATAGCCCAAAGAACATGAACCTCTCAGATTGTTTACCATTAACAGTTCAGTTAGGGCTCCAAGTACTCCATCGACCCATTCAGGTGTCATGAAATAATACAGTTTTTGATTAAAATGAAGAAAACAAAATGAAAAACAAAACAAAAACAAACAAACATGTTATAGGAGGGGTGGAGAGAGGAACAGAGAGAGAGAGGGGAGAGAGAGAGAGAGAGTAGATAAATAAAATATTAAGGGAGTATAGACAGCCGGGAAATAGAAAGACTACAACCAAACCACTAAAATTATGATATTTCAAATTGAAATATATTACGTTATACGGGAAAAGCAAATAAACTAAGGGGAAAATTTATTGTCTGCCAATGGACCAGAACAAGAGAGCAAAAACGTAATTCGAAGCAATTAAAGAGCTTACATGTCACTTACACGATTTAACCATGCAGATATCATGCACATTGTAATATATACCTCTTAGTCTAACTTACCTCTCATTAACTGGATGGGTTTATTTTTTTTGGGGGGAGGGGCGGGGTGATTTTGATATTTGGGTTGATATGGGCACACTTGAGGATAATGTTTGATAAAGCATTCATATCTAATTATTATAAGTTTCTGAAAAGGAATGTCTCCAATTAAACTGATATAAGATACAAAAATATTATAGGGGGGAAATACGGAAAGGAAAAGAAAAACAGAAGTAGAACTGTAAGTAACATGCGCTATTTTGGGTGGGGGGGGGGGGCTTAAGGGACACCAAATTTACCTTAGCGGGGCGCTAAAACTGACCTGAAGGGGACACCAAATGGTCGAAAGCAATATATAAATAATAAATAAAAAATAGGGGAAAAATAATTAACACCCCCTATATGTCTGATATGTGACCTCTTTCTTAGACCTGAATGCCGATTTTTTTTTTTTTTTTTTTTTTTTTAAACAATTAGGAGAATTATATGGAACGATAGAGGGAGAAAGGGAAGGTAATAACTCTATGGTGGACTGTTGACATGATATCGAAATATGTTATTATTATGATAACATTTCCAACGTTTTTTTTGTTTGTTTGTTTGGTTTTTTTTAACGTCAGAATCAAATTTCTATAAATGTACAAACCCATATAAAATAAAATCATGTGCCTCCCCCCCCCCCTGTGCTGCTACGGGCACTGCTGCTAGTATATTATAAAAAGCCGAAGCCGAAGGCAATCAACGGAGAGCTGGCACTGCCGAAAACGGGTAGTACCCGTTCTCGCGTGTTTTGCGGGTGATGCGCGCGAGACCCCACACAGCTTCATCGTAGCTGTACTGCGCATTGACGCGTGAAAGTAACGCTTTCCCCTCTATGTTCTTTGGTATCGAGGTTCGGTGCGAATGTTTGTCGCCGTCGTTGTTTTTTTAGTTTCAACACTTTGCCTCAACAAATTACTTAACAAAAAAGCAGTGCAACGTCACATTCAGAAGTCATGAAATACGACCGTTTGGATGTAATCTCGCCATTTGCGATGGATAGGACCGGAATTCTGCCGATCGATCGATCGCTGTAATCTATTGGTGTCTTTCAGAAAGCAAAAACAAAGTTAATCACAGCAAAAAAAAAAAAAAAAGAAGCAATGAAATATACATGTTTATAGAGAAGAGAAAGATACCCTTTTTTTTTTTTTTCCATTTTAAAGTAAAAAAAAAAAGTAAGGGAGGAATGGACAGCCGGGGAAATTGATTAGAGAAACCAAACCACTAAAAATTTTGATTTTTTAAAAAAATAGTTATAGGCCTTATTACGTACGGTTACTGTGTATAATCATAAACTAATTATCTCATTATACCTCTCGTCTAACTTATTCGGGTATTTTTTTCTTTTTTTCTTCTTTTCCCCCCCCCCCTTCTTTTAAAAGTATTTTATTGGGTTTTGTTTTTGATATTTCCGTTCAGGGAGGGCTGCGCGCTTCAAGAATAATGTTTGATAAATATTTAATACCTGAGATGATACATCCTGAAAAGGATATGTCTTCAATTAAAACATATAAGGTGAGTTAAAAAAAATAGTGGCAAAAATCCGGAGAGGAAAGGAAAAGAAAGTAAAACTATAGAAAGTATAGAAAGAGGATGGAACGAGAAAAAATAGGAAAGTAAGTGGTGACTATAATATTTTGAATAATTCGTTGGATTAGCAGAGCCTGAAATGTGTGTTTTTTTGTTTGTTGTTGTTGTTGTTTTTTTTTTTTGTTTTTTTGTGTGTGAAGATTGATATTAATTCCGATGCAAGTTAGCAAATCTAGCCAGAAGGAAAAGAAGTCTAATCGCATATATAAATATGTATAAGAAAGAAAACTTGCCTCGAGGGGAAAGATAGAGAGAGAGAAAAGAAAGAGAGAGAGAGAGAAATGGGGGGGGAAAGGAATAAACAATCTATGGCGACGGTTGTCAAGGTATCAAAACATTTTTACATGTAATATAAAACACGATATTTCCTCTTTTTATTAATATATTTTAAACAACAACAGTAAAAAAAAAAAAAAAAAAAATGGGTCGGCTGAAATTGTCTTTCGTTGTTTGTTTGTTTTTTTAATTTTTTTTAAAATGAAATTTTAAAAGGGCGTCATAAAAATATACACCCAAAAAGAGAGAGTGAAGGAAAAAGGTGCGTCTATAAAATATAATTTAAAAATCCAATCTTATGGAGGATGTGGTGAGGATGTTCTAAGAGATATATAAACTAAAGTATAGGTACGCGTAGCCGGAAAATTAAAGAGAAACCATATTATCAAAATTAGATATTTCAAATAGACATAATTTCTTATGATCGAAAATCAAGTAATATTTTCAAATATTAATATAATATTTGTTATTACGAGGAAAACTCAAATATAAATGGGAAATTGTTCGACCAATGGCCCCAAAAGAACATAAGCCTCTCTATTTGTTTATACCAGCTAACAGTTCAGTTAGGGCTCCAAGTAGTCCATCGACCCATTCAGATGTCATGAATAATATAGTCATGACAATTGTATTAAAATGACAAGATATGTTATAGAGGAGGTGGAGAGGAGGACGGAGAGAGAGAGAGAGAGAGAGAGAGAGAGAGAGAGAGAAATAAAGTAAAATAGTAAGGGAGTATAGGACAGCCGGGGAAATGAAAGACTAAATTTCAATTGAATATAATATTACGTTATACGGGAAAAGCAAATAAACTAATGCTGTAGTCACACAGACACGTACGTACAGATACGTTTGTGTTTATTTCTTCTTATATTCTATCACTTCTTTGTAGTTTCTCTGTTTTACTGGATGAACGAAATTATCAATATTTCACTGCTGACTATGACGGGTAGGCATCCGTGGGATCGGCAAAAAAGAAATAATTGTGGACGCAACCGGACGTAACTCAACGTAAGTGTCTGTGTGACTGTAGCACAAGGGGAAAATTGTTCTTCCAATGGACCAGCACAAGCGAGCAAAAAATGTAATTTGAAGCAATTAAATAGCTCACATGTCACTTACACATTTTTATTCATGCAGATATCATGCACATTGTAAATATACCTCACCTCTCAGTCTAATGGATTCGTTTTTTTTGGGGGGGGGGGGTGTTTATGATATTTGGGTTGATAGGCACGTTTCAAGGATATGTTTTAATAAAGCTTCATATCTAATTATACGTTTCTGAAATGATTGTCTTCAATCAAACTGATATAAGATAATAAAAATTATATAGGGGCCAAATACGGAAAGAAAAGAAAAAAAAGTAAACGATGAGCACATGCGCGTTTTTGGGTGGGGGGGGGCTTAAGGGGCTTCAATTTACCTTAGAGGGGAGCTAAACTGAACGGAAGGGGAAGCAAAGTGATCGAAAAGCAAATATAAAATATAGAAATAAAAATAGAAATAAATTTAAAAAATTAATAGAAATGGGAGGAAAGAAAACCCAATGGACGGACTTAACTCAATCCCCTATGATTGGTATGCAACCTTCTTGGAGGCCGATATTATTCTTTTTAAAAAAAAAGGGAAAGTATAGCGGAAAGATAGAGAGAGAAAGGAAAGGTAATGAATCTATGGTGGACTGCTGGCATGGTATCGAAACATTTTTAATGTAATTATGATAACATAACATTCCTTCTATTTTAATATACATTTTCAAAAAAAAAAAAAAAAAATGGGCTGGGTTTCGGGTGAAAATGTTTTTTTTTTTTTTAAGTTGGTATTAAATTTGTATAGATAACAATCAAAATAAAATAGAATTATGTGCCTAACCCACTGTGCTGCTACGGGCACTGCTGCTAGTATATATATATTTTCTCATCCATATGCCCTGCCAGATAATAAATACAATGTGAGCAATAACAATGCGACAAAATTGAGACATTTTACTTTGCATTGTATTCAGCGGTTCTTTTCATTCAATAATGAATGACACCAACTGATCAATGGAAAGAAAACCAACAATAATATTTTTAAAAACGCCCAAAATGTTATGAAGCTTCTCCGTCATAATATTTTGCGGAACGTTTGTTTGTTTGTTTGTTTTGGTTTTTTTTGTGGGGGGGGGGGGCGTTTATAAAGAAATTACAAAGAAAAGAAAGTCTCCAAAACAGGGGCAGCGGAGCCGGTATCTGTTTCCCTTGTGACTTTTTACGAACAAGTGACAATGAATCAAAATTATACCTCTTTAAGAAGTATTAAGAATCTTAATCGGCCCTCCCCAGTTTGGGGTAGCCCGGCCTCCCCCCCCCACCCCCCCCCCCCACCAAGTTCTTTCAAGTCGCTTCGCGGCCCCTGAACTAAACTGAAGAGAATCCCAAAATGTGGTATTTGACACATCTGAAATAGTCTTTCTACAACAAAAGAAATTTGTTTACGACATAACACATCCAAGCCTTGCTTGATCTGGAATATCTGGAGGTTATAACCGACAATACAAATAATGTTAGAGCACTAAGAAAAATCATATAAATAGTTTGAATTTGTCCTTTGAAATGATATAAAACACCTCGACGACCTGTTTTTTTTTTTCTCCATGAATGCGTTCTGCTTCAGAAAGCGAGAGAGAGACTAGAGAGAGAGAGAGAGAGAGAGAATGTAGGAGATATTGAGTGTCATGTACTTTTAGTATATTGTTGACGTTGTAGGTTGATTAACGCACTCGGCGCAACCTTGAAAAGTACATCATAATTTAGTGTTGTCATCTTCTTCATTGCCCACAACATTTACGAGGTTTCAGATATTAAAGAGCAGTAGCTATATCATTAATCATTGATTCACAATCTACGATCATGCTCTCTTCACCGATATCCTACCTCGCTGATAAACTACTCTCGCCGTCATCCTGTACGACATATTTGATTCTTCTCGTCACCATCGTCGTAATCGCCCTCCACTTTATCGTCACGTTCGTCGCTTATCCAGCGACGTCGAAGTTCAGGCGACACGGGAGACCGAAGCTGCCTCCACTTGCTGCCCCGAGCTGGCCTCTCGTCGGCAGCCTGTTTAGCCTGGTCGATGACAAAGGTAATCTGCCATACGAGATCCTCGCCCAGATGGTGCGTGACCACGGACCCGTCTTCAGGTTCGACTTTGGCTCCTTCCCGACAATCATCATAAGCGATGCGGCAATCGTTCACGACGCGTTCGCCAAATCGGCTGTTTTTGCCGACAGGCCACGGTACCCGATGTTCTTCAATTATGGACAAGGTAATATAAACTCCTTTTCGGAAGCTATAATTCTTAGCGTAAAACTATTTTACTAGCAGGGCCTGTTACGACCGGCAATGTCGTCATCCGAACGTCACCATCCGAAAGACATGTCTGGGATTCGAACCGCGATCCGATTCACATCTGAAAAGGCCCACAAACTGATAAGAATCGGACCGAGGTTCGAATCCCAGTCACGACTTTCGGATGTTAATGTCAAAGTTTGACCACAAACGAAAATAATGCGTTGTTGTGACATCATTACCTGTCGTAGCAGAGCCTATAAACTAGAATTATAAATTCAGGTATTATCATTACAAACCCCTCCAAAAAGTGTGTCCACAACACTATTTGAGCCTCTATAACTGTTCAATCATTCTTGATATGTACAGCGTTGAAAAGTTTATTCCTCTTTATTGATACCTTATTTTTTTAATGATGATGTCATGCTTCTATGCACAGAACCAACGAAAAAGGAGACAAAGTGAAAATTCCAAACTTTTCCTCCATTTTTCATATTTTAATCGGCAGCTGATGATACGAGCATAATTTGACGTGTTTGGTTTTATTATTGCAAGTTTCCATCCGCGCAGTCTACATATCAATGGATAAAAAAAAAATTCACCCTCAACAAAATTCCTGCCAGGCAGACCATTTCATTTTCCAAGCGAGGAAAAACATGGTGAATAAAACATTGAATATAAGCAATCATTCTTCACTGAACAATCTATGAATAGCTCTGATATGCATTCAATTTGCAATTTTTTATTCATTTTTTTACTTTCCAATTGTTAAGCGAGGGACCCAATGTAGGCCCTATTGTAGAAAGGCATCATCACAAAAAGGATATTAATACAAAACAAAATTCTAATGGTGCGAAAATCAAGTATGGTTAAAAATCGCACCAAAAAGTTATCAAGGCTGAACATCGCGTGATATGAATTTCAAAGGGTTTTTAAATGTCAGATATGCACATGTAGAAGTCGTGTACTTAATACTTGAAACTACTGATTATTGTATTGAGTCGGATTATGTTATGTAAGTGGGTATAAAGAAATAACATCCGACCTATACCACAAAATATAATTTATTTTGTAATCAACAATGAAATCAAAATGAACAAAATTTTCGCTCCCAATGTGCATGCTGATGAGCTAAAACTGGATTTGTCTCTTTTTTTGTACTCCTGCAGTAGGAACATTATGGAATAAATTAAACAACAATTACTACATCAATATCCCATGCCCCCCCCTCTCTCTCTCTCTCTCTCTCTCTCTCTCTCTCTCTCAATCACTTATTCAATGTAATTTATCTTTGCTATTTAAAACACCTTTTCCGCAATTAATGATCAATCGATTGTAAATACTGAAAAATATTGATATCACTTTGCCATTCCTTTCGTAGGCCTCTAGATACATAATTGCAAAAATCTCCATTTCGGCTCGACTTTCGACACCCAAAAAAGAAACACGTAACTCTCGAGCAGAACATTTTGATTTTCAATAACTTGTTTTGAATATCCATAATCTTTAAAAAAAAAAAAAAAAAGGTAATGGAGCAACAATTTAAGAAATTCCGAATGGTTTGCGAGGGGCTCATAGCCCCTCAGTGATTGAGTAAGATTAATGGACGTTGCATTGAGTGGAAAGGGTAGAGGATCAATTTTGACGTGTATGAATACAATATGTCTTTATAAAATGCAAAAATCATAAATAACCTTGGCTTCCGGGATAAAATTCCGCCAATTTTTCATTTAGGAATCATCGCAAACACCAACAACGAGGTCCTGCGCACCAACCGTCGATTCTACCTGACCGCCCTAAGAGCACTCATGGGCAAGGGGAAGACCCATCTGGAGGACCTCGTCGTCAAGGAGATCCAACATCTCATTGCTAGGTTCGATACCAGATACCAAGAACCCTTTGACCCTTACGATGACCTTGCCCAAACCTCGGCCAACATTCTCTGCTCTGTGCTCTTCGGCAAGCATTACACTCTAGATGACGTCATCTTTAAAGAGGTTTTGGAAAACTTGAAGGAATGCTACGAGCTGGCTGGTCATGAGAACGAACGCAACTTCATCCCTCTTCTTAGTTACCTCCCTGCAACCAAGAAAGCGCGTCGTGCCAAGGAAGTCTACCGTAAGCTCACGGAGCTCTTTCGGGCGTTTATCGGAGATGCCATCAAAGACCATGTCCCGAACTCCCCGAAGTCGTACCTCGACATGTACTGCGACCACTTCTTCCACGGTAACGGTGGAAACGACAACAAAGATGACGGAGATTGGAAGATTTGCTACAAAGACGACATCAATTTGGAGACGACCATTGGTGACCTCATGGCAGGTGGTACGGAGACGAGTGCATCGGTAGCGTCATGGGGTCTCCTTCTCTTGGCCATGCATCCAGAGGTCCAGGCAAGAATACAGAAGGACATCAAAGAATTAGGTACCACACATCCACCAGAATACCAGGTAATGGATTTTGTTTCTTGAAAGTCAGAAAAGCTCGTGTTTAAGAATATGGTGTAAACTAGGCATACATCACTTTACGTTTGTAAGAAAAAAATACAAAATGCTTTTATCAAAAACATTTAATATCTTACTGAGGTGTCTTCCTGGAAAGATGTGCACCTCAAAATGAAAGTTTTCTCCTACAAACTAAAAAAATAAAAAAATAAAAAAAATAAAATCTGTATTCATCTCCAGGCCCCTTTCGTACTTGTCCGTATTTTATGTTTTAGTGATGTCGATTTCGCCCTTAAAGGGGAATTATCCCCTCTGAGAAATTTAGCTTCAGTGAATGGAGACAAACCCCCAAATCATATTGTGAAAGTTTCAGAAAAATCAGGCAATGAATAAGAGAGATATGAATTTTTAGATTTTGAGATCACTTATGATATGGAGATCCTCCAATTGGCAATGTGACCATGATGTGTGATGTAATGCAGGGAGATCTTTCCCATATCTATTGTACACATTGTACTAAAATCCTCTTTTTTCTTGATTCTAAAGGGAGAATAAAGAATCTTTTTATGGGATGACTTGTAAATATATGAAAGTCATAATATATCATGTAAAGAAAAGCTGTTCTATCATTAGAATGAAAATAAAGAGACATTTTGAATAGTTTTTGTGCACACCATATGGTGAGTTATCCCTTCGTGACATCACAAATGGTGACCGCGTTGCCAATGGGAGATTTCCTATGTCATTAGAGATCTCAATATTCAAATACTCATAACTTTCTTATCATTTATCAGATTTTCACCAAACCTTCACTAATGTGCTTATTTGATTTTTCTGGATCCACAGTAAGCCAACAATCTACAAAGGGACAATTCTCCTTTAAATCGGATAGTGCAATAATAAGAAAAAGAAGAGTAAAAGAAAGAATCATATATGAAACCAAAAATTCTGAAGTTACGATTTGATATATTCTCACAAAATGAAAAGAATTAGCAAAGAAAATATGGTCATCGAGATTCGAACCCGAGACCTCCGGTCTGGTCAGTTTCATTTCAAATTGATAGGGTACATGCAGGTAATATGGGCCCCCTAAGCTCATTTGCCTAATTTGCAAAAAATTACGAAATGACACACAGTCTAATCTTTGTTTATATGAATCAATAACTACTGCTCTAACTTTTATTGTGAAGAAAAACAATTATCACCAACCCCCCTGTCTGCAATATTCAAATGTTGACGTCATTACCAAAGTGCCTATATTACCTGCATGTGCAGGTAATATGGGCACATGTATTTAACGTATGTTTTAAAAACTACAATGACTCTACCATGTCTGGAATTTGCTTAAAATGTTGAAAATCATTAACTTTAAGATATAATTTGAAATAATAAGACCCTTCAGTAAATCCTTTGACTATATATTTCATTGTTATGTATGTTGTATATTATTTCTTTTTTAATATTATTTAAATATTATTTTCATTATACAAGTCAATATAATACCTACAATAAGTTATTTATATTAATTATAGACTGTGAATATACCCCAAAAATCGTAGCAAAGATTGATGCCTCATCCCAATACTAAGTACCAGAATCATTTCCGCCATTTTAGATGTCCCATATTACCTGCACTAATGTTGCTGTGTCAGGCAAGCATTCAATGCCACATTGCACCCCTTCACTAAAACAAATTGACCTGTACACGCTAGTATGGTCAAAATGAAACTATAAGCTTACTAAATATACAAAACAATTGAGGTTACCACCTCAAACACTCATTCACCATCACCATGATCACATTCTGTGAAATAACAAATTTTAGATCAGGGTAAAAAATTGCCGTGAGTTTTACCTACCTTGTTGGTTTTCAGCAATTTTCTCAGAGAAATTTCGGCATCAGATGCTCTCACGACAATATTTTTTCGTATACAGTGCATATGAACAACATTATGGTGCTCACACCGGTCACCGGTCGACGGTCACGACATGAATTGCTTCAGGTGGCCCATATTACCTGCTGGCCCATATTACCTGCTGGCCCATATTACCTGCATGTACCCTACTGAAAAAGCGGAATCACTATAACCGTGATCCCTTGCATTTGTCCCCAAGTCTATATGCCAGGTTCTATAGCTGACCACTGGAGCATAGAAAGCTGAGGGATGCTCTGGGACGGACACCGAAATAAGGGCTTGCCATAGCTCAGTCGGTAGATCATCTGTCTAGCAAGGAGGTTTTGGGTTTAAATCCCGATGAAATCTCATTTTCTTTGCTCATGTTTTCATATCATTCAAATTTAATATACCACAGGATCGGTCACGATTGCCGTATGTTCAAGCCGTCATCATGGAGATACAGCGTGTTGGGAGTGTGACCCCTCTTGGAGTACCTCATTGTGTGTCATCTTCTACTACACTGGGTGGTGAGAAACAAATGTTGAACATTCCGTAAAAATAAAACTCGCTAATATAACCAGATGACGAGAAAAGAGACAAGAAGACAAAGTAAATGCCGAGAAAAAGAGTTGTTAGTCCTCGGCAAGTCGACAAGAAAACAGGAAGACGAGTTGTTGAAACTCGGCAATTCAACTTGTTCATGTTATTTTGGACAAGAAGACGAGAAGAGGAGTTGTTGAAACTCGCCAAGTCGGCATATTTGGGACAAAAAGACGAGTTGTTGGCAAATCGACTTGTTGGAAAACAAAAAGACGATTTTGTCTTCTTGTCCCAAATTTTTGGCGAGTTCCAACAACTTGTCATCCTGTCTTCTTGTCCCAGACAAGCTGATTTGGCGAGTTCCAACAACTCGTCATCCTGTCTTCTTGTCCCAGACAAGCTGATTTGGCGAGTTCCAACAACTCGTCATCCTACCGAGTTCAACTCAATCCGTTTTTTTTTTTTTTTTTGTTTAAGCAAGCTAACGAATTCCTCAATTCATCCGTTATTGGGTAGTAATCTCTCTTCTCATCAATTCTCCGTATGGTAGTATCTCACTTCTTGGAGACGGCCCATCACGGAGATACTTTTTTTCCCATCACGGAGACGTCGTCGATACTTTTTTTTCCGTCGCGGAGACGTCTTGATACTTTTTTTATCCGTCGCGGAGACATCTCCGATACTTTTCTTTCCATCGCGGAGACGTCTCCGATACTTTTTCCGTCCACGGGGACGTCTCTGATACTTTTTTTTTCTGCCGCGGAGACGTCTCCGATACTTTTTTTTTATGCTGTCGCGGAGACTTATCCGATACTTTTAGTGCGTCGCGGAGAGATACCACCAATATCTCGTCATCTGATCGGCAATTGAAAGCTTTCATAATTATCTCCATCTCTCACTCTCTCTCTCTCTCCCTAGGGGAGACTCAGGTTAGTTGAGCCAGTGGGTTAGTTGAGCCACCCCCTCTAAATAGGTCAAGACCATTTTAAACTTTATAATGCTTCCATCTCTTGTTACATAATGATAGATGGACCATACATGCTAAATATGATACATGGGTGCAGACTACAAGCTTGTTAAAATCAACAAAATTTGATTTTTGCTGGTCAAAGTGACTTCCGTGAAAAGTGACATGAGTGCTCATATTTTTGATACCCTACAGATTTAACGGACTATCATACTACAGTTGAAAGGAGTATGATTGTATATAAATTTAACCATATCATTAGATTTGTGTTTAGTAAGAATTTCACTTTCCACCCCAATAAGTAAAAAAAAATATGGTGTGGGGTTAGTTGAGCCGTTGTTGATGGGGTAAGTTGAGCCTATGCCTACATGGGTTAAAATTTTTGAAAAGAATATATTGGGGTTTTGTATGGCGTGTGACATGAATTAACTATTTTGTTATCATTATTAAACAGGAAAAAGTATCTGTCACGCCCCAAGACTATTTATGAAGGACATACCTGCGAAAATAGGAAAAAAAATTAAATGCACCAAAAAGTAACCGTAATGTGTGCGTGTATGCGTGTGAGTTGGTGTATGTGAGGGTGTGGGTGTGTATTTATGTGTGTCTTTTGGGATGGGGGAGTCAGCCCCCCAAATTGATTTATGCCGCATGGCTCAACTAACCCAACGCCTTGGCTCAACTTACCTGCGTGTTGGTGTTAGTTGAGCCACTTGACACTTTTTTTTTAATTGCCCGGGGCTCCAAAACCGAAAGTGCTATTTTCGGGATATACCTTTTATAATTTGCCTAACATATTACTCTTTCAATCCCAATCCTCAACAGCCTAAAAAAACTTCACCCATGGGCACCAGGTGGCCTTGAGTAAAAAGTGGCTCAACTAACCTGAGTCTCCCCTATCTCTCCACATACACAATACCATCGACTGTGCTATTTGCAAAGCCTATACTGCCAGCAATCAAGAGAAAATGAATTATTACGATAGTAGAGTACAACTGCACGAAAACGTGTCCGTGGCACGCTAAGGGAACTTTACAAAATAATCACAGTTATATAACGGCTACAATTTATATTCTTCAAAATATGCCTCAACAAAAGTTGAAGCAAGTTCAACTTGGTTTTTGCCTTTGTTTAATTTTACTCCCTTTAATTTCTCCTCATCGTTTTAGGTTATGACATACCAAAGGATACGGCTGTGATGGTTAATTTCTGGTGGATTCATAACGATCCCAGCGAATGGGATGAGCCGCATCTTTTTAAACCTGAGAGGTTCTTAGCGGAAGACGCAAGTCTCATCAGAAGAGATAATATGATGCCATTTTCTGTTGGTAAGACGCACATCAAGTAATGTATCTTGTCCGTCGATATCAAGGATTTTTGTGCTCTTACAGGCCTATTTTCCTGCTTTTGTTAACTTTCTGTTTGTTTGCTTGTTTGTTTGTTTGTTTTGTTTTATTTTGTTTTGTTTTGTTTTGTTATTGTTGTTGTTGTTGTTGTTTTTTTTGCCGGACGGTCCAAATGATTCTCGGGCGATATTCAGGAAAGAATATTAAAGCCATTGACCTTTCTGGATTTTTTTTTGGTCTATCCCAACTTTACCACTTTCTCTAAAATCTAATCAGATCATTTCCCTATATGGGATACTGTCATAAGTACATTATCTCAAGCTCAATTTATTATCGTGAGGCATAAGGTCACTCATAGGGGTTCAAATCTGTTATTACATGTATTGTCAATTGCTTAAATTTTTAACAAATAGATATGGGCAAAGTGAACATTTTAAGTTTGTTGCATATGTTGTTCTTACAGACAAAAACAGAATAAAATCAAGTAATGTCTAACTATTCCGAAAAGACATTTTTTCTTAGTTTTTAAACAACGGCTGTTTAAAATTTGATATTGATCGTTACTCTTCGTTACAGAGCACGTGTACTTAATTTATTTTCTCTCAGGTCGACGTCGCTGTATCGGAGAAGACCTTGCTGCCATGGAACTCTTTCTCCTCTTCACCCACCTCTTGCATCGATTTACACTTCATCTCATCCCGTCATCGACAACGGCCTCTCTCGCTGCAAAGCAAGGCGTGACCAGATTACCATGTCCGTATAAGATATATGTTACGCCAAAAGAGGGGTAAAGGAGACCACGCCCATTCTGAGTTATAGCAATGCTTCGGAAGGCTCTGGGGCGACAAAGGATTGGAGGCACAAGCCCTTCCAATCCTTTGTCTCCTCAGAGCTTCCGACGCCTTTGCAAAGCGTGACCAGATTACCCTGTCGATATAAAATATATGTTACGCCTAGATAGGGATAAAGAACGCACCCTTTCTGAATTAAAGTAAATAATGCGTGACCAGACTACCAAAATCATCTGTGCCTTATTCTCCTTTTATAAACATGAACCCTAATGAATGAAGAAAACAAGTAAAAGCATCTGAACTGTCGCAAATATATTTTTATTTCCATTCATTAGTATTCTATGACTCCATTCCTTTACGTTACTTTATTATGCTCCTTCATCCCAAGAAAATAAATGGACAATCTCACTGATATCTCAATGAAAATAACTTTATTCACAAAAGTCAGCAATTCAACACAAGTAATGATCATGATGAGCATGATGACAAGGAAAGATGTAGCAAAAAGTTTAACAAACCGATGTATCTCATTGTACAGAAATGCATATTGTTATTTGAGGAGGGTCCAGGGACTGACATAATAATATTCACAATAATCATCAGTCAACCTCGCCTAAATCAAACTCACATAAGTCGAATAATCGCCAGACTTAAATGTCTTTTATAAGTTATCTTTATATTCCATTGTTTTCAACCTTTCATAAGTCAGATTTATTTTCTTATTCCAAGCTATTCATTCAAACAGATTTGAATTAGGCAAGGTTGACTGTACTTTTGCAGCACATATTACATAATGAAATGCTTCTATGAGTTTCCAAATAGCTTTGATATTATTATCCTGCCAGTAAATTAAGCCTGCAAATTAATAATCTGTATTGTTGCATTTTTAACTATATTGTAATTGGTATAACTATATTGAATTTTTGTATAACTGTATTGTATTTTTGTATAAATATATTGTATTTTCTTATAGCTATATTGTATTTTTATATAACTATATTTGTAGTTTTGTATAATTATGTTGTATTTTTGTTTAAATATGTTGTGCTTGTTATCGTTTGGTAATGATTTTTATTGTAAAATATCCAGCTGCAAGGCTTTGAAGTGATAATAATACACTGGTGAAAGATGGAGTATCTTAAAAACTCCTGGAAACTTTAAAAAATTTGTGCTTAAAGCATGTTACTACTAGCATTTTACAATGAGTCTAAATTTTATTCAATTAATTTTCTTTCTAAAGAAGAAAAAACACAAATTAGCCAAGGGAGAGTTAGACTTCGCCCTGCAATAGTGGCTGAAGCGGCATATAAAGATAAGATAAAGAGAAGTGAAAAATCCAACTATTCCTATTGACAATATAATACTAGGTTTGGATTGTTGAATTTGATGACAAGTGTGAACCACCCAACCTGATATGTACAATATATACACACACTGATTAAACATTAGGGTTTATTTACACTAACAGTACTCTTAAATAAATCATGGCTTCATTTTCAACTGTTGAATACCAAGCATAACATTATTCATGTTGCTGAAATAATAATTTTTAATATCAAAGTTGGATTAGAATGCTAACTTGGTAATAAAAATTGGCATCATAAATTATATGGTCTATAACCCATAAATACATTTTTTTTTAAATGTTTATTAAACATTTAAGAAAAAATATGAGACCATGTCTGTCAAACTATATTGCCTTTTTCTAAACTTTCATGAAAATGTTATTAAAGTATTGAGATTTTATTCTTTAAATCTGTTTAAAAATTACACTCTATTTTGTTGTACACACATGCCTAAGTGAAGATATCTTTTAAAGTTTTTCAACTTTGAAAGATATTGAACACCCATCTCTCAGGCCTACTGTGTGAATTAATTTTTGAGCTCTTGAAGAAGAAATTTTGTATGATTTTCACACTTTGTTTTCCTTTTAATAAGGAATAGAAGCTTTTGATAAATAGTTAGGATAATAATCTTCTGGGTCCAGTTGACACGCTGAGACGAGATATTTGGCCTTCTCAATTCAGCCTGTCAACTGGAACCAGAAGCTAGGAGAGCTATGAGCTTCATGCCTGAAGAAGCCACCATTATCATCCTAGTTATTTATCAAAAGTCTCCATTCTTAAAATCTAGAACCTCATTCACGTCGACACGATTCTTTAACTCCCTAATGTAACCTTGTGATCCTGAACATACAAGCACATAGACACATGGGCATAGGTTGGAAATTGAAGGTCTGAATATAAAATCGGCCCAAGTTTAACTCCTGGCCAAATTAATTGAAACATGGGAAATTGTTGATTTAAAGCCCTGAATTCCACTTAAAAGTGTTTGAAATGAATGAGAAACTATCCATAGTCCTCACTGCACTGACCCACACAACATAATTATTCATTCATTTTTTCTTGATTTACTTGAAATGAACTGTCCATGGGCCATTCTCATATTCAGTCAGATACTAAATTATGGACCAGGGCCAGGGAAATAGCCTTGTTCTGACAGAATCTTCTATATGTGCTTGTTAGAACAGGAGTAGACTGTATTCAATAACAAGATGACAAAGAACAGACCTATAACAGTCTTGAGCCAAGCTGATAGTCATATTACAGTGGAAACTCATTATAAAGAGATCTGTTTTAACAAGATTTCTGATATAACAACAAGGTAATTTTTCTGGTCCCAGGACTTTGTGTTCTTTTGGTTTTTGTACCCTGACATAAAGAGATTCCTGATATAAAAAGCGAAATTTTGAAGCTCTTGATGAATGTGAGGACCTCGTCATAACATGTTTCTACTGTACAGTCTGTGTCAAATAAAATGGTACAGTCGGAGAAAAAATAATTTGGGTGTGAAATCTTTTCAAATAATGTGTGTATGTGGTACTAAAGCAAAGCCAGAATATTTTCCTTGCTGATGCACTTTGTTCTGTATAATTTGCTTTCGTTAAACAAAAGTTATGCTAAATTTTGTGCGACGAGGAACAAATCGAAATTACGCATGTCTATTGTTCCATAATGCGAAACCTACACAAAAGCATGGACGTCGTGCAAAAATTGATTTTTCTTGACTGTAGAAAACTGGTCATATCTCAAAAATTACAGCACCAAATGTGATGAAAACAATTGCAGAAGAAAGTCCGATTATCCTGCTTTATGAAAATGCCAAACAATACCAAGTTCTAATTAATATTCATAATATAAAAAAATGTTTTCTGACTGTACCATTTTTTTTTACACAGACTGTATAATGATACTCTTCTGTTTGTTACTAGATTGGGCAATCATAGATGTGTATTGCCTTGTCATCAGATACAGAGACCATCTTTGCTCCGTTCCCATTGTACTTTGCCTGCCAGACCTGCAAGACAAAGAAAATAAAGCAATGTATGTTTTGTTTCAGAACCACAGATGCCTCTTTTTTTAGAAAATGTTCTGATTTCATGAAATCTTATTCAGTTTTTTTTATTTTATTTATTTATTTATTTTTTAATTACACTTTCAGCCCTTTTTTCTCGGCTTTGTCGCCCAAATATACAAACTTTTTTGAGATATTTTTGCCACTTTCAGGATTTTGGCCAATGAATGGTACTAAGCAGCATCTCTGCATAACAATATATTTGCAGAAGTTTTTGTCTCCTCAGTCTTGTGCAATATTGTATTCATGATTTCGTTTTGTTTACTGGAAGATGACATACTAAACTCAGTAGAAGTTGGTTTTGATACCTACCTGGTCATAATGATCATAGAAGGTTGCCACACATTGTCTTGTCCCACAGTCCCACACCTTCACTGTCTTGTCAGATGAACTAAAAGAGGGAGAGTGTGACATGCATTTACAAAGTTACATTTGCTTTCCTTCTCAATCATTTTTTTCAATACGGCTTCTTAAATATAGCAAAAGCAAGAGTTATTTTACCAGTTTCATTTCATTTCTTTAATCACCACTAAAGAAAAGAAAAAGTAGACTTACATTTTAACATTTCATCAACCAAACTGGCATTAAGATATTAATTTTTTTAATTTGTTTTATTTTTATTACCAGTTGCATAATTGGGCTCGAAAACGGCCCTATGAGCTTTATGTAATTGTCTTAACATAAATTAATTTTGACAGGTACAGACAAGTTAATTTCTAATTTTTTCCCCCAAAGTAGTTGTGGATTGTCTAATGTTTTATCAATATCCCTAACAAATAAATTATCTGTCTTAAAAAAAATATGCAAGCTATTTATAAACACTATCCCTTATAGAGTATTCCACAATTATTGATGCTTTGTCTGTTCTATTATTTTGTGTTACATACTATTCTTTATATTTACAAACTGCCTGTAATTTTTTTTAAACATCATCGTACAATTGTCTATATTAACCCAGTAGTCTGCCCACACCCATTACAAGGAGATTTCAAGAAAAATATAAATGGGAAGAGAGAGCCTCACCTTGATACAAAATGTGTGTTGTCAGGACAGAAATGAACACCAGTCACCCATGAGCTATGACCAGAGAGGGTTCCAGCCAGGTTAGCTTGTTGTCTGTGTGATAAATCAAAGAATCATTAAAAAAAATAAGGATTATGCTTAATGCAAAGGTGTAACATGATCTTGGAGAACTACCTCAAGACAATTATCCCCAAACAACTAACATATGTGATGCGTCACGTTGAAATGAGAGACTAGTCGCGATTTTTGAAATCCATTTTATTTGATATCATTGATCCCTGATTCATTGCCTTGAATTTGATATACAACCCGACTGTAAAGAGTAAATAGAAGTGGAGATATTAGCCTCTGAACGCGAGGAGAATTGTGCTCTTGGAAATCAAAATCAAGAGAAAAACGTTTGCGAAGTTTGACTTCCGTTTGACTCCGCGCCAGAAAAATAAGAACATTATTGTCACCGCTGTACTCACCGAAATGCCCTAGCAACCACTTGTTACAAAGGTGAAACGATTGACCAATGAGGAGGCTGCATTCAGGTATACAGAGAACAATACTCGTCCGTCACGCATGATCGAGGCAAGCGCAGCAAGCGGAAACAACGGCGATGTTGTCTAAATAACATTCAATCTTCTCAAAAAAAAAGAAGCTGAATTTGGTTAGTTGTTTTATATCTTCGTCAAATAAATAAAAACGTCATGCTCTTTCTAATTGTTTAAGAAAAAGTCCGCTCTTTTAAGAAAAGTGTTTACCAATCCTGGCGCTAAATTAGTTAGAAACAAAACTATTTTAAAACCTTTTTGGGGGTTTTATTCCGATGTTTGCGTGCGTTCTTTGAATGTCAATCGCGTATGCTCTTACTCATAATAAAGCGAGTCATTTTGATCTGAACTCTGTTGGAAATTTTGAACATAATAATGGTCTATAGACTAAATTATTCTTGTACAGGGGCTTATGCATTTTGTTTATATTCTTTGAATAAGTATATGATAGAGATAAGCCTCCAAAAATGTTTTAATAAATTATTTGCGCCTCACGAATGTATTTAGAATTTCTCTGATCACGTTTTATGAGTGGCTAGGTTAGCTTAAAAATTTGTTTACAAAAATAGCGGAGACGTCTTCGCAAAGGAATCGATTTTTCGCGACGGATAACGTTTATTCCGTCTTTATTCTGTCGAGGAGAAGTCTCCGAGATGTCTCCACGACAATATTCAAAATCTGTTTTAAAGCAGTTTCAGAGAAATGTCTCAAATTATAGTATCCGCGATTCATGAAACGTCTCGGAGACGTCTCCGCGACGTCTCAACAACCCGTCTCAAACTTGTTTCTAAGCCGTCTTAAAGTTGTTTCAAAGTAGTTTCCGAAAAGTGAGATACCAGCCGCAGTTATAAACTAGATTCATTTGATTTGCCACTCCCCCCCCCCTTAGCTCATTGGTTTCCACATAATGCAATATCAACCAATTTTAAAACCATACTTTTTTTTCAATTTTAAATTAGCATTTCTTACGCGTCTTAAGACTTTAACCTAAATACTTCAGAAGTATTATCACGTCACCTCTTTTGTATGCTCTATGTTTCCCTGATGGAACCAAATTTGTTGTATAGGGAGGTTTTAATTTCCCATCAGGACAACAGATATCGCGGCCCGTAAAATAAAATGCTGAAATTAACATTTCATTTGGATCCAGATAGCTAAGTCAAGCAATAAGTAGCTTTCCCCACATAACCCCCCCCCCCTCTCCCCACTCCGATTGTTAGATTTGACCATTCGTTTGCGTGCTCCGCTATCCCGGATGAAACGCTTTTATTCACAGCAGGTTGTGGCATCGCACGCAAAATTTCTGAGTGCAGCTAAAGAGAGTTTGTTCGCTATTCGCTCACAAAACGAAAACAAATAGCCAGTTTTAAATCACACATCACATGACCGTGAGCTCCAATAAACAAAGCCATGCGTTGCTAAGGGCGGAGCTAAACGGAGAGGGGAAATGAGCGTGGACGTGCGCTTGTATGTCCGGAGAAAAAAAAATTATGACCGAAAAAAAACACTTGCCGAAAAACTGCTTTTTACCACTTTTCCGTTATCATTTTCACTCATTTTTTTAAACAGAGGCAAAGATGAAGCATGGTAGAACCAGAAAAAAAAAAAAAAATGTCCTCAAAATTTTAAGTTTTTTATTAGTTTGTCGATCTTACTCGGATCTTTGATCTGCGACTTCTCTCTCATTTCGACAAGACGTATCACATATTATCTACCCCCTAACCCTTCATCTAACTAACCCTGACCATATATCTATGGGGAGGGGGCAGTTGTACATGGTTCCCAGCATTTCAAGATAACAAAATTCCCTGATTTTTCCCTGATGAAGTCTAAAAATTCCATGATATTTATTTACACCCGTTTCCAGTTTTGCATGTTTTCTTTGTTGTCGCAGTGTACTATTTGCAGTATAAAACACTAGTCTGACTGACTACTGCACTTTTGATTTTCGGGTCAACCAAAATTCTCTGACTTTTCCCTGATTTTGAGGCATTTTTATCAAATTCCCTGACTGGAAAAAAGTAAAACAATTCCCCCTGATATCCCTGATGGAATGGGAACCCTGTTGTACTTACGGGTATTTGGATCTTATACATTTTTTCTTGTAAGCACTCTGAGCCTCAAGGGAATTAGCACCAAAAAATGTTTATTATAATGTATTGTAATGTAATGTAATATACAGTCTTCACAAGCTCTAAATTTGTTTACTGATACTCAATCCAAATAAAAATATAGGATCATCATCAAGATCACAATAAACATTTAACACCAAAAGCAAAGCAGGAATTAAACAAATTATTAATATATACAGCAAACAAAAGAATGATATATATAATTTTTGTATTTCTATTAAAATCATTCTCATAGGAAAACTGGCATCAAAAGGTCTATTGTTAAAAGACTGACATAGACCTGGGTGGTGTTTCAACAAGTCGTTCTTAAAGTTATGAATGACTGGAACATGTTCTTTTGTATTATACTATTTATTTATTTATTTATTTATTTATTTCTGTATCATTCAACATTTACATGGTATGATTATGATAAACAAGTAGTAAATACAAGGAGATTATAATCATAATACATTTTTCAATCATCAATCTTAGAACATACAGAGGTGTGACAATATAAGCATAATGCTTGAGTCATTGCTACACCTTACAATCCAATAATGTTTATTTAAATGATTACAAAACACTAGTCTACTAACCAAAACAAACAAACAACTAAACTAAACGAGTAAATTAAATGCAATTAACGAAAAGAGAGATAGATAAAGAGATAGAAGAGAGTGTGAAGAGAACGTTAGAGTAGCCCTGTCATGATTTCAGCCTCCAAATTTACTTTAAAAAATATGAAAAATCATCTTATTGGTAAAAACAAAAGAAAAAGAATCAACAACAAAGCCAACTGTAGCCATGTATCACATACTACTCATATTCTCAATCATTTCTCATAAGAACTGATCACCATTTGTTTGGAAAGTTGTTTGTAACTCACGAATGACTTGATGAAACAGAACCTTATCATTACTTCTTCAAATAATACTACATGTATTTTGGCCATTGCAAGTTACTCACACATCATATATCTTGATTTGACCATCATCTGAAGCAGTTGCTAAGAGCTGTGAGTCTGGCGAGAAACAGAGCGACCGAATAGGCATAGCGTGACCTGCAATTAAACATAAAAGATGGTCGGGTTGGGCTTGAATATGGACAGCCAAACAGCATGCTCAAAACATTTTAAATCAAATTGGCTGAAGATGAAATATGCAAATCTATACAGAATAGAATTATCATTATATGGTTCTTAAAGCCAATACGAACTAGCAGCCTTGTATAGCACGACCTCAAGTCCTCAACTACTCAATTCTGCCCCGATTCCTCACCCATAATGCAACATCCTGGCAGTGTAGTCTTATAATTCAGGCCCATTAGAATGATAAAACACTTTTTCACGACTCAATAAAGTCAAACTGTAATAATTATGTTATCAAATAGCAAAACAAATACTTTCCCCCACAAAACATTTTAGTTTCCCAATACAAATTAAATTATAGGTTAATTTATACACTGTATTGTTAATAATTATCTCAAAGGGTATATTTTAAGACTAGCTATTTATAACACACAGTCCATGAGAGTGTTGCTCAGTTCGGTCTCGCTTTAAGACATTTTGAACATGGACATGTAGGATATTTTCAGCATTGATTTAAAGCCAATACAAACCAGCAGCCTTGTATAGCACCACCTCAAGTCCTCGACTACTCAAATCTGCCCCTATTCCTAACCCATAATGCAACGTTTTGAGCAGTTGTAGTCTTATAATATAGACCCACTTACCTCTTAATGTGCCATATTAATTCATAGCAAAAAAGTAGACTTTCTTTTAAAATCTTTTAAAATGGTATGAAATAGTCTTGCTCGGTGTCAATGACTATAAATTGATCCAGACACAATAAAATCGACTGTGCTATTTGCAAAGCCTATACTGCCAGCAATGAAGAGAAAATGAATTAGTACGATTGTATAGATAATAAGTACAATTGCACGAAACGTGTCCGTGGCACGCTAAGGGTTAAATGATGACACACCAATTTACTACTCAATACATTCATATCACAATAATTATGTTACCAAGTAGCAAAGCAATTTCTTTTCAAATCAAAATATCTTAGTTTCCCTATACAAATAAATTTATAGGCAAATTTATACACTTTATTATCAATATTCATCCCCAAAGGTATATTTTAAGACTAGCTTTTTATAACACACAGTCAATGAGAGGTTTCATCAGTTTGTTCTCGCTTTAATGGAGATGATGTGAAATGCTGTGAAACATTAAGAAAAATATGGAGCATCCCATTTGGCTCTTCATAATGCAATAGTTCATTAAGATGTGCATAACTCAGAAAAAGCTCGGTGAATCCCCCCATGTGTATTAAACTTTCTAATAATGTCAATCTATTTAATGTTCTACTTTCCCAGTGCTTTATTAGCAGAGATGCCAACACTACGAATGACACAAGTAATTAAAACAGCTGAAACAATTTTCTTGTTAACAAGAGAAAGAAATCCATTGATCTGAATGCAACCCCAAAATTGAATGATGGAGCAAAATGTTATTATTCATGCTTTCTCTAATATGAGAAGTTATTTGTTTCAGCTGTTGCATTATTTGTATTCTGATTTATAATTTTCTAATTTTTCTGTAGCGTTGCCATCTCTGCATTGGTTACCTTCCAATGTATGTAGCAGCTTGCTTGTCTGGATATCAAAAATATTTACAATTCCATCGATAGCTCCACTCGCCAGAAACCTTCCATCTGGGCTCTAAGATAGAGGGGGAAGAGAAGGGAAATGAGAGATTGCACATTTTTTGAAGAAATGACACATGTATGTAGTTTGAAGGAATAGCAATATCATCATCCACAAATTCTCTCCAACTATTCAGTACAGGGGGGCATTTCATCAAAGGACTTGTCGGACGTTTTATCCGACAAATTTGCTCTCAGCCAATCAGATGCAAGCATTTCAGTAGCTTATAACAGCTTGTCGGATAAAACGTCCGACAAGTCCTTTGATGAAATGCTCCCCTGGTCTCACTCTGACTTGGAACACTGTCAACAGTGTATCCTGGAAGAAGGGGGGGGGGGGGTCAAATGCTCCACACAAACTAAATCTGTTTATATTTGATACACAATTGTGTTGGCATGTATACCAATAGATGCTTCTGTCATTTTTTTGGCTATAGCACACATTTCCAAAGACCTCAATGCGCTATAACATGTAAATGTAATCCATCCCCCCCCCTTAAAAAAACAAAAAACAAAAAACAAAAAAAGTTAACATGTAAATGTTGGTTGCCAAATTAGGTTGTGATTGGAGCTTATACTGCATTAAATTTTGGGTGGAATCAATTATAGTCATAAATACAACTTTTGAAATAAAGTAACTTTCGTTACTAATACACAAGGGTTTCATGGGAGGAGGTTTCTAACCTAACATTTCAGGTTAGAAACTCCACCTTCTTGTCCTAAACACCTCAGCTTTATTAAATGTTTTAATGTTAGAAACTTGACTTCCTTGTCCTACTTACGTATGCTATACTGAGGGTGAATTTTCCTCTGGTGTCGAGTTGTGACTCCTTCTTTGCACTCTCCACTCCAAACAGGTTGATCTTACCAACATGGCTGCCAGAGGCTAGCAACCGGCCTTCTGGTGAGAAAGCTATCGTCCATGCATCAACTGTAAGATATAAATCATAGATGAAATGATAAAATGTGCCGAGTGTCAAAGAAAATGAAACCATTAATCTTTCTGCACTCTTAGATATACAGTGCATCCCTGAAAAAAATGTAAACCCAACTTTGAGAGCCTCATACATGTATCAAAATTGTCTCATTTCTGTGATATGAGTATTTATTTCATGTTAAAGACTGTTCAATTATACCAAATCTATACCTGTACCGTGAAGAAAGACTGAGCATTGGGGATTTTTAAAAACAACTTGTCAAAATTGCCTTGTACCAAGTTTAGGCAAAAGCAACCCTTGCATTTCAATAATCTAAGTAACCTTTAGTCCCTCATCAGTGTAATCAATCAATGAATGCACAATCAGAAAGCCATAGTTGTTTCTGCAAAAACTCGGTACAAGTTGATTTGACAGTAGTTTTTAAATGTTCAAGTCCTTAAGCATCCATGACAGCACAATAACAATTTTGGTATCACTGGATAGTTACTTTTTCACATGACATACATGTGAGATATAAGGTTCTCAAAGTTAGGTTTGCTTTTTGCTGAGATGTACTGCATAATGATATGCATTTGACTGAGTATATCACCTGATCAGAACCACAAAGGAGAGGCCTGTTTTGACATTTTTTTTTTAAACAAAGCATATAAATTTCTGCACTCAGCTAACAGGATGTTTGCAGAAACAATATTTGGCAGGCCCATTTATTTGGGGTCATTTCTAAGCATCATTGTAAACTTTGTCCAAGAATGAAAAAAAGTGATAAAAAGAAAATGATTGTACTGATCTCTGAAATACTTGAAAGATATGTTTTTGTTTACCGGTAACCTTTAAAATGTTGCTTGTTTCATGAATATATAAAGTTCCTTTAGTCATAAGCTGAATCATTTACTTTTGTCAGCGTTCTAATAGTATACATGTACAGTGTAGCGATTATTAAAAAAGGGATCGTAAGGCTCTAAAATATCATAGTGAAATTGAAAGTGAAACATGTTTCATAATATATTTTTCATAATTACCAATCTCAAGAAGTAAAATTTGTTTTTCATGCATTATTTAATGTTTTCCCTATTCCTATAAAGGTTCATGCCTGAACATCTAGTAAGTGATATCTGAGACCTTTCCTCCTGCAGTAAACAGGGGCTGATCGGGCACAGGGTTTACCTCCCCTACCCTCCGTACCTGAAACGATGAAAGAGGGCATTATCATAATCATTGCCATAGCAACCATGATAATAGAATACCTGCCGGCATTGTGAATCCAAATATAGGGACAAAGTGGAAATACAAATTTTAAAACTAGGGACAATTCTGTATTTCCTACAGATTACTGTGCACAGATTTTTCAAAAAATAGGGACAAAGGGTTGTAAACGATGATAAATGCTCCTTCTTTTTCTCCAAAATAGGGACTGTCCCTACTAAATAGGGACAGTTGGCAAGTATGTAATAAAAGAGGGCATTGTTACTGTTAATATAGCTAGTATAAGAGTACAGTGGTTAGGCCAAAACAAACCCCCCAAAATGGTTTGTTTGCCCTTCCCGATAAGCTGAAAAATTGTGAAAATTACATTAGGCTTCTTTGTTTCATTTTGTTTTTAAACACAACGTCCCTATAATTTTTGATAACTTTCTACTTCAACAATTTTTAAAAACATTTTGAATCCCGAACATATCTATTTTTTAGTTAAAACAATGTTTGGAAAAGTTAAAAAACAATGTTACCTCATTTCTCATTTTAAAGTTGCAGAATTCATGCATTAAAAAATAAATAAATAAATAAAAATCTGACCTACAAAATCTCTTTTTGATTTCTGTCAAAGAAGGGCAAATAAGCAATACTTTGGAGGCCTTATCAGAGAATTCAATGACATTTGCTCCAGAGACAATTATTCTGCTATAAATTTTTATACACTAAGCATATGCCTAATGTCAAAAGTAAATTACACTAAATTGAATGTAAAACACCATCACATTCCTAAAGCCTATAGCTTTAACGGAAACAATTATGAAGCAATTGTCTAACAAAAATGTCGCATCATTATTCAATTCCACCAAAACTATAACCCAGCTTTAAGTTTATAGACTTGCCTGGTCCTGCATCAATTGACCTCATCTGTTTGCCGACCTCTAAATCCCACAGTCTGATATGACTATCTAGAGAACTGGAGGCTGCAACTGTAGAATAGAACATAATCATTACATTAAATAAGTATGAAATATTATAGTAGATACTCGAGAATACAACATAATGGATTAGAGGAGTGACAAGTACTGAATTATCCCATGTGCATATGTGTATGTCACCAGCCCGTGCCGCAGTGAAATAGAACTCAATGAGGGATAATTTAATATTATGTAGAGTTCAAATACTCCAGTAATGTTGTATGATGGAGCAGTTAAATAAACCCCTAGATCTAGGGCCTAGAGCCTGGTTCAACTTTGATACAGTTTTTGTGCTTATTGAGCTATCATGACGTACACTGTTGCTCCACACATCACCTAATTTAATCTAATTTCCCCTTGGTCTAATACATACTTGGTATAATTCTCACTTGGTCTAATGACAAATTAGCTGCATTTTCGTCTAATTCCCACATGAATATTTGGTCTATTACCACTTTTTTACAGGAATTGATTATTGTGATGCTAGATGAGGTGGACATTAGACTAAATGGGAATTAGACTAAATGATAAAGACGGTGGGCCTTGAGCTCCCATGAATAATTTGACACCATGGATGCTTACCAGGTAACAGGTATGTTCCATCACCTGATTTTTATGACCACTGCCAGACCTAATGTAATGCCTTAAGTTGTATATTCCACCCATCGCTCCATCTGGTAAAGTCATTGAATCTCACTTCCCCTAGCCTGATAATGACCGAAGTTGTCCATGGTGGACAGCTTGTTTTGCTGTGGTCAAGAAATTTACCTTTAAGACAGGTACCCCATGTGCTTTTCACGAAATCAGGGGTCAGCCAGTAGCAGACACAGACCGATTTCATACAATGAAAATATTGGGCCCATGCGTAAACATAATAGAGCCGCTTTTGTCCCCAGACAATTGGGCCCGAAAATTGCATTCAATTCGGATAACTTGGATCCGTGCCTGTCAACAAATTTTGATCCACTCCCCATGAAAGTTCAAGCCCCTATGGCTTTAAAATAGGCAAGTGGCAGCTGGACCAAAAGGTAATTAGGCGAACTGGTTGTAGACGAAATAGAATTACACCAAGTAGGATGAGACCAAATAGAGATAAGTTAAAGTGGGTTTAGACCAAATGGCAATTGACCAATACACCTACTTGTTCCTGTTGGATTGATGTCCACTGAAACCACTCCAAGCTGATGCCCTTCCAGTGTCCACTTTAATTTCAGTTCATCGTTCTCCCTGATAAAGTAAGAATACACATAATCACATCATTTCACTTGTCAATTCTCAGGCCTTTATTTTGTAGATGGATTAGTGTTATTTATTTATATACATTTATTATTTCTGTATCATTCAACATTTACATGGTATGATTACGATAAACAAGTAGTAAATACAAGGAGATTATAATCATAATATGTTCAATCATCAATCTTAGAACATACAGAGGTGTGACAATATAAGCATAATGCTTGAGTCATTGCTACACCTTACAATCCAATAATGTTTAGGGTTAGGGTTGCAACAGGGTTTTATGTTAGGTATAGTTTAGAATGTATTGTTAAGTCCACGGTTGCAGTTGATCATTTTACTTGTATTTTGGAGCGTAGCAATTGTTGGCGGAGCAATTGTCATGGAACCCTCAGTTAAAGGGTGATATGTGATTACTTACTGCATTTAAGCCAATAGGTTTGCGTATACATATTTTTTTTATTTTGGAAAATTTGTGACGGCTCAATTTCATGAGTTTTTTCTATGATTTAATCACTACAAATAGCCTATAATATTGTGTTTCAGCCTTTACTTTGAATTAACAAAATCATGCCAGTAAAATGTTATATGTAATTTAGATTTTAATATGACATTTTTTAATACAAAACACTGTTCTTATATAAATGAATACATGTAAATAGTCAAATATTGATTCATCTGGTACTTGGTACTTGGTATGTGGGATCCGATGTAAAAAGATTTTTTTTTCGGCTTTCGGTTACAACAAGCAAGTTTGAAATTTATAAACATATTACCTATAGGGGTAGGGTCAGGTCGCTCGATCGATCGGCTCAGAAGTATTGACAAGCAAAAAAAAAGGAAAAAAAAAAGTTTTGCACATTTTTACGGGGTGTTCAAAAGGTCCATGCACAAAGGGTATGCTGTTTTTTCAATCTTACAGGGGGCGCCCGCACCCTCGACCCTCTGCCCCCCTCCCTGGATCCGCGCCTGTACATTAGCTTTACTCCACCCAGGTGTCAATGGGTACCAGACATGCTAAATAACTACATACTTGGCAGCTCAGACCGAGGTCATAATATGTGATACGTCTTGTCGAAATGAGAGAGAAGTCGCAGATCAAAGATCCGAGTAAATCGACAAACTAATAAAAAACTCACAATTTTGAGGAAATTTTTTTTTTTTATTTTCTGGTTCTACCATGCTTCATCTTTGCTCTGTAAAAAAAATGAGTGAAAATGATAACGGGAAAGTGGTAAAAAAGCAGTTTTCGGCGAGTGTGTTTTTCGGTCAATATTTTTTTTTTTCCGGACATACAAACGCACGTCCACGCTCATTTCCCCTCTCCGTTTAGCTCCGCCCTTAGCAACGCATGGCTTGTTTGTTGGACGTTCACGGTCATGTGTTGTGTGATTTCTATTGGCTTTTTGTTTCGTTTTGTGAGCGAATAGCGAACTAAACTCTCTTTAGCTGCACTCAGCTGTGCGATGCCACAACCTGCATGCTGTGAATAAAGCTGTTTCATCCGGGATAGCGGAGCACGCAAACGAATGTCAAATCTAACAATCGGGTGGGGGGGGGGGGGGGGTTATGTGGGGAAAAGCTACTTATTGCTGACTTAGCTATCTGGATCCAAATGAATGTTATTTTCAGCATTTTATTTTAGGGCCGCTGATATCTGTTGTCCTGATGGGAAATTAAAACCTCCCTATAAACAAATTTGGTTCCATCAGGGAAACATAGAGCACACAAAAGAGGTGACGTGATCATAATACTTCTGATACAAGTATTTAGGTGTTAAAGTCTTAAGACGCGTAAGAGATGCTAATTTAAAATTGAAAAAAAAAATATGGTTTTAAAATTGGTTGATATTGCATTATGTGGAAACCAATGAGCTAAGGGGGGGGGGGGAGTGGCAAAATCAATCTAGTTTATAACTGCGGCTGGTATCTCACTTTTGGGAACTACTTGAACAACTTTAACGGCTTAGAAACAAGTTTGAGACGAGTTGTTGAGACGTCGGCGAGACGTTCCGAGACGTTTCATGATCGCGGATACTACTTTGAGACATTTCTCTGAAACTGCTTTGAAACAGATTTTGAAAACATCTCGGAGACTTCTCCTCGACAGAATAAAGACGGAATAAACGTTATCCGTCGCGAAAAATCGATTCCTTTGCGAAGACGTCTCCGCTATTTTTGTAAACAGATTTTGAAATTGTCGTGGAGATAATCTCGAGACTTTTCCTCGACGGAATAAAGACGGAATAAACTTTTATCCGTCTCGAGAAACATTCCGTTGGGAAGACGTCTCCGCTATATCACCCTTCACTTGACAAAAGTTCCGTAAGAATTTACACAAAATTAAACTTTTAAACTTTATAAAGATTAAAAGTTTAAATTACATTGGGGGTCAAACTCGAGAAAAACTTTCAAAAGATAAGTGTTCCAATGAGTCGCGGAGACGTCTCCGCAAAAAGAATAGAAGTTTGTTTCCGCGAAGAATAAATAGTATTAGAGACGTCTCCTGAATTACGGAGACGGATTTCTCTTCATAAATTGCGCCTGAAGTGTCTCGGAGACGTCTCTAATACTATTATCCGTCGCGGAGACGAATTTTTGTATCTGGTCGCGGAGACGTCTCCGCGAGGTGAGATAGCACCCATAGCTACTAGCAATTTTCTGCAGTTTATTTTACAAAGTAATGTGTTTAAGAAAGTAGCGTTTTACTAAACACGACGAAACAAAATACGATTTACTCTTAAAATAATTCATTTCTAAAATTATTAATATCTTCTTATTACTGGTAACAAGTTTGATCAATAAAAGACGAGATCGAGCAAATCATTTACGTTTTTATTTTCATTGTCTTAAGCTAACCTAGCCACTCATAAAAACGTGATCAGAGAATTCTAAATCATTTCGTGAGGGCAAATAATTTATTAAAACATTTTTGGAGCTTATCTCTATCATATACTTATTCAAAGAATATAAACAAAATGCATAAGCCCCTGTACAAGAATAATTTAGTCTATAGACCATTATTAATGTTTAAAATTTCCAACAGAGTTGCAATCAAAATGACTCGCTTTATTTGAGTAAGAGTACGCGATTGACATTCAAAGAACGCACGCAAACATCGGAATAAACCCCAAAGAAGGTTTAAAATGTTTTGTTTCTAACTAATTTAGCGCCAGGATTGGTAAACACTTTTCTAAAAGAGCGACTTTTTCTTAAACAATTAGAAAGAGCATGACGTTTCATTTATTTGACGAAGATATAAAACAACTAACAATTCAGCTTCTTTTTTTTGAGAAGATTGAACATCCCGTTATTTCCGCTTGCTGCGCTGCCTCGATCATGCGTGACGAACGAGTATTGCTTCTCTGTATACCTGAATGGCAGCCTCCTCATTCGTCAATCGTTTCACCTTTGTAACAAGTGGTTGCTAGGGCATTTCGGTGAGTACAGCAGTGACAGAGTGTTCTTATTTTTCTGGCGCGGGTACAAAGGAAGTCAAACTTCGCAGACGTTTTTCTCTTGATTTTGATTTTCCAAGAGCACAATTCTCCTCGCGTTCAGAGGCTAATATCTCCACTTCTATTTACTCTTACAGTTCGGGTTATATATCAAATCAAGCAATGAATCAGGGATCAATAATATCAAATAAAATGGATTTCAAAAATTGCGACTAGTCTCTCCTTTCGACGTGACGCATCACATATGTGTAAAGTGCCATGAGAACAAATGCTTTTAAAATGGACCTGATCAGTAGTATATTTTGAATCCACCATTATTATTATTACTATTTTAAATATTATTCTGGGTTACTGCACGCTAGCAGCAAAGCCATGGCGGGAGTGTGGCAAACTTTTAGTGTGAAGACTGAATGCGTTTCCATAAGGTTTTCTACTGACCGGCAAAAAATTTGGGAGCATTTTTTAGTTTTATTTTCACGATAGTAAAATCAAATTGATTGAAAACCTATTCTCCGCAATAAGACCATTGAGATCTACGACTATGCAGTTGATGGAGATTTGGACATCTTTGTTATTACTGAGACATGGTTGTCCAAGGACGACCTAGCTGTCATCCAGGAAATAAAACCTCCTGGATATTCCTTTCATGAACTTCGCAAGGGAGAAATGATCAAATCAACGGTGGTAATTGGAATCTTCAGCAATCTCACCTCATCTGAAATTGTGAAAACCTGATTTGCCAAGTTGTGACATTTAGTTGGTCCATGTTGCCGACGTCAGTAAGAACTCCAATGTATTTGCCATATATGCGTCCACGCTCCATCCACTAAGGAATGGCTTACTAACAGAGCCTTCCCTTGACGAAATTGCGAGTTTCTTTGGAGGTGCGCAATGCTGAGAGGTCATGTTATCATTCTTGGGACTTTAAACGTTCATTGGTGGATGAACCTCACCTCAGCCACAGAAACGTGAGTTCCTAGCCGCATAGATGCATCAGGAATTTAAACAAACAACATACAATGTTTTCTACTCCATCAACCATGGACATATACGCTCGACTTAGTCATCTCGCTATCTAATGATAACATCTTACCATTCAATGTAGTGGTTATCGACAAAGGTAATCTGATTTCATTATGTTAATCATGTGTGATTCTGAACATCGAAAAGCTTCCAGCAAGAGGACGCTTTGCAGATCAAGGAATTACCGACAGCTCAGTCGGGAGAGGTTCAATGATGATCTTCGGACTGGACTAGCTGATTTAGATCAGGTCGAAAATTTGAATGACCTAAGTGAAGTCAAATTTAATAATTCATCACAGCTGCGTTAGATAAACAATGTAAAATAACTACCCGAATAGGAGAGTGAACTCTTGCCCTGGTATGGTGGATGATATTCCTCTTATTAAGAGAACGAAGAGGCGATATGAAAATAACTGGAAGAAGGTCTGGTAAATTGAGGACCGCACGTTATACAATCACCAATAGGAATTTAGTTAATTTGGCCATTTTGGAAATCTAAATTCTAGAATTTTTCAATGATCATCTTCTTGGCGCCTACTGTAAATCAATGTTTAAACAATTCATCTCCCTCCTTGGAAAGCCTAATAAGAGTCTTCGCTAATTGTAAAGGATGATATACTTTGGCTAATCGATGGTCGCTAGTTACTTTCATCAGAAAGTAATGTAACATTAGGGCGACCCCTCATTGACAAAGGAAACAGAGACTTCACAGACAGGTCAGATGGACTGAAAGAATGGTGATGGGCAGCCCTTGCCCTTGTAATGCTCTCTGGAGTTTAATGAAGTCTCTGTTTCCTTGTCATTGAGGGTCGCCCTATATGTTACATACTTTCTGATGAAAGTAACTACGAATCGATTAGCCAAAGTTTATAAATCATCTTACAATTAGGAAGACTCTTATTGATTCCAGAGGGAATGAATGTGTTTGAAACATTGATACAGAGGCCGCCAAGAAAAGTTGATCATTGGAAAAATTTAGATTTAGATTCCAAAATGCCAAAATTTAACCTAAATTCTATGTTGATTGTATAACGTGCGGTCCTCAAATATTACCAGACCTTCTCCATTATTTTCATATCGCCTCTCGTTCTCTTAAAATAAGAGGAATATCATCACCATAACCCCAAGGGCAAGAGTTCACTCTCCCTAATTCCGGGTAGTTATTTAACATTGTTTATCTACCCGGCAGTGTGATGGAATTATTAAATGACTTCCTAGTCCATTCAATTTTCGACTGACTAATCAACTAGTCAGTCCGAAGATCACATTGAACCTCTCCCGACTGAGCTGTCGGTAATTCCCTTTGATCTGCAAAGCGTCCTCTTTTGCTGGAACTTTTCGATGTTCAGATCACCATGATAAACATAATGATCCAGATATACTTTGTCGATAACACTACATTGAATGTAAGATGTTATCATTAGAATGCGAGATGACTAAGTCGAGCGTATGTCCATGTGATGAGTAGAAACATTGATGTGTTGTTTAAAATCCTGATGCCAATCTATGCGGGCTAAGGAACTCACGGCTGTGGCTGAGGTTGAGGTTTCATCCACATGAACGTTAAGTCCCCAAGAATGATAACATGACCTCTCAGCATTGCGCACCTTCCAAAGAACTCGTCAAATTTCGTCAAGGAAGCCTCTGTTAGTAAGGCCATTTCCTTGTGGATGAGGTGACGATATATGGCAATACATGGAGTTCTTTACTGACGTCGGCAACATGGACACTCAAATGTTCCACACCTTGGCCAAAATCAGTTTCACAATTTCAAGATTTGAGGTGAGATTTGTGAAGAATTCCAAATACCCGGTTGATCATTCTCCTTGCGAGTTCATGAAGGAATATCCAGGAGGTTTTATTTCCTGGAGACAGCAGGATCGTCCTTTGGCCAACCATGTCTGAGTAATGACAAGATGTCCAAATCTCGCATCCAAAACTGCATAGTCTAGATCTCAATGAGTTCTTATTGCGGAGAATAGGTTTTTCAAGTCAATTTTGATTTTAACTATCGTGAAAATAAAACTAAAAAATGCTCCCAAATTTTTTGCGGTCAGATAGAAAACTTAATGGAAACGCATGTCGGTCTTTCACACTAAAAGTTGCAGCGCACTCACCGCCAGTGGGCTTTGCTGCTAGCGTGCAGTAACCAGAATAATATTTAAATAGTAATAATAATAATGGTGGAATTCAAAATATACTAACTAGATCAGGCTGTTTAAAAGACTTTGTTCTCATGGCCTATTAACAACAATATGTGTATGCGTCACGTGAGCGTGGGAAAGGAGAGACCTAGTCGCAATTTTTGAAATCCATTATTATTTGATATTTTTGATCCCTGATTCAATTGCTTGAATTTGATATATAACCGACTGTAAAGAGTAAATAGAAGTGGAGAATATTAGCCTCTGAACGCGAGGAGAATTTGTGGCTCTTTGGAAATCAAAATCAAGAGAAAAACGTCTGCGAGAGTTTTGCCTTCCCTTTGTACCCCGGCCAAGAAAAATAAGAACACTCTGTTCACTGCTTACTCACTCATCGAAATGCCGCTACGAACCCCCCTGCACCCCTTGTTACCAGGTGAAACGATTGAACCAATGAGGATTTGGCCTGCCAATTCAGGTATACAAGCACAATGACTCGTTCTCCGTCCGCATGATCGAGGCAAGCGCAGTCAAGCGGAGAATAACTGGCGATGTGTCATCTTCTCAAAAAAAAGAAGCCTGAATTTGGTTAGTTGTTTTAATATTTCGTCAATAAATGAAAGCGACATGCTCTTTCATAATTGGTTTTTAAGAAAAGTCGCTCTTTTATAGAAAAGTGTTTACGCAATGCTGGCGCTAAAGATTAGTTAGAAACAAAACTATTTTAAAACCATTCTTTGGGGTTTTGTATTCCGATGTTTCGTGCGTTCTTTGATAGTCATTCGCGTACTCTTACTCATACATAAGCGGTCATTTTGATCTGAAACTCTGTTGGAATTTTTAAACAAAATAATGGTTAATAAGACAAATTATTCTTGTACGGGGCTTATGCATTTTGTTTATATTGGCTTTGAATAAGTATATGAATAGAGATAGGCCCTTAAAAAATGTTTTAATAAATTATTTGCGCCTACGACAGTATTTAGAATTTCTCTGATACGCTTTTTATGAGTGGCTAGGTTTAGCCTAAGACAATGAAAATAAAACGTAAAAATGAAATTTGCTCGATCTCAGTCTTTTATTGATCAAAACTTGTTACCAAGAAAATAGAAGATATTAATAATTTTAGAAAATCGAATTAATTTTAAGAGTAAATCGTATTTTGTTTCGTCGTGTTTAGTAAAAACGAATATCTTTCTTAAACAGCATTACTTTGTAAATAACTGCAGAATTTGCTAGTAGCTATGGGTGCTATCATCACCTCTGCGGAGACGTCTCCGCGAACGAAATACAAATTCGTTACCTGCGACGGATAAAATCATTAGAGACGTCTCCGAGACACTTCAGCGGCAAATATTGAAGAGAAATCCGTCTCGTAATTCAGGGAGACGTCTCTAATTACTATTTATTCTTCGGCGGAAGTGACAAACTTCTTATCTTTTTGCGGAGGACGTCTCCGCGACTCATGGAACCTTTATTTTTGAAAAGGTTTTCCTCAGGTTTGACCCCTCAATGTAATTTAAACTTTTAAATCTTTATTAAAGTTTAAAAAGTTTAATTTTGTGTAATTCTTACGGAACTTTTGTCGAAGTGAAGGGTGACTATAGGCGGAGACGGTCTTCCCAACGAATCGTTTCTTGAGAGCGGATAAAAGTTTATTCCGTCTTATCGCCGTCGAGGAAAGTTCCTCGAGATTATCTCCACGACAATTTTCAAAATCTGTTTACAAAAATAGCGGGAGACGTTCTTCGCAAAGGAACGATTTTCGGCAGAACGGATAACGTTATTCCCGTCTTTATTCTGTCGAGGAGAATGTTCCGAGATGTTTCAAATCTGTTTTCAAAGCAGTTCAGAAGAAATGTCCAAAAGTAGTATCGCGCGGATCATGAAACGTCTCGGAGACGCTCCGGCGGTCTCAACAACTCGTCTCAAACTTGTTTCTAAGCCGTCTTAAAGTTGTTCAAAGTAGGTTCCCAAAAAGTGAGATACCAGCCGCAGTTTAAAACTAGAATGATTGCCACTCCCCCCCCCCCCCTTAGCTCATTGGTTTCCACATATGCAATAATCAACCAATTTTAAAACACGCATATTTTTTTTTTTCAATTTTAAATTAGCATCTCTTACGGCGTCTTAAGACTTTACACTAATCAATATTGTAATCAGAAAGTATTGATGATAGTCACCTCTTTGTGTGCTCTAATGTTTCCCTGATGGAACACAAATTTGTTTATAGGGAGGTTTTAATTTCCACATCAGGACAACAGATTGATCAGCGGCCCTAAATAAAAGCTGAAATTACATTCATTGGATCCAGATAGCTAACGTCAGCATAAGTAGCTTTTTCCCACATAACCCCCCCCCCCCACCCGATTGTTAGATTTGACTTCGTTTTGCGTGCTCCGCTATCCTGCGATGAAACAAGCTTTATTCACAGCTGCAGGTTGTGGCATCGCCCAGCTGAGTGCAAGCTAAAGAGAAGTTTAGTTCGCTTATTTCGCTCATCAAAAAACGAACAAAAAGCCAATCGAAATCACACAACACATGACGCGTGAACGTCCAACAACAAGGCCATGCGTTTGCAAGGAGCGGAGCTAAACGGAGAGGGGAAATGAGCGTGGACCGCCCCGTGGGCGTTTGTATGTCCGGAAAAAAAAAATTATGACCGAAAAAAACAGCTCGCCGAAAAACTGCTTTTTTACCAAACTTTCCGCGATTATCATTTTCATCATTTTTGTTTAGCAGAGCACAAAGAAGCCATGGTAGAACCAAGAAATATAAAAAAAAAAAAATTTCCTCAAAATTGTGAGTTTTTTTTAGATTTGTCGATTTACTCGGATCTGTTGATCTGCGACTTCTCTCTCATTTCGACAAGACGTATCACATATGTATGAACTCGGTCCTGAGCTGGCCAAGTATTGTAGTTATTTAGCATGTCTGGTACACCATTAATGACACCTGGGTGGAGAAAGCTAATGTACAGGGCGCGGTCCAGGGTCGGTGGCTGCGGAGTAGGAGGAAATGCAGAGTCGAGGGTGCGGGACGCGCCCTGTAAGATTGAAAAACAGCATAGCCCTTATGTGCATCGGACTTGTTGAAAACACCCCGTAAAATGTGCAACTTTTTTTTTCCTTTTTTTTTTGCTTTGTCAATACTTCTGAGCCGATCGATTCGAGCGACCTGACCCTAACCTATATGGTAATTTTTAAAATTCAAACTTGCTGTCTGTAACCGAAAGCCGAAATAAAAAAGTCTTTTCTACATACGGATCCACATACCAGAGTACCAGAAGTACCAGATAATTAATTTTGACTATTTACATGTATTCATTTATATAAGAAAGTGTTTTGTATTAAAAAATGTCAATATTAAAATCTATAAAATTACATATAACATTTTACCTGGCATGATTTTGTTAATGTCAAAGTAAAGGCTGAAACACAATATTATAGGCTATGTTGTAGTGATTATCATAGAAATCATGAAATTTGAGCGTCCGCAAAATTTTCGCAAAATAAAAAAAATAATGTTAGCGCAAACCTATTGGCTAATGCAGTAAGTAATCACTATCACCTTTAACTGAGGGTTCCATGACAATTGCTCCGCCAACAATTGCTACGCTCCAAAATACAGGAGTAAAATGATCAACTGGCAACCGTGGACTTAACAATACATTCTAACTATAACTAACATAAACCCTGTTGCAAACCTTAACCCTAAACATTTTGGATTGTAAGTGTAGCAATTGACTCAAGCATTATGCTTATAGTTTGTCACACTCGTGTATGTTCTAAGATTGATTGATTGGAACATTTATGATTATAATCTCCTTGTTTTTACTACTTGTTTATCGTAATCATACCATGTAATGTGAATGATACAGAAATAATAAAATGTATATAATATAATAATCACTAATCCATCTACAAAATAAAGGCCTGAGAATTGACAAGTGAATGATGTGTTATGTGTATTCTTACTTTTATCAGGGAGAACGATGAACTGAATTAAAGTGGACACTGGAAGGGTCAATCGGCCTTGGGTGGTTTTCAGTGGAACATCAATCCAACAGGAACAAGTAGGTGTATTTGCAATTTGCCATTTGGTCTAAACCCACTTTAACTTATCTCTATTTGGTCTCATCCTACTTGTGTAATTCTATTTCGTCTCAACCAGTTTTGCCCTAATTACCTTTTGGTCCAAGCTGCCACTTTGCCTATTTTAAGCGCTAGGGGCTGAACTTTCATGGGAGTGGAATTAAAATTTGTTGACAGGCACGGACCAAAGTTATCCGAATTGAATGCAATTTTCGGGCCCAATTGTCTGGGGACAAAGCGGCTCTATTATGTTTTAACGCATGGGCCCAATATTTTCATTGTATAAATCGTCTGTGTCTGCTACTGCTGACCCTGATTTCGTGAAAAGCCATGGGTAGCCTGTCCTTAAAGGTAAATTTCTTGACCAAGCAAAACCAAGCTGTCCCAATTGGACAACTTCGTCATTATCAGGCTAGGGAAGTGAGATCAATGACTTTACCAGAGGAGCGATGGTGGAATATACAACTTAAGGCATTACATTAGGTCTGCGCAGTGGTCATGAAAAATCAAGGTGATGGAACATACTGTTACACCGTGGTAAGCATCCATGGTGTCAAATTATTCATGGGAGCTCAAGGCCCACGCGTCTTTATCATTTGTCTAATTTCCGCATTTAGTCTAATGTCCACCCCATCTAGCATCACAAAATCAATACCTACGTAAAAAAAGTGGTCAAATGATCGCAAATATTCTGTGGGAATAGACGAAAAATGCAGTCTAATTGTGTCTTAGACCAAGGTGAGAATTATACAAGTATGTATTAAGACCAAAGGATTAGATTAATAATTAGGTGAATGTGTGGAGCCAACAAGTGATCCGTCATTGATAGCTCATAAGCACAAAAATGTATGCAAAAGTTGAACCGGCTCTAAGGCCCCTAAGATCTAGGGTTTATTTATGCTCCATCATACACATTACTGAGTAATTGAAGCTCTACATAAATTTAAATTATGCCCATTGAGTTCTATTTCCCACTGCGGCACGGGCTGGTGACATACACATATGCACATAGGGATAATTCAGTACTTGTCCTCCTCTAATCCATTTGTTGTTACTTCTGGAGTATCTACTATAATAATTTCATACTTATTTTATGTAATGATACGTCTATTTCAGACATTGCAGCCTCAGTTCTCTAGATCAGTCATATCAGATCTGTGGGATTTAGAAGGTCGGCAACAGATGAGGTTCAATTGATGGCACGGACCAGCGCAAGTCTAATAACTAAAGCTGGGGTTATAGTTTTGGTGGTAATTGAATAATGAGTAGCGACTATTTTGTTAGAACAATTGCTTCATATGTTTCCGTTACAAGCTATAGGCTTTAGGAATGTGGATGGTGTTTTACATTCATTTAGTGTAATTTACTTTTGACATTAGGCATATGCTTAGTAGATATTTTTAAAATTTATAGCAGAATAAATTGTTCCTGGAGCAAGATGTCATTGAATTCTCTGATAAGGCCTCCAAGTATGTTCATTTGCCCTTCTTGACAGAAAAGTCAAAAAGAGATTTTGTAGGTCAGGATTTTATTTATTTATTTATTTTTTAATGCATGAATTCTGGCAACTTTAAATGAAAACTGAGTAACAATTGTTTTTTACTTTTTCCAAACATTGTTTTAGACTAAAAAATAGATATGTTCGGTGATTCAAAATGTTTTAAATAATTGTTGAAGTAGAAAGTTATCAAAAAAATTATAAGGACGTGTGTTTAAAAACAAAAATGAAGACAACACAGGCCTAATGTAATTTTCACAATTTTTTAGCTTATCAGGGGCAAGGGCAAACAAACCATTTTGGGGGGTTTGTTTTGGCCTAGCCACTGTACTCTTTACTAGCTATATTATACAGTAACAAATGCCCACTTTATTACATACTTGCCAACTGTTCCCTATTTAGTAGGGACCCGTCCCTATTTTTGGAGAAAAAAAGTGAGCATTTATCATTCGTTTACAACGCCTTTGTCCCTATTTATTTGAAAAAGAATCTGTCGCACAGTAATCTGAGAGAA
>CALNVZ010003428.1:11440976-11457817 GCA_940671915.1 Paracentrotus lividus | reverse complement strand
TTGTGCGTTTTTAATTCAATATTATTTATAATTATACATTTAATATATGATGCTTTCATTACTGTTATTAGACCGATTTTATCACTTTCAATTCGATAATATTGAACACTTTTGGCTACAACCTTACAATGTCTAAATATCAATACGAAACTCTGTGATTAAGTGCTTATTGCTCGATTGAACATCATCTTCCGATATATTAGTATTAGTTTTACGAATTAGTGCTGTGCCCGTCCGATGACGAGTCCTCGCCGATCCGCTCGATTTATTCCCAGCCTTTCTTAAATCTCGGTTCGCATTTATTCGATCTTAACGCCCACGTAGAAAAATCGGTTATTGTATATAATCGAATGTTTATATCTGCGCTCCAGAGCAGTGGCCATCATCAACCGCTGCCTCGTATCCTGCTGCATGCCGGCGCCCCGTGCGACATTTCTAGTCAAATTTTTTGTTTTTGTTTTTATTCTTTTCAGTCCCTTTGACCAATGCTGTCAGGTTAGCCCACAAAGTCGTAATATTCACACAACAACAATCAACCCCACACGCCTTTGAAGTTTTGGAGTTCGTGAAAGTAGGTCACATCCAGGGCAACGCTGAAAGACCGCACATGAACATGTAAACATAAAATCAACACAAACACTGCATCCTACCCAGTGCGTTGTCTTAGTGTGTACATTATCTCTTGCAACCGACATAACAAAGCTACATGTACTGCGCCACTCAATTATCGAGTGGCGGAGGTATAGTATACGTTCATCATGCATGTCAATTTCATCGTTGTGTTAATTCTCTTGCAAATTTGTATTCGCGCGCCGAGTCAGCAATGTGCCTTGGAATTCTGAGCGCATATTTCACGATTTTGACTACAGAATTTTATTTTTAGATGGAATAAAGCAATGAGTTTAAGTGCTGGTAAGAAAATTTCATTTTTCGTGGGTATACTAGAAAAACTTAGGGAGCCAGCCGGGCTTTTTCAATTACTTTTGATCGATCGAGGTAAAATTATTTATGTGAAACTATTTTTCAAATGTTTTGGTGTTTTTCGTCAGAGTTTGTTTTACATCTCACCATCGCACTGTGGTTTTGCCTCAATTCAAAGGACTGCAATGCGTGGCATGCGCACGGAGGCTAGGGCCCTAGGCATTGCTTTTGGGCGAGTGCGAACTTTTCGCGCATTAATGAGTCTTGTTTTTTTTTTTTCTTTTATAAAATGTATTATTCTTTCCGATCGATATCCGATTCCGATTCCGATCAGCTGCCAAATTTCCGATCCGATCATGATCCGATTTTTTTTTGTTTTGCACAGCACTATTACAAATTGTCGAGCTTGGAAGAGGCTTTGTGTAACCGACTTAGTAAGATTGGAGCTAACTACGTGGTTGGTGGATAAAGATATGCTAACTTGTCCATGGTTTCGTGAAACGCCCCCATGTTATTAACTTCAAGTTCAAGTCATATTTTCACAAAATTGTTTCAACTGAAAGTCAAACTATATTTGATGAAAGTCACAGCTCCTGTAGATCTATTATACTGACCTTGTACGGGTATGATGGCTGAACCTAAAAGAAGGGGAAGAACTGAAAAAGTTAGAATGATTCTTACTTTAGTCGCGGGAGAACATGAGAAAAGTCTTGTCAAACGTGACAAACTGAAAGTAAACCAACATACGGGACTGTATAGACATAATTTCACTATAACTTCAGTGAGTATGAATTTTTCGAGATTTAAATACTTACCATTATAGTCTAATTTGATATCACTCGTCTTTCTTCAATAAAATGACGAATTTAGCAATAGAATTAGCTATATATGCAGTAAACATAGACCATAAAACGCGGTCTTGACTTTGTCGAAGTTGTGTGTTTCCGATCTAACTGGATACCAATCATGATATTCATAAAGTGAGCGATTCGTCCGTAGTCTAATTAAAGTCAATTCGAGCATTATTTTTTTTCTTGTAACAGAGAGATTCCAACCTTCAATTCTAAAATTTTTACGCCATATCAACTGTATACATTAGAGGGGGGGGGGGGCGGCAAAATTGGAATCCAGTGCCCTGTAACACAAAGATCGAGATACAAGTAATTGTAAATATCAATAGTATCTCAGCCAATAGATAATCAATCGCATCGATCTTACAACTAATTGTAAACTTACTAACACTAACAACTGAAAAATCAATAGTAAGTTCTGTTTAATACGAGAGCCCGGCCCAGAAGATACGATGATTTTAGGACTTACGATTGATTTTTGATCAATCGTAAGTCTTTGTGTTACACCCCACTGATTTGGTACACCCAATTTTTGTTTTTGTCACAAACTGCGGACGAGCAAAAAGGTACATCAAAATTTTTTGCCATAAAGGGGGGGGGGGGGGTGGTGGGGATGGTGTTGGCAAACACTTTTAAAGAAGGTCATCAATGTACTAGTATACACACCATAGGGGTAAGGTTCAAGGGGTCACGGGTCTCCTCAATTTTCTTTTCTCTTTTTTTTTTGCCTGGGGGGATCCTGCATGCTTGCCCCCCCCCACCCGCCGGATCCGCGCCTGATAAATGTGATTTTTGTGTTTATTTCAATTATTTAACATATTTCAGGAATTGCAAACATTTTTTTTTTAATCATGCCTATTTCAATCGTTTCATATTTCTGTTTTTGGGGTTTTTTTTTTTTTTTTAGATTTCGGTAGATCTAGCTATATATATTTATTTGCTTTGTTATTATCCATTATTTTTATATATTTTCCATTCAGTCATCTATTTATGTATTTATTTTTATTAATGAACTATTTTTTCACTCATTTAAAAAAAATTACTTATTAATTTAATTAAATTATTTTTTTTTCTATTTATTCGTTTATTTTCCCATCTTTTTCCCCATCTTTTCTTTCATTATTATTTTATTTTTTTTTTTTTGTTGGGGGAGGATGGGGTGGGGGGGGGGGGGGAAGTCAAACTGCAACAGGACTAAATGGCTTTCAGGTGGAACGTTACATATTCAGTGGCTATCTGCTGACACATAAATAGAAAGCAAATCAAATTTGCTCTATTAATTTTAAAGATCAATTTAGTATCCCTCAAATCAAGTGGGATTCCAGTTTGACGCCCCTTGCCCATTTTACACCCCTTAGTTTCTGGTCGATTTGGCGCTCCTCATGCAATTAAGGTCGAGGGGATAATAAAAAATTTGGTCGAGCGGTAAGGCTCATGCATTGTCAGCTTTGTGTTCAGCTTATTATAAACTGGCAAGAATCAAATCCAGGTTCAAATCTTTTTGGATCAACAAGAGACCTAACAACCCGCTGAATTTGGCGCCCTAAGTTTCGGATTAGTTTGGCACCCCAAAGCCACGCCCCTTGAGTTTGAGGTGATTTTGAGTCCGTTTTTTATTTCTTCTTTCACAAGTTTTTTTTCTTCTGTTTTTAGTTCTTTTTCTTCCTTAATTTTTCCTTCCGAATCCCTTAGGCCTATATTCTCTTTGATTATCTCCCGTTTCCCTTCTTTATTTCTATTTTTCCTCTTCTTTCTCTCTCTCTCTTCCCCGCCCCCTTGTCGCCCTCCAGGGGGCCTGCCTGATCATGCACTCCATACAGGATTTCTAACCATTAGCCAGTTCTGATTTTGGCTCCCCTAGCTAGTTTTTGTACTTTTCAAAAGATAGTGCCCCAATGCAAATATATACAGATTAAATGCATTCAAAGATTTCATTTAAGCATAATAAGATTTTTTTTTTGACGTTGCATTCTTTTGCTTTTGTTGTTGATATAATTGTCTGAAAACAAGGCAAGAAAGGCCCATTTTTTGTTTATTCTTTATAGATTGGGCCATTCTTGGTCACGTGTGTGCCCAAAATTATGACAAATCTTGACTTCGATTGGTTACAGCTCTAAAAGTTTCAAAGGTATACTGATTTAATGTTTATATGACACTAATATATTGTCGTCTATCATTAAAATGTTTTTTTTGCTGTTTATAATAATGCATGTTCAAATTCAGAGGTCAAAAGAAGCGGGTCACGTGTGTCACTTTACAAAGAATCATGATTTTGACATGATATGAGTTCAGTTTCATTTTAAAATTCTTGTGAGTTTTGAATGATAACATGTCCTTGCATATTGTTAGATATGCGTTATGGATCTGTTAACCAAGAAATACAATCGGATAGGAATTCTCTTTAAAAATTCCTTTTAATCTATTATTTTATATTACGATTTCTGGTCACGTGTGTGACATTTTAGGTTTGTCACGTGTGTGGCATATAGCATACTGTACAGAAAGATGAAAATATTTATACAGTAAATATTCATTTTTAGCAATGAGTACCAGCTGTGGTTAAACTTTTAAGTGAACATTTTTGCTTATTTTTAACCTTGAACCAAGACAATTAAAAAGTTTACAATAAGTCAAAATCATCATAGTGCTTATATTTTTCAAAACTAATGATTTCCAAACATATTCATTTTGATTGAGGCCAAATATGACATTCAATGCACCTGATATCCTAGAATGAAGGTTCAAAATTTGTTTTCTCCTCAGTTCTTGGCAGGCGCGTATCCAGGATTTGGCACCCCGGGGGGCCCGATGTGATTTTGATTTTGGCGCCCCCCAGTGGTGGATCCAAAAAGGTACATACTATTTTTTCCCCCCGTTACACCGGCCGATCCAAAAGGTACACTAAGATTCGAATCATGTATATTATGTATATTTTTTCGGTTTTTTTTTTTTTTTTTTTTTTTTTTTTTTTTAAACATTTTGCTCGATTTGGTGCCCCCCTAAAGTCGATTTGGCGCCCCTTTGAGGTCATTTTGGCGCCCTTTCGGGCACCTACCCGGGGGCCCGGGCCCGTAAAGCCCCCCCCTCCAGAATACGCGCATGCTTGGCCCTGATAACAAACCAAGGTATTTTGGTTTTTCATAGGACCAAGGGGGCATATAATGTGTCCCATTTGAAGAAATACATAGAAAAATTCCAAAAAATTTGAATTAAATCAGTTTAACGCTCTACAATCTGTTACAAATATGTTGTATGATTAATTTGTTGTTAGTTCATCTATTAGAAATGTTCAAGGTTGCCAGATGGGTATGCTTTATGATCTTAATTAAGAAAAATGCATGCTTGCCCGATCCACGGTTCCAGCAACTGCATAGTTTTGTGCATAAGTATATTGTTCCCAAAATGTCTGTGTGACTGATTTATTAGCGAATTAATAACTAAATTAAAACTTATCATAGGCTTCGGAAGATTTTCAGGATTGGGGGGGGGGGGCTCTCAATTTTCACCAAACTATTTTTGGCACATTTTTTTTTTTTAATTACCGTAATCCGAAAACCCGGCACCCGCAGCGCACCTCCCCCCCAACTTCGATTACTGAGTTTTTGAATTATTTTGATTTTTGATTTTTAATTTTTAATTTTTGATTATTATTAAATTCTAAAAACAAAATCTCTTGAATGTGTAAAAAACTTTTGATATATCAAACTAAAAACAATGCGTTTTTTTGTGCTAGAACATAAAAAAGATGCTTAACTGATCAAACGATGCGAGCGCGAAGCGCGAACCGATTTTTTTTTCATATATCAACCTGAAAAAAGTGCATTTTAAGCGTGTTTTTTTTTCCCCGCTATGTTTACAAAGAAGATATGTATCTCATAAAAACAATGCAAGCGCGAAGCGCGAGCTGAAAAATTTAAAGATTGCAACCTGAAAAGTGTGCATTCTAAGCGCTTTCTGTGCTACGGTTTTAAAGGAGATAATATATTTATCTCATTAAATAATGCGAGCGCGAAGCGCGAGCTGAAATTTTTTTATATATCAACCTGAAAGCAGTGCATTTTTTTCCTCGATCGCTATGTTACAAAGAAAATATTATCACATTAAACAATTCGAGCGCGAAGCGCGAGCTGAAAATTTTTAAGATTGCAACCTGAAAAGTGTGCATTCTAAGCGCTTCTTGTGCTATGGTTATTTTATAAAGGAGATCTCGTTAAACAATGCGAGCGCGAAGCGCGAGCTGAAAATTTTGAATCTTGATATCAACCTTAAAACCTCTATTCCTTTTAATCTAACCCCCAAAAATAAAGTTGTTAAATTGATTATATTGAGATAATCAACCCTGGAAATTAACTGCCCTCAAAATGTCACACACAAGTAACCAGAAAACACAAAAAGTGTTAAGCCCCGTCTTAACCATGGCTATGGTATTATTATAATTATTTCATCAAAGCTAGATTTAATGTACCTTGCATCTCACTAAATATGAATCCATAACATGTTTTAATTTGATTATTAATTAGCAAACAAATTGGTCACACACGTGACCCGCTGGGTGGGGGCGGTCATAAATTCTGATTATTTTCACTTTCATTGGCTGAAATTAATTTATTTTAGCATTATTATGCTCCAAAATGCTTCTGCAATAATTTTTGCAAAAAAACAACAACAAAAAAACAACAAAAAGAACAAACAAACAAACAAAACAAATGGTCGAAAAAAATAAGGAAATACATAAGAAATTCATAAAACAATAAAATACACAAGGAATTTAGTTCGATATCAAATTTTTTTCCAAGTACAATTGTTAGGAATCCTATAAAGATTATGCAAACACAAAATTAACATTCCAGAAGCTGTAGTTTGTCAATTAGAACAAAAATTATGACTTCATACAATGCGTAAATTAGCATAATTAATTCATATAAAATAAATTATTATTATTATGGGAAAATTAACAGTGCTTTCTTGTAGTTACATCACACACTACCATCGTGCAAATTTTCGGCGCGCTCGCGCGATCAACAGCCAAGATCTTATAGGGGGCATCATGGCCCCCCTTCCCTACCCGCCCCTCCCCAAGTCTTGACAGCTACCAAAACACCCCGTTGACTGACTAGGGTTGAGTTCATAAAATTTTTTACCACAGCGGATATAGTAATTGCTCGAAATGTACATTTATGGCATGATACATAATATATTCATTTTTCTGTACAATTTGCCATAGGTCACACACGTGACCCACTAAAATGTCACACACGTGACCCGACATCACGATATAAAATAATCAGAGGCGGCGGAACCAGGGGGGCAGGGGGGGCACTGTGACCCCCCACTTTTTCATCCTGCCTAAAAGTGCCCCTTTTCATGGCTAAAAAGTGCCCCTTCTCTTAGGTAATAAACGGCAATTTTTATAGTAAAAAGGGGCACTTTTATTACTAAAAAGGGGCACTTTTAATACAAAAAAGTGCCCTATGTTACTCCATAGCTCTTTTAAAACCCAAATTTTCGGCTCGCGCTTCGCGCTCGCGGATACTTAATAGGGTTTTTAATGCACAATAGACTCAATTTTTTAAGGTCATAATTTCCAGCTCGAGCTTCGCGATCACGGATATTTAATGAGGTATATGATGCACAATTTACTCCAATTTGGAGGTCAAATTTTTCGGGCTCGTGCTTCGCGCTCGCAGATACTAAATAGGTTATATAATGCACAATTAACTCAATTTTTCAGCTCGCGCTTCGCGCTCTCGGATACTAAATAGGGTCTATAATGAACAATTATCTCAAAATTTTCGGCTCGCTCCACGCTCGCATTCCTTTTGTTTATCATTAATAAAATACAAAGCGATTAAAATTTTTAAAAGCACAAATTTAAAGGCAAATTTTCTGCGCACCCCTGCTTTTCTGAATACTTTTCTCTTCAAGCCTCTGGTCTCAAGTGCCCCCTTTTCCATCGTGACCCCCCACTTTCAAAATCGTTCCGCCGCCTCTGAAAATAATAGATTAAAAAAGAAATTTCAGAGATGACTCCTATCCAGTGGTATTTTTTGGTTAACAGGTCCATAATGCATATCTCACAGCAATAAGAACATTTCATCATTTTAAAACTCACAGGAATTTCAAAATGAAATTGAACTTTCAAAATCATGCCGTTCTGTGAAGTCACACACGTGACCCACTTCTTTTGACCTCTGACCTTGAACATGCATATTGTAAATATCAAAAAATATTTACAAATGATAGCCAACAAAATATATTAGCATGATAGAAACATTAAATCAGTATGTTTTTAAAAATGTTAGAGTTATAGCCAATTAAAGTCAAGATTTTGCATAATTAAAGTCAAGATTTTGCATAATTTCGGTCACACACGTGACCAAGAATGGTCCACACGCATATGGCGCACAGAAATCTCTATTTCTGTGATATGGCGCCCCGAAACGCCCCTAGCTTGCGAGCGAGCGAAATGAGCTGAATTGAGAGCTATATAGAGCTAGAGCGTCGCGCGTGTTATATTTCCTTTTTTATTTGTCTTCTTGGATTGCATGCAATTTGAGCTAGAGAAAGACGCCAAAATTTGGACATTCATCGAGTTTCATAGCCTAAGATATGTCTATATTTTCAGGATGCTTCAATGGAAAGTGTAACTATGACCACGATGGCAAAAGGTAGGCTTTAAGAGGTATGCTAAAAATAACGCCCATTATCGTGGCTTGATGGAATGATGCCAGACGCCTAGCCAGCGCCAGGCCAGGCGGCGTGCCGAGACCGAGGCGCAGCAATGGGGCCTTCTCTACTCTAGAGTCTAGCAGAGATGACTACCTCAATTTCAATCACTCATGCACTACACTCGTTTGATATATCAAACTCGTGCCTCTGACTCTATGTGACTCTGGCGTGGTTACAAAAATAATTTCTAACCTAAATTTACACTTTCAATCCCGTTATAACGTTTAAATTTGAGAGTCAATGTGCACTTTAATATTTATTTTTAAATCCTAACTAATCTCTGACAATGCTTAACTGGGGGGCGTTTCACGAAACCGTCACAAGTCTAACTTCTTGACTAAATCGGAGATAGTGAACAACTTGTCCACTAGCGGGTTCCACGAAGCGCCCTCTCTGACAAGATCGTGGACAACAAGCCGAACTGAATACTTAGACACTGCCGGACCTTCAATATCTTTGGAGCAGCTCTGATACGTCAACAGACGCATTTATGGCAAGCGATCGTTTGGGCGAATTTGTCACTTTGCACGCGAACAATCTCGATTTTCTCATTTTGTTCATATCAAAATATGGCAAACCTCAGGATTTGGTCTAAATATAGAAAATAAGGTTGTTAACAATAAGTGTTTTAATCCACATAAAGAAATAAATATCCTAATAATCCAAATATCAGAAATAAATGAATAAAGCAAAGCATTATTCAGCTTACCAAAAGCTAAATAAAGAGACCCCCAGAGACACATTGAGTTAAAACGATCATATAGTCCCAAAATAATAATTTTGAATAATTTCTTTAAATTACAATGCACTATTAATTCTTTTGTGAGCAAACAGAAAATAAGGAAAAACCCAACTACTCCATTTCAGGCTAGCTCCATTTTCAAGCTTAGCGTCTTTTATTAGTCTGATTACGAAACTATGAATTAGCGCATCCGGGGTACCCATCTCATGTTCTGACGTGTCTTTAATTCATGATTGACACCTTGTAAATATATGCAGTAAGAACATTGTGCGTTTTTAATCATATATAAATATAACATAATTTATGAGCTTTCATACTTATTGACCGATTTATCACTTCAATTCGATAATATGAAAATTTGCTAAACCAAAGTCTAAATATCAACGAAACCGGATTAAGGCATGCTCGATGACATCATCCTCGATAATCGAATACAAATGTGTCGAGCTTGGAAGAGCTTTGTTAACCTGACTTAGTAAGATTGGAGCTAACAACGTGGTTGGTGATAAGATATGACTAACTGTCCATGGTTCGTGAAACGCCCCAGAACTAAAAAGGTGAAATGAGAGCAAAAACTCAACCGATCAGCAGTCTCCCAATTTTTCTGCCACTCAATTATGTGTCGCTTTGAGAAAAAAATAAAATGGAAATATAGAGATAGAGTGCCTGCGATCGTGACACGAGCGAGAGGTGTGTTATGTAAACATCTGCGTAAAATAAGCAAAATGTAACCTACCTCCAAACTATAAGTAAAAAAAAAAAAAAAAAAAAAAGAGAGATGTTTTTTTTCCCCCCCCGCACATCAAAAGGTCATCGTGTATCGGCCATAGGGTAGGATTGAGTGCCAAATCGGGCCTGCCGCCAACCCCCCTTTTTTCCTTAGACTTTTTTGGGGGGGGCGGTAGACGAGATATTTTGTTATGGGGCCGGAAAGAGCTAGCCTTTTTCTTTAGGTGGAGAGGGGGGGGGGGGTGAACGAGATATTTTGTCATGGGGCCCGGAGGAAGCTTTATTTTTTTTTTTTTTTTTTTTCTTTAGGGGTGGAGAGGGGGGGGGGGGGGGTGGACGAGATATTTTTGTCATGGCCCGCAGCTTAGCCTTTTTTTTTTTTTTTGCTTAGACTTTTTTTAGGGGTGGATGGAGGGATGGGTGTTGGGGGTGGACGAATTATTTTGGTAATGGGGGCCCGGAGGAGCTTAGTCTTGTTTACTTTGTCTTTACTTTTAAATTCCTTATAATCTGTATTTCTTCATGTGTTTGTAATAAATTAAACTTGAATGAAACATCTGTCTTTGTCTCTCTTTATTTATTATTTTCTTTTTAACAAAGTACATACATCCAAGCCATTCATTGGGGAGGGGAAAATGGGGGCAGGAAATTTAGGCTTACAAGTCCAAGTAAATCTTGGATAGAATTGGACTTATTCCCCCCCCCAAAAAAAAAAAAAAAATAAAAATAAATAAATAAAAAAAAAAAAAATAAAAAAAATAAAAAAATAAAAAAAAAATAATAAAATAAATAAATAAAAAAATAAAAAAAAACAAACAAAAACATAAACAAACAAACATGAAAGAAAACTAAAAGCAAAAAAAAGAAAGATCATTATAGTATATATGAGGGGGCGGGAGGGGGTTCAGCCAACTTTTCTCAGCAAACATGTAGTGTACAAAACACAAAAGTTACTATACATTCACGATTTTAGCTTGTTCAGCACCACCCCCACTTGTGACCCACCCCTTCACTTTAAAAGAAATTAGAAACACCAGCCCTCTCTACCTCATATATAGCTTTAAAAACAATAAACAAAACTTTTATTAATAATATTATATATTATTTATATACTAGGCCCATACTATTTTATTGTTATTATATTTTTCATTCTATTCGCGAGTGAATCAAAAGCAATCATTCCTAACAACGAATTAACCAAACAAGGTAACTACGTTGCCATGTCACATTCGACTCGTAAAGGAGACATCGTCGAAATGCAAACCTTCGACAAAAGAGGGCGGCACAATTATCCCGCCATTGAATTACTTGTCTCTGGTCAGTGGAATCGGTGGCAAAGATTACGATATAGCAGTTGAATACTAAAATTTACTACTTTGAGGACATAAGGAAATAGGAGAAGAAGATTGGAACAATTCGTAAGTGAATTTTCCATGTTTTTGCATATGCCGTTTTGGTGAGTCTTTTGAGTACGACTGTGTTGATGTTTCGTACGTAGTCCGTCTATGCTAGTCTCGGTAAGTTCATAACGGCTCCACTCCACGCGTGATTTCAATAGACTACAGACAGTACAGTCTGTATTTATTGTATTTATTTATTACACATATATTCCAAAATATACATACACAGAATCAATACACATGAATATGGAGCCCCCCCCCCCAAAAAAAAAAAAAAAAAAAAAAAAATTACAACGGGGTAAAATTAAATTGAATCTATTCAAAATCAAATAAAAGCCAAAAGGCCTATATCTTTCTATATTTTCTTGCTGAAAGTGATACAATTTTTTTCATTTTCAAATTAATTAGAATAGACTTACTTAATGAGTGAAATTATTTGCTTTTTAGTTTTCATTTTGTTGGGTCTAGATCTGGAACAAAAGTTATGCTAGTTTTTGTCTGACGACAAGCACATACAGCTGCAAACCAACATAAGGCTGTACTGAAAAATGGCTGTCTGTCGCCCTCTTGGTTGCTGAGGAAACTTCTCAATAATAATTAGAGAAACCAGTTTCAAACCTACCTTAAAATAAATTAAGATAATCTATAGTATCATTGCAATATAATTCTTCAATCAGATATTTTTAATTTTGTTTAGTAGAATTTTTAGACCCTTTTTTTGGATATGCCACCTTGAATTGGCTGCCAGGCTGGGAGCTGCTCAAGACACTTGTCTGCATTGACTTTCCATTGGAAGAAAACTGCTGCAATAAGGTACTTCCCAGTGCAAGGTCAATTATGAATTGACCATGCATAAGTGTAAGTGGACGACAAGAGAATTAGATTTAAACTCATTGTTCTTTCACAGTTATTTTGGCAGCATGGAATTGTATGCAAAACCCACATAAAGGCATGGCATGTCGGACACAAAATGAATTTTTATTAGTTATAGAAAAATAATCATACCTTGAGACCTACAGCACCAGATTCAGGAGAAAGCCTTCAATGTATTTGTCCTGCTTTTTGGAAATACCCAGCATTTCCAGAATGTCACTAATCTTGTACCATTTTAATTCATACAGACTGTTTATTAAGCTCTTTGCAACATGTTTTTGGTATAGTTATAACCAAAACTCTAATTTGAATACATCTTTTTAATTAGCTAACTCTGGGGAATAAACTGTTATTCAGTTGTTTATTGTGGCATTCATGTGGTTAAACACTGAATGCTTATGAAAATGACCAAATATTAAACCTTTAGCACCTAAACCACCCGAGACCGCCCCTCAGCTTACTCACTAAACCGCCCCAAACCACCCATGTCTTAGACACGCTATAGTCAAGATAGTACCCCGGTATCAAAAATATATGACGAAACATGCCTATACTTGTTGTGGATTATCCACTGGATGTGTACTATCCAATTCTGCACAAAAAGTATGTTTTAAGAGCAATTTTTATTGAAAAAACCTGATTGAAACACAGCATTGCCCTTTCTGCTAGTGAGTATTAAAACTGACACTTTTCACGCAATCTCCAGGTGCTAAAGGGTTAAAGAATATCCTTAGAACGGTTGTTATATTTCTGTTTATATACACATGTGTTATTCATTTCACAATCGTTGAGCTCTAACTAAATGATTCTTTTTCTTGATTTCAGTTACCATTAAACAAGAGAAGTTGGATAATGATGAGGAGAACGACCTGCAGTTAAATCCACAACAACATGGCTTAAAAGAGAAAGGTACTTGACATGTCTGGGTTTCATGCTCGACATCTAAAGCATTCTTCAGCTTAAGTTAACGTTCTGTGCCATTTACATGTACATTATGTTTCCATTTTTTCTTATCATCCATGGAAAAATGAGAACTTGTTTGGTGCGCCCATTCCATTCATAATGGCCCGGTTATGGGCCGATAGTGAGTTGGGCCAATAGTCCACAAACCTGTACCATTTTATATGATACAGACTCCATTATTTAACTCTTTGTGACATGTATTTGGTATACAGCATGTAACAAAAACTCTAATTTGACAATATCTTTTTAATGAACTAACTTGGGAAGTAAACCTCATTATTAAAAGCACTATGCATATGTTATTTATTTCAAAATCATTGAGCTAACTAAATTCTTTTTTCTTTATTTCAGTTTATACCATTAAACAAGAGAAGTTGGATAATGATGAGGAGAATGTGCTGCAGTTAAATCCTCTACAACATGGCTTAAAAGGTACTAGAATAAGAAGTGTCTGAGTAGGATATATACTTCCCCCTTAGGAACACATAGGAGCAACAATTTGGTAGACATGTAACAAATACTTTAAATTCTTTTAAATTAACTAACTCAGGAAATAAACCTTGATAACAAAGTGTTATACATTTGCCTTTTCACTTCCATATAATTTCACAATCACTGAGATGACTAGACCATTCTTTTTCTTGATTTCAGTTACCATCAAACAAGAGAAGTTGGATACTGATGAGATGAATGACCTGCAGTTAAATCCACAACAACATGGCTTGAAAGGTACATTTGTACTTTACGTGTCTGTGTCATGCTTGACACATAATTAAATCTAAATCATTTTTTCAGCTTAAGTTTCCGGGCTGCTTTGATGGATATCGACTACATGTAATGCTAAAAATTTGCATTCATTCTCTGTTGTTTTTGGATGTGGATAAAGCATATGACCAAACCTTTCTTTTGTATTTTTCTCATCTGGCCATTTGTGTCGGATCCTTATAGGGGGTATCTCTAAGCAACATTTGTTCATTGTTCCTTTATTACAACTAGAAAATACTTGTGGACATGGTGAATTAGGGCGTTAATTCTTGAGGGTTCTTAAAGAGTACCAAACATTTTTTAACGTGCAAAAACAAAACAACAAATAAAAAAAATACAAAAAACAGGAGTTTTTACTGTGTCACAAATAACAGAATTGCACAATACGTTTGCGAAATATTCGCTGGTGATGACAAAGGAATAGCTCACAAATGTTCACCTCTCTTTATAAAGATACATGTACCCTTTTGGAGACACAAGTTGTAATGATACATTTATCGTCAGCTGTACTGAAGTGATGTGATATTATTTCACATGTGGATCTGGTCCCTTAAATGATCATTAATATAAAAATCATGTGGTGTTTCTCGAAACTTAATATCCACTGTGTCACCAAGCAGCCATTGAAAGCAAACAAACCTGTTGAACAATCTAAACTTTTTGGTAATCCAGTTAACCCAACTCCAGAATTTTGTCTTGCCTTAACTTATACAAGGTCCACCTAGTTCCCACAGACAACAATTTAAGATGTTGAAGTCGAGTGCTTTTGTGTGTGTTTTAATCTGTTACTAGTTAGTTGCTCTTGCCCAATTCTTATATTTTGTATTTGAGAGCCAATAATGATCAGGTGTTGTGTTTCTCTTGTAATTAAAGAACAAGTGAGCTGCAAAGAGGAAGATCCAACACAAAATAGCGATGGGTATGAGATCTACCTCATGAAAGAAGAATTTGAAGATGAAGAATGTAGGGACCAAAACGAAGCTTCACATCCCAGGATTGGTAAGCTATTGATTTTCAAGTTCATGTTAGCATTTCTTTAAATACATGCTAACTGATGTACCCTAATCAGTCTAATTTGAAAAGAAAAATAAATCTTTTTCATAGATGGATTTATGACATTCGTGAAGATTGTGTTAGAAAATTTGTCCTTGCATCAGGAAAATAACCTGAAACAAAACTAAACATGACATAACATAACAAAAGAAAAGAACTCCTTGAAAATGGCAAAGAGCAAATTTCTTAAATAAATTTGAGTATGCAAAATGTATGGGAGACTGGGGTAAATATGGCCCTCTTTTTCACATTTCCTATTACTACCATTAAATGAAAAGTCCAATAATATTCTAATTATGTAAAAGTACAGTCAGTCTAGACTATTATAATATACCTATAATATACAAAGGAAAGTATAAACCTGTGACTTCTCATTTGCATATTAATTACCATTATGTTAATAACTTTGTGGGGCCATAATTACCCCCCACAGGTTGGGGTATTTATGGCCCCTATTGTCATGACTGTATGAATTAAAAGATATTATGCTAATTAAGTATGGTAGTGTATATATAATAAATGCTGTTGGGTATTTCTTATACACTTATCAACCACCAACAATGATTTAATCAATAATTGGTTCAGCCAAAATGTTGAAATTTTGCAGTCATAGCAATGCATATATATATATACTGTATAATATATGTACATATCATACCAAGTTAATGCCCAGTTGCCGCTTATACACTGTTATGCATTAGGCATAAATACCCTGAAGTGAGCATTTCAATTTTGATACCTCGTTTAACAGCTCTAGTATGAAGATATTCAGATGGAAGTTTTTCTGTTGTGTTTGTTAGTTTCTAGTTGTTTTCTGTTTCACTCGAAATTTCTTCTAAAATGTACTTTATTTAATGATGTCACACCCCAAATAAAAAAGCAGATTGCCACTTCCAATGAACAGACTTGTGATTGCGTACATTTTCAGCTCCCTAAGCTCAAAATTTTGAGTAAATGGCTTATCTTTTCTCATATAGGTGGACAAGGTAAGCTAGGATGTGTAAAATTTAATTATCATTGTGTAATGGCAGCAAAGAATTATAAAGCTCTCAAAGACAAAGGGCCAAATTACCAGTCTCCCGTACAGTGAAGAACTGTCATTAATGAAATTTTCCCTGTAACCCCCATTGTAATAGTTAAATCTTTTTTAAAGAAATCCTCCCAAGTTATTTATCATTTATCATTATATATTTTGTCTTGAAAGGTGCCATGTTACCTGCCAAAGAAGAGACCAAATGATGAGAATTAATGAATATTACAATTTTACTACATGAAAGAGAAGATACTTCACATCATGAATCAGTAAGACAGCTAACTCACTGCAAAAGAAATCTATGTAACTTCTCTCACTTTTACGATAGGTTTGTAGTACAAATAGAATATGTTCAGAGTTGAAGTAGGAGACTACATATAATGTATGTACTGTGGTTTACTACAAAACCAGTAGTTTTTGGCTAGTCTCCCCCTTAAACATGGTATGATATTTTCAAATGAGAATTGAAGTCTGTGATCGTGGGCGAATATTAGACCACTTCATTATTCAAACCCCTTTTACAGCAAATGTTAGGGTCTCATCTTATGTTGTTTTGGTACTGTAGCTATTTACTGTGAGTTTCCTTCAAACCAAATCGGCATTCTTTTTGTTTTGGTTGGTTTTATTCTCCATATAAAAATAGCAAATGAAAATAATACATGAAAATCAATAACAAATTTGAAAAACAAAATTTAATACATTGTATATAATGAGACAAATAATAAGGAGATGATCTCTATTCAGACGATACTTATAAAGTATCTTTGTTCTTCCTTAAGGAG
>CALNVZ010003428.1:11418084-11440876 GCA_940671915.1 Paracentrotus lividus | reverse complement strand
TATATTTTTAACAATAATATTAGTTGAAAAGGAGGAAAGAGGAAAAGAATAAAAGAGGAAGAAAAAATATATCAAAATAACAAGTAATAACTACTTGTTTATTAAATTTGAACAAAATAACAAACAGGTATCAACCACGTATCATTACACTCATTTGCTACGATATTCCTGATTTGCCCTTCGGCAAAATCTCCCGCGCGAAATTTAAAAGGGTTTGTTTTACATGCCGATCGACGATGATTTTTTTTTTAGTGTGATGCCAACAATGAATAGGGTCAATGATAACCCTTGGTTTTAAAGGAAAACATCATAAATAATGAAAATAAGTCAAAAGCTCTTGGGTAAATTATTTTTTAAGAATATTTCCGATGAATTAGTGAAATAACAGAGACAACTATATAATGTATTAACTTCGCTTTCCACATTGAGATTTTGATGGTAATAATTTGAGCCTACATTTGATATCTTACATGGAATGTCAAATCATCTCAAAATATTTGAACTGAAATATGAAAACAATATTATAAGTTAAAATTGATCTCTATTCTATTTAAGGTGCTTATAAATAAGTATCAAAATATATTAATTTGATAGAGTATTGTTAAACAAATAATGCTGAAATTATTATAGATGGGTATTATGTTATTTTATAAAGCAGACATTATTTAAACTTGATTTTAATAATTCAGTAATTTACTCCAAACTTTTTACAAGTGAACATGCACAAGATGTTGAAACTGTCAATATCTTATTTGAAAATGTTACTGATTTAACAAAATCTATCTTAATAATTTCATTTGTAAGTCATTGAACTTCAATAAAAAAGTAAATAATATATTTGTCCCCAAATAATATATATTTCATTATTTACAACATGAAGAAAATGACGGTATATAATTCATTTAATACTTGTAAAAAAAATATATAGGCGGGAGTGGGGTTAGTTGGAACACGGGGTAGTTGAAACATTGCAATTTTCTTTAATTGGCTATAAATATATTTATGCGAATTTGCTACCCTCAATTGTTGCTATTAGTAACTGCCATCACCACATTTTAGACACCACACATGCATGCTTCAGCCTCGTGAACTTAGGAAGCAATGTTTGTTTTTCACCCTCTGAGTAAATTTTGTCACTTTTACAAATGTTTATATCTCAGAGCCAGATCATAAATTGAGTTGCCTGGTTTTTTGAGTATAACAAAACAGTTATACCAAGCTACCAAACAGGGTAACATATATGGCATGTTGTTGTCCGCTCTTTGCGTAGCTTAACAAATGTCACATGGGCCTCTGGGGTTAGTTGGAACATTTTGACGGGGTTAGTTGAATATGTACTAAGTAAATAGGGTTCAGCTGAAATTGAAAAATAAAAAATCATATAAATCAGTGAAGTGTTTCCCAAATATTCCATAACATATATATTAGTGCACATTGGACAAATTTTTTTTATTTTAGTTTAAACAAAATATATTGCAGAATGCCTACTTCACAGGACTTCAGAATATTTGTACATGTGAGTGATGCCATCAAGTGTTATAAAACATGAAGTAACAAAAATTTGAACACCAATTTTAATATTTTTGTAATTAGAATCAGTGAAGCTAATGAAGCTGAACCCATGTAACAATGTTGTAGATCGTTTTACATATAATTATAAAGATACCATGCACAATGTTTCAACTACCCCATACCATGTTTCAACTAACCCCTTGTGTGGGTTAGTTGAACACTTGACAATGCGTCCTGTGAGATGGATTTTTTCCGCAACCAATTCACTAAGGTTTAAGAATTTATGGGTACGTTGTAGCATAAAATATAACCACCAGCTGATTGTTTATTGTTCTTGAAAAATCCGCTTTTGTTTACGGCCATTTTTGTTGAAAAATGTTCTATATAACCGCCGCCTCTCCCCTAATTACTTGATGAAGGAAATTTATGATCTGTCATTGTCTTCTTCTTGTGTTGTCTGCTGCCATTGTGATGGATATGTTGTTTTTTAAACAGATGGAGTTTTGATTTTCACTTTTCAAGCTCTTCGAAGCTGTGCAGAGTTTGCTGGCAAACAAATCAACAAAAACTGATTGCTGATTTTCTGTCTTGAAGCATTATATAAAGGACTTCAAGTTTTTTTGATATAATATTTTTGAGACTCAGAGGAAATTCACCCAAGATCTGTATGCAACAGACTGTAGAAGAAACACTCGACATTGTAAGAACCAACACACGTACATTTTTATCTCCTTCAACTGCTTATAATTTTAATCTGGACTCATCACCAACGGACTTAATTGTACTGTTTTGAACATTTCACTTATCTATCCATCCCCAGGGCAGGAAACCAAAAAAAGAAAAAAGAAAATCAAAGTGTCTCACCAGCATAAAGAGTACATCCGTTAAGAACAGATTATTATTCCCAGTTTCAATTTTTGATTGATTACGCACGACGGGATACAATTGTTACAAAACACTTTCCAAGTTGGATTTTAATGTGATTGCTATAATAGTTCTATCTAATGTACCGTATGCCCGATGTTGGTATTTTAACACTCGGGTCTTTCATTACAAAGTTCATGTGAACATAATTTTTGTGCTGAATGTTTGACAAATATTTTTGTGTATCATCAGGCATCTGTATTGCCGTGTCCAGCTCTGTAGAAGAGTACATACAAGTGCTCTTCAACAGTTATTAAAACCAGTTGTTTCCTAACTTCTAAACTTTCTCACCACACAAATACCTATCTGCACGCTATTCCGCTATTAGCATACAGTAAACTCGTCATTTCAACTTGAATCCTCTTATATATGTGGTTGATATCGAATCAAACCCAGGTCCAAGAATTCTTACTAGTAACCAATCACCATCATCATCATCATCACCATCATTCATCATTATCTGTTACTGAATTATATGCCTTGCAACACTCACATGTAATCAACAACACATTTACCACACACAACATGGAGGGGGGGGGGCGGGGGGGTAAATCATCACAGATCTCGGAATTCAACGAAACCCAGTTCACCATCGGGAAACGAGCAGGAAAAAGGAAAGTGCCGATTTTGAATAGACGCGAATCTTTCTATAACAACCGATAATTCTTACAAGGTTATCAATGCTGCAATACCAGTGATTATTCGCCAAAGAAATAAAGTATAAATGTTACTGACAAAGATAAAGTTAAAACCAAATCTCTTCAATCTTCGTCCAGATAGAATTGCATAGCGATGAAACCCAGAGGATCTTAATTTACCGAAATTTCTTTGTACGAATACAAGGTCTATTAAGCAATAAAATTGGATGAGCTTGAAATTGTGTAAAAAGAAAACGTTGTTGATTTAGTAGCGTTGACGGAACCTGGGAAGTCGAAGACTCCACCTCTTTGAGTTATTGCGTTTAGATGGTTTTGGCTACTTTTTTCCAGACCTCGGGAAAAATCGTCAAGGAGTGGGTAGCTTTGCTCGCGAAAACATGCATATTACCTCGACTTTTAAACTTGACATCGCAAGTAACCAGAGAATATTGAAGTGATTGGTCTGCTAAGACCCCCGTACTTACCAAGAAAATTCTACGTATCATTTTGTGTGTACTCTATTTTCTCCAAGGAGTCATAATGAAGCTGATATATAGATCATGTCATTCAACAATTTGATTTTGCTGGTAAAATATCCTGATGCTGGGATAGCTGTACTTGGTGATTTTAATGACTAAATTTTCAAGAAATTTTTAAGAGATGAACTTTTCAAGCAAGATGGTGCATAAACCTACCAAGAGGGCAGAACACACTGATAATTTCTCAAATTTTTTCGGAATTTTATAAAAATATTGCCAATTCCTGCCGCCAATCGAAGAAGTGACCATAATTGTATATTTGGTATCCTTCTAACACTTTCCTAACAATTCATATCTGATACGAAAATTAGAATTTGTGCGGCCTTAAAAGATAGTGATTGCGAATTATTGGACAATGGTTAACGGCACAAACATAGGAAGAAATTTTCTTAAATACATCAGCATTTATTCATTAATGCTATACCAGGTTTGTAAATATTTATAAAAACATCAACTTGATTTATATTTACCTTCGCATGAGGTGAAAGTTAAGTCAAAATGATAAACCGTGGGTGACACCATTTATAAATCACTTATACGTTGACCGACAAAAAAGGCTTTTAAAAAGCAAAACGGTAATCTTTGGACGACATTTTTAAGAAATAAAGTTGCTCAAGCCATTCTGTGCAAAAAGTAATTATTATAAACACTCGCATTTAAAAAAGAAAAGCTGAGGAATCCTTCAGACCTGGTATAGACCATATAAAGATAACTTACAAAATGGTAAACAGGGCATCATATTTCCAATAAAGATTTCCTGTATCGATACTCCAAAGTGATCAATATTCTAAACAAGCAGCCAATGCAATTAATGATTTTTTTTTATCTATGCCTCAGATTCTTTCTCCCCTTGGGCATAGAAACAACATAAACACAAAACAAACAAAAAGTACCCAGCCTTCTACCTTTCTCAATCTGAAAGTCCAAATATTGTTGTGGAAGTCTATTGCCAGATTAAGGAAATTTACAATTACTAAAGCATCTGTAAAAGATGAACCTTCCAAATTAGAATTATAAGGAGAATTTGCCATGTGAATTGAGTGTACCGCTACCAGAATCCCTTAATAATATCTTTCAGACAAGGTGTTCTACCTTCACAATGGAAATTCGGTGCAAGTAACTCCTATTCCAAAAATCTCACCCACCTTGTCAAAAATAACTTGCGTCCCATATCTTGACCTTCACATTTTTCTAAGTCTGAATCTTTTATGGCTTCAGTGGTTTATTGAAAGATATTTGAAAATTTATATTGATATATATTCAGTTCGGTAATAGACCGGATTATCAACATCCACATTTATCTTGTTTGGTCTTTATGCCACCATCTTTATCAAAAACGCCAGAAAATAAAAAGCTATCTTCTACTGCTTGTATTGTACACATTTTAAGAAAGGCCCTTTGACGCTTGGAATCAACGGTATTCTATTCAATGATTAATATGCATATAACAGCCATGGATCATAAACTGGATTATTAGTTTTTTACCAATGCCGCTACTCAAAGTACTTTATATAATGGAATTTTGTCTAATGTTATAGTTAACTGCTTGGCTGTCCCCAAAGCGGACACGCCCCTTGGCCCATCCTTTTTTAAATGGTCAATGATTTGTATGCTTAAAAATTAAATTCCTATACATTATTTCAAATATGTTGATTGATTTGTCCCTTAGTACAATGTCGTAAATCAACCGACCATCTCACAATTACAACCTATACTCAACATTCTGTACACACACAGGCCATGATTTTTCTCCCCCGAATTTCCGCCGATTTTGGAAATTCCACAACCAAAAAAAAAAAAAATCTAAAAAAAAAAAAAAAAAAAAAATTTTGTTTTTTTGTTTGTTTTTTTTTTGCATGTTCAATAGCGGAGGTGATTTCGGCGGGTTATTTTCATTGTGTATTCTGCGAAATATTTTTCCACTCTCACTGTGTCTTATTTGACGATAGTCTGCGCAGCCAAAGAAATCGTGAATTTTCCTAAAATCTAAAATTGCAAAATTTTCTTCAAATGCGGGAGGGGGAACCCCCCTCCAACCCACCCCCAGGAAGTCGGTCGCTACCGCTCACCTCACAAGTTAGCAATCCTCTTTTTTTCTCAAATTTCTCATGTCTTCATGCCTAGGTTACATAACAGGTCGCAATCGGAATAACATGTCGGCTCATCCTTCCAAAATGTTTCCACCTCCTACATGTTTCATTTAGAAAAACCACTCTTCCTGAAATTCTTCTGTTCAATGACTCTATTTATGCCGACTGTACAAAATACTCAAAATTCTTGGAATATCATTCAATCCAATAAAATGGAACTACATATGATGATTTAATTAGAGGTTGCATAGAAAACTATACATGTTGAGAAACTTCCAAGAAAATTTAACTTTACCTTTTAAAGGATCTAGTGACAATAAATGCAGGTATATATACGACCAATTGTAGAATATTTGCTCCCCGGTGCTTCCATAGTAGTCTTACAAAAGAACAAAGCAATAATCTCCCAGAAGATTTCAGACGAAGAGGCTGTACAAATCATATTAGGAAATGAATACATTAATTACTTCAATGCTTGCCAAATATGCTTAATTTGCCAACTTCTTAGAGAGAGGAACTGAAACTTTTGTATAAAATTTGCTAAATCAATTTCAAATCATTTCCCATTTGTCAGACATGGTCTGCCTAAGAAAGAAAAAACGCCAGATGAAACATATCCCTTCGCCATTATGCCAGACTTATCAACATTTAAATTCAAAACAGAAAGGTTAAAAAAAAAGCCTTGCCATTTGGTCGACCATACTTAACAACAAGCTAAAAAAAAAAAAAACAAAAACAAAAAACAAACTCTTATTATCTTTATTAATTCAAAATAATGTTACAGTCTCTCTCCTCAAGTCAGGCCTATGGAATCTACTTTGTCATCTTAGAAAATTAATTCACACCACTTAAATAATATACCAAATTTTTTATATTTTGTGTTTTATTAATCACTGTAAATAGTATTTCTTTCTTATTAACTTTTTAAATTATATTCCATAAATGTGCCTGTAAACATGTTACACGTGAAAGTTCCAGCTGCCGGCTGGTTTTTCATGTATAATAATTTATTCATTGTTATGAATAAAGACCATTTTGAATTGAATTGAATTGAAAAAAAAAATTTCTAATCATTTGTACTTCATCCTCGCCTGTTTTGTATCTTCAATTATTGTTGTCTACATGTCAATCTGTGAATGTGGACATTCAGCTCTTCTCCAAAATTTTGTTAATTCATACATGTTTCAAGAAGTAGTACAATGTACAAAAAATGTTTGAAAAGAAGCTCATGGAGAAAGGAAAAGGCCGAATGTACAAGGAGGTATGCGAGATAATAGCCTCACTATTGCCTAAGCTTATTAACTCTGTGTATTAATGTTAAGTTTAATTATTTGTCAGTATAACATTTATGATCTATTTTGTACCTTTGTCATTCAACCTTGATGGATTTCATGCTATTGAGAGGACCCCAAACAATGAGTTGTTTCCCCCCAAGACAACCGTTTAGTAGGCTGTATAAACATTACTCTTATCCAGTTTAACCAGTACTTGCCAATAATTCTAGGTATCAGTTTATCAAATATTTATTCTCAAACATGCAGTCACATATCTTTATGAACTGTTCGCCATTGATTTCTGCCTTTAAAAGTTTCAAAAGGTATAAATGACTTATATTTATTGTTCCAGTAGGTTTTTAAATTTGCCAAGAACTTGTACTTTAACTTGTAAAACCCACTTACTCATGTTCAATGAACAAGATCAAATGTATCAAATCATTTAATAGGTATTGTGTTTGATCTTTCGCAGGAAATACATAGTTTTTCCCACTCACGTTCTGTTAAAGAATCAAAAGTGTTGTATCAATTGTTTGGCAGGTATTGTGTTTGTTTCCTTCAAAGAAATGTATTTTTTTTTCTTCAAACACAAATGGCGTAGTTGTAACTCTTTCAATTTTCCAAGTTTACTCCCAGATATGCCGTTGACCAGATTTTGCGAGTTCATATTACAGTGTGTGTACCTACTAACACCTGTACTTATGAAAACAATATGTTTGCCTTATACCAGTCTGTGTCAAATAACAATGGTACAAGTGGAAAACCTTTTTATACAGTATGAAGATTAATATAGGTTGTCTGCGTATTTTGTTATGAGCAAGGGAAAATTAAGGCTTTTCTTCTGCAATTTTTTTTTCATAACATATTTCAGGTGTTTGTTAATAATTCTAATTTTTTAAGTAGTTTATGACTCATCAAGTCTTCCACTTTTCCTAAAAAAAGAACACAAGAAAATAATCCAAACTCATGTGTGTATTTAAATGAAATCCTATTTTTCCCTAAACACAACACAAAAAAAAGAACAGTATATCCCGCCTATTTCAAAAATATCAATAAATTTTTTTACATCTTTAAAATAAACAAGGAGGAAATTTACAAAATTCAATTATTATTGGTCCATGTTTAGGGAATTATATTATGCTACTATGGGACACCCCGATTTTAGGAAAAAAATCATGTGTCATGCTCAGTGTATTACATGGATTCGTAGATCTTTGTTCGGAATGCCAAACAAAAAAAGAATAGCACAATATTCTTTTTCATTGAATTGCTTCGGCAAGCCCTAAAATCAACAACCCTGAATTTCTCAATATCTTAGTTTCGGAACCATTTTTTCTTATTAGAAATTGTCATTTTAACGCTTCATTATTTAAACATTTCACGCCTATCTAGAATCGTAGCAAAACCCGTGACTTCACAGAACCATTTTACGGGAAATGCGACATTGTTGCGATAAATTCATACAAGAACACAATGGTGACAGGTGTAAAACTGTTGATGCAATGCAGCCCAACAAAAAAAATGCCCCAAAACTGCCGATTTTTACCATTATGCATTCCTGTTATATAAAATTGTAATCAATTTAATGATGCGGATTCATGTCTACGAATGCAGTGTTTTTAACTTTTGCCGAAAAATTAAATCAATTCCAGTACGTTGAAAATATATACCCATAATTAACTGAACGGAAGAAAAATAGAAAACGACCCATAACAAATACCACTGTTGGAAAAACACTAAGTAAGTAATTTTTTCCATTTGTTACACTAAAAATCATGTGAATATCTGCTTTTGTATTATTTTTATGACCGCGTTTCACGTTGTGTAATGATCATATTGCATTTATTAAAAATTTCATGCTTTCAGTGAGCATGTGGCACTGGAAAAGCTGTTTTAATTTAAGAGACCCAAAATAATTGCTTCTTGCTAACCATAACACATTTGTTTGAAATATTAATTTGATTTCATTTTCGCAAAAAAACCAATCCTGAACTTTTCGATGCTTCACTGTGAAACACAAAGATATGAGTAATAAACATTAAAAAAGGTAAGAAAGTTTACGGGGCCCTGGCACCAGCGCCCTACAAATGGTAGTGGTCCCGATTCTTCAATTGAACCTCAATTCCTGTTAGGTTAATGAACTTTTTAAAGATTTGTTGCCAAGTTTCAAGAATTAACTTCAAAGTTATACACAAACAAAAAAATGACAATGAAAATGGGCTAATATTGACGGTGTTCACTTTTGTTCCAAACCTTCTATTTACGTAACGTCAATGGGGGAGGAAATCCAACAGTGAACAAAATCAAATGATTGGCCCATTTTCATTGTAATCTTTATCGGTAGTTACCACTCGTTGAGTTAAATTCTTGAAACCTTGGCAATAAATCTCTAAGAAGTCATAAACTAACAGGAAAACTTAGTCAAATTTAAGAACATCGACGTGCCAGATCGGCCGGCAAACTTTCTCTCTCAATATCCTTTCTTCTTCTCATATCCTGTGTTTCACTTGAAAGCATGAAAAAATCGTGCGGATTTTTGCGTGGGGGGGGGTTGGGTCGGGGGCGGGTGGGGGGAAAAAATGAAAGCCAGAATATATACTTTCAAACAAATATGTTCTATGGTTAAGCAAAGAAAGCAATTTAATTTTGTTCTCTAGATTAAAAAACAGCTTTTCCAATGCCACATGCTCACTGAAGCAATGAAATTTTTAATAAATGCAATATGATCATGTACACACGTGCACCGGTCATAAAAATAATACAAAAACAGATATTCAGATGATTTTTAGTGTACAAAAATGGAAAAATACTTACCGGTTCTTAGTGTTTTCACATGGTATTTTATGGTGTTCATTCACAAATCTCTAAGAAGTCATTAACTAACAGGAACTTAGGTCAAATTTAAGAATCGGACGTGCCATTAGGCCGTGCCAGGGCCGCAAACTTTCTTCTCTAGATTAAAAAACAGCTTTTCCAGTGCCACATGCTCACTGAAGCATGAAATTTTTAATAAATGCAATATGATCATGTACACACGTGCACCGGTCATAAAAATAATACAAAAACAGATATTCAGATGATTTTTAGTGTGCAAAAATGGAAAAATACTTACTTAGTGTTTTCACATGGTATTTTATGGTGTTCATTCAACCGTGAATTGATTTAAATTTTTTGCAAAAGTTAAAAACACTCTTCCTAGACATGAATCCCATCATAATTGATCAATTTTACAATGGCAAAGAAGTAACAATCGCAGATTTGGCATTTTTGCTGCATGCTTACTCAACCGTGAAATTTTACGCAAATTTCCTTTCCGTATGTTTGAAAGCACGTTTTGCGTACATTCTGATGCGTGAACTGTTAAAAATCTAAAAATTGGTCTGATATCATTGATTCAAAGTTGTGATTTTAGGCCTGCGAACTTCAAAAAATTACATTTTTGCATTCAACCATTACTCACTGAAGCATGACAACATGATTTTTCCTAAAATTCGCTCCCATAGTAGCTAATTAAATTCCCTACATGGACATATAATTTGATTTTTGTAACTCCTCCTATTAAAAAAAATATGGATATTTGAAATAGGGGGAACTTTCTTTTTGTGTTGTGTTTATTATACTTTATCATTCAACCTTGATGGATTTCATGCTATAGGAGGACCCCCAAACGATGGGTTTTTTTCCCCCTAAGGCAATCATTTAGTAGACTGTATACACATTACTCTAGACTATCAGTTCAACAGTACTTGCCAGTAATTCTAGGATCAGTTTATAAAATATTTATTCTGAACGTCAGTTGCATTATATATGACCTGTCGCCATTGATCCTGCCTTAAAAAGCTCAAAAGTTATATGACATATATTTTTATTCAGATCTGTTTTTTAGTTGCAGTAGGTTTTTAAATGTGCAGAACTTGTACTTTTAAACTTGTAAAAGCCCACTTACTCATGTTCAATGACAAGATCAAATGTATCAAATCATTTAAAAGGTATTGTGTTTGATCTTTCGAGAAATATAATTTTTCTTCAAATATAAATGTGTGGTTGTATCCTTTGTATCTTTTCCAAGTTTATTCCATGTATGCATTTACCAGACTTTGCAGTCATACAGTGTGTTTACCTACTAACACTTGTAGACAGCGAAACTACCTTTATGTAAGAAGCTTGTTCATTGGAGCACAAATTGATCTAATGCTGTAGAACTATGGATGTTAACAGCAATGTCATATCAGCAGTCGCCATTGATTTTGAAGGAAAAAAAGAAGAAATTGATTATTTCTCCCAGAATAATTTACAGAAGAGAAGAGAGTTTTTGTCACATGTATGAAAAGGGCGATTCCATACTGTTGTTTTTGTCTCTTTGTTTTCACTGTTTATTTTTGTGTCCCGTACGACACACTACTATTTTCCATTTAAATTGTAAATGATGTGAAATCGAGTCAAGTTAAATGTTGGTTCTTGTGCCCCTTCTTGTACTACTTGAGGATCACCATCAATCAAGAAAATATTCTTTTATTTTCATACCAAAAAAGATGTAAAATGTTGTCAAAATATCCCGTACGACACAGCATGAAATCGCCCAAAATGGAACAAAAATGCGTTAGTCTTGCTGTATATTGCGAGCAAAAATAAAACAATTCTGTAGTTTTGCACCATGATATGGCATCTCTGATGACAACAAGTTTGCTGTCAGAATACAGATATTGTTTTACGGTATAGTTTCCTGTGTGTATCATTTGTTAATTGATGAGTGAAGTAGTGTTCGGGTAATGCTGTGGTAAAGTATTTTTGTCTACTTGGAATTCGTGTGGAATGATGTGGTAGCTACAGCATAATGAGTCACGTTCTAAGAACTTTATTCCTGTATTTACACTGTTATCTGGTAGGGTACATGCAGGTAATATGGGCCAGCAGGTAATATGGGCCACCTGAAGCAAATCATGTTGTGACCGTCGACCGGTGACCGGTGTGAGCGCCATACCTACCTACCTACCACCTACCAGGTCGGCTAAACTGCCGAGACCTAGTATGAATCCTCCAGTTATCCCTGTCGTGCATGCAGTTCTTCAGCTCGTCTTTTCCAACTACTCCAGCATCTGATTTCATGATGTCTAGGTAGGTCTTGCTTATCTACCACCCCCCCCCCCCCCGACGCTCCATGCGTGGGCTCCCAAAGGATATGGACTGCTGGCGGCCAATTCCGGGTGTCGAAAGCAATGACCAGCAAGCTGCATTCGTCTTGTTGCTATCTTGTCACCTATTTGGAAGTTTTCCTATAGCATCTTGTTTGGTATGTGATGTCTCCAGTTGCATGTTGAGCACCGTTCTGAGCATTCTTGTGTAACAACCATTCAGAGACTTCTCCAGCACTGGGTGACTGTCCATGCCTCACAGCTCGTAGAGCAGTACTGTTTCACAGTGGCAATGAAGAAGCCTAGTTTGATATGAACTATATACGAAAAATCTATTGTGAGAACATCTGATGCCAAAATTTCTCTGAGAAATTGCTGAACCAACAAGGAAGTTAAAACCATGGATATATCCATGGTAAAACTTAGGCATTTTTTTAACCCTGATGTAAAATTTGATATTCACAGAATGTGATGGTGAAAAGAGTGTTTGAGGGGGGTAACCTCAATTGTTTGTATTTAGTAGTAAGCTTATAGTTTCATTTTGATCATACTAGCGTGTACAGGTCAATTTGTTGTAGTGAAGGGATGCAATGTGGCATCGAATGCTCCCTGACATAGCAACATTAGTGCAGGTAATATGGGCCATCCAAAATGGCGGAAATGATTCCGGTACTTAGTATTGGGTTGGCACCAATCTCTTTGCTACGATATTTTTTAGGTATGTACACAGTATATAATTAACATGAATAAATTATTGTATAGAGCAAATATTGATTTGTATTATGAAAATAACATTTAAATGATATTAAAAAAGAATAATATTACAAAGACAAAACAATGAAATATATTAGTCAAAGTATCTACTGAATGGTCTATATTTCAAATGATATCTTAAAGTTAATGATTTTTAACATTTTAAGCAAATTCCAACGTAGTAGAGTCATTGTAGTTTTCAAAATACATGTGCCCATATTACCTGCACATGCAGGTTAATATGGGCACTTTGGTGATGACGTCAACATTTGAATATTGTAGACAGGGGGGTTGGTGATAATTGTTTTTTCTTCACATAAAATTAGAGCAGTAGTTATTGATTCATATAAACAAAGATTAGACTGTGTGTCATTTTGTAATTTATTGCAAATTAGGCAAATGAAGCTTAGGATGCCATACCTAGCATGTACCCGATTGTAGGTAATCCTGTGTGATTGTCTTTGGTAATGTATGTTTTAAGGAAAACAGTTTATCAATGAGTGAAATTTGTCATAAAACTATTTGGAACATGGATGGCAAGAAGCGCCCTTAAGACAAAACACTCATTGATTTTTCTTTTTTCTTTTGCATTCATAATTTTTAGATAATTATGTCCGATTTTCATCAACCTTTATTGATCTGTTTTTCTTTTCGTTTTTTTTTCTGCTAATGATGAAGTTAAAAACACTTGTGTCCAGAAAAGCTCCCAATTATGATACCATTAATATGTTAGGTTTTACAAGTTGAGCTCTTTCGTCATGCCAAATATGAAAAAAAGTCCGGTCAAACAATAATACAAAACAAACAAAAATGAGGTGGGGAGGACGCATTTTGCCCCTCTCCTTGGACCTGTGAACATACCTTGGTCTTGGAAGGATTAAATGATGAGTTAGGATACTGAAAAAGAGGGAAGATTAAGGAAATTAAAAAAAGATAAACAATAAAAATAAAAAATGCAAAATTAGCTCCCCAGACATTCCCCGGAGCAATTCGGACAATATATCGCTAGACTTTGTCCCAATCATATTTCTTTTTTTTCCTTCTTCTTTATTTTTGAATTGTTTTTTTATCTTTTTCCTCAAGTTCTTATCCTTTCCTCCGGACTTATTGTTCTTTCTGATTTCTCGGTCCGATTCATCTTTAAAATTCTTGTCATTTTTTCTTTGGTATCCAATCAATATATTTCTTTTGTTTTTTTTTTTATCTCTTGATTATATTAAATTTTAATATTTTTTCCCTTTATAGATCATATATTTTTCTGCATTTGATTATATTCATTCACAATTTTCTCCAGTTTGTTGGGTTTTCTTTGCATTATGTAACATTTAAACTGCAATTAAACATTCGATTTCTCACATCTTAATGTCTTGTTTTTGCTCATTGTCAACAAAATCGGACTCAATCGTTAGTCTCGCTTTGAAATAAAATCTCTTGCCATTATTGATTTGTCATATTAATCAGTGATTAGTTCATTGTTCTCCACTGCATCGAGTTATTTTAATTTTGTATTACTCTATTTATGGTCGATTCCTATGTCAAAGTTATATACTTTCACGGCCAAAATTATAATTCGTTGAGTCCCAAATTTTAATTCTTTGTATTATTGTATTTTTCTTTCTTTTGTACCTAAGCTTCACTATTTGTGTGTGATTTGCCACGCTTATTCTCCCTCAATTGGTTTGTCCGAGGGGTAAGTCAAACTTTTTTTTTAGGACTTTATGCTTACTCTCACGAATACGTTACTAATTTAATTACATGTCAGGATTTGTCCTCCTTAATATTCATTTCCTTCTAAAAGTCATTCCATTCACGTTTGTCAATAATGAATCTAACAATATTAATCGATTCAGATACTTCAGGCTGGTTGGCGGCTTTGCTCTTTTCTTTTTTTGTTATCTATAATAGTTATTTAGTTTTTTTTACGGATATCTGTTCTTGAAACATGGGTTGTGTCAAATTTCTTTGTTCTTATTTTACTGACCCGTATTAGATCTCTGTAATAATTCTTATAACGATAATATGATGACTCATCTTAAAAAAAAGAAATGGAACTCCTTCTTTTGTTTGATAGAAGATGGTTGGTACTGTTTTCGTAGTGTATAGGTATAACTGGGAATATGTATTTTATTTATTTTGTTTGACTCATTTGATTTTCTCTCATCCGCAGGGGTATCAAATAACTGTTCCTGTGTGAAAATATCTTTCCCTGTATTTTAATTATTTTTCATGGGTCATTCTGCGATTCTCTATGGTATTAGTGGAAAAAAAACTATCTTTCTTTACCCAAAAATGTCAATATTTGTTTTCGTCGTGTTCTATTCGATTATGTTTATATCTTTTTTAATGCGCTCGATATTTGGTACATTTTTATCGGACTTGTGGACATTAACTTCAAGGACTCAAGTTGTTATATGTTGTTTTATTCATCGGTTGAGCGGAATTTGTGTGTGATATTGGTTTTTTTATGATTTTCTTGTTGGGTTGATTTTTATTTTTTATTATATAAAATTTTCCCAATACAATAGTCTATCGTCTAATAAGAAGCTTGTGCTCTTATTTTCATTACGCCGTCCGTTATTTGCGTTTTTCGTACTTTTCTCTTTGATTCGCCGCCCGCGTGTATGTATTTATTATGTCTTTACTTTCTTTGTGTAGCTTTAAAGATTTTTATTGGTGCTTTTCGTATTCGCGTTTGCTCGTTTTTGTGAGTTATTTTGTGACGTGTTTTGGTCCTAGTGTTGTGTCCGGGGTGGGTATTTTTGTTTGCGTATTGTAGTGGGTTCTCTTCTGCTTCTTAGTGATCTGTAATTGATGTTTCGCATGGGATCTTTATCCTTGAATGTGGATAACAGGTCTGAGTGGTCAGCACTTTCATTCTTCTTTTTTTTTTTTCTCTTTAAGTAGGGAAAAAGGGTGTCTTGCTTGGATCATTTTTATCTGCACTCTTAGATCAAGCTAATAATATTATCAATGTATGTCACTTTTTTTTATTTATTTAATGTGGACTATCTTGAGGTAGCAATTCTCGTTTTATTTTTATTTATTTTATGTTTTTTTCGTTTTCTTTTCTTCGTCTTATTTTTGTTTGTCTGTGTTTATTATGAGCTACTGTTTAGTAAGTTCATATTATAGAGTCAGACCGTGATTATTACTTTCATTTCTTCCTGCGTCTATATGCGCATGTAACGTGCCAGTTTTCGGGGTAATGTGGACCCTTGACGATTCGGAATGTCCTCAAAGGCGGTCTTTTTGTCATGACTTTTATAGGAAATGGTCCAGTGGGATAACTATGGAGGTTCTTGTGGGATTGAAGTGGTCTGCGTATGGGGTGGATCGGCAATCCCCCTAACTTATTGTGATGTGATTATGAATGACGTCTCGCGGCGTGGGTGGAGGTTGTTGTAGGGAGGGATTGTGAATTGCCGAGTAGCGCTGTCAGCTAAAGCCGCAAGAGGTGTGAAGCTGATACCCCCGGAGGTGATGTCAGACCTCTTGGAAATCATCACTATTAGATTGCGATCCCCTGGATGTGTAACATTCTCAGGACAATTGACATTTACTGGGCTCTGCAGGATTTTCTGAGATAAGATGGACAGAAAGACACTTCAGCACTCGATAACATGTTGTTGTTCTATCTTATCTACATAGGTACAGAGACTAAAAGAGAACGTGGATCTTCTGTGCCTTATAGCCACCAAGACGTTGCCAAATGTGCTGGGTCAACTCATAACCGATGAATATGACTATGCATTTCATGCGCATCCTAATGAATATGACAGTAATCCAAGCGTATACACTACTCTCTGTGGTGTATGAAGTACCAGTTCTATGAATCAAATCTTCAGCAGACTTGGTCCATAGAGAGCTCTCTAGTCATGCTGTGATTTCTGTCTCTAAAGTTGGGCGAGGAGCACAACACATGTGATGGGTAATTACGGATTGGAGATCAAATGAGAGAGGCCGAGATGTTGTGGATATTCTGCCAGTACCGTTTTCCATTATTATACCATTCAACAGGCTCATCCAAGACGACTTTATAGTCCTTGGTCTTCACCGGATCAAACGAAGAAATCAATTGATTATTCTGTTCAAGGCAGTTGGAGATCCGTGCTTCCCGGGGCGATTTCTTGCTGATCTGCATCAACTTCGATTGTAGAGTGCATGAATGAGATACTGCGTAGAAGGTTTTAAAGCAAGGGTCTTCAAGTGGATCATGGACCTGACGGCACGCATCCATGAACATATACAGGTAGTGACTGGATCTATTGGGTTTTCTAATGCCTGGCCTGAGCCACTGGGTTGGGTGTACGCTGCTATTGGCATATTTGTTGGTTTCTGTGCACCTAAGTAGTGTGTTACTATTGTGCAGAAAGGTGAAGAAAGCTTCTATGGTGAACATATGTCGAGTGCTCATTGTTATTGATTAGGCTCGTGTCCGTGGGATGTACTGGTGGGTTTTAGCTCTTGTGTACTTGATGAGGTTGCAATGTAGCATATAGATCCTGGCAGTGCCATTCTTGGTGTGGGAGTAAGCAGACAGTAGGTGTTGGAGAGTGCACATTCGGATAGTAACGAAGGGTGCAAAGCCGCGTCTGTATCATCAAGTCAAGGTCGACATGAAATTCATATATGTGGTTTGTTTGGGGCGAGGACACTTGAGATATTGTGTATCTGACCGGAAGATGTTTTGGCTCGATGTAGAAGTACAAAACTAATGTCTACAAAACTCGTACACCTAAGCCGTGAACGAACGTACGGCTCCTCAGATGTGTTTCGATCAAGAATAGCACAAAGGACAGATCCACAAATCATTATGGTTATGCAGCTATAGAATTAATAACTAATTGGCAAATGCTCCTCGTTTCCTGATAACGAAAAGTCATTTGAGCCGAGATGAGGAGAATATTACGAGTACCGTTGGGGGGAAACTGCATATTAGTTCAGGCAGCTAAGTCAGAGGTGCGGAACGAGACCTAGGTGAGTAAGTGAAATGGAACACATAGAGTGCATCTTCTGCCTGGGCATTAGGTCACCTATCTCGCTTACGCGGGGGGCTCCATATTGAGGATAGACCCTAGAAATAATTTCATCATATCAGTTTTGTGATATTGTGTTAGAATGCTTACCATAAGAGGACCGCGAAATGTGGGATTTGCTGTACTATATTGAACGCAAACTACTTAAGGGTACTGAAATAAAGAGTCAATTCTTTATGGCTTGTACGTAAGATAATTGCGATATGATGTGTTAAGTAGTAATCTGAAGGAATGTGAACTAACTGAACGCGTGAAGTAGAAGTTACGTTGGTTGGATATAAGAATACATTGTCATCATTTCTAGGTTATGAAGTTACTCTAGATTTTTGTGCACTTTGTTATATCGGCGATAAGTAATCTTTAATATAACTCCAGTTGTATAAACATTGATTGTTGTTCACTCTCTCTCAACTGCCCGAGAGGTACCGCTACTGTCATCGTCGAATGGATGGCTGATATAGATAAGGCGTGAACGCTCAATATCTGTCATTCATTACCGTCATTATAAATAGATTCCTATGTGCCATAGAGTGCGTAAGTACAGTGAAGTCAATCTTATAATAGTGATCAAGAAATCGTACAAGAGAAATTATAGAACCCCAGAGAGTGATACTCGGTGGACACAGACCCGCACTGTCTGCAGTATAATGCAGAAGAAGCTTGTATAGTGGTATGAGGCGCGGCAGGGAGCCGATAGATGAGATATGGCAGACACAACTGAGGTGCCAAAGATGCGCGTAAAATATTTCGTACTTGTTTTTAGGTCACTGGTGGATGCTCTAATTGCTTGTTTATAATTTCTCGCTCTCTCTCGCAGCTCTCTTTCCTTCATCATCGTATTCGGGTATGGGATTCTTCTTCGATGCGCGCGGCGGACATTTGTTGGATTTTGTCTTTCATAGATGTCGCTTCGCTGGCGTTTAAGAGGTATTCTCGTCTACTGTCTTGCGGGTGTGTTTTCCGGTCAATAAGAATATTATACTCCTTCTCGCTTTTATTTATTCAGCACATTATCATTCTTATGCTCAGGTAGTTCATTTAGTAAAGTCTCACCGTAGAATCTAGTAGTATATAGTATACAACTAGTTTGATACAAGATAGTTATTGAAAATGGTTTGGAACATTAGACATAATGGTTGCTCTGCGTACAATAAGAATGAGATAGGCAATCATGTTATTACTCTCTTCAACAGTCTTACCATTGTTTCGGATTCATTCTCGATTATCGAGAAAGTGTGCACATATAGCGATGTGAGAGACTGTGTGGTGATACTCTTTATTTTTGTAATCATCTCGCTGGAGTGTGTGATAGTTTAGTAATGATTTCTGCATTATTTTGTATGTCAAAAATGGTGATTATATTTAGTTTGCCTCCATGGCACTGCATTTTTGGGACTGCCCCGCCGGCAATTCTGGTAGACGTGATATGCAAGCAGAGATTATGCGCAAGCTGCGAGGACTGTATGGTACTTCGGTTTAGTACATTGGTTAGAGAACGTTCAAGTCTACTCGATTCATAGATCGTGCCGCGGAAGAATAGCAATCGATGACTGAGTTTGTGACGGGGTTATCGCTGGATTTGGAGAACTGTGTGCCAAATCGATGAGGCTTGTGCTGATCTTTTCACTTATACCTTGGTTCTCTGCTAATATAATTTAAGCGAATACTATATGTAGTGAAATTTCTCAAGTGCACCTTTTATGGCTGTAAGTGAGAGATCATGCCCTCTGGCGAGTTCCTATCCTGTTTACTTTAAACAATTAGGTTTGATGTATGGAAGGAATTGCACAGTAGTGTGGTCTCAGGTACCGTCGACCCCCTCCTAATAGAATTAGATTATTATGTGCTATATTTTTGGCGGGTTCAAGTAATTTTGGCCAAGTGGATAGTCATTTGTATATTATATGTGTCATGTCTCGGTAAATTGATGAAGATCGGATAGGGTGAATTGGTGTATTACGATTTGAAAATAGGTGCGTTGAAGAATGTGTATGGATGTTTGCGCGTCGCGATGCTGTTAGGATTCTTTAGCGAGTAATGACGATCTACTTATGATATATGTATTTTCGTCTTATCCATTGGGCAATAATCCTACTGTTAGTTAATGCAATTGCTTATTTGGTCGGCTGTATATATAGATGAGGTCGGTAGACTCAAAATGAATAGTTAACAATATCTTATTTTATCTTGAAATTTTATACTCAGTAAATTTCAAAATCCTTATTCGTATCTATCATTTGAACATACTATAGTCTATAAGATTTTCTCAAGTTCCGAATTTACGTATTCTTTTGAACTATAAGTGTGTCCATGCTTTGTCATGGTATACATCGTAGTTTATTATGTATATTTGATTGTAAGTAAAATCGGTAATATACTTTTCAACGATTCTGAGATCTTTGCCCAAGTATTTGGTATCTAGTGTGATAGTCATATTCGCATGTATGTCGAATATAATTAGCTGTTTGGTTCATAACTGGAGTTTTTATTGTTTTAAACTACAATACGGTTTGTAATTGCTGTCTCGTCGGCTAACTGTTCCATAATGTACGATAGCATCTTTTCTTATGTGTATATCGTTAGTCTCTGTATCGATATCGTGCGTTTCCATAATGTATAGCGATTTGCTTGTGATACGCAGTGTACTTGAGTGCTCTCCATAAAATTGATTGATAGAATTACTATTTTAATTTTAAGGCATTTACTCTTCATAATGGTAATGTGCGAGGTTCTCTATACTAACCTGTATGAATAATCTGTGTATGCTTACAGTACTTCATTATAGGTATACTGATGAAAATACAGGGTAATGTTTTGAGATGTAATACATCGCTATATTGTTGAAGTATGAGATCTGGGACTATTAGTACGCAATTAGATAGTCTTGCATAGAATGAAATAATTAATAGTCACACAGTGATGGTGACATACATTATGTGATGATAGGCTGGTTCTCTGCGCAGGAAGATAAATGGCAGACTCAGTTAATATACGCCAAACTGAAAAGAGGCTAGAGATTTGATAAGAAAGAGGGACGATAGGATGGTACAAAGGGAGGTTATGTGCAAGATAATCCTCAATAATGCTAATTGTAATCATACGGGTCTCTAGTCGTCCACACTACTCGTTTGCCGCCCCCTCCTGAGTATCGATACCTCGGCATAGGACAATTCCCCGCGCACCAGAATTACCCCGGTACTTTTTACGCCGACAATTACGCCCGGAGCAATTGCACCGTCACGGACATAATTCTAACAGGCGACAGATGTATCCACCGAGAAACAATTACCCCAAGGAAATACCCCGGACAGATTTACCCCCAGACAATTCCCCGCAGACAATAAACCCACCGGACATTAACTCCCTACAAAATCACCCCGCGGAGACTTAGTCACGCCTAGTCAACTATACCTGGAGACTTACACAGGTTCCTCACCTAGCCCTGAGGACAGATTACCCCCTCACGGGCTATTGTGTGGAATCATATTCGGCGCCCATTGTGGTCTCGCCCGGGTGTCGCGGTTTTTCAATTTTTTTCTACTTGATCTCATCATATGACTTTCTTCTTTCTCTCTATCCTTGTCGTTTTTTTTCCTTGGCTTCCCGCCGCTCCCCCTTTTCACTTCCTGTTGATGCCATAAAAAAAAATGGTGGAATGATGCTATTATTCTCAGACGGAGCGGCTTGTGCCCAGCCCACCGGTTTGAATACGCATATATGCATCAGAAAATATGTAAATTGGCCCTCATATTACCTTTTATTTCATAGAACAACAATTACATAATAATCACACATTGTTGAATATCTCTGATTCATCTCTGTATTTCAACTGATATGATTTTTAGTTTTTTAATTTTTATTTTCACTGAAAAAAGTTAATAAAACCTTGGTCTGAACCCAATGGTTCTAAGAGGTGGCAATAAAGTCATAATTAATAACTCCATAAATTAATGATAAGTGAAAATGTAAACTAAGCCTTAATATCATATTTATGCAAAAATTAGGTTATCGTAGGATTAAATATCAGGGTATAAGTTATTCATAGTTATGGCCCTGATGAGCTCGCAATAGAACCAGTGGTTTTAGCCTACTGGGATTTTGCAGAATCCACCGTCTCGGACAAAATTTTTGCAGTTACTGAGACATATAAAAGTGTATCCAAAACGGGTTGGGGTGCATTGCCCCCCCCCCCTCTAATCCAATTTATTTCATGACCGCAGGAATGGCTTGCCGCTTAAACAAAACAAAAAGGGGAAGGAGGAGGTTGGAAACATGGTTGGTGTGGTCGAATGGAATAATTCGATTGTTACTGACCAATCACAATGGGTATTAAACTACGATTTGCCAGACTTGACCAGTAAGGTAAATGGAGGTACTGGGTTAGGATTAAATACATCTAGTGCCGGTGGAGGAGGACGGAGTTATGTCCTCGGAGGGCGGGCGGGAGGGAGTGTGATTGTACCGGGGGGATTGTCCTCGTGGGGGATAATTGTTCCCTCGGGGTAATTTTGGGGTCAATTGTCTAGGTATTGTCCTCGGGTGGTGGGGTAATTGTCCAGGGGGGTGAATTGTCCTCGGTGGGTGACTGGTTTGTCCGGGGAGGGTAATTGTTCCTCTGGGAAAGGTAATTTGTCCGGCCCCAGGGGTTATTGTCGGAGAGTGTTATTAGTCCGCGGGGTAATGTCACTCGGGTTGGTAATGTTCCGGGGATGGTAATGTCCAGTGGTAATTGTCCTCGGGAGTATATTGTCCGGGTAACGGTAGTTGTCCTCGGGGGCTAGCTAATTGTCCCCGGGCGGTAATTGTCCTCGGGCATAATTGTCCGGGGGTTATTGTCCGGGGGGTAATTGTCCTCGTGGGTTATTGTCGAGGGCGGTAGATTGTCCCGGGGCTC
>CALNVZ010003428.1:11399290-11409956 GCA_940671915.1 Paracentrotus lividus | reverse complement strand
CAGGTATTCTTATTTATTAAACTACAACACAAAGAATGTAGAAAATTCTGGTTGTGTGTAACGTCAGTTACCGTGGAATTGCCCATATGAAGCATATTCTACAGGAGAGAAGCCTTATAAGTGTACAGACTGTAAAAAGGCATTCGTTCACAGGAAAAGCCTCATGAATCATATGAGAACTCATACAGGAGAGAAGCCTTATCAGTGTACAGAGTGTAACAAAAGATTTGCTTGGAGGGATACCTTTTTGTACCATATGAGAACTTATTCAGGAGAGAAGCCTTATCAGTGTACAGAGTGTAACAGGGGATTTGCTCAGAGAAGTAAGCTCAAGGGACATATGAGAACTCATACAGGAGAGACGCCTTACCAGTGTAAGGAATGTAACAAGGGATATACAACGAAGAGTAGCCTCAAGGACCATATGAAAACTCATACAAGAGAGAAGCCTTACCAGTGTACAGGGTGCAACAAGGCTTTCTTTGAGAAGAGCATCCTCGTGTGCCATATGAGAACTCATACAGGTGAGAAGCCTTTTCTTTGTATAGAGTGTAATAAGGGATTTGCTCTGAAAAGAACCCTCCAGGACCATATGAATATGCATACAGGGGAGAAGCCTTATCAGTGTACAGAGTGTAAGAAGGGATTTGCTCAGAAGAGTAGCCTCAAGGGCCATATAAGGACTCGTACAGGAGAGAAGCCGTATCATTGTACAGAGTGTAACAAGGGATTTGTTCAGAAAAATCATTTCAAGATCCATATGAGAACTCATACAGGAGAGACACCTACCCAGTGTGAGGAATGTAACAAGGCATTTACAAGAAAGAGTAGCCTCAAGGACCATATGAGTACTCATACGGGAGAGAAGCCTTATCAGTGTGAGAATTGTAACAAGGGATATTCGAAGAAGAGTAACCTCATGTACCATATAAGAACTCATACTTGAGAGAAGCCTTATCAGTGTACAGAGTGTAACAAAGGATATGCTCAGAAGAGTAGCCTCAAGGACCATGTGAAAATTCATATATGAGAGAATTTGTTCTTATTTTAGCAATGATACAGCTCTGCTGTCATTGTCATTTTGACCCTTCATGTGTACATGATTATTGTTTTTATAAGCACATTAACCGGAATTCTGATTAATCAGTGCCTTCAAAATGGAATATTTTCAGACGACTAACGAATAAAACCGAACGAGGCTGAGAATGCCTCGTGGCATTGCACACACTTATTGATAGGTGGTGAAATGCGTAATACACGCAACAAATGGGGACATTGCCAAGTTGATCGATTTTCGTAATGTTTATTATTCTTAAATTCTATTTTGAATGCTGGTGCAAAATCTAAGATACGTGACATTATAGAATTTGCTTTATATATTATTTTATATATTATCATATCCCTAAAGTGTGGTGGGATGGCTAACCCTGGGAGAAGTCACAATTTGAGCAACCATCCTATAGTCTAAATGTGGAATATATTTGAGAAGTATAGAGTTTGAATCGGGATTTGCTCTCAAAAGTAATTTTATGCAGACAAAGTGCAAAAGTGGATTTAACATGTGATTTTGTTATGTTGGGTCCTTTATTTTCCATTGAACAAACATGTAGTTTACATGAAACAACTAGAAGTGTCACATCTATAATAATTCTATAAATTTGTCATGAAAACATGAAATTTGAATGATCTTTTTTAGTTTGAAAATAGAAATATTTACCCAAACTATAAAATCATAATTTTGTATAAAAATCCTTTTGTTAAAAAAAAGAAGCATAAAAGCTAAATTTAAATATTTTACATTTCATATTTCTAGTCTGTAAACAACAGAGATATTTGATTATGTTATTTACTATCTTTTAAATATTTCTAGAAATATCACATTCTTAAACCAAGACCTCCAAATATGTCTGAAAATATAAAAAATGAAACACTTTTCTACCTCCTCTCAATAGCGAGTCAAGTATCAGTACAGTCCCACCTACTCATATTTTGTTTCGAGTTTTGAGTACCAGAGTGCAGAATATTGACATGATTAATTGTAGCATAGACTGTAAAGTTTTCAATGTTTGCATGACAATAAAACTGCTTATCATATGTGTACTCAAAGAAATCTCTGTTATCATTGTTTATTTCAAATAAGTTTTTAGTATATTCGCGACTCCATCTATTGAGTTAGCAGATTGAAGGGTAATTGAGTTCAGCAGACCAAGTACAATTACCAACTAAAAAGAGATTCTTCTCTGTGATAAGTCAAACCACAACAAATGTTGTACACCCTCTGTTCAAAACAACCATGTTAGCATCTTTTTATCCTTATTCAGCCAATTAGAAAATTGGATTCATGCTTATCAATAAAGAAAATGAGGAAGTCTGGTCTTCAATCTGATTGGGAAAAGGGTGCTTTGGGCCCATTCAAAAGATGCACTAATGACATTTTTTTTAATTCGTTTGAACCCCCAACCCCCCCCCCCCTAGTTACAGGCCTATATATATATATATATATATATAAGCACAAATTGATATTCATGCAGCTCAAATATGGGATATTTGTCATTTTTGTAAATTAGACAAAGTACAATTACGAACTAAAAACAATAAATTCAGCTATGTGATAAGTCAAACCACAAGGAATGTTGTACACCCTGTGTTCAAAACAACCATGTTCGCATTTTTTAAAATCCTTATTCAGCCAATTAGAAAATTGGATTCATGCTTGTAATAAAGAAAATGCAGAAGTCTTGTCTTAAATTTGATTGGGAAGGGGTGCTTTTGGCCCATTCAATAAAGATGCTGCACTAATGACTTTTTTTTAGGAAATACAAGACGCGGTTTTCTATTGATATAAATATAGGCTTATAAGTATATTTTTTGCACAAAATAAGTAACATAAGTACAAAAGTGGGTCCTACAGAATTTTGTTTTAAAACATTCCCCACCCCCAATATCAATTTACTCAAAACAGTTTTTCCTGAACATGTTTTCAAAATGAATGTAAAAATATTAGAGTATTCGAAATTGTGATATTCAAACTTTTCTGTGGTGTTTTAACCAGTGATTTCACGATAATAAAGTACAGGTTGTACATGTAGTTCCATTTTTTTCCAGATAGAATGCCTTGTGATTTAAAACAATTTAAAAGATGAGAGATTTGTCCACTAGAGGAACTTAATAAATCTTGTTTATTTGCTCATTAGCAGAGAGACCTACTGTCTGACTGCTCATTTCATTGTATTTTAGGTTTTTTTAATATAGTCAACTTCACATATCTTGAATCGGCATAACTCAAATTTTTGCGTAAGTCGCCTCACACAAAAATTCTGCATTTACGCTAATTTGTTATCACTTTAAATTTTCTGCCTAACTCAAAACTTACAAGTCACATTATGTGTATGTCCAATTGGTTGCCATGTCCCAAATACTCGAAATACAATTGAAATCAATCGAATATGTCAAACTTGGATTTGGATATGATTGTTGACACCTGTGTGTGCAATATAAATCATGGACTGAAACTGTGGCCTTGTTTTTACAAGCTTGCCATCTCCCCAGTCTCTCTTCTTTTTTTCTTCACTGCATTACTATTGCTCTGTCTCTCTTTATCTCTTTTATCTTTTGATTACTCCCCAAATGTTACCCCTTACCCGTGTTTCAATTTGGGCATAAACATTTTCCTTCAATGTCAATTGTGTACATAAGTATTTGTAGAGCAAGGTGCATGTTGAATATTATTTTACTTCCACATAACACGAAGTGTTTTTGACAGTTCTGTGCTATTCAACTTGTGTGATGTTGACTGTCTCATAATGATTATTGGTATCACGTGCCTATATTTGACTGTTTTATTAACAGATGCCAGTTGCAGTCCGAAAATTAATCCTAAGAGTTCCCTACATCAGACAATGGAAGCCCAATCATCGTTCAACAGTAAAATGTCTCAAGATTCTTCAGCTTTTGCAGGAAAAGTTGTGAAAAGGGAGGATACCGTACAGGTTTTAGAGGAATTAAAAACGCTGTCGCAACCAACTGCAGATCAGAGCCATGATGACAAGAGAAATAGTCATACAGGTGTACAACATGATGAGTTGAGAGAAGATTCAAATAGATTTTATAATAGATCCACTGGAGGATTACATGAACAAAATAAGGATGGCACATCTTCTATTTCCAGTGAAGGAATGAACACCTGCCCAAAAGAAAATCCTCATGGATATTCTCAGTGTGGTAAGACATTTTCTCTGAAAGGTCAATTTGGGAACCATATAAGATCTCATATATGTTCAAGAGAAGAGGCTTTTCATTGTTCAGAATGTAAACAAAAAAAATCATTGAAATCTCATTTAACGAGACATATGAGAACTCATACAGGAAAGAAGTCATATCAGTGTACAGTGTGTAACAAGGGTTATGTTTTGAAGGGTAGCTTCACATACCATATGAAAACTCATGCAGGAGAAAAGCAGTTTGTGTGTACAGAGTGTCACAAAGGATTTGTTCAGAAAAGTGACCTCAACAACCATATGAGGACTCACACAGGAGAAAAGCCGTATCAGTGTACAGTGTGCGGCAAGGCATTTGTTCAGAAAAATCATCTTAAGGACCATATGAGGACTCACACAGGAGAGAAGCCTTTTCAGTGTACAGAGTGTAAGAAGGGATTTGCTCACAAGAGTAACCTCAAGGGCCATATAAGGACTCATACAGGAAAGAGGCCTTACCATTGTACAGAGTGCAACAAGGCTTTCTTTGAGAAGAGCATCCTCATGTGCCATATGAGAACTCATACAGGTGAGAAGCCTTTTCTTTGTACAGAGTGTAATAAGGGATTTGCTCTGAAAAGAACCCTCCAGGACCATATGAATACGCATACAGGGGAGAAGCCTTATCAGTGTACAGAGTGTAAGAAGGGATTTGCTCAGAAGAGTAGCCTCATGGGCCATATAAGGATTCATACAGGAGAGAAGCCTTATCAATGTACAGAGTGTAACAAGGGATTTGTTAAGAAAAATAATTTCAAGATCCATATGAGAGCTCATACAGGAGAGAAACCTTACCATTGTAAGGAATGTAACAAAGCATTTACAAGGCAGAGTAGCCTCAAGAACCATATGACTACTCATACAGGAGAGAAGCCTTACCAGTGTAAGGAATGTAACAAGGCATTTACAAGGAAGAGTAACCTCAAGGACCATATGAGAACTCATACAGGAGAGAAGCCTTATCAGTGTGAGGAGTGTAACAAGGGATACTCAAAGAAGAGTAGCCTCGAGGACCATATGAAAATTCATACATGAGAGAATTTGTTCTTATTTGACCATGATTAACTTCTCATGCTGAGCGTGTAGCAATTTTTTTTGTGGGTAGGACTTTACATACCTTGTTGAAAGTACTTCCCCATCAACTAAAACTGCTTATCAAGTCTGAGAATTAAAAATTATCTTTAATATACATGTATGAAAAAATCATCCTGGAGAGAAGGCTTACCAGTGGAATTAACATATGATTTTGTTATGTTTTGTCCTTTATTTTCCATTGAACAAACATGCAGTTTGCATGAAACAACAAGAAGTGTCACACACACACAAAATAAGAACTAGTTTCCATGAGTAAAACCCGTTTGCTACTCTTGGAGGCGAGTGCTTTTATTCGTATATCACGTATTTTTACTTCAGAATCTGTGCTTCTGTTAAAAGTACACACCCGCTCTTCCAGAACATGTAAAGTTAGTAAGGGATACTCAAGAAAAAAAAATTATTGAGTATATATACTCAATAAATTTTTTTCTTGAGTATCCCTTAGTAACTTTACATGTTCAATTACGTAAAACAATTATGCAAGTGAGTTTCTCTTCAACTTGGTACGGCTTGGTGGATGATCGGGTGAAAACACTAACAATCGAGTAAAGTGAGAATTGCTTAGAAATTCTATATAGCCTGTAATTCACTAGATGAGTAAACTACGACACGTCTTCGTACGTCTCAAGTCTCGTGAAAGTCTTTGAGAGTAATTTTACTGGCTATGCGGTACTTTTACATGTTGCACCCGGTACGCCTACTCGGATCACGAGTACAGACATCGAGACTGCACACGAGGTATGTTCTAAGCGTACGTATACGTACATGTGTAGCGGTACCATAGCGTTACACTCTGTGAGCGGAACGGGAGAGCGGAGAGCCTGCATGCTCTTATTGTCTTTGGGTGAGTCCTATTCCTTTTTGTTTGTTGTTTGCCTGTTTTTTATAATATACTAACAACTAGATTAACATGCATGGATTTCCCATTACTTTGTCAGTCATGCACACAGTTTGAGTAATTTGATGCATTGATCAATGCAATGTATTGGTTTGTGTGAATTGATGCACTGAAGTGAGTAATGCAGTGTATTGGTTTGAGGGAATTGATGCACTGATGTGTATATCATAGGAACATTCCAAATATCATTATAAAAACAGGCAAACAAACAAACGAAAGAATAGGACTCACCTAGTGAGTAACGCTTTACATACTCAGAGAGTCAGTAAGTAAAGGTTGCACAAACTGATCACATGCAAGTTGATGAGTTTTAAACTTTTACTTACTAACTCTCTGAGTATGTAAAGCGTTACTCACTAGATTAGTTTGTGCAATGTACTCAAAACAATTAGTTATGTTACTCAATAAAATGAGTTAATTAAATAAACTCATTTTGGTGTGTCACAATATTGTCAAATTTAAAATACTCGATTAGGTGCGTTTTCAAAGTAGCTTTATTGAGTGAAAGCACTCATGGATGTGTGTCACTATATTGTCAAAAATACTTGGATATTTGAGTGTGATCACTCATATATGCAAGTTCTCATTTTTTGTGTGCATCTATAATAGTTTTATAAATTTGTCATGAAAATATGAAATTTGAATCTTTTCTATTTTGAAAATAGAAATATTTACCCAATCTATAAAATCATAATTTTGTATAAAAATCCTTGTGTTAAAAAAAAAGAAGCATGAAAGCTAAATTTGAATATTTTAAATTTCATATTTCTAGTCTGTAAACAACAGAAATATTTGATTATGTTATTTAGTATCTTTTAATATTTCTAGAAATATCACTTTCTTAAACCAAGACCTCCAAATATGTCTGAATTTATATAAAAAATGAAACACTTTTCTACCTTCTAAGTATCAGAGTACAGTCCCACCTACTCATATTTTGTTTAGAGTTTTGAGTACCAGAGTGCTGAAGAATATTTTGACATGATTAATTGTGGCATAGACTGTAAAGTTTTCAACGTTTGCATGACAATAAAACTGCTTATCAAATGTGTACTCCAAGAAATCTCTGTTATCATTGTTTATTTCAAAAAAGTTTTGAGTATATTTGCGACTCCATCTATTGAGTTAGCAGATTGAAGGGTAATTGAGTTCAGCAGACCAAGTACAATTACCAACTAAAAACAATAAATTCTTCTCTGTGATAAGTCAAACCACAACAAATGTTGTACACCCTCTGTTTAAAACAACCATGTTAGCATCTTTTTATCCTTATTCAGTCAATTAGAAAATTGGATTCATGCTTATAATAAAGAAAATGAAGAAGTTTGGTCCTAAATTTGTTTGGGAAGAGGGTGCTTTTAGCCCATTCAAAGACTGTCAGTTTTCTATTGATACAAATATTATTTGGGCTTAAAATCATATTTTTAACACAAAATAAGCAACATAGTACATTAATGGGTGCATCCACTTTTATTGCTTATTTTGTGCTAAAAATATAATTTTTCCCAAACATGTTTTCAAAATAAAAAGTATTCAAAATTTTGATATTTAAACTTTACCATAGTGTTTTAACGAGTGATTTCACCCGATAATAAAGTACAGGTTGTACATGTAGTTCCATTTTTTCCAGATAGAATGACTTGTGATTTAAAAACAATTGAAAGGATGGGAGATTTGTCCACTAGAAGAACTTAATAAATCTTGTTTATTTACTCATTAGCAGAGAGACCTACCATCTGACTACTCATTTTATTGTATTTTAGGTTTTTTTTAATACAGTCAACTTCACATATCTTGAATCGACATAACTCAAATTTTTGCATAAGTTGCCTCACACAAAAATTCTGCATTTACGCTAATATGTTATCAATTTAAATTTTCTGCCTAACTCAAAACTTACAAGTCGCATTATGTGTATGTCCAATTAATCTGTTGCCATGTCCCAAATACTCAAAATACAAGTGAAATCAATCAGATATGTCGAACTTGGATTTGGATATGTTTGTTGACACATGTGTGTGCTATATAAATCATGGACTGAAACTGTGGCCTTGTTTTTACAAGCTTGCCATCTCCCCACTCTCTCTTCTTTTTTTCTTCACTGCATTACTATTGCTCTGTCTCTCTTTATCTCTTTTTTCTTTTGATAATTCCCCAAACTTTTCCCCTTACCCGTGTTTCAATTTGGGCAGAAACATTTTCCTTCCATGTCAATTGTATACATAAGTATTTGTAGAGCAAGGTGCATGTTGAATGTTATTTGACTTCCGCATAACATGGAGTGTTGTGACCAGTTCCGTGCTATTCGACTTGTGTTGATGTTGACTGTCTCATAATGTTATTGCTATCACGTGCCTACATTTGTCTGTTTTATTAACAGATGCCAGTTGCAGTCCGAAAATTAATCCTAAGAGTTCCCTACATCAGACAATGGAAGCCCAATCATCGATTCAACAGTGAAACTGTCTCAAGATTCTTCGCTTTTGCAGGAAAAGCTGTGAAAAGGGAGAATACTGTACAGGTTTTAGAAGGAATTTTAAAAACTCTGTCACAACCAACTGCAGATTCAGAGCCATGATGACAGGAGAAATAGTCACACAGGTGTACAACATGATGAGTGTGAGAGAAGATTCAAATAGATTTATAATAGATCCACGGAGGATACATGAACAAAATCAAGGATGGACTTCTTCTATCTCCAGTGAAGGAATGAAACACCTGCCCAAGAGAAAATACTCAAATCTGATTCCTCAATGTGGTAAGAAAATTTTCTCAGAAAGGTCAAGTCAGAAACCATAACAGATCTGAAACATGCACAGGAGAAAAGGCTTTTCATTGCTCAAATGTAAGAGAGATTTTCTTTGAAAGCTGAACGACGAGACACATGTTAATTCATAAAAAAAAGAAGCCTTATCAGCATAAAGAGTTGTAACAAGGGATTTGCTCAAAAAAGCAGCCTTAAGGAACATATAAGAACTCATGAAGGAAGAGAAGTCTTATCAGTGCTAACAAAGTGTAAAAGGGATTTGTTCTGAGAAGAAACTCAAGCTCCTAATGAAAACTCATACAGGAGAGAAGCCTTATCAATGTACAAGAGTGGAGCAAAGGATTTGTGTCAGAACAGTAACCTCAAGGTCCACATGAAGAACTCATACAGGAGAGAAGCCTCATGAGTGTACAGAGTTGAACAAGGCATTTAACGAAGAGGAGTAACCTCATGAACCATATGAGAACTCATACTGGAGAGAAGCCTTATCAGTGTACAGAAGTGTAACAAATTATTTACTGGAGCGGATGTCTTCATGAGCCATATGAGAACTCATACAGGAGAAAACACTTACCAGTGTAAAGAGTGTAGCAAGGGATTTGCTTGGAAGGGATACATTCATGTACCATATAAGAACTCATACAGAGAGAAGCCTTATCAGTGTACAAAAGTGTTAACAAGAGATTTATTCAGAGAAGTAAACTCAAGCTCCATATTTGAAAAACTCATACAGGAGAGAAGCCTTATCAATGTACAGAGTTGTAGCAAAAGGATTTGTTCAGAAAAGTAACTCTCAAGGTCCACATGAGAACTTCATACAGGAGAGAAGCCTCATGAAGTGTACAGGAGTATGTAACAAAGCTTGTTTATAGAAGAAGGTTTCTCATGTGCCATATTAAGAAACTCATACAGGAGAAAAGCCTTTTTGTGTGTACAGTTGTGAACATGGGTTATGTTTAAGAAGGGATAACCTCACTCACCACATGAGAACCCATACAGGAGAAAAGCCTTTTGTGGTGTACAGAGTGTAACGAAGGGCTTTGTTCAAAAAGTGGACCTCAAGAAGCATATGAATAGTCATGCAGGAGAGAAACCTTATCAGCTGTCAGAGCGTGTAAAAGAATTTGTTCAGAGAGAAACTCTCATGAACGCATATGAGAACTCATTACAGAGAGAAAAAAGCCTATATCAGTTTTGTAACAAATGTGGTAAGAAGGGATATTGTTTCAGGAAAAGTAACCTCAGAAACCATTATGAAGAACTTCATACAGGGAGCAGAAGCCTTTCAGCTGTGTAAGGAGGTGAACAGCATTTGTTCAGAAAACTGTGACCGCTTAAGAAGCCACTATGCAATAGTCCTACAGGAGAGAAGCACTTATAAGTGTACACGACTTGAAAAAGCATTCTGTTCACAGGGAAAGCCTCATGAATCATATGAAAGAAGCTCAATTACAGGAGAGAAGACCTTATCAGTGTACAGAGGCTGCTAAACAAAAGATTTTGCATCGGAAGTGATACTTGTGATCCATTATGAGAACTCATACAGGAGAGAAGCCTTTATTCAGTGCTACAGGTTAACAAGGGATATTACAACGAAGCAGTAGCCTCAAGGACCATATAGAACTCATACAGGGAGAAGCCTTATCAGTG
>CALNVZ010003428.1:11294073-11399190 GCA_940671915.1 Paracentrotus lividus | reverse complement strand
CGATCAAATGTAGTTACATGTTGTCCACATTGCACTAAAAGATATGTGTGAGAGATCTTGTGACATTCCTTTCAATATTTTCGATGAATTCCATTTATAAAGTTTGAAAGTCGGACAGGTTCGCACGCCCGTGGTTACGCCGTGAATTAGTGCGAACGATCTGTGTGTAACACCCACACAAGAGAATCCCCATTGGTTATCCACGTGAGCGCTAACCTGAGACGGGTCCCCGACTTATCTTTTTTATCCTTATAAAAATTATGAAATAAAGACACTAAAACGAGATTTCAAGTACAATACTTTGCTTTATTATAGTTATTGGATTCAATCTATCATAATTTATCTTAATGTGAATCAAAATAAATTTTTCTTTCTCCCGAAACTATACACCAGCTTTAACACACAATGGCTTGTCCCTCCAATCCTTTCTTTTCGCAGAGCCTTCCGGTGCCCCTGATGATATCCTTCCTGAGAATGATATACCTGTCCTGAACCTTTGATACCCTACCACGATGAATAAACCTTTTCTAAACCCTTGATACCGTACCAGAGACTGAAATGAATGGCATAAAAAAACCTTTCCTGAACCTCTGATACCTTTCCAGAGAATGAAATGAATGGATGATATACCTTTCCTGAACCTTTGATTCCCTTCCAGAGACTGAAATGAACGGTGGTTATACCTTTCCTGAACCTTTGATACCCTTCCAGAGAATGAAATGAATGGGTGATATACCTTTCCTGAACCTTTGATACCCTTCAAGAGAATGACGTGAACGGTGGATATACCTTTCCTGAACCTTTGATACCCTTCCAGAGAATGAAATGAACGGTGGAATATACCTTTCCGGAACCTTTGATACCCTTCCAGAGAATGAAATGATTGGTGGATATACCTTTCATGAACCTTTGATACCCTTCTAGAGAATGAAATAATTGGTGGATATACCTTTCCTGAACCTTTGATACCCTTCCAGAGACTGAAGTAGCAGATGATATAGACCGCCAGAAGACATAATGCTAGTTGCCATACCACACTGCCTAGGTCATCAATTCCACTGCTCTTATGTACTTGTAGAACGGCTCGCCTGCGGAAGAAATAATATACTCGAATACACATAATGTTCTAGATGTAATCGCATTCAGTTGACATTAGTGCAAAAAAATAATGTAAATATAATTTTAATCTCAAATGTTTTACCTACTGATATGACCCTGCGACACAAGCGCCTCTAGGTCATATCAGGTTGTAAAACCCACTGCACATATATAAACAAGTATGCCTATCATATAGCAATCACAGTATCTAGATTAAATCACAGTATCTAGATTAAATCACAGTATCTAGATTAAATCATAGTATCTAGATTAAATCATAGTATCTAGATTAAATTATTAGGGAAAGGCTAGTCATTGTTTAAGCGCCATTTTATCATTATTCAACTTAACTTTGTACTTGATTTATTTCTTCGCGATAATCAGTGACGGATGAACAAGAGTTATAACAAGTGCTATTTAACAAGTGATTTCATACTAAGCATCGCTGTGAGTTCGGAACGCGTGTGACAATGAACTTTGATAGAAAATACTTACTCGTAATATTCAGTTGCGGCAGAAACATTTCTGTTGATAACATCAGTGACATTTTGTCCATACTCATTGGTGATTGTGATAGAGACATTATAGGATGGTCCGTGTCGAGGCTCAAAGCAACGTTCAGTGTTCCAGGAGTTTGTACACACACTCCATGGTAGGACCTTCTGAAAGGATGCGATGAGGTAGTAGATCGAGTAGGAGATGATCACATTGTAGTAGAAGTCAACGAAGAATGCAATACAGATCATCGCAAATCCCACTCCTAACGTGACAAAGATATAAAATAGAAATGATCACATAGGGTGGTATCTCACTTCGCGGAGACGTCTTCAAAGCATATGGTATGATTTGTCAATGGTGGCATGTTTTTGTATTCATGCAGAATATGTTGGAATATACTATGCTCGAGTTTTTATCCTTCCTGGTACAATAAATAACATTTACGGTGTCATCCTTTGGCAAGCAAAAATCTTACATTTATAGTTTTTGAGAGGATATAGTAATATATCAATGACTACATCTTCCCACAACGCGATTAAGCTCAAATGTGTATTTTTATCATTTTATTGCGATTATCATAATTCCCTCCTAATTTTTCGTACTTCGAAAAAAAATCCCGCACGGTGCGATATTCAAATCGACCGTTGACCGTTAGCGCGGGTAAAAGCACGCTGATACGCCGTGTGTGTATTGCTGTGTGTGGTCCGTGCTGAGCAACGTGCTGCACGCGCTGTAATATCAACGATGTTGATGGAGAGCTACGTCGAGATTGGTAGGTCAGATTTTCGTTTCATATTACTGATCTAGGCAACCTATGACAGCCAGATTGAAAAGACAGTACAAGGTCAATCATATTCTAAAGTTATGCCAAGTTGCATTAGTTTTCGCAATTTGTGAAAAAGGATGACACCACCTTTAAATATTAATGTCGTATCATATATTGGATCCAACCTCAGTTCATATAAAAGAACCTATCGGCCCATTCCCAAACATAATATAGCCGCTTTTGTCCCCAGACAATTGGCGCCTGCATAATTTATTATGAGAACGAATGCTAGATCCGCGCCTGGGGTAATCGAAATGAAGCTTTCATGTATTACAGCTTTCTTATTACCATGATTACGAATGATAGGAAATGTGGAATTATATGGTAATATATGACATACATGTAGTCTTCTGCTATGGTCTTGTGAACTTACCTTTGAAAAGCGGGCTAACCTTGTCCCATACAGTGATCGGTCCAGTTTGATTAAACTGACCTAGAGCTAACTCCATGTAAAACAATGGTATCCCCATGAACACCAACATGAAGATGTAAGGTATGAGAAATGCACCTGCAAAGAAAACGGGGAAAATAGGCTATGAAGAATATCTCTTTTGAATGACGAAAATTAAGGGAATTCGGACATTAAACAATATTTGAGCTTATGATAGAGAGAGAGGGGGGGGGGTTATGATCAGGAGAGGGGGCGGGGAGGGAGAGGCGGGGCTGAGAAGGAAGAGATTGGTGCGCAGCGTTTGTACGATGGATAAGACCAAAAAAAGGTACGCTGTAGAGCGAGGAAGAGAGAGGGGTAGCTTCAAAATTGTAGAGTTTGGTGGCTTAGTACGCCTTGCTGCAGAGAGCGAGGGGAGAGAGAGAGAGGGAAGATAAAACGAAGGGTAGTTCATAGTGGTCACGGTGGACTTTCCATGGTAGAGTCACACCAGCAGACGACCTCAAACGATCACCCCCAAAACACTTTTGTGTCAATCGGATGGATTCGGCAGCATCAGGATGATTATGGCAGGGTTCGTCTGTTGTCAGTTTAACGTCGTGGTGAGGTCGGAATTATCGTTTTAAATCTGTCTGGCACCGGTTTAAAGAGACAGGATCGGGGTGGAATCTTTAAGCATGTTCGAAAGACTCTCGCCGCCATTCGTCAGTGAGCTGTCAGAGACCGAGTCGGGGATAGCTCGAGAAGAGCGGGAGCATTCATTCTGGTTCGATCTCCGGTGGATAAAAGATCGAATGTTGTCGGTTCAATACCAGTTCAGTCAAATTGCTATCGGCCGAACTAATCCGATTCAACATCGAGGGTCATGAATAGAAACTTTTTGCCCGAGTCAACACCGAACGAAGCACTTCAATTCACCAACCGCATAGGGGCAATTCCTCGTACGGACGTACATTGGAGCGACTCAGATAATTCAATAAACAATGATTTGCAGTTGGACTACCAGTTTATTACTTTGCATGTTCGTACAAACATATAGAAGTTCAACATTCTAAAATTCATTTCTTAGTTCATTGGTTAATCAACCACGTTATTGGAAGCGAGCGTTACGGACGTTACACAAAAGGACATGGTTTTTTTTGAAATTGAACATAAATGGTAAAATTCTGTGAAGTTACATACTTCAAACTTTCTTAGCCCCAATTTACAAATAGATCTTACTTCATTATATGCATTCACAGAACAAAAAAGTTCTTAAAAGTATTGGATTGTTTCATCATAAGTTCTAGGACGCCTTACCTTTTATTGTTACGTGAGACATTAACATTAGTTACAGAACAATAAGAAATGCACGATGTAAATGTTCCAACTTTTTTTTTCAAGTATTTCATAATATGACTACTTTCACTATATTGAGGAATTATGTATTTTAGCTGAATATGTTTCAAACAAAATTTTTTGCAAAAGAAAAAGAAAAAGAAAAGAACACACAAAGATGCAAACCTTTAACCCAAACAAGATAAAATACATTAGAAATTATAAAAGCAATAAATACATAAAGAAATTGATTTTTGATACCAGAATTTTTTTAAAGTGTATCAGTGAAGAATGGTACTGCGCAAAGATGTAATCGGGAAAGCAAACGATTAGCGACTATAGGTAGCGTTTAATTATAGTGACTAGGCTAGACAAAAAGTATGATATTATTGCAATAAATTGTCATAAAATTTAATATTGCCCCCGACTTAACTCTACTTTCTTTAGTTAACTACTGACCATACTAAGTGTGAGTTGGTAGAATAATATTTAAACATGATGGGTGTGTAAATAAAAATAAGGCGTATAACGCTGTTTGTTAGAGTAATAGCTGTAAAGTTCCCTTCACATCTGTAATACGCCGAAACAATTTACTGGTAACATCCGTAAACGCTCTGTACTGATCCAGTTTACTTTTCTTACATATGCAAATTTGGCAAATTTCGTTTTTCCATATGTTAAGCCAATGTTAAATTGCAGTAAATATTGTTGGTATGATGAAAATTCATCATATTATTTTCATGTTATCTTATTATATATAAATGACATAAATCGTTACGGACGTGTACAACAGTTCAATGGGAATAATAGAACAAGTTATTTGAGATTATGTCATATTGCGGGCTTTCGTTTCTGAAGATTATAACAGTAAGGTGGTCCAATTATTAGAACAACTTGAACCTACACGAAGCTCTATGGAAGGGATTATTCAATGGCTAGTCTCATTAGCCGCAAATAAGATAAAAGAATTTTCGTTTAGTGGCCATGAGCTTTCATGACTTTTTAGTCATAGGGTCTTATCATATATTTATGATACCTAAGTTTATATATGATTTTCGACCATTCTGTGTTTTTAATGCGCCCAGCATTAAAAATTAGTTGCGCTTATGCGCTTTTTGGCTATCCGCCGGTAGACTTGTGTATAAAACAGTAGTCTCAATGCCAAAAAAATGCCACAATGTAAGGTTAAATTACAATTGAGGACCACCATATAACAACTTATGCCGATGCTCAAAATGATATATGAGAGTGAGCTAGACAGATATTGAAATCCTTGGCAGTATTATTTCTAGATTCTTATACCCTTCAATACCTGCCAAGTTTTAAGATGGCAAATCTCTCTTTGTGCGTATCATAAAAATATATTAAAGATGGGAAGGTTGATTGATCTTGTGGGTTCGGACTCTCCCTATATCCCTTGTCGGTTGTAGTGAATTAAGTGAGACCAAAAATAATATTCTACTACTAGACCCATTTAGACGCGTTTAAGAATATTATAATTAATTTTATTTCATTATTGAAAGAAGACACTAATTGCCAAATGTAAGTTTTTTAAAGGATATTATTGAAGCAATGCAGGATGTATATGTAATATGAAAAAATTATCAACTGGGTCAGAGGAATGTGCTTAAAAAAAGAGATGGGTATAGTACGCTCTAAATGGGGGCCTCAACTCATTTTTTTAAAAAATAGACAAACTCTTCGCAGGGCCCTCTCTCTCTAATAAATAAATTTTTAACATATATTTCTCTACATATTTTTAAATTAAACTCCCTGCCTACGTAGTAAGTAATACTTTCACCTATTGTATTGTGATGACATGAATATTATAGACAATTCCTTCATGATATCCTTTTCAGAGAAATGTATACATTTTTAGGGATTGAGTAGACTTTGATATTTTAACTCGATTATATCACTTGATCCTGAATGGGCAAGATGTTTTTTAAGTTACAATTTTGGTGGCGTATAACACCAAATAAATAAAAAAAAAAAAAAAGTCCTGCGAATTTTGAGGACTATGTTATTTAGTTTTTAAAGTATAATGATGATACTTTTGTAGAAATTCCAGGCATTAAAGTATTAAATGGTCAACGAATTGTAAAAGAACTAAATATCTAAATTTACTTGGTTGTTATATATTATTGGCCACCACTGTATTTTTTCTCTTTCCATTCACCCTGGAGCATGTTCTCTTATACAATTACCTTGAATCGAAGTATTCTGTGGCCAATTCTTTATATAATTATAGGAATTTTTTCAATTCGTCTCATCATTATTTCACAAATCAGGACAAGATTTAGTATTTTAAAAGAACATAAAATTTAAGTTACAATTGTTCATTATTCTTGCGTGTGACTCATGAATTGAATACAATTGCTGTTATCAGACCAATATGAAGATTTGAGTGAAATTCATAATGTAGATCTCAGCAATCTATTCTTAACTAGGTTAATTAGTGTTTTCAGGTCAGCACTCCTAAGGTGATGGATACCCATAAAGCAGAACCTAGGTTCCTACAGGCTGCTGTAGTCCAGCGGTCTCGATAGTCCGCGGGCTCCGTTTAGTACCGCGGGTCCGATAGTCCGCGGTTTCCGTTAGTCCCGTGGGGTCGAGCCGCGTGGTCCGTAGTTCCGCGGGGGTTTGATGTTGTTTCACCGATGGTTCGTTAAGTCCGACAATGGAAAAAAAGGTTCGTTAGCCGAATAATAGAAAAAAAGCGTTCGGTTAGTCTGATATATCATAGTAAAAAAGGTCTTCGCTCTAATCGAAAATAGAATCAAACAGGTTATTCAGAAAATAGAAAAAAGGTTCCCTTATCCGAACAAATTAGAAAAAGGTTCGTATTACTCCCGACACTCTCGCTATAGAGTATTAACTGCCAGAATCGAAATGGGTGGAATTAAGAATTTCGTATCTGAGGACTGTGTCTTATCTCGCAAATCACCACGTGATAACCTCAGATAAGGGTTTTTTTCCACGAGCGAGGGGTGTCATTAGTTTAACGGATCTGGCTGTAAATTTTGATTTCGGAAGAATTTATTTCACAAAATTATCGACGGCGCTTTTCCGTAAGACATATGTTTCGTTTCTAATTGTCACGTTATCACTTCAATAACTAAAATTTGAGACCGCAATTGTATCTGTTCCGTAATTCGTAAGTATATAACCATTCCTTGCTGGGACGTTTCTTTTATAAAATTGAATTTTAAAAATAGTTTTATCAGCTGAAACTTATTTTTCTTTATCGGGGAACTTGCCGCCGATTACTTTTTATGGACATGAACTTCTTCATGAATTAAGACGGGGCGGATGTAATATTCGTAATCAATTATTCAGTTGCCCTCGAATTTCCCCTGGCTTCGCCACAGATATTTCTAATAGTTCTGGCGGAACTGAAGCTCAATAACCGTTTTGAAATAGACGCTTCCATTTCGGACTCCAGAACGGACAACAACTTTTCCATCGGCGATCTAACGCGAATCCTTTTGGTTTAGTCTTTCGGACGGTTGATCCATTTTAGAAAATCAAACGATCATACCAAACACTCTCATATTGCTTAATGTTCTCGGACTAACGAACCTTTTCTATTTGGACTTATCCTATTTTAGGAATAACGAACCTTTTACTATTTTCGAGAAAACGAATACCTTTCAGTAGGTTAAACAACACACCCCCCTCCGGTCGCGGACTATCTCGGACCTTACAGCGCCGCGAGACCGACCTACAACTCCCGGGCACCGCGTGTGATTGATTGTCCGGCAGAACATGTCCTGGCACAAAGCAACACCGCCCGCACCGATTGGGGATGGTGCTGTACATTGCCGGCTTGCCAAGAGAGACGTCCGTATACACGGGAGGAGAGGATTAAGGGAGCTACTATTTAGCATACGGTACTTTGTCCTAACACGTTTCAACAGAGACAGCGGTGATCGATATCCCCGATTTCTGGATGCGAACTATCCGCACGTCACATCCCCTTACCTGGCAGTGCACGACGACTCCGATCTTCCGCCGGCCCCTAGCGAGAAGTGACACGGATCAAAGCTGACCAATTCCCGTTTCCACGGGACAGCTAGCTAGCCCCCCGTCATTGTTCTCAATTTGCATTACCTGCTTTCCCCCCGGACCCCTCGCGGCGCCCGCTGATTGGTGAACGCCCGCCGGACTATCGGACCCGCGGGACTATCGGACCCGCGGCCACTATCGGATGACCCCAACAAACAACCAGCACGTGACGCGCAAATCACGTTAGCAAACGCGCATACAATCAATTTGGAATTTTTGGTCACCTCATGTCTGTTTTATATGGAATTGCCCATACGGGCTGCATTGCAGACACACAAGAAAACGATTATAGCACAAACCATCGAAAAATCTAACTTATGATATAAGCCGCTCTTGAGGCGCACAGGGTATTAATTAGTGCTTGTGTCTACATACTCTTTAAAATGCTTCAGTTGCGCCCGACTGGTTGGTTCTGTGGTGCGGGATGTATTCGTTTTGCAATGCATAAAAAATCATATTAGATTGTACGGATTTTTCATAATAACCAGGTCTTAGATGTTCGCGCTCACCCTTGATAACAGTGACTTGTGTGGTTGAATTGCGATGTTTGCTAGCTGGCACTTTTCGAGAAGCGTCCGGTGAACTTAATTGTTAATGGGTCCGTAGATTCCCCCCGCCCCCCACGTCCGCCCATCCGACTTTTGCGGGAGACCATGTTGCATGGGCATTGGGGAAATGGGAAAAGAAAAAGAAGGAAAAGGGGAAAAAAAGATAAAATGGAAAAATGAAGAGACGAGATAAATAGAATGAGGGAGACGACAGAGAGGTGCACATTGCAAAGTGAATCACGATTTTCCTTTGTGACCATAGTAGAATGTGCGAGACAAATGAAATACCCTCTATCTGCTGTGAGATGTTGCAATGCAAATTTCATATGGTATCATAACAGGCGCGTACTTTGGGTGAAGGTGGCATTGGGGCTTCCTGCCCCCCCCCCCCGAATGGGCATGAAAATGGAAGATAAAAGAAGCAAAAAGGAGGATCGGATAAAAGAGGGATATATATGAGAAAAAGAAGAAGTAGAAAAATATAATGCTAATATATAAAAATTAGATTTGTAATAAGGAGATATCGCACTTTTCTTAAACCACAGACCTGGCACAAAACAATACAGTAATGGTTATGAAAATTATTAGATATATAAAAAAAATTTGAAGGAAACACGATTTTGGATGTCTACCTCCTTTAGAGAAACTCAATAAGGATAAAGGGATCAAGTATCAGAGTAGCGCGGACGACGAAGTCCCATCTAAACACAGGCACTCATATGTGGTTAGTTATAGAAAAGATAATTTCGCGAAAATCGAAAAAAGACAAAAGCAAGGAAAATAAAGTTTTTAAAAAGTAGTGGAAGGGACGGTTCTAAATGGATCATCAAACCTAATAACGCCATGGAATCTCAAAATTAGGGTGGCAAATTTGATCTCAAAGATAAACTAGAGTGTTGGGCTGAAGAATATTTTGAGCGTCATGCCATTAATAATGTGCCCATAGACTGTTTAAGTATTGAACCCATATGTGTTCAATGCGTTGCATACAATAAAACTGCGATATATATAGAATGTCTCTCCTCAAAATAATGTTTTTGCCATCAGTGTATATAACTGATCGCGGGCGAGAGCTTCCATTCCCTATAAGAATCGTAACAAATACGCAGTACGTTGTCATCACTGTAGACAGTGCGAGGAAGTCGCGAGAGAATATCAAACAGAATTGTTAAATGTCTCAGATATCAATCTTTTATGGTGGGTATCAATTTCTTGTGAACGATCGTATCGCTCACGCACAGTCTCTGACTCCAACAGTTTACTCATTGCGGATATTACCATGCCTTACTGACCGTGTACACATCACATTTATAATTAGCTTGCTCCGAGCGGGATGCGTGTACGCAAAGAGACAGTATAGTTACGGGAACTTTGCTACGATAGTAAAGAAAATCAAACGGTATGTTGCTGTTAAACAATTTGGTTTAACTATTCTCAACCGCACAAGTAGGTTTCATTTAAAAGTTACTAGAAGAATGTTGTTAACATGTTATACACTTGCCCTTTGTTCTGTGATCTTCCCATCAAACAGCCGATAGCGCTTGAGTGCCATTCTCTCGTATGGAGATCTATGTCCACTCCATCTCGAAAGCAAAATTATCAGACTCAGCATTTTATGATATTGCGTAATTCACACTCGAGTTTCTCATTTAGTTATGCAGGATGATAGAGAGATAGGTCTAAGTGGTGTCAAATGAGATTGCATTTCATTGAACTAAAGGATACTTATAATGATAACTTTGAAATTAGGGGATAACCTTAAGGAATTGGAGTTTCTAATGTTTTTGTTGATTTTATGTAAGAAAAGCCCATAAACTACTATAATTGATTTTACTTGTGAAACTGTGGGCCGTGTTGCACCAATTGCATGCACTGGCAATGTGAGTGGGTTATCTTGTATATAAAATATCTAAAGTCTCTGGAGATCTCGCGGGAAGAGTCGCGGAGCGATCGGCAGCACGTATGATCTCTGCAGGTCTGTCTTCTATATTTGCAAATGTGCGTGAACGTAGCCAACTAAATATACTTCCACACAATAGCCTCGATACACTCCTCCGTGTGTACCCTTTACATATTTTTGCGATCGTTACATGCTTAGAATGTTCTCAAAAAAGCTGATGAGTTTATCTTTATTTATGTAAAATAATTACTCCAAGAAATTAATTACCATAAGTATTGTTGAATTATGTGGTGCTAACCTTGAACTTCCGGTTAAACCTTTATATATTGTGCTTTACAACCCAATAACTAAATAAGCCGCACCATTGCATAACAGAACCCAGCGGGTATTATGTTGTTTTGAATCACTGTATATATAATTAACTATCATGAAAGCCTTAGCCTGCATATGTAATATTTTATGTTGACCGGTCTTGACCGTAGACGCATAATGAGATCAAAGCAAGTTGCTCTGTTTCGACTCCCCGTTTACAAAAATTAAGATTATCAATTTTTTCATCTTATAAATAACATTCATTTTTCCTGTTATCTCAACCTCAAAATATCATAGTTGCCTAATTATCACTTTTCTAACTGTTAAATATCTGATATGAACTATGTCTAAATATTAATTAAATTAAATAGATTTATGATATTATATTTGTTTGCTCGATTGCTTATAAGAGATTCATGATATGTTACCGACTTACATGGATAAAGGGAAGTGCATATGTTTTGTGAAGAAATACCTCTCTCTCTCTCTCTAGATAGCCAATGTATCCTTCATTTACCGTGGTAGGTGTTACACTTTAAATTGAAATTAAGCAGGCATTATATCATTAATTCGAGGGAAGGGCTATGGTAGCCTCATAGTTAGCAAGCTGTGCTTCAGGTACGATATATTCTTCGTTTTCTGTGAGAGATAGAGAGATACGATCACGCACTGGCACCAAAGGAGTTCTAGCCGCAAAAATCCTATCGATATATAATTAGATCCGACATCTCAAATGGGTGAACCTTCCTAATCTCTCTGGTCTCTCATCTCCCTGCTTCTGTCTCCATCATGCGTACTGAAACAGTTAGCATCCATTCCCGATTACAATTTCCCTTTATCCCCGTAACATTAAGGTGGATTCCTAGGATAGGAAAGTACGGTCCTTATAACGTTTATAAGTTTTTATCCTGTTTCGCACTCTCTAAAAGATCCCTGGAGACGTAAACAATTGACATATGATATTCTATGGTTACAAAGAATATATACGGGAACACAAATAGCAAATAGTCCCGGACCTTTGAAGTGACCTACTTAGTAGAACTTCCCCCTATGCGTGCTCAATGCTTCTGGTTATCAATACATTCGCCCGGAAGCGTCCTAATAGTCCCCATCAAGAATAGGTATCCTACCAATTAACTACTGGACCCAACATAACACGCTGAATATTTAATTGCAAGTGTCACTACTATGTAAATTAGAGCTATATGGGAATATTCGGATAGTGATTTTTGATCTACATAGACGTGAATTGCAACAATCCATGTAGAGGTGTATGTTTGGTCTTTGACCTCTTTTGTTATTATCTAGATTAGGTGATGTGAAGTATTCTTGCGATTAGATGTGATGGGTTTCGACAGACATATATATTTTTAATTTGATGTCTTTTTTTCCACGTTGATTATGCTATGCATTCTTGTCAAGGTCAGTGAGTGAGATATTACACCAACCTATCCTTTTGCCCGAATGCAATCCAATTAATATGAAACTTAAGCTGCTCCATTCTTGTATTTATGGTTTGTTTTTTTTTCTAAAATACAGTCATAACTTCGACATCATACTGTCGAATCGGAAGAAGATGGCATTTACCTCAATTTGCAAGAAAGTATAAGTAGATTATGGAACTTCGCACAAAAGTAGGCCCTCCCATTCTAACGTTTTCCATGTTATATTTGTTCTTATCACTTTGTGAATTTTTTTTCTGGCCTTCTCTTTGAAAACTTTTGCGTCACATATTATTATGTATGTTCAATTTCGCTCTGTTATTTGGTTTTGCCATTGTCCTCTCAGAAACACTTGATATACAATATACGTAACAAGGGTGAATACAATCAAAGAGTGTCGAACTTGGACTCACTATGAGAGCATGTACTCAGGTTTGACACATTTCGTGTTTGTTTTTGCTCCTTAGATATAAATCATTGACTGAAACTGTGGCCTTCGTTTATAAGCTTGCCATCTCCCACTTCTCTTCTTTTTTTTCTTCACTGCAAGATAGTACTATTGCTCTCGTTTTCTCTTCTTTATATCTTCTTATTTGAATTAATCTATTTATAACTCCCCAAAATATACCCCTTACCGTGTTTCTAGTTTGGGCAGAAACATTTCCTTCCATGTCAATTGAGTGTTACATAAGTTATTTGTATGAGCAATGTGCTGTTGAATATTATTTGATTCCGCATAAACATGAGTGTTTTGACAGTTCTGTGCTAGTACGAGCTTGTGGCTGATGTGAACTGTCTCATAATGATTATTGCTATTCACGTGCCTACAATTTGTCTGTTTGTTAACATGATGCCAGTTTTGCAGGTCCGAAAATTAATCCAAGAGTTCCCTACATCAGACCAGTGGAAGCCCAATCATCGTTCAACAGTGACTGCTCAAGATTCTTCAGCTTTGCAGGAAAAGTTTGTGAAAAGGGAGGATACCGGTACAGGATTTAGAAGGAATTAAAAACTTTCTGTCACAACCAACTGGCAGATCAGAGCCATGATTGTGACAGTAGAGAAAATAGCACACAGGTGTACACATGATTGAGTGGAGAGAGATTTCAAATAGATTTATAATAAATCCACAGAGAATTACGATGAACAAATAGGATGAACATCTTCTATCATCCATGAAGAATAAAAACACCTGCCAAGTAGAAAATGACTCCATGGATATCCTCTAATGTGGTAAGAAATTTTCTCAGAAAGGTCCGAGAAGTCGGAAACCATAACAATCTGAAACAGGCACAGGAGAAAAGGCTTTCATTGCTCAGAGTGTAGAGAGAATTTTCTTTGAAAGCGTGAAACTGTGACGAGACAACATGTTAATTTCACACGAGAAGAAACCTTATCAGTGTAAAGAGTTGTAACAAGGATTCGCTGCAGACAAGAGCTAACCTCAAGAATCATTAAGAACACATACAGGAGAGAACCTTATCAGTGTACAAAGTTGTAAAAAGGATTTGTACAGAGAAGCCTAAACTCAAAGCCTCCATATGAAAAACTCATACGGAGAGAGCGCTTATCAATGTACAGAGTTGTAACAACAGATTTGTTAGAACAGTAACCTCAAGGTCCACATGAGAACTATACAGGAGAGAAGCCTCATGAGTGTACAGCTGTAACAAGGCGCATTTGTCAGAGAAAAGTAGATAACTCAAGCTCCATATGAAAACTCATACAGAAGACAAGGCTTTCAATTTACAGAGGTGTTACAAAGGATTGTTAAGAACTGTAACCTCAAGTCCACATGAAGAACTCATACAGGAGATAAGCCTCATAGTGTTACAGCATGTTGTAACAACATTTACGAGAGGAGTAACCTCATGAACCATATGAGACTCATACGGAGAGAAGCCTTATCAGTGTTAGGAATGTAACAAGGCATTTACAACGAAGGAGTAGCCTCAAGGACCATATGAGTACTCATAGGGGAGAGAAGCCTTATCAGTGTGAGGATTGTAAACAAGGATATATCGAAGAAGAGTAGCCTCATGTACCATATTAAGAACTCATACTGAGAGAAGCCTTATCAGTGTACAGATGTTAACCAAAGGATTTGCTCGGAATGATACCTTCGTGATCCATATGAGAACTCATACAGGAGAGAAGCCTATCAGTGTGTAAGAGCTGTGACAAGAGATTTGCTCGGAATGATACCTTCGTGACCATATATGAGAACTCATACAGGGAGAGAGCCATATCAGTGTACAGAGTACATGTAACAAGGGATATACCCAAAAGTATAACCTTGAGTACCATATGATAACTCATTCAGGAGAAGGACTTATCATTGTAAGAAGTGTAATAAGGGAGTTTGCTCATAAGGCTATATTCAAAGTACCATATGAAAACTCAATACAGGAGAGAAGCCTTTTCATGTACAGAGTGTAATCAAGGGATTGCTCTGAAAAATTACCACTCCAGACCATATGAATACGCATACAGGGAGAGCAGCCTTATCAGTGTACAGAGTGTAAGAAGGATTTGCTCAGAAGGACCTCAGGACCAAGAAGGGACTCATACAGGGGGCCTTATCATGTACAGAGTGTAAAAAGGATTTGTTCAAGAGATAACCGTGAACCATATGAGAACTTATACAGGAGAAAGCCTTATCAATGTACAGAGTGTAACAAGGGATTTTTCAGGAGAAATCATTTCAAGATCATATGGAACTCATACAGCGAGCCTATACCAGTTGTGAGATGTAACAAGGCATTTACAAGGAAGAGTAGCCTCAAGACCATATGACTACTCATACAGGAGAGAAGCCCTTACCAGTGTAAGGAGTGTAACAAGGGATATTCGAAGAGAGTAACCTCATATACCATATGAGAACTCATAAGGAGAGAAACCTTATCAGTGTACAGAGTGTAACAAGGAATATGCTCAGAAGAGTAGCCTCAAGGACCATATGAAAATTCATACATGAGGAATTTCGTTCTTATTTTCAGCATGATTAACTTTTCACACTAAGGCTTGTACCAACTTTGTGTGTAGGACTGTAAATATATTTGTTGAAGTACTTCCCCATAACTAAAACGCTAATTAATTTGAGAAGTAAAAATGTTCTAATATACACAGTGATCAAGATCATGAATGCATTGGGCCATTGTTGGCAAATGATCTTTGTCCCGAAATGCTCGAAATCATCAATTATTCTTGACGCCTGATACATGTGGTCATATTCCAAGTTAGTGAACCATTGACTAACTAAGGGCGCATATCTTGGCCCTTGTATAATTATGAAAGGATACGAACTACCAATTATGTGTAATGTAGGAGGGCTTGTTCATTACCAGTGGATATGAATTTTACAATTGGTCCTGGAAATCATGATTAAAAAACAGTGCCTGAGTGACACAACAAAATGGACATGGTTTTCTGACCATTATTGGTTATGGTTGGATTTCTGCCCAAGTAGATCTCTAAGGGTACCGTAGTGCTGGTATATGTACATGAATACTGTACCTCTCTACATTAATTGGTATATCAATCATTCCCTCTCTGCGGAAAATGATCCACCTCAGTGTCGTGAGTGACACGACATCCAAAGCGTGAGTGACACGACCAGTGCCTAAATACAACAATTCAATAATAATAGATCTAAATTACCTGTGTGTATATTCCATGTTAGAGTAGTCCATGATAATACTGAAAGCAAAAAAAAAAAAAAAAAAAAAAAAAAAATATAAGAGACTAGATTAGAATAAGAAGCATTTTAAAACACCGTTAGTCCCATGTGTGCAAATTTTACTTTATATTATTCTTCGTAAGAAAAAGTGATCACATAATGTTTGAACTTAAACATTGGTTGTATTGCAAAGAAGCTTTTGTTGTATTTCAGATCGTAATTTGCATTTTCAAAGGAACAGCGCCACATTTAAATTTCAGCCAAATGTCTACTCCAGTTTGAATATGACCATGTATGAAAACTCATTCCTAGAGATAGGTACCGGTTACAGAGTTTACCAAAGTATTTGCTGATGCATGTAAATCTAACCACCCACACTTAAACCTCTTGGATGTGTTTATTGTGTCATAAGTTCTCACACATGAGAAACTCCTCATCAGTATTCTTTGCAATGTGGAATATATTTGAGAATATAGAGTTTAATTTGGGATTTGTTCTCAAAAGTAATTTTATGCAGAAGGAGTGCAAAGCTGCAATTAACATGTGATTTTGTTACGTTGTGTCCTTTATTTTCCCTTGAACAAACATGTAGTTTACATGAAACCACTAAGAAGTGACACATCTATAGTTCTTATGCTTTGTCATTAAAATATTAAATTTGATTAATCGTTTCTATATGAAAATGGATATTTACTCAAACAATAAAATCATAATTGTGTATAAAATCCTTGTGTTAAAAAAAAGTAGCATAAAAAGCTCATTATTTAATTTACATTTCATATTTCTTGTCTGTAAACAACAGAGATGTTAAGACTAAATAAGTTCATTATTGCGGATTGAAATAATTGCTAGAGGGTATTCATTTGTCTCGCAATCTACTATGGTCAACAAGGATATTCGTGATCACTCTCGCAAAAGTGATCACTAGCTTACAAGTTCACAGACGTGATGGCGTAGGTATATAACATTCCTTGCCAGGGATGTGATGGGTCTTATATCGGTGAAACAGCCCGACCGATAGTCGAACGAATATCAGAACACAAGCGAGATGTTCGGTTACAGCGAACCGACACATCCGCTGTGCAGAACATGCCTGCGGAAAAGCAACACCGCCCCGATTGGGATGGTGTACATTGCGTTGCCAACAGAGGACATTGGTATACACGGAGGATTAAGGAGGCTATTAGCTACGTCTTTGTCTAACAACTTCAACAGAGACAGCGGGATCGATATCCCCGATTTCTGGATGCGAACTATCCGACGTCACAATACCCCTTACCTGGCAGTGCACGACGACCCGATCTTCCCCGGCCCTAGCGAGGGACCGGTCAGCTGACCAATCCCCGTCCACGGGAAGCTAGCTAGCCCTCATTGTCTAATTTGCATACTGTTTCCCGCCCGCGACCATCGGCGCGCTGATTGGTGAACGCGCCCGACCAATCACGTAGCGGCTTAACACTCGCCTATTGTTCCGCGTTAGTGCGCTTACGATCGCGGGATTCGTATAAATAGACTACGTTTTCAGCTAATTTTCGTCACTTGATAAAGAGTTGCAGCGGCACTCGAAAGCTCGTGAACTTGTAAGCTAGTGATCACTTTTTGCGAGAGTGATCACGAATTTCCTTGTTGACCATAGTAGATTGCGAGACAAATGAATACCCTCTAGCAACAGAGATGTTATTTAGTATCTTTTAATATTTCTAAAATATCACTTTCTTAAACCCAGCCTCCAAATAGGTCTGAATTTATATAAAAAATGAAACACTTTTCTACTCCTCTCAATAGTAAGTAAGTATCAGATACAGTCCCACCACTTCATATTTTGTTTAGAGTTTTGAGTACCAGAGTGCTGAAGAATATTTTGACATGATAATTGTGGCATAGACTGTAAAGTTTTCAATGCTTGCATGACAATAAAACTGGCATATTAAATGTTGTACTCAATATTATTGTTTTGAGTATATGCGCGACTCCATCTATTGAGTTAGCAGATTGAAGGGTAATTGAGTTCAGCAGACCAAGTACAATTACCAACTAACATAATAAATTCTGCTCTGTGGTAAGTCAAACCACAAGGAATGTTATACACCCTCTGTTTCAAAACAACCATGTTAGCATCTTTTTATCCTCATTCAGCCAATTAGAATATTGGATTCATGTTTATGAAAATGAAGAAGTCTGGTCTTAAATTTGATTGGGAAAAGGGTGCTTTTAGCCCATTCAAAAGATGCTGCACTAATGACTTTTTTTTATAGAAATACAAGACACTCAGTTTTCTATTGATATAAATATTATTTTTGCTTAAAATTATTTTCTTTTACACAAAATAAGCAGCATGCACCCACTTTTGTACTTATGCTGCTTATTTGTGTTAAAAATATAATTTTTCCCAAACATGTTTTCAAAATGAATGTAAAAATATTTAAGTATTTGAAATTGTGATATTGAAACTTTTCTATGGTGTTTATTTAACCAGTAATTTCACCTGATAATAAAGTACAGAAAGTACAGGTTGTACATGTAGTTCCATTTTTTCCAGATAGCATGCCTTGTGATATAAAGCACTTTAAAGGATGGGAGATTTGTCCACTAGAGGAACTTTACAAATCCTGTTTATTTGCTCATTAGGAGAGAGACCTACCGTATGACTGCTCATCTCATTGTATTTTAGGTTTTTTTTTTAAATACAGTCAACTTCGCATATCTTGAATCGGCATTACTCAAATTTTTGCATAAGTGGCCTCACACAAAAAGTCTGCATTTACGCTTATATGTTATCACTTTAAATTTTCTGCCTAACTCGAAACTTAAAAGTCACATTATGTGTATGTCCAATCGGTTGCCATGTCCCAAACACTTGAAGTACAAGTGAAATCAATCATATATGTCGAACTTGGATTTGGACATGATTGTTGACACCTGTGTATGCAATATAAATCATTGACTGAAACTGTGGCCTTGTTTTTAGAAGCTTGCCATCTCCCCACTCTCTCTTCTTTTTTTTCTTCACTGCATTACTATTGCTCTGTCTCTCTTTATCTCTTTTATCTTTTGATAACTCCCCAAATAATACCCCTTACCCGTGTTTCAATTTGGGCAGAAACATTTTCCTTCCATGTCAATTGTGTACATAAGTATTTGTAGAGCAAGGTGCATGTTGAATATTATTTGACTTCCGCATAACATGGAGTGTTTTTGACAGTTCTGTGCTATTCGACTTGTGTGATGTTGACTGTCTCATAATGATTATTGCTATCACGTGCCTACATTTGTCTGTTTTGTTAACAGATGCCAGTTGCAGTCCGAAAATTAATCCGAAGAGTTCCCTACATCAGACAGTGGAAGCCCAATCATCGTTCAACAGTGAACTGTCTCAAGATTCTTCAGCTTTTGCAGGAAAAGTTGTGAAAAGGGAGGATACCGTACAGGTTTTAGAGGAATTAAAAACTCTGTCACAACCAACTGCAGATCAGAGCCATGATGACAGGAGAAATAGTCACACAGGTGTACAACATGATGAGTTGAGAGAAGATTCAAATAGATTTTATAATAAATCCACAAGAGAATTACATGAACAAAATAAGGATGACACATCTTCTATCTCCACTGAAGTAATAAACACCTGCCCAAGAGAAAATACTCCTGGATATCCTCAATGTGGTAAGAAATTTTCTCAGAAAGGTCAAGTCGGAAACCATAACAGATCTGAAACATGCACAGGAGAAAAGGCTTTTCATTGCTCAGAATGTAAGAGAGATTTTTCTTTGAAAGCTGAACTGACGAGACACATGTTAATTCACACGAGAAGAAAACCTTATCAGTGTAAAGAGTGTAACAAGGGATTCGCTGAGAAAGGTAACCTCAAGAATCATATAAGAACACATACAGGAGAGAAACCTTATCAGTGTACAAAGTGTAAAAAGGGATTTGTTCAGAGAAGTAAACTCAAGCTCCATATGAAAACTCATACAGGAGAGAAGGCTTATCAATGTACAGAGTGTAACAAAGGATTTGTTAAGAACAGTAACCTCAAGGTCCACATGAGAACTCATACAGGAGAGAAGCCTTATGAGTGTACAGAGTGTAACAAGGCATTTGTTCAGAGAAGTAAACTCAAGCTCCATATGAAAACTCATACAGGAGAGAAGGCTTATCAAAGGATTTGGTTAAGAACTGTAACCTCAAGTCCACATGAGAACTCATACAGGAGATAAGCCTCATGAGTGTACAGAGTGTAAACAAGGCATTTCGAAGAGGAGTAACCTCATGAACCATATTGAGAACTCATACTGGAGGAGGAAGCCTTATCAGTGTAAGGAATGTAACAAGGCATTTTACAACGAAGAGTAGCCTCAAGGACCATATGAGTACTCATACGGGAGAGAAGCCTTATCAGTGTGAGGATTGTAACAAGAGGAATATTCGAAGAAGAGTAGCCTCATGTACCATATAAGAACTCATACTGGAGAGAAGCCTTATCAGTGTACAGAGTGTAACAAAGGATTTGCTCGGAATGATACCTTCGTGATCCATATGAGAACTCATACAGGAGAGAAGCCTTATCAGTGTAAGGAGTGTGACAAGAGATTTGCTCGGAATGATCCTTCGTGATCCATATGAAAACTCATACAGGAGAGAACCATATCAGTGTACAGATGTAACAAGGGATTACCCAAAAGTATAACCTTGATACCATATGATAACTCATTCAGGAGAAAACACTTATCATTGTAAGAAGTGTAATAAGGGGTTTGCTCATAAGGCTATATTCAAGTACCATATGAAAACTCATACAGGAGAGAAGCCTTTTCATTGTACAGAGTGTAATAAGGGATTTGCTCTGAAAAGTACCCTCCAGGACCATATGAATACGCATACAGGGGAGAAGCCTTATCAGTGTACAGAGTGTAAGAAGGGATTTTGCTCAGAAGAGTAGCCTCAAGGGCCATATAGGGACTCATACAGGAGAGAAGCCTTATCAATGTACAGAGTGTAAAAAGGATTTGTTCAGAAGATAAATCTCGTGAACCATATGAGAATCATACAGGAGAAAAGCCTTATCAATGTACAGAGTGTAACAAGGGATTTGTTCAGAAAAATCATTTCAAGATTCATATGAGAACCATACAGGAGAGAGGCCTTACCAGTTTGAGGAATGTAACAAGGCATTTACAAGGAAGAGTAGCCTCAAGGACCATATGACTACTCATACAGGAGAGAAGCCTTACCAGTGTAAGGAGTGTAACAAGGGATATTCGAAGAAGAGTAACCTGATATACCATATGAGAAACTCATACAGGAGAGAAACCTTATCAGTGTACAGAGTGTAACAAGGAATATGCTCAGAAGAGTAGCCTCAAGGACCATAATGAAAATTCATACATGAGAGAATTCGTTCTTATTTTCGCATGATTAACTTTTCACACTGAGCTTGTACCAACCTTTTTTTGTGTGTAGGACTGTAAATATTTTGTTGGAAGTATTCCCCATCAACTAAACGGCTAATTAATTTGAGAAGTAAAATAAGTTTCCTACAATATACACAGGTGCGGATCGAAGAAATCGAATTGAATGCATTTCGGGGGCCCAATTGTCTGGAACAAAAGTGGCTCTTTGTCCCAGACAATTGGGCCCCGAAATGCATTCAATTTGACTTCTTGGATCCGCACCTGATACATGTGGTCATATTCCAAAGTGAGTGACCCATTTGGACTAACATAAGGGCGCATATTCTTGGCCTTGTAAATTATGAAAGGATCACAACTACCATATTATGTGTAATGTAGGAGTGGCTTGTTGCATTACCAGTTGGATATGAATTTTACAATTGGTCCTGGAAATCATGATTAAAAAAACAGTGCTTGAGTGACACAACAAATTTTGGACATGGTTTTTGACCATTATTGGTTATGGTTGGATTTCTGCCCAAGTAGATCTCTAAGGGTACCGTAAGTGCTGGTATATGTACATGAATACTGTACCTCTCTGACATTAATGGTGATTATCAATCATTCCCCCTCTGCGGAAAATGATCCACCTCTATGTGTCTGAGTGACACGACATCCAAAGCGTGAGTGACACGACCAGTGCCTTAAATACAACAATTCAAATAATAAGTAGATCTAAATACCTGTGTGTATATTCCATGTTAGAGTAGTCCATGATAATTACCTAAAGCAAAAAAAAAAAAAAATAACATAAGAGACTAGATGTAAGAATAAGAAGCATTTAAAACACCGATGTCCCATGGTGCAAATTCTATTTGATTCAATTATTCCTCGTAAGAAAAAGTGGATCACATAATGTTTGAACTTAAACTATTGGTTGTATTGCAAAGAAGCTTTTTTGTTAATTTCAGATGCTAATTTGCATTTTTCAAAGGAACAAGCGCCACATTAAAATTTCAGCCAAATGTCTACTCCAGTTTGAATATGACCATGTATGAAAACTCATCCTAGAGATAGGTACCGGTATACAGAGTTTACCAAAGTATTTGCTGATACATATAGTAAATCTAACCACCCACATTAAACCTCTTGGATGTGTTCATTGAGTCATAAAGTTCTCATACATGAGAACTCCTCATCAGTATTCTTTGCAATGTGGAATATATTTGAGAAGTTATAGAGTTTAAATGGGGATTTGCTCTCAAAAGTAATTTTATGCAGACGGAGTGCAAAGCTGCAATTAACATGTGATTTTGTTATTGTTTGTCCTTTATTTTCCCTTGAACAAACATGTAGTTTACATGAAACCACTAAGAAGTGTCACATCTATAGTTTCTATAGCTTTGTCATTAAAATTTTAAATTTGATTAATCTTTTCTATTTTGAAAATAGAAATATTTACTCAAACTATAAAATCATAATTTTGGTATAAAAATCCTTGTGTTAAAAAAGAAGCATAAAAGCTCAATTTAATAATTTTACATTTCATATTTCTAGTCTGTAAACAACAGATATTTGAATTTGTTATTTAGTATCTCTTAAATATTTCGAGAAATATCACTTTCTTAAACCCAGACCTCCAAATATGTTCTGAATTTATATAAAAAATGAAATACTTTTCTACCTCTTCTCAATAGAGAGTCAAGTATCAGGGTACAGTCCCACTACTCATATTTGTTTAGAGTTTTGAGTACCAGAGTGCTGAAGGATATATTTAACATGATTAATTAGGACATAAACTGAAAAGTTTTCAATGTTTGCCTGAACAATAAAACTGCTTATCAAATGTGTACTCATTTTAAAAATTCGTTCAAACCCCCGAACCCCCCTCCCCCCCCCCCCAGTTACGGGCCTTGTATATATACAGGAAAAAATGAATATTCATACAGCTGAAATATGGGATATTTTGTCATTTTTGTAAATTAAATTTGTTGGAAACTTAGGCAAAGATATATCAGTTCATGAGAACTGGACCAAGAATTGTTTTCCTTAAAAACTGTGAAATTTAGACATGTCACCCGTCAAACTTCCTTATTTCCTTACCCAATTTATTATATTTGCACCAGTCTGGAGTGGAAATTTTACTTCTTCATTTAAATTTATGATAACACTAGACCAGACTTTCCATTTAAAATAGCCATCTTTTTATGATTGGACAGCGCCGTAATAATAAAAACTACATTATCTGTGAAATATGGACAGACCATATTGTTGTGTGTGAAGAATAAGAATGAGAGATGAAATTATAATGAATTCCATCATTGTAGATAGAGACAGAGCAGTAGTATCAGATCTACGGGGGGGGGGGGGGTTGCCAATTAAGAAAAAATGTATACATGTATGTATTTAATGTGTGTAAGGATTAACGAAATAAATTAATGGGGAAGTACAGTACATCCTTTGATTTAATTGTTTAAAACATGAAAAAGTTGTAAGAGATGAGATTTCGAGGAACATGCACCAAAGGATGAATAAATTATGAATGTTTAAAGTTTTGATTTTGATGTCTGCTCTCGTACTGTATATGCCCTAGGCGTTCATGTGTGTAAAATTCCATAATTTTCCCCCTTTTTCACGTGGTTCGAATTCTTTATGAAGGAAAACATCTATTTCAAAGAGGTATGTATGTTTCCATGGATTTGAGAATAAATCGCCAGCATAGGGGAAATGGAAAATAACAGTGTATGGAATTTATACAGAGTGTCTAAAAAAATGTCCCATTAGTTTGAAGCCTGAACATTCAATTAGCTTCATGATATGTCGTCACCCTCTAGCATTTTGTTGGTAACCTGTTTGATCTTTGCATGCTTGACTTAGCAAATGCTCAGTAACAGACAATCTTCAGAAGACTGCCAAATCTCAATTGTACCAAGCAGATAGATAAAACAATGTGCACACACACACAACACACACCCATTCCTCCCTCAAACACATGGACCACAAACAGAGTAAATAATTTATATATTCATTTCCCTTTTCTGATCTTGAGTTCTGATTAAGCCATGATGTTTTGTTTACAAAAACCATCGCTGAATGTTGAATAACTAGTATCCATTGCCTAACAACTATTGTGAGTTGAGTTGGGGTGTGTGTAAGGGTACGTTTGTGTGTGTGTGTGGATGTGTTTTGGTGAGGGTGTGGGTGTGTATTTGTGTGTGTGCTGTAGTAGATGAGATAGGGTATGTGTATGTGTGGGGTTTATGTGTGGGTGTGTGTGGAGGGGTTGTGGGTGTTTATATGGTTGGGTTTGTGTGTGGGTGTGTGTGTGTGTGTGTGTGTCAATTTCTGTCATGTAAAGCTCATTCAATGTTAACTTATGTAAACCAATATGTAAAGGTAAATTATAAAATGCATTTTTTATAGATAAGTTTGTTGGGGATGGGGATCAGTGACAGGAAATGGAATGTCATCTTTGAACTTAAAAAAGCACACCTTGTGAGGGGAAATCAGATCAAGTTAGCCTACCTTACAAAAGAGTGGGGGAGCTGCATATAGTGATAATATGAGAATATGTCCTCAGAATTAAAAAAAAAGATGATTATTTATACATTATTAGTTGTTCTTAATCAATTTGGGTCATACCAAAAAAAAAAACGGGAAAGGAATGTCATCAATGACTGCAAAGAAGGTACAAAGGGATGTGCTCCTCACAATATCAAAATATGTTTGAAAAAATCACTAGCTGCAGTCAATCATGGTAAATTGCTATTTTTTTTTATTTTTTTAAATTTTTTTTGTATGACCCAAATTGATTAGAACAAAGTTCTAATGTATACATAATCACTTTTTATGTATTAGACCAGAAGAACTTCATAAACCAAGCGGGTTTAGGCCAAATCGGACCAACTGCTTTTATAATATAAACCAATCATAATATAAACTGGCTATGATTCATGTGATATGGTCGGGATACAGTTCCATTATAAAACTTCTTCAGGCCGGTGTAGTACTTCATTTTAGAATTCATATGGAATACAGGGCCTACATGGTTTTCACCTAATAATATAGCTTGCAGGCCAGGACATACACTGTCCGTCATAAAGGTGGAATATTTTTTTTCGCTATAGCGACATGATTTTGCTCTGACTTTAATTTCTTGTAATAATGTATGTCTCTGCTTTTACTTTCGGGACCCTGGCTATATCTTGGACATTCTTCCAACCCTTCACGTGGACCTTTTTTTCAAAAAAGTTTTTGTCAACCCCCGTAATGCCCATTTTTGTCATTTTTTCTCATTTTGGGGCCCCTGTTTGTTCCCCGGCCGATCAAGCCCCCTCAGTTCCTACCCCCAGGAAACACGACTGAGGTATACTGTTTTATATTATTCTTAAGTTAAATCTAAATTTTTTGGGGACAGGTTAAGGTCTCTTGTCTAGGGGAGTAAAAGTAAGTAAGTAAAAAACGAGATTGGTGAAAATTCGGAATATTTTTATTCCATCTTTATGCTGAAAACAAAAGAAATGAAAACCACCTTAACCCTTAAAATCATCATTTTCCCCTTCAATTTGTTTAGCCTTGATGACAAGGTTTTAAATAGTCATTATTGATAATATTTATTCTGATTTATGTTGGTTGAGATTTTTACAGTACAATTTAAGGAAGATAGAAATTTCCATTGGTGTAAAAGATGAATAAAATTAACCCCAATCAAAATAAATTTTAACCCCTCCCCTAGACAAAAGAGTCGAGCCTGTAACCATAAATCTAGATTTAATTGAATTAAAGAACAATAACAAATCTCCACCTCAGACGTGTTTCCTTGGGGTAGGACTGATGGGGCCTTGGTGGGTCGCGTGAACAAAAAAGGGTCCCAAAAATAAGAAAAAATGACAAAAATGGCCATCTTCTGGGGGTGACAAAATTTTTTGAAGAAAAATCCCCGGGAAGGGCTGAGGGAACGTCCAATTAAGATATACCCAGGATCCCAGAAAGTGAAAGCGGTGACAAACACATTCAAGAAATTAATAACAAAGCAACATAATGTCGCTTGAGCCAGAAAAAAATATTCCACCTTTATGACGAACAGTGTAGGTGGCCTGCCGAATATATTATTCTGTTTTTGTTTGATCCCTTATATAGGATGGGGGTTGGTTGTCAGGACACTTAACAAAAATGAAGCCTGTTTTTTTTTTTTTTTTTTTTTTTTTTTTTTTTTTTTTTTTGTCTCGGGATCAAGCCCAAAATAACGAATTCAATGTTTCTCATGAAAACAAGGATAGACAATATAAAAAGATATAGACACATAGGCCTAAATTTATAGACTCTAATTAGATCTAAATTAATAGATACATCTTCTCCAAGGATACATGTTGGCCTACAATAAACTACAATAAATTATAGTGAAAAGAAAAATATTAATATCAAATTAGGGACTACGTCTCAAATATGTCAATCCAAATAAGAACAAAAACACCAACAACTAATACCAACAGTGTAACGCACCCCTCATCGCAAGCACTGAGAGCTTGGTTACTGAGCTAGTAACCCCATGTAACCCTAGTAATATAGTTTGTAAAATTGTATATCAGTGATCGCCAGCCGAGCCTGCCACGCAGTAATTCCTTGATGAAGACTAGCTAGTCATGAATATTCATTATTGATTTGCGTTTGCTTTTCCTGTGTGCCGTCGTGTAAAAAATTTACGGAAAATGTCTTTAGAAATCGAATCAGCAGAGTAAGTATCAATTTTTTCATAAGAATTCTAGAATATGATATTTTTAAAGGAATTTGTAGGTCTCTTGAAACATGTAATTCTATGAATGAAAATATATTAGCTTAGCAAAAAGCTAATTTGGGATCTCTGGATTGAAGAAAAGAGTTAATGCATTGAGTGAATAGTTAATAAAGTGTATGGTGTATCCGGTCAGCCGCTACGTACGTGCAAATAGCACTGCACTGCTTTTTTAATGTAATCGGAAGAGGTTTACCTGTTACCTTTTTTTTTTTTTTTTTACTTAGGCCTATGTATTTAATTGTTTTTTTGTTTGGAATACTTTGGTCATTGACTCTGCATATTAATATCAACTAAAGTAATGGCTAACGTTAGACCTCTAACGTTATATATGTTGGCATGATTGATAACCATATTTTCAATACTGAAATGTGATTTTAGCATTTACAGCTTAAATTCACGCTGTATTTATGTAAAAAGGCAATTGAACCCATATTAAAGGAAAATGAAACTCTAGAGCTACAACCCCATGGTAACAATCTTTCATATATGACAGTCAAAATAAGCCATCAGCCACCCACATCTGATCTCCAAGGAAGGAGAACCATCCCTCCAAAGTTGGGTTACCTTGGGTTAGACATCGCTAAGCGGAGGTCGCCATGTTGGCTGGGCTGGAGCAAAACTGTGACGTCACTTGCGAACAACCCCACTCAGCTATGTTTTGTACACACTATACTATCATACACTAATCACGATTTAATTTTCCGAATCACAATATATAAGTTATAAATTATAAAGAGACATATTGAATAATTGAATATTATAGTATCATGTTTTACATTATTATTTTGTTTCTATTCAAACTTATATCAAAAATTAATAAAATACAACTCCAAATTTACGATCATCAATTCAACAATAACTGGACGCGTATACGCATGCGTATTTTCAGAAAGCTAGCCAAAGCTGCTTTTCACCGTCGCTACCGCCCGCTGTCGCAGCCGGCCGGGCTGGTATCGGGAGCGATCCTGTCTCTGGTCCGGTCGCTAACACTGGCTGGCTCGACGGACGCGTACGTGCGCCATTGCTTTCATCAAACGCCGAGTACACCGCACATCGGAACATTCAACTTTATCAATCTGATTGTGTCCTTTTGCTTCTTTTATTGTAAAATTGCAGCAGACTACTTTGCTTAGTATTTCTATTTCTCAGATATCTCAGGCCTCTTTTGTGGGTCGGGAAACCGAAAAAAACCTATATTTTGCGCCTTTATCGGACCGATTCCGACAGCCAAATGCTTGACAGTACACCATCTTGCGGAGCCGACTGTAAACAAATACACAAAACGCGCGCTGGCTGGGCGATCAGCTGAGCTTGTTCGTCGATCGTGCGAGTTGTTCGTCAGTGACGTCAAATATTCGCAGAGGCCATTGAGGGAGAAATATGCAAATATCGGCAAGATGGCATCTTCCGCGGTAATCTCAAAATCAAGTTGAGTTGAAGTTTGAGCTGGCAATATCTTCGGATATAGTCAACAGGTTTCTTCATTTAAGTTTTATTTAGTAAAGTGGAGTATGGCTCGACTTATTAAGGGGTTTTTGCTCTAGCCTTTCATTTTCCTTTAAATGTGCATGGGAAAGCATGCTCATATATTCGCATGTTTTTAAATTCGCGCCTGCCGATCTTTCGGCAAATCTATGAAAATTAATGTACCGCAAATATTTCCACGATTACAGTACCTGAATGAATTAAGCTGGTCTGCATGTGTACTTCGAACCATTGCCATCCTGCAAGAAAAGTCCAGCTGAAGATATCTGTGGTCTGATTCATCTTCTAGTTATCAGCCATTCCATTGTGACTCGCGTGACATTTACACAAAATTTCAACTTGTTAAGGCTAATTACTTCAAAATTTCATGATGCAGACCTGTTTTTCTTACTTATTTCAATCAAGGTTATGACATTACACATTAGCTTAAAGAAATTTTGTTGCAAAGTCATTTTTGTTTGGAGATATTTCAATTTGTTTCCTGTGACTTGCTGACGCGACACTATTGAAGGTTTCTGACCTTACTGTATTTGACTGAAATTTTCTCAGAAGTTACTCATCCGATGTGCATTAAATTTTCTGGAGATAATTTTGAAACATTAAGCAATGATCTGGTAAAATTTCAGTATCCTTTGGCCAGTAATTTTAATTCTATCACCATTTTAAAATGTGACTCGCGTGACAAGTGTCATTTTTACCAAAGTTGAACCAATTATCATGATTACATATAGTAGATGGGCCACAGTTCAACCAAACAAAACTTTTATAGTCAGTTGTATCACATACAACTTAAACAAAAGAATTATTATATGTCCAAGATAGATTTGGAGGTCTTGGAACATGCAATGCAAAATGGTGATTTTCCCATTGACTTGTGTATTGTAGCAACATAATTTATAGAAAAGCAGGGTGCTACAAGAATTTTTTTCACCACTTGCCCTGTCGGGCAAGTGGGTTTTCAATTTACTTGCCCGAACAATATTTTCACTTGCCCAAAACTTTAAAGCATTTTTCATCTCGTAATGATAAGTTAGTGTTTTAGATAGCAAATTAATGCACATACATGTACAGTGTAACTGTACTGAAACTTATGTCAAAGAAAATGGTCAACAAAGGATGGTTGAAGATTAAAAAAACACATTTTATTGATTCTCAATAAATAATCAGATTCACATGAATCTCGGCAAGGTAGAATGGTTCAAGTTTTTAATCAGTCAAGTAAAAAAAAAAAAGCATAATGACCCTGTTGTAAAAAAAAAAATAATAGTAGCCACATGTACCATGGTGCAACATCACATCAGTATGACAAGGTTTATTGTGCATTGAAATTTATGCAGCAACAGGGCCATAATAATCTGTAAGTCAATTGCAGCAAATGCAATAATCACATAAATAAAACAAGTGAGTTGTTCAGCAAAGGCTGGCAAGAAAGTTGATATTTAAAGATAATATAATATAGAAGCAAGAACAGCAGTTGAATTGTAATTGTACCTTTACAAATAAATGACAGATTGTCTGGCATCACTAATAATTTGAAGGTGTCTTTCATGTGTCACCTGGCAGTGCAATAAAACTTACTATATATAGAAAGACATAACTTTGATCACACACAATAAAAGCAAGGTGCTTCCCCATTTCCAACCTGGTCCTTGATGATGACTATACATTAAAACAGAATATAAACTTTGTGCACACAAAGTAAATCAAGGTGTTTCCCTTCTTAAACTTTAACTTATTTACAGCATATAAATAAAACTAGAAACTTCTAGCACACACAGAATATTTCAAGCTATTTCCCTTCTTCAACTGGGATGAACAGATACTATAACAGCATGTAAATAAAACTAGAAAGTTCTAATACATCCATCATGGTATTTCAACGAGTTTTTCCCTTCTTCAACTTGATGATCAGATGCTTATTTATCAAAACATATTTCTCAAAACAGCAATGCATGTAAATGAAACAAGAAACTTTTAGCACACATTATCATATAGACATCAGGATTACAACTTGCCTGATCAATCAGTTACTGAATTCAAACAGATTGAACAAAGATTTTACACATTCCTGTGAGAAGTGAATAACTTGTGATGAAAGTAGAGCAAGTCCCAGGTCATGTTTGTGGCACTAAGAATGGTTTAAAGAAAACTAAGATCTGTTAACTATGTACCGATTGCCATCCCTCAGCCATTTGGCTATAGCACCAGTGGGCTCATATTGTTCCAAGGAGGGTCCATGAAGAGAGATGGACATGAGCTTCTTTAGCATGTCCACAGACAGCTCCGACCTCCAGTCTGTCTTTGTCCTCTTCATAAGGCTGAAGCCCCTCTCACATGCTGCTGTAGAGAGTGGGAGGATGAGAATTACTTCAATGATATGAAGCACATTCTTGAAGGAGTCAGTACACACAGGATCTGACATAATATCCTGCCAAATATGAGCCCATTGCTGGCGAGGCACCGAATCCTTCACGTACTGCTTCAACTCTGGCCACTCAACATGACGAGCAGCAGCGATGTCGCATCCATTTTCCATCAGCACATCGCCAAAGTGGTTGCATAGCACCTCCAGTTCCCTCACTCCATAAGCAGCCAAGGATTCCTGATCACCCAACGGCCACTTCCAAACATCGATTATGCACGCTGAGGATAGAACTTCATCAGCCTGCATTGACTCAAATCTTCCATCAAGGCTGCTGAGGACTTGGTCCACAATCCTGGTCCTGGTGTCAATAATAATAATAGTAATAATAATAATAATAATGATGATGATGATGATGATGATGATGATGATGATGATGATGATGATGATGATGATGATGATGATGATGATAATAATAATTAATAATGATAATAATAGCCACTTCTACTTCACTTCACTTTAAAGAATTATAGGTATTTAAGATTTATAGTTTAAAGCTATTAGCTTGAACTGATTCATTTATACCTTCTTAAAAAGTTTTTTAAAAAATAAAGCTTATAATACTAAATTTACAATTCCAAATCATTGTTTTGAATTATTGAGATTTTCCTTTATGTACCTGTTCAATGATCATGATGTGATGTACCTTTGCCTTGTAGTTTAAAAGTAAACTTGGTTCTTTGCATTGCTCGGAAACTAAAAAAATAAAATTAAGGAAATAATGAAATGAATATATTTTATAATTGTTACCTTTGACGATTGAATTCTCCTCGCTCTGCCTCACCACAGGTTTTGACGGGAACTCCACGGAAAGTGCCATCCTGTACTGCCCGACTCATTGACTCGAGATGTTGTCCAGGTGCTGTCTTCATTGCTGTGATGGTCAAACCTGCTGATGTCACACTCCGAAGAGCCACTGCAAGAGTCAGTTTTTCTTCCTGGAGTTTAAGACTCAGTCTGGATTGAAAAGGAAAACAAGAAATGGACATGAAAGAATAGAAGAATAAATTACATGTATATTCTATATTTTTCATCAGATAAACCTACACAAATTGTGTTAAATTTTCTATTTCATATTTCATTCACTGCACAATAATTACAATTTGAAAAAATAAATGTAAAAAAAAAAAATCTTTCTGATTCAAGTGTATTTTATTTTCATCTGATTCTCGTTTTGCTTTTTAGTATACTACATGTATTTGATTTAAAAGAGAGTTACCTGCTCACAGCCTCCACTATGTCGAGGACCAGATGCATGAATAACAGTGTCTTCTCATCTTTCAGCTGTTGCAGTGCCCGACGTGCTCCCCCTTGCATCTCAGCACTACCACTCCTCTGCTCCAGCATGTTCTCGTACTGAGCAACGATTGCCTCGTAATTTTTCAGTACATTTAACAGGGCGTGTCGCACGTGTGGTAGCCATCTTGAGCCTAGAACGTTGCCTGGCTTATATACCTTCTTGTCCAGCAGATCGGCAACAGCCCGTAATTCTTGCCATGCTTTTGGGCTTGACTTATGGGTTTTGTACATGCCTTCTAGCATAGAGAGTACATTCTGCATGGCCCGTTCTTCTTTCACAGCATCCATAATGCCCAGCTCGAGTCTGTGTGCCATGCAGTGGATGCTGCACAGCCAAGGAATCTGCTCCCGCAGCAAAGTGGCCAAACCCCTGTTTCTTCCGACCATCACAGAGGCACCATCTGTTCCCAGTCCAACCACTCTTCTCCTCCAGTTGTCTATGCGAAGTTCATCCATTCCTGTGTGTTTCAACAAAACACAGAGAGTAACATAAGTTTTTAAATATACATTGTCTTCCTTTTTAATAGCATACCTGTCCCAGTGTTGGGCATATTGTGACTGTGTCTAAAAAAAAAAGAGTGATTTTTTTTTCTTCATGAGATGATAGTCGACTATAATATACATTCAATCTACTAACATTGCGTCGCATGATTCATGAAAAAATAAAATAAACATTTTGTTAATTGGCAAATGCTTGTTTTCTCTTTGTTTGAACTTGTGTTTTTGGAATTATCAATGCTTAAATTATCCTTGATAAAACAAACATACCCGCTTCTAAAACAGCCAGATGACCAAGTGCATGGGCATGCTCCAGTTCTTTCAATCCAATGAGTGCGTTGACTGGAACGCCGTTCTTCATGTATCGGAGGTACATCAGTTCAAGGTCCTTATTGCTGCTGTCCGTACTGCTATCTACTAAGATGCTGACATACTTCGCCTTCCGAATGTCCTCAAACATTGGTTCCATTACATCTTCATGTATGTACTGGATGAATCTGGAAGTGGATCAATTATCAGAAACCAAACTTGAGTATGTTCCATACCTAGGAGTCTTAATTTTTATTTTTATTCAGTTTATTATTTTTTGTATCTTTTATTGCAATCATATATTTAGGGGCCGGGGGCATGGGCGTTAAAAATCAGAAATAGGAAAGACAAAATCCCAGACCAGTCCCTATTATGCCTATAGACAATCAATTGACATATTTTTAAAAAATAGAATCAATTAAAACCAGTTAAAATTTCTGACAAAAACAAGAAAATAAAAGGATGACCCAACCAATACATGTACGTTTTTTTTTTCTTTTTACTTTGCCTAATTGTGGTGATCAGACTACTTTATATGAACATTTGTGAATACAGAATAGATCAAGAAATGTATCAACTCAAATGACAGCAAAGTTAGAAGAGTTGTTATTTTGTTAAGAATTTCATCTTGGACCAACCTATAAAATTAAATTTATATGCCAGACTTGCCAGGAACTCGCACCTGAAACCCCTGCATTCATGCTCATAATAAAGCACATTGTGGCTAATGTAATGATACATAAACACTTATGGTTAAATGAACTTGTGCTCAGTAATTTTTGTAACCCCGTCGTACTCTGGTTGGGAAACATCATGGAGAAGATTTTATTGTAATGTTAGCATTGATTTGGACCCGACTGTTAAAAATATGGATCTAAAAATATATAAAATTAATAGAAGATCTAATCACCGATTTAAAAAAAAAAAGGAAGTAAAAAAAATCTTACCTGCGGCAGGCATTGTCGCTATTGTACATTGCCCCGAGTCGTAGCCCATTTTTGACCTGCAAGTCAATTATCGGCGTGTACTTTTTAAAAGACATTTCCTCCTTCACGATGAAGAAAGCGGTGGAGAACAGCCTCTGCATTTGATCCCTCTCCTCTTCTTGGAGTCGATGCACACAATTAGGCAGGCTCCGTTGTTCACTGTCCTTACCGCTGGCAATCCGTTTTGCCTCGATGCATCGCACATGCCCCCGACTCGCTTCATGTGACTGGAGGCATTGCTTCCGGAAATTAGAAGTGCCGGTACATATCGCTGATTTCATGTCAGCAATAGCCGGGAAATGCACGCATACCCCACACTTCATTGTATTGTCGTCTTCATTAAAGTCGATCCAAGGAAATTCTGTCTTCCATTTAGGGACAAAATGTCTCTCTCTCCTTTTTTCATAGCTTTGTTTTGCCTTCTTCGCCGGAGGACAATCCATGTTTCCAATACCTGATGACAGTGGCAGACCAAAATACGCGTGCACGTGCGAGCTGCTGTCATTTGGAAGCCTAGGCTAAATTTCAGTTGTTGATAATGAAAGGTGATTTTCGGTCAACATAAAAAAATAAAAGAAATGTAAATAAATTGGTAACTGATCATTTCTGTAGTAGAAAAACAATTTATATCAATCATTCATTGTTTTAAATCCATGTTTATGCGTGCATTCTTTCTAAAAATAATTAATATAATATTTAAGTCCCGTATAAGGGTATGTGCAGTCTAGACTAATCAACGCAATTACCCAGCACTCTGGATTCGCCATCGTCACGAGCGAGATGAAAAATAACTCGTTCGATTGCGACGTCGAAATTGAAAACAAGGTAGAGAATCCGCTTGCAATCAGCCAATGTCATTCATATTTTCATAAATATTATCGATAAATATAGAAAATGTGAATTTTTCTCCGTAACTAATATGATGGGCTTGATATTTCTTGGAAATTCCCCCAACTCTCTTGTTTACATCGTACCTCGGATCCTACCATAATACTCATTCATAATTCGCACATGGACCGAGCGAGGACGATGATGTCATTGTTTTGCAGTGATTAGACCAATCAGAGAACTCGCGCACGTAATTATGTAATACATGCAGAGCGAAGGCCTGTTGTCGATCACGTGGTGCGGCAGTTGCATGCACACACACCCGGTATCACGTCGATTGCATGTCTCTTTTATACAGCGCGGGTATAGGTAGGATCGATCGGGGCCGGGATCAGCGAGGGAGAGCCAGTCTGCTCCGCTCACGCTGCTGGATTACACTTCCAATCGACGTGGCGGTAACTGCGCTGAGCTGTCACTGAAGTTGTTTTGAAAACGAACGATCGATCTCGCTTCTGGATTTTGAAAACGAACGATCGATCTCGCTTCTGGATTTTTGACGACAAGTAAGAACTTGCGATCAAAAGATTTATAGTTTTTTGACACTTTAAAATTTCAGGAAAATCATCACTTGCCCGAACGGGCAAGTGATGATTTCATTTCCTTGCCCGACGGCTCAATTTAGTTGCCCCGGGCATTCGGGCATGCGGGTTTGTCGCGCCCTGGGAAAGTAAATATGAAAACCTATGATTATAAATTTTGATAACTCAGAAAATATTTAAGATAAAGGTATGAAACTTTCAGGGATTATATTTCATAATAAGTCCCCACAGGATGCTAAGTTCAGAAGATTTAATAACTCCATGGCAGATATCTTAGGGGTTGAAATCCATAACACTATTTCTCATTTTCACCAAAAATTCCAATGTAAAATTTACCTATTATTTCTCAGTTTTGCCAAATAACCCAATTGTTTTCCTCAATTTGATAATCAGAACATTTTACAAGACTTATTTGAAGGCAGATTTTATTTCTTTTCAACAAAATCCTAATCATTATCTTTATTTCCCAAACTTTGCTTGTTTTTGTAAAATGTGACTCGCGTGACAGTACCCTAAGAAAACCCTAAAGTGACTCGCATGACAGTGCTTTAGGGTGTTTTTTCATAATGAAGGGGTCTGCACTTGAAATTCTTCTTTGGTGGTATGATTGAGGACCATAAGCTCCTTACTTTTTATCAACTACAAATCATACACTCTACTACTTTTTAAGTGAACTAAAATATGGGGTGTATTTTGTGACTGGCGTGACACATTTCGAGGTGTTTTCAATTTGAAATATTGTCAAGCTCGGTTCACATAAATGCAGGAAACCAACGTGATATGACAAGTTGGGTATAAAGTAAATCAGAATACTAAAATTTATGAATCTACTCACTTTGGAACATGCTTTAAATAGAATGATTAAAATCATTACCAAAACAACATACTTTTCGGAGCAAATTTGTTGTCTCTTTGAGGTGGTGTAACTTGGTGTTTGAAGATAAACGGTGATGAAAATTCAGATTTATACCATTTGAATATGTACCTAGCCAAAACTATATTTATTTCATTGGTTTTTATTGAAATTTTAAGCAATGGGCGTCGAGTTACACGGAATGGCTGTTATACTATTGGTTTTAATGTTCGTTTTCAGTGTGGTGAGCTTGATTCAGCGGTAGTCTACATACCTGAAGGAATTTCATGTACATTGTAGCTGGTTTGGATCTATGTACCTCGAACCCTGGCCATCCTGAAGAAGAGTCCAACTGAAATATCTTTGGTCTGAAGATATTTAGATTGAAAACATTAGGATTTATTCTCTAGTTACTAATGGTTTGTAATTTTTGTTTCAGTGTGATGAGGTTGATGAGCAGTAGCCTACCAGAAGGAATTAAGCTGTTCTACAATGTACCTCGACCCTGGCCACACCCCACCCCTAAAGTTATACTATTGTTTTTTTTTAATTCTTTTTTTGTTTTGTTTCACAGTGTGGTGAGGTTGATTCAGCAGTACCTGAAAGAAGCCGGTCTCCCCCGAACCCTGGCCACTCTGCAGGAAGAGTCTGCTGTGTCCCTCAACACTGTGGACAGCATTGACCAGTTCATCACAGACATCAACAGTGGACACTGGGACACTGTTCTGCAGCAGATACAGTCACTTAAAGCTCCCTGATAAGACTCTCATAGACCTCTATGAACAGGTATAGCATTTTTTTTAAAATGTTACTTTTGTATACCATATTGCTTTCTGTATTTGAATATGTGACCTGGCTGCCTCAAAACCACCAACAGGGTTCCCAGCCCATCAGGAAAAATAATTTTACTTTTTTTTTTTTCCAGTCAGGAATTTGATAAAAAATGCCTCAAATCAGGGATCAGTCAGGGAATTTTGATTTTCCCAAATTGAAATTACGGTAGTTGGTTCAGAATTGTTATATTTTGATGCATAAAACAAAATCCAATTGAAATGAATGGCTTATGGTGTTTTTATATGTGAAAACTAAAATGGGTTTAAATTATTAAACAGGAATTTTGAGACTTGATCAGGAGAAAATCAGGGAATGTTATTTGCTTGAAATGCTGGAACCCTGACCAATAAGTCGCAAATTGAACAATAGAGTAATTGGCAGGAGAAGCAGGTTTTCTGCATAGCAAAGCATTATTACCTCCTCTTCTGACGTGATTATTTTACTCAGTAATACTTTAGTAAATTACTTGATGGTAACATACCTTGAAACATATCTTGATGGCCACATCTCACTGTCTTCACAACAAGGGTGTACAGATGAGTGTGGCAGGGTTAAGGAGGCTCTTAGAGCCCATTTAAAAAAACCCAAACAGAATATCAAAATGTCAGAATATCAGAATATCATCAGAAAGATTGGAATCTCTAAATATCGGAAGCACCTCAAAGTCAAACATAAATTCTTGTGATATATTAGTGGCTTTGAGCCAGATGGTCATATGTAATGTTCTAAATCGTATCAGGACAATTACCCCCCGGACAATTACCCCCCGGACAACTACCCCCCGGACAATTACCCCCCGAGGACAATACCCCCGGACAATTACCCCCCGGACAATTACCCCCTGAGGACAATTACCCCCGAGACAATTACCCCCGGACAATTACCCCCCGGACAATTACCCCCGAGGACAATTACCCCCCGGACAATTACCCCCGACAATTACCCCCGGACAATTACCCCCCGAGGACAATTACCCCCCGGACAATTACCCCCCGGACAATTACCCCCCCGGACAATTACCCCCCGGACAATTACCCCCCAGACAATTACCCCCTGAGAACAATTACCCCCGAGGACAATACCCCCGGACATTTACCCAGAGGACAATTACCCCCGGACAATTACCCCCTCACAGGCATTGATGTTGGAATCAAGTGGCGCCCATTGTGAGTCTCGCTCGCCAGGTTTTCGAATTAGTTTCTACTCGATCTTATCTTAATGAATTTCTCTTTCTCTTTCTCTTTATATTTCGTATCAGGACAACTACCCCCAGGACAATTACCCCCGAAGGACAATTACCCCCGGAACAATTATCCCAGGACAATTACCCCCCGAACAATTACCCCCGAACAATTACCCCCGAACAATTACCCCAAGGAAAATTACCCCCGAGGACAATTACCCCCGGACAATTACCCCCGAGGACATTTACCCCGGACAGTTTACCCCCCCCCCCCTTCTACCGGCAATTGATGTTGGAATCAAGCGGCGCCCATTGTGAGTCTCGCCTGGTGTCGCAATGTTTTCGAATTATTTTCTACTTGATCTTATCTTAATGGCTTCTCTTTCCCTTTCTCCTTTATATTTATCTTTCTCCTTTTCTCTATCTCTGCCTCTCTCTCTCTCTCTCTCTCTCTCTCTCTCTCACACACACACATTTCTTATTTTTTCCTTTTTTTTTTTTCCTTTTTTTTCCTTCCTTTAATAATAATTTAATAATTAATATCAATATTAAGCATTTATAATGCGCCGACTAATCTAGTAAACTATTCAGTGGCGCAGCTAATATTATTACCCGGCTATAGCCATAGCTGCCCTTATAAAGGGCGCTTAGCCCATTCGAGGAATTTCTTCCTACCGGTACCCATTTACCTTACTAGGGTCAAGTCTGGCAAATTGCAGATTATTATCTTGCCAAAGGACATTAGTGGAATGGACGGGATTCGAACCGCGTACCTTGTGATCGTCAGTCCGCCGACTTAATCATTCGACCCACACCACCTCCACCCCCTCCTTCCCCTTTTTTGTTTTGTTTAGCGGCGCCTTCTGCGCCATTGAAAAAATGGGAGGGGCGCTTGCACCCCAAGCCCCCTGTTTGGATACACATTATATGCATCAGAAAATATGTAAACTGGCCCTCATATTCCAAACGTAGATTCAGCAAAATACGGGTCCGAAACCATGGTTTCTATTGGCAGTCATCTGGCCATAACGAATAACTTATGTAGATATTTAATTTTACGATTAACCTTATTTTTACATAAATTGATATTAAGCTTTAGTTAATATTTTCACTTAATTTGTTAATTTTTGGAGTTATTAATTATGACCTTTATTGCCGCCCTTAGAAACCATGGGTTCAGACCAAGGTTTTTATCCATTTTTCGTGAAATTAAACAAAAAAATAATTAAAAATCATATCAGTTGGAATCAGAGATGAATCAGAGATATTCAACATGTGTGATTATTATGTGTATTGTGTCCTTTCATGAATGTTCAAATTGTTGTCTATGAAAATAAAAGGTAATATGAGGGCCCGTTTACATATTTCTGATGCATATATGAGTATCCAAACGGGGGGGGGGGGGGCTTGGGGCTCAAGCCCCCCCCCCCATTTTTTTCATGGCGCAGATGGTGAGAGGGGGGGGAGAGAAAAAAGCAAGGAAAAAAGAAGAAAGTGAGAGAGAGCAAAGGAGAAAGAGAATATGAAAGAAAAAGAGAGATTCATTATGATAAAATCAAGTAGGAAAATAATTAGAAAACCTGCGACACCGGCGAGACCCACCAATGGGCGCCGCTGATTCCAACATCAATGCCTGTGAGGGGGTAATTGTCGTCGGGGGGTAGTTGATCGGGTTGTAACTCTCCGGGGTAATTGTCCTAGGGGGTTATTGTCCGGGGGGTAATTTTCCGGGGTAATTGCCGGGGGTAATTGTCCGGGGGGTAATTGTCCTAGGGGCGGTAATTGTCCTAGGGGGGTAATTGTCCGGGGTTAATTGTCCTAGGGGGGTAATTGTCCGGGGGTAATTGTGCGTGGGGTAATGTCCGGGGGTAATTGTCCTAGGGGCTAATTGTCCGGGGGTAATTGTCCGGGTAATTGTTTCCTCGGGGCGTATTCCTCGGGGGTAATTGTCCGGGGGGTAATTGTCCGGGGTAATTGTCTCGGGCGGTATTGTCCGGGGGGTAATTTCCGGGGGAATTGTCCAGGGGTAATTGTCCTAGAACCGTTTCTTAAATAACTCTTTGAGGATTGACTTAATTTTACAGCATTTTTTTTTCTTCACTATTTGAAAAGCATTTCAGTAATAGTTTAAAAAATCTGGATGTGACGTTGTAGATATCTGGATTGTAAAAAATGCGATTGGCTTGTAAATTTCAAAGGATTCCAGATTGACATACTATATGTTTATAATTGTTGGAAAAATGAGCTGTTCCATAAATTACAATTTGAATTCTCATTCAATGTTTCTGCATCCCTTTAAGCATTTTTTTCACTTAATCATTGGTAATGAACTTTACAAACAAATGTGAAACGTTACAGGCACATATACAGTATGCAATTATACATTCGATCACGGAAAAGTGAATATTCTGACACTTTCTTTTGCCTTATAGGACATTTTTATATAAATTTACATAGTCAATGCACTGAATGATGTGTCTAGCACTAGATATAAAAACTTATCTTGTCATTCTTCTCTTTATCCATGTATTTTTATTTGTCTTTTGTAAAACTTTTTCCCAGTATTATGGTAATTTATCTAAGAATTGACTGTATTGTGTCCTTTCCTGTAGATTGTTCTAGAGTTGATTGAGCTCCGTGAGCTTGGTGCTGCTAGATCACTCCTGAGACAGACAGATCCAATGATTATGCTCAAACAGAATCAGGCTGATAGATACGTTCATCTGGAAAATCTTCTTGCTAGATCCTACTTTGATCCTCGTGAGGTAATATATTTATTTTTTGTGATCAATACAATTTTTTAACAAATTAAAGTAAAAACAACTCTATGGAATATTAGTTTGAAAATTTAAAAGGAATTAGAGATGTAACAACAGAGTCATGGGTGTAATCTTTTGCTCTGCACAAAGAGTAGAGAACTTTGTTAATAACTTGCACTCATGCCTAATGCATGGACTTCATGGGTGAATCTCCCAGACGACAATTACTTTTAAAGAGAATATAGTGTAATGGGGAAATGAACAAAATTACTGTGAACTTTCCTATTTTTTCCATGCCATTTTAGGGAGAATGTCATCGTAAAAAGGTCCAGTGCACTGGATTGTTCTTCATATCAAGCGATAGCATAATATGACAAATAACAGTAAAAATGTTAGGGCCAAACATTTGTGTAGTCCCATACATGCATCTCTGTGTGTAGTGCATGTGACTCTCAGCAGAATGGGGTTAATTTCTTTTTATATTGTTGATTTAAAAACTCACAGCACAGTGAGTAAATGGGCATGCAATCATGATAAGGATATTTGAGCATCTAGATTTGCGCAGGTGAATTTTCTCCCACAATGTCAACATTTTCTGTTTATATTCCGTAAAAAAATCTTTACATCTAGGCCTACCCTGACGGAAGTAGCAAAGAGAGAAGACGAGTGGCCATCGCTCAGGCCCTGTCAGGAGAGGTCAGCGTGGTGCCTCCATCACGTCTGCTAGCCTTGTTAGGACAGGCTCTTAAATGGCAGCAGCATCAGGGTCTATTACCTCCCGGTGTGACGATAGATTTGTTCAAGGGTAAAGCAGCCGTCCGGGACGAGGAAGAAGAGAAATATCCAACACAACTCAGCAAGACCATCAAGGTAGGGCTAGATGGATGAAATAACAACACAGCCCACTCCTGTTATGTCTAGGGACCAAGAAACTACCTTAGTACTAGAATGTTACATCAAAAAACTGATTTTGCATTTCCTGTTTTTTATATCATATCTCTTAGGAGCATGATGAAAACATTCCCAAATTTTGGTACAAAAATTTAAAGTTTAGAACCAGACCAATAATACATTGACTTATTAGGTATTCTTGTGGTTTTATCTTGGGGCCCCGATGAACCGATTCCAACCAGATTTTGACTGTGAATGATTTCCGGCATGCTCCTCTTTAAAATGACATCTTGGGAACAGAAAAATTACTTTGTTCTAACAAAATACCTGTGCTCATTATAACGGTAGATTGTATTTAGTGTTTTAACCATATTTTGTCAAAATATTTGTAAAGGATTAAACACTCCAATTCCTGAGCAGAATTTGCCAACTAAAGCTCTAGATGGGTCAAGTCATTATGAATGTACCTAGGTACACAGGTACAAGTCAATAGTCCCATTTTATATACACCACCTGTCTTTAAAGATTACTGGTAAGAATATACCCTCTAATTCAAACTGGTTTTATGTTCCTCTGCTATTTTGGTCAGAAATCTCACGTAGAGTGTGCAGTTTTCTCTCCTGATGGTCAGTTTTTAGTGACCGGTAGTGTGGATGGTTTCATTGAGGTCTTGAACTTTCAGAATGTACCCTCTAATTCAAACCATGTTTTCATGTTTCCCTGCTATTTACCCTTTACAGTTTGGTCAGAAATCCCACGTAGAGTGTGCAGCTTTCTCCCCTGATGGACAGTTCCTAGTGACCGGTAGTGTGGATGGTTTCATTGAGGTCTGGAACTTTCAGACTGGCAAGATCAGAAAGGATCTCAAGTACCAGGCAGAGGTGAGCTTACAATGTTAATAATAATAAGCATTTAAATCTGATGTATATTTTTTGGGAGAAGAATTTTTTTATTTTGATTCACAGTTAGATTATATGAAAGATTGAATCCTTTAACTACAATAATTTTTTTTATATTACTTGAAATCTTGTTTTAGAGTCTTTATTTCACATTATGAGTATAATCCGGACATGTTGGCGCAATCAGTAGAGCGTCTGCCTCATGAATGGGAGACCGTGGGTTCGATCCCTGGTCGAGTCATACCAAAGACTTAAAGAATGGGACCCTCTGCCTTCTAGCCAGGCGCTTGGTATTTGGGAATGGAGAGGGGTAATAATAACATTATGTTATGCAGGGCCCGCTGGGAGACCAGTTCATTAAGAGCTGAAGTGGCTACCCTGGGTAAATAAGTGAATATTATTATTAGTATAATACGTGGAAAGTCGGGGACCCGACACCAACTCAGCGTTCATGTGGAAAATCAATGGAGATTCTCTTGTGTGGGTGATCCACACAGATCGTTCCGCACCGTTCATGCAGTAAACTCTTGCGAGTGGGCATGCAGCAAAGGGCTAAAACAAACATTACATTGTGTTTCTTTCGTACATTTTCACTGAAGTTTACCGGAAATCATGAAAGGAATATCACAAGATCTCTCACATACATCTTTTTGTGCAATGTGGACAACATATTTATTCTATATTTGATTAATTTTATGCTGATTACCTTTTTGTTACCAAAATTACAAATGCGTTTTAAGACCGTATTTTAAGGATTTCAAAGACGTAGCATTACGCACACTGGAAGGAAGAATATTCCAGAGAGCAGGAGCAGTACCAGCAAAAGCCGTTTCACCAAATTAACATTTAACTCTACGGGGTGGGTGTCAACATCCCGGTCCCCAAAGATTTTAGGTTTTCTAGTAGGAAATGGCTTTGTTAAAAAAATATTCTTCTTAAATGGAAAGTCCACCTTAAAATTTATTAAACTTTTTTTTAAGCAGAAAAATGGAATAAAAAATATCAGTTTTGAAGAGAATATTTGAAAGGAAAATAAAATTATTAATAATTAAAGTTTTAGTATTGTGACGTCACTTGCGAGTTGCTCCCCTATTATGTCTTAAATTTGTGTTTTTTTGGTGGTGGTTGTTGTTGAAAGAAATATATTTCACAGAAGAAGGTTTATAACCATGGATTTGATGATATATCAATGCATAGGTGAAGTAATATTCTTCTTTAAAAAATGGCAGTTAGAGACTTCGGGAGAGCAGCTTGTAAGTGATATCACAATCTCAAAAATTTAATAATTCACAGCCCTGTTGTCCTTTCCTGATTTTTTTTTCTTTGTTTTCCTGCTTTTTAAGAAAACATTAAATCCCAGGGTGGACTAAGAAAGTCCAGTAATGAATTGTAATGTTATGATTATATTTTATGCTGTGTATGTGAGACTTATATGGTGTTCATTTTTGCTGCTAAAGTGCTGATTGTATTTTATGATATTGAAAGACATTGAAAGTAAAGTTAGCTTCTTTTTTCTTCTCTCTTGGCTGTATGAAATCTTCTTAAGTTTCTTCCCATGTGTTACATAATTTGTGTATTTCAAGTTCAAGTTCAAGTTTATGTGTTTAATTTGAATTTGACTTTGTGACTTAATGAGAAATTCAAAATCTTTTGATGCTCCCAGGATTCATTCATGTTGATGGACGATGCTGTGCTATGCATGTGCTTCAGTCGGGACAGCGAAATGGTAGCTACTGGTGGCCAGGATGGCAAGATTAAGGTAGGTGGTGTTTCAAGGGTAAATTGCCACTTGGTCTAATCCACTTGCACAAATACTCATTTGTTCTCATCACACATGGTTTAATTCCATTTTATCTACAACCAGTTCGTCTAATTCCCATTTAGTCTAATACCCAGTTTGTCTAAATCCCCACTTGGTCTAACACCAAGTCCTGTAACAATCTGGTAACAGAATATTTGATAAAAAATCATTAGACAAGTTGGCAATTAGACAATGTGTTCATTAGACCAAGAGAAATTAGCTATTTATGTATTAGACCAAATGGAAATTAGATGAAATTGCTAGTGGACCCCGGACATGTGGTATTAGACAAGCAGAGAATTGGACCAACTGTTGTTAGATCAAGTGGTTATAAACCAGTTGCATAATCGAGTAGGAAAGGTTTATTATTGTGAACTTTCAAACCTAAGTTATCAGTTAATGTGGGAATAATATAGTAAAAAGGCCTGTTGCTTAGTAATTGCTTTTCAAATGTTCTCATAGTTAGTAATGTTACAAGAAACGGATGAAATTTATGGGTCAAATTTTTGTGTTAATATTGTAGTTCCATTTTTGTATATCTGTATGGTTTACAATTTAAGTCGTGTAATTAATTTTTTATCTGTTTGATTTAATGATTAATGATATAACTTTAATCATATAATCCAATAATTTTGATTGGTTGTGATAGGTTTGGAAGGTTCAGACAGGGCAATGTTTACGAAGGTTTGAGAATGCTCACAGCAAAGGAGTCACTTCTGTCAAATTCTCCAAGGATGCAACCCAGATACTCAGTGCTTCATTTGATCAGTCTCTAAGGTTAGTGAAATTATACCAACTATTCTGATTGGCTCACTGTCCGACTTTCATGCTAGATATCCATCCAACAAGCCTTTAGATTGGATACATCGATTTGCGAAAGATTGTATTTTTTTTTTGTTACAGGGCCTTTTAATCGACTTGAATATGTGAAAATCCAAATTAGATCCTGAGAATTATTTTTAACACATTAACTAAAGTTGAAATATGCAGATATAGATTAATCTTGTTACCACTAAATATATACTTCAACAACATAGACATATGATAGATATGGAAACATAGATGTCATAGTTCATTTTAATCTCCCCTCTCTGTATGTGCAATACAGGATACATGGATTGAAATCGGGCAAGACGTTGAAAGAGTTTCGAGGACATACATCATTTGTAAATGAGGCCATCTTTGCTCCTGATGGTCATCTCGCTATCAGTGCTTCATCAGATGGTACCATCAAGGTAAATATCGATTCTAGGATAATGTAAAACCAGAGACATTGGTAACGTGAAATTTTTACAAATTGGAGCAGAGGGCCATTTTCGTGAAATTAAACTTTCACGAATTGCCAACCATCACCTTGTACAGTGAATAGTTTTGTACTGACATTCAGTGCATCCTATAGACATACACAAAAGAATATAGAATAAAAATAAAGATATGACCCCCACGGCCCCCTAACCCTAATCCCCTTTTGGGGGAGGGGGTAGTTTCTCAGGGGGTAATTGTCCAGGGTGTAGTTTTTGGTTAATATCATCATCACTAGACAAAAAAATATCCTACAGGTGCCGTTGGGCGGTCATCCAGGTAATTTTGTTCAATGGTCATTGACAATTGACACAATGAGGCTCCTCTATTGATGTACTGATGTAAACAAATCTGTGCATGGATATTCACGGTTGATTAAAAAACTGTTTGCTCGCTCGGCTATGGCATTGAGCTGGTATCTTGCCGCAGCTGATGGTAAAAAGCCAATGTTGCAAAAATTGTTTTCATTTCTCTAAGGGTTGCTTTGTGGATGTTCTGTCAGCCCTCTCCCACTTGTATGTTCTTTGTAATGATTTTTGTGCAAATTTTTAGATTGTTCTGATTTCAAATTTATTTGTTTATACCACCTGCATAGAAAGTTAGAATTTGTACTTTAAATAAAAAGTGGAAGTTTATTGTTATAATTTCTGTTTTGTTCTGTTCTGTTCAATCCTTAATCATTTCTTTCAACTGTCTCATTCTTCTACCAGGTCTGGAACATCAAGACTACTGAATGTATCAGTACCTTCAAGTCTCTTGGAGGGTCATCAGTCACCGATATCACAGTCAACTGTGTCTTGCCATACCCTAAGAATGCTGAACAGTTTGTTGTCTGTAACCGTAGCAACACAGTTGTCATCATGAACATGCAAGGACAGGTATGTATTTTCAGTGCTTTTTGGAGTATGTAGGTCAAAGTTCTGTTCTGTTCATACAATCCTGACATGTTAGTACCGTAACTCCTTTGCCTATTAAGATTAAGATAATAGTCTTATGGAGGTAACTTGCTCTGATGTACAGAGGCCATTTGTACTCAACAAGAAACAATTATTAGACCAAGCTCTTTTTCATAAGTGTTTCCGAGTGTGTATTTCTCGCTTTGCTTGGTACGAAAACATATTAAACACAGACTAACTCTACTTCTGTACATTCTTCAGCAATTATATCATTCACATGTGAGTATAGACCTTTCATTACAAATTTAAATGGCACTCTTGTCCCAGAACAGAAAATAAGCTTAGTTCAATAATTTTTGCCCAAGTTGTGTATGTCTGGAAATTTTATACTCATGAGAAATGATAACGTTCAAACACACCATATATCTCTTTTTTTTCTAACACACCATATATCTCTTTTTTCTTTCTTCTAGATTGTAAGGAGTTTCAGTTCCGGGAAGCGTGAGGGAGGAGACTTTACATGCAGTTGCTTATCACCTAGGGGTGAATGGATCTATTGTGTGGGAGAGGATTTAGTGCTCTATTGCTTCTCTACTTCAACAGGAAAACTGGAAAGGACGCTCACGGTAAGATTCTATGAGCCATTATTTTACTTGCAGATATTTTCGCAATTTTTGACATAATCTTTGTGGTGATTGAGATATGGCAGATTAATGTGAGGGGGGGGGGAAGAGAAAAAAGAGGGAGAGAAGAGGGGAAATAGACAAAGATATGCTCCTTCTTAGAATAAGTAACAAAAATACAAGTCACAGTCACTGAACTGTGTTATGAAAATGTGTCTTCACATTTACACCACAACTGCTGTGCCGGGTCTTGGTCATCCCCAGTCAAGTGATGCGATGACTTCACTGCGACACTTCTACCCTTTGGATAGCCTATTTATGTACAATGTTTTAGGTTTATAAATCTATTGATAGAGCTGCTCGAAAGAGCAGTGTGCATGACTAATATAGATATAACTTCAATATATACAACCATAATCGAACAAACGTCTGAATTTGGTCCATATTTGCTTAACGAGAACAGGAATAAATTAGTATTTATTTTATTGGTTTTCTTTGTTTTCTTTGTTTATTGTAGGTCCATGAGAAGGATGTTATAGGCATCGTCCCTCATCCTCATAACAACCTACTAGCTACATACAGTGAAGATGGACTCCTCAAGTTATGGAAATCATGAGTTACCAAGATGGGAAATGTGTAAAGACTTCATAATACAGTCAACTCCCGTTATAGTGAGCACAATGTAACAAGATTTCATTATAGTAAATATTGGTAGAAAAATACACGTCGGGATTGGCTAGGTCAGTACCACGTGACCTACCTTCAATTTGTTATATTGTACATATGTACAATATAACTTTCGGTTTTTGGAGGGTAAAGCCTGTGTTAAATGAATGGGGAGAGTATCGATCCTATTGATTGCCTTGTTGCGCTCGCACATAATAACAGTAAAATGGTGCACCCAAAAGTTAATAACAATGGATACGCGGTGCAACAATATACATCACAATAGCTTAATTAACACCAAAAAAAAATGGCAAACATAAAACCAGATCAGGCAAGGTCAAAGATATAGGGATCTATTTACTATAATAAATAGTAAACGCTCCATCTTGCAACATTACTGGACTATATGAACTCCAAATAGGAAATGATCCCTCGTGCAGATCTATTTCACCTCGGCCTAAGGCCTCAGAGAAACAAATTTGCTCTTGGGATAATTTAGTATTTGTCGTACTTATAATCCAGTATATTGCGCGATAGATTGTACACTATTTATATAATATATAACAAGATGGTTTTGCCCATACCCATTTCAAATGCTTGCTATATGCCTATATATGCTAAGTATAATGAGATTTCTAATTGGCTTGGTTCTGAGGACCTCATCATAACCAGAGTTGAATGTATAGGGGCTTAGTGATGTAAGTTGTTGACTTGGAAATGAAATACAGTTCACTCTCATTATGATAAAATTCTCCAGGTCCCAAAATCAAACATGCTTTAGGTGCCCATGTGTTCAGCATAACAAGACTTTATTATAAGAAGGTACTGTATTCGCTGTTATTTTCGCGCGATTAATTTTTCGCGCTGAGCAGCCTCAAAGAATGTTCACAGGTTCTTGAATTCGCGCTGCATTTTAGTAAAAACACAATTGAATGCACCCAATACATGCATGAAAAAGCATGCTCATAATTCACACGTTTTTAAATTTGCGCCTGTCGATCTTCGCGCGAAATCCGCAAAAATTAATGTACCGCAAATATTTCCACGATTACAGTATTTGGTTTGGTTCCAGGCACCTCACCCTAATGGGAGCTGACTGTGTAATATTTGCCCTATGCTATAACTTCTCAGATGTTAAATCTTTGATTCCATTGTTAGCCCTATGGGCCTGGCCGTTTTAATTGTATTCTCAGCTCAAGTACATCATTGATAATACCGTGGAAACTTGTTATAATGAGATCTAAAAAGGTTCCTGATATAACGAGGTAATTTTGCTGGTCACAGCTATATGTATTTTTTTCACCCTGATATAACAAGACTCCTGATAAAAGAAAGTAACTTCTGTAGTCCTAAGGACCTTGTTATAAGGAGTTTCCACTGTAATTCATTAAAGAAATTATGAGAAATACATTTCAAGTTTCTGAAGATAGTACTTGCATTGTCTAGTAAGTCTAGCTTTATAGATGTATGCATTGTTAGGCGTCTTCTCCAATCAACAGGCGTCAGTTTCCCGTGGCTTCCTGGGAAACACTCGGCTTTCAGCTTTTAACATGTTTTAACATGTTTAAGCCGTATTAAGATTTTGGGATTCTATGCACATGCCGATAAATCGGCTTTTGGAACAAAAGACGCAGGAAACTGACACCCTTTGAATGGAGAAGGTGCCGTATCTACATGGTACTCCGCCCTCTACACGTCTCACACGTTATTGTGAATCTTACTATTGACAGGTTTCAATGAAATATGTTTGCCACTTAACTTTGACAAGAGAAAAGAAAAACTCAACTTTCTGCTGCAATTCATTGAAAATATTTTGGGACATCATAGAAAGAAAATGTGTACCGGTAAACAATACAGAATGTGTTTGTGTACATTTCCAGTCCACTCCGGTTGTAACAAGGTTCTTGATGCATTGAGATTTTGTTATAGCGAGGCAGTTCTCTAGGTCTCATTTTCAAGCATGGGCATGTGTCTACAGTATGCATTAAAAATGCACAAAACTTGTGGAAATATTTTAACCCTAAAAAGACTGGGGGGGGGGGGCTCATTCAGCCCCCCCCTCGACATTTTTCGCGATAACTTTGCAACGCGGAAAAAAAATTCGGCGAGACTTCATGACTATTTTCTTTCAAGTCTCGCGCAACTTTTGAGACCAAATTTGCGATGCCCGGGTACGCGGTTCCGAAATTACGTAACATTTTGTAACCGTGCGTCAGACCCAAAGTAGCTCAAATACGTGATTTTGTGTACAAATCCAATACAAATTGTGTTTTCAGCCAAAATTCATAAATGTATCATTATTTTCTCTTTAACTTATTAAAATCAATTAATTTAAGTTTGTTTATGATTAAAATAGTGTCACCAGTGATTTCCATCGAAAAAACAATAAAAAACAAAAAGTCGAAAAACAAAGAAATACATAAGAAATTTTAAAAACAATAGAATACATAAGAAAAAAATCTTGATACAGATTTTTTTTAAAAACCCATTTCACCAGAAGCCTACAAAGAGCCTGTAAACCAAAAATTAGCACTTATAGAGCTTTATTTAATTAATTAGAGCAAATCTTAAATTTTATGCATAAATTAGCATAATTAATTAGTGAAGAAATTTTTCGGAGAATATGACTCTTCGGTTTTGGAGAGGATGCCGTGGGTAACGCGCGTGCCAATTTTCGGCGCGATCGCGCGCTCAACGGCCGAGATATTAGGGGGGGGGCTGAATGAGCCCCCCCCCCCCCCCCAGTCTTTATGTGTGTCAAAATAGCCCAGTCTTTTTAGGGTTAAACCAGACAAATTTGAGAATAGGAAGTGTTTCTTTTGTCAAAGCAGAGTGGTGCAATATACATACAATTTAAACTATGTGATCTTACACATTCCCGGTCAAGCTGCAGCACTACCGAAATTGCTTGCATTTATATTTATGAGATTTTTGTGTTTGCATGCATAATGAGGACATCTCTACCTTTTTGCAAGCGGATCATACTTCTGCACAGAAGCAACCCTGACATTAAATCTTCAGCGATATTTAATTTTAACTTTGAAAATACATATTCTGTAATAATAGTCTTTTTTTTTTATTGAAAGATTCTTGACCTGTTGTATATATAAATTGTGTTCATACTGTAATCTGTGTACTTGCAATCTAAACATTATCACTATTATCGACTGTGTGTGACTGACTGGCATAAGGATGCAAATACAAGTTTGTTAATGAACAAAAAGGGTAGTAAAGTAAATTGGAGAAGTTAAAAATCATCATTAAAGCTCATCTAAAGTTGTGGTAGAGAAAATTGAATTGTATTTAAAATGGGCAAAGAATATAATCATGTTCCATGCATGTCTTTCCATGATATGTTATAGTTAGCATGAACATGGGGAGATGTTCATCAAAATGTGGCCATATTTCCTTCACTCTCACCCCAGAATTCTTGGCAAATCAAACCACTGCAGACTGTATTGCTTGAGTGAATTGTGTGTGTATCAGTCTGTGTATTTATAGCATACTTTGCACACAAACCGCTGTATGTTGCACTCTCCCTGTGTGATCCTGTCTAGGCATGGCCCAGCCACATATCGATTTACACAGTTTTGTTGCTAAATTCAGGTCTTAGAGTGGATTTTATAACAAATTATTTTATACACAGAAGTTATTTGAGATATTAATTAATTCATATTATTCTGCTATGGAAGGAAAACAAAAAATATGTTCTCCCAAATCTATAGATGAGCTTTAATCAATAGAGTTGAGTATTTAATTTGCACCTTTCTGCCAGTGAGACCCATTCACCAGTGGTTTCACGGTGCACCATGTATTCTTTTAGATGTATCAATGAGCATATTCTCACCTTGATCTTCAGTTCTGAAGATGTTGAAAACATGCTCATTGAAACATCGAGAGTGAGTACTAGCATGTCCTTTTCAGGACCACTCATAATGTCGAATAATACTTGGTACACCCTGAACCCACCAGTAAAACCTTCAGAGACACATTTAATTGTCAATTTCTTTTCATTTCATCAGAATTGGCCATCGCTTTCGAGCTGCGTGATATAGATATTGTAAATATTATCATGTATGTATAATAAATTTTGTACAGAAAATTAATTACCTTGTTTCATTGTGTTCTATATAAAATGTTCTGTTCTGTTCTTTGTTAAGGTTCTGTTTTCACTCATGTCGACTACATGTACACAATAATTTCAATCCATACACATGATGTGTTTGAAGTCGTTAAAAATCAGTTTATTGAGAGTACATCTTCAACTTTGCAGAGATGTTATGACACTGATTATCAAAATCTTTTTGTAATAATTCTCACAATTATGTTAAAAAAAAAAAAAATTATACCTGCATCTTCGGCACTGTATGTGGGCAAAAAATACGAGTTCAAGGGCTCGGAACAAAATGGTTTATGTAGGATAGACCAGTTTACTGAGATATTATAATTTATTAGTTTTTTTTCCTGTGGAACTACATGTAGTATTGAGGTATTAAATTTACCACTTATTATAAAATGATCTACAACACTGGGAATTCAACTTATATACTTAACTTGTTGCTATGTTTGGCAAGCTTTCATGTTGTCCAGAATAACCTTGTTTTAATAGTATGCATACAATTTTAATGTCGGTAAACAGGTTAATTGGGTAGCCTATCAAGATCATTGCTGCATGCGCTTTTTGTTCAATAGACTGACCAGTCCATTAGATTTGTTCTTTCATATTTGCAATTGAGTACAAACATTTGAATGCTCAAGCTTTTACAATATTATTGATTTGGAAAAAAGTGTTGTGAAGGAAAAAAGTTACATGTAGAAGGTTGATACACATACAAAATTTTAGCCTTAACAAAGCTTTAGTTTAATAGTATCTCATAATTTAAAAGAAAAGGAACACCCAGTATAAATCTATCTTCTGATTCTGATATCCATACCTAGTCCAGAAAATATTAGCATTAGAGGTCAGATTATTACATCATGATACAAAAAAAAAATAAAATAAAAAAATATCACATTGCTGTAGACTCAGAGATGGTCTAATTCTGAGGCTGTTCCATGGTCCTACAATGATAATTGATAGTCATATTTGAATGAATATGGTCCTTTCCCACCATAATAATAGAATATCAACAATATCAAAAAGAGCCAAAGAACATGTGCCAGATCAGTTCTGCTGCCAGATATCTGGATTCAGAGTCCTGCAAGATAATCCTGCACTCGGAGCCTTGCACTCGGAGCCTTGCACTCAAAGTCATGTGTTTAGAGTTCTGTATTCAAAGTATTGCATTCAGAGTTCTGCATCCAAAGTCCTGCATTCAAAGTTCTGAGTTTAGAGTTCTGCATGCAATAATGGTCCTGTGTTCAGATTCCTGCAATAAATTGTCCTGTGTTCAAAGTCCTGCATTCACAGTCCTGCAATGATGGTCCTGTTCCTCTTGGACTCCAGGTAGTGCTTGGCCTGGTCATAGCCTGTGAACTTGGGTTTCTCAGGGGGTGGTCCTTCTTTGAGCTTAATATTAAGATGACAGTAGACCAGGTCTAACATGCTAGCCCTCCCCTTGGCATGGAACCTGATAGCATGCTGGTATTTACCCTTCCCAACAAGAGCTTCAGCTGAGAAGAATAGAGAAAAAGATTGATAAACTTGCAATAATTCCAAAACAAAATTGTCAATCAAATTCGGAATAATACTTTGCTTAACTACAGTAAACATACCTGGGAACCACATCAAAATTCAGAGCAACTTTTATTTCCTTTGAGATTACATGTAGCTATCTCTTCTATGATAGTGAATACAGAATCCCAAACAAAATCCTACAGAATTTTTGGTCAAAATTAGAATAAATTTGAAGAAAATTATATCTGGCTTATTAATGCTATAGAATGCTAACCCTAATTTACCATTACAATCAATCTGAATAAACAGTAACTACTTACATAATTGTTTCTTTTGTGGACTGTCACTTTGCCATACAGACCATAGGACAACACCACCCTAACATAATATTTAGTCCAAGACAACTGTCACATCTACTCTCTAACGAATACATTTGCATGACAAACATGCTCCACAAGACAACTAGGCACTCCTAGGCCTAGGTACCCTGACTTACAACACTTTAAAATGTACCACTATGGTGTTGTCCAAAAGGTATCATTTTGACCCTGCATGGAGTTAGTTATCAGAAGGTAGAGGTATCATGATATTGAAGATACAGTCTGCTCCCGTTATACAAGATTTTGGGATTCCATCGGGATATCAAACCTGAGACCTCCTGATTACTAGACGGGTGCTCTACTAACTGAGCTATGGCAAACCTATGGCGATCTGTTAACTTTTCAATGCTTGAGTAATGATGAAAACGGATGAAATCGACATGGCTTTGCCATAGCTCAGTTGGTAGAAGTCAGGTTTCAGGTTCAAATCCCATGGAAGCCCATTTTCTTTGCTCATTTTTTTCATAATTATGATAAAAACAGACTGTATCTCAACAATCTCAATTCCTCAACAACAAAAAAGGATAAATATTTATAGTGAACAAAACTCAAAATATTTCTTTAAATTCATAAACTCACATATATGTAGATTTGACTTGAATTCCACATTGTGATTCTTTACTGCTTCCTCTTGGGCCTCTAGAAGGACCTGTAAATAATTAAAAAAAAGGGACAACATAAAGAAGATTGTCATAAAATCTATTTAAATTATTTTTGAGTTCTACAAGTTACAATTTAATAACAAATTCAAATGTTCAGTAATTAATAAGGAAATACAATGAATTGATTTAAGCTTTTTGCATCCTGACATGGAAATTGATTAATGGTCCTGAAGAAATTTGGGTACATATACATGTAGTTGTGATGTTTGGGGCTGCAGTGCAAGATAAATATAGATAAAACAAGATAAATATACCCCCTGCCCCTACCCCCACCCCCAACAAAAAAAAACAAACAAACAAAAAAACAAACAACAACAACAACAAACAACACATTAATTGGATAGAAATATATCAATGTGTGCTTCAGCAGAAATGTGTGAACAGCAATTTAGGTCAATATTGGAATTCTTTCACATATGATTCCTGCTCCCGGGAGTAACATCATCATAAAATTATAGATATTTTATTCCCAGCTATCATTTGATCGGCAAAAATAAAATATTCCCAAACTTGAATAAGTATGTACGAGCGCCCTTCTGCCAGGCATACAATATGATGTAGATAGCACATACCTCTCTTGCAATCTTTGCTCCTTTCTTATTCACAAATTCAAGCTGAGCTATGGCATCATCAATCATCATTCCTTTGATCTGTATGTGAGATAAAAGAGCATAAAAGATCAATATAAAACAAGTTAATATGTTTAGCACTTTCACAATAATACAAATTAAACCTGTAGATGTCCATCTTAAAATTTTAGAGAATGATTATTTCTGAACTTGCGAAAAGATTTGTAGTTTAAATGCAACCTAACTTCATGTAAATTTTAATGTGATTATATTATCATGATTTTTAAACAACTAATCTTCATGATAAACGTTCTTCTGATTCGAAATTCAGAGCTCACTCATAATTGGTTTTAAAAAAAGCTACATTTTGCTACCATTATTTAAAAATAATTATCTGAAAACATAATACTTACATTGGAATTTCAATACATCCTGCAAAATAACCTCTTTACATGTATTCCAAATTTATAAAATGTAAAAAAATTTGATCATTATGCCTTTGAAAAATAAAAATCTGAGATGACTTACAAAAGTTGTAATGTACCACATTTTTCTCTGGCTATGTTTGATGTCTCTTCTGGAGTAATGGATTTCCTGGGAGACATTAAAAAGAGAAAAATCATGATTGACATGGACACCATGTACAAATGGGCAGTTCCAAGGTAACAGAGTGACATTCTGAAGCAACATTTCAGCATTCAAACAAGTTTATCATCCATACTTTAATCTTTATGTGCAAAGAAATGGTTCATGACAAAAGCTGATGGTACCCTCTTCTCAAAATGATAATTCTTTTTATAGAGATGCTCTTAATTAATGAGATATGAATATTCATAATCATGGTTACGGAGTGACGCAAAATTGACATGCATATTTGAGCAGAAAACATTTTGCTTAAACTCTGTGAAATTTAAATCGCTATCACAATTTTTAATCATTGATCGGATTCTATGTTATTCTAGGTATAATATGCCACCTTGCATAACAAAATTGGTTGAATATTTTGTTAATTATGACTTGAAACTTGAATCTATGTCCGGTAACGGAGTGACATCTGGTTTCCCGGTCTTTTCCGTGAGGAGAAATGCATTATAAAGAAATATTAATACCAAAGTTTGTTGGAGCTGTCCATGATATTTACATTAAGCCAAAAAAATCGGCAAAAAGTGACTAGATATAAGAATACGAGGCATTTAAAGCCCCATAGTCCCATATGTGCAAATTTGGGTTTGATCAATTATTCAGCGCAAGAATACTGAATCGCAAATTTTTAAAAACTTAAATGATTGGTTGTATTGTAAAGAAGCCTTTGCGGCAATTTCAGATCCTAATTAGCTTTTTCAAAGGCACAGCGCCATATTAAAATTTCAGCTCCGTGTCCTGTTTTGCTTGGAATTGCCCATATGCAATTTTTGGAGCTAATATGCTGTCATCCTCCACAAAAGGATATTTTTGCTTTTTTTTACTAATTTTTAATTGTCATTTTACCGTCCCGATTATGAGCTTCTCGGATGTGCAATGGTTTGTCTGAGGACACTGCCAGTTCATGGCAGCTGTCCTGGGCACTCATAGGATATTATGTCAATACGAAGTAGTCCTAGTAGTGAAAGTGGGACTATTTTTTGCCAATTGTGAAAATCCGTAAGGCCCTTTGGGGACGCATTTAGTCTTCACACTAGTATCTCGCCACAGTCCCGACATGGTGATGCTGGTAGCGTGGTCCTTGGGGTATTTCTCAATGAGATTTATGACATGCTTGCTTTGTGATATGAACAAGGATTTAGCACTCTCAGTATAAGTAATAAACAATAACATGTAAAATTAATTCTAATTTTTATTCTTAAAAAATTCCTTCTATTTCAAAGGTTAAATTAAATCAGAACATCAGTCATCACAAGTAATTCAACTTTCAAGACATCAAGATAATACAAAAAAAGTATATCAAAATTCACATTACCACAGAGTTACGTTAAATTTAACCCCCCCCCAAAAAAAAAAATAAATAAATAAATAAAATAAAATAAAATAAATAGATAAATAAAAATAAAAATAAAAATAAAATAATAATATTAATAATGAAACAAAAATGAATAAATAAATAAAAATAAATGAATAAAAAATAAAAACATATAAAGTGAAATAGCTTCTAAATTAAGCCTTAAAATAAAAGAAAAATAATCAATTTTCAAACGTTGCAAATAGGTACCCCCACAAACGCAAGATGGCGCTCTCGCGCACACATGCAAATAGGTACACAAAAATCGGTATCTCGAGAACAAAAGACACTTCTGATATAGCCTGGGAAAAGCGAATGCAGCGCCTTGGTTTTCGTGAGTTTTTTTTTATTTTGTAATTGCCCCAGAATGATTGATTATCTATAAGTCATGTCTACGAGTGTAACGAACGGAAAAAGTCACTATCAACCTCCTAAACCCAGAAATTTTCCCCTGGAAATGTAACGAAGTGCTAGTACTCATTTTGAGGCATTGTTATCGAAACTTACCTTGTTTTTTCCCCTAAATTTTGAGTGGCAAGAAATGTCTTTAAATCAGAGTCTTTGGCATTTTGTAGCTGTTTAGTTATGTGTCTATCCATACGTCCTTGATATATCGTCCCCCAATAAACAAACAATTAGAATTTAGAGGCATAGAAATGGCTTGTCAAAGTAACAGTCAAACGATCCTCCTTTGATTTTTCCGTGAATTTTTCTCGTTTTCCGCGCGTGTCGGCATGTCCCGTGCCTGCTGTACAGAAGCCTATCGTAAGGGCTCACCATGGTGCGTGCACGCATGACGCACACATGATGATCGTTTGGACTATCGATAGCTCATGCAGAGAAGGCTTTCTCACTGAAATTTTCAACACGGTAAGTGAGCTGTTTTAGCTGGTTTTTTGTGCTTTCTGAGATTTTAAAGTGAGTTTTAAGTCATGTACATGCTAAATGAAACATTAAACTTTTTTTTAATGTATGATTTTTGACTGTCAGAGCATTTTTGCTTTTTATCTGGGAGTAGATCTACCTAGATCTATTGCAAACAACAACATAGACCGAAAGATTCAGTCGCTATTTTGGGATTGCATTGGTTAAACACTGAATGCTCAATACAAAATAAACGACTGAAAATCGTACATACGCTAACCACAGGGAAGCACGCATCTTGCGTTAAGCATCCGAACAGTCCACAATAATTTCGCATTTTTACCCCTTTTTCCCCCACGATATCCCCAAATTTATAAGAATTTTTTAATATATGGATATTGCATTAAAAAAAAATCATTCTTTACTTACGGAATCTTGTTTTAAAGACAACTAATTTGACCAAACTTTATCAAAGATGTCTTCTGCGTAGTTTTTCATAACGTGTTTACAGGGAGGTCGCCATTTTGCTATGAATATTCATAATTTTTTTTTCTTCGCATGCGCACTGTCGTCTGCCGCTGAAGTCTGCATGCACACTAGCGCTAGCTAGCTCGCGATGTTTACTCGGATAACTACATATTCATTAGAAGGACCCCTCAAACGATCTGTGATTGGTCAATGTTTTTTCCAGTTTCCGGTTTACCTCTCTTCGAATTAGCATACGTCGAATCGAAGAAAACTGTAAGATCGGCGAAAACACATTGGCAGAAAGTAAGTCTTTCGTTTTTACATTTCTTACTATATAGTTTTATAATTATTATTATCATAAACGGTACGACCCATCCCAACCTTCTGTGTTTACCTGTGCAACGCTTATTCCCGTTATCCCTGGGATCCCAACATCTGTCAGAAATAGCCTTCTACTTAAAACCCTGTTCTTTATTCACAAGATCCACATGACCCGTATAAATTTCTTTGATTTACTACCGAACACTGAATAATTACTTTCCTTTTCTGCCCTGCCCCCTGGATACGTCATATATTGGATCAATACAGCAGCCCTATTTGGGATGATCTCCGAGAGTAACGGAGGGACAGAAACAGTCAGTCAGGTAATAGTATATTGTTCCTTTGCAGCATAAAAATTCTGTTCAAAAAATGTTCTAAAGTAAAAAAAATCATAGACAAAGCTAATGATGTCGTGATCGCAAAAAAAGTTGGGCCATTGGTTTTCTACATGGCTTAAAAGCAGCCACGAAAGGCGTTGTAGCATCCCTACGTAAATGTATGGGGTATACTTCCACCGGTCCATGGAAAATTAAAAAAAAAAAAAAAAAATATTAGAAAATATTAGAAAACATCCAGAGAACGATGGAATATTTCTGCCTAACAACAACAAAACAAAAAAAAAATAGAAAAAGAAGAAGAAGAGACAGAGTCTGATACTTACTGCAGGACGTCTAGCTTCTCCAGGTTTTTGTGGAGGATAAACTCTTCTGTTTTTCTCCTCCCAAGCGAGTGAATTTGGAGACGTATGCAAACTCAATCTTTGGGTAAATAAATCGGATAATCTTGAAGTTGAATTGAGCGTATTGTCATGTTGACGGCACACAGAATTTAAGACGTGTGGGACTGAACATCCAGCGGCTCCAAATTCTTGAACCGAAAAAGCACCAGACAGTGTCCGTTTGTAAAATACAGAATATCTAAATGATCTCATTACGTTTATAGCTGACATTATGATGATATAAGGAGTCATAAAACTTTTAGGTATTGAAAAGAAGTGGCATTTATTGAACTCAACAACTTATTTTCCCACCATGGTCCATGCACAAACTTAGTCTTTTTAACAGTCGCTGGCGCTAATATTCCTCATAATTAGCTCAGCGCTCAGCGAGCGGCGGATGATCGAGCAACGGTGCTTTTGGCATTTGGAGCGTTGGGGTGGGGGGGGGGGGGTGCTGCAGTCCTTGTAAACTTCATTGCTCTCTTTTCCAGTTTCATCGAACATGTAAAATGTGTATTCATACCCATGTCAAATAAGCATTTTAAGAGCTAGGTTACCTTATAATCCATGATTTCATTTTGGAGCTCGATTTTTCGCTTTGCACTCACAATATTTTATTATATCAGTTTCCTATTTAGGTGGTGCCCCCCCAAAAAGTTGTCATTATTACCTTGATTTAAGGCCACTATTTTTTCAAAAATTGCGCGCTCCCACCCCCCCCCCTCCCCCACCCCAATATTTTTCTCATCATCACCAAACTTTATACCGTTGGGTATACCCTTTGCCATCGATCTTGTCAGCTTGTTAATTTTGACATTAATTTTCTTAGTGAAACTATTCATTTTTTGTTTGGGTTTCAATCCATCTTTACGTAATGGTGACTTGGGACAGGGCATTCTAAAGCCCTATTTGAATCCTCGAGGAGGTTTGGTAACTCTTAAACTGCTGACGATATCTTTACCTGGTCTGTTTCCTGCTTCCCCTATCGCCTCACGCCCGGGGTATGGCCCTAGGAGCTCCTAGGCCTATACACCTGAAAATAACACCCTGGTATTTTAAACATGATTTTTTTTTTTTTTTTTTTTTTTTTTTTTGGGGGGGGGGTTGTCCTTTTTCTCTCTCTCTCAAGGTCCCTTAAATTGCAGACTGGTTTGGCGCGCCCTCTATAAAAGAATGATATTGTGACCCTTAAAAGACCACTTTTGCGCCCAATAATTTCGGATTAGTTTAAGCTCAATTGTAGGCCTATAGTTTCGGCTTTATAAAACAAGTTTCACATTAATTCTTCGTCCCGTCAATTAAATTAAGACCACTTAAATTTGCGCCCCTTCGATTCAAAATCAATTTTGCGCACCCTAAATAATTGTTCACCCCGCCCCCTCATTAAAGATTAACAATGTCTCCTTTATTTTCTTTCTTTCTATTTATCTCTCTCTCTCTCTCTCTCTGTCGCTCTCTTTCGTTTTCTCTCTTCGTTTTGTTTTTGTTTCCCCCCTCTCTCTCTCTCTCTCTCCCCTTTTTTTCATCTTCATCCAATTTTCTTCCCCTTCTCCTCTATTTCTCACTCTCTTGTTCTCCTTGTTTGCATCCCTTCTCCTGCCTAGGTATCCAGGTTGCTGATTTAAACAAGATGTTTGCAGACCTATAGTTTTCCATTTATATTTTAATTTATTGCATCATAAACGTAATTATATATAACAATTCAAGTCACACCGATTTTACAAAAATAGTTAAACTTCATGTATAAAATATTACTTTTTTTCATTTCATTCAGCAAACATTCCTATATAGAAAAAATACAAACAATATCAAAGCTTTAAACAATTACAACTCAGTGAGAGGCCGCGTGCAAAAATAAGCTTATAATGATGAATGATGTGTCATGAGTCGGTCCTGCATGCCTTCACCAACCCGGGGCTGAAGAGCGTTTTTCAATAATTTTCTTAATTAAAACAATCCTTCCACAAGCTTCGGGGATGAGCTGGGATATATCATGCAGGCTTACGGACTGTTTTATTCATAATAAAAAAACAGCTTATGGCCATGTACATCGAGTAAAACAGGATTGTGTTATTACAAACAGATACAACTCTTCTCGAGACATGCAATAACATATTGAGAAAATAACACAGAAACAGCAATAAAGCCCTCAAATTATAATTCCATTATTGCCATCAAACAGCACCGATACATTTACATTTATCGAATATATACATTTATATTTTATCGAATATAAATGTATTGGTCATTTGAAGTTGTGACACGTACATGCATGCAGAACAGTGAGCTGATACCTAACTAAACACATTTTCGTATGTGTGGGATCAATACAGATCATAACCTCCTGCAAGCCCTACCTGCTCCGTGTGTGTTTGAAAATAAAATCTTGCGGTGCGCTGAAAGATTTTTCAATGAAATAGGTGCACTACGATCAGTTGTGACGGGAAATGTGCCCACCGCATATAGCTCATCATGTATTCGATCCAGGGTCAGGATGAGAAACTTAATCATATAATCATTTTTTGGAATCTCAGCACTGATTTAATTAGAGATGAAATTGCTTTTTTTTTTCAAATATAAGTTGTTTAGGCCTGTTATGTTACCATCTCTTCTAATTCTTTAATTGTTAGTATTGACGTACGGAGATAACGATGATGATGCTTAGTACTTATTGCGCTATACCTCCGAGGTCATATAGGGACACACTTATTGACGGAAAGTTCATTTGATGACGGTGTATACAATAATATCCCGGTGGTGGGTAAGGACCTTGTTTTCGACAAAAAATCAAATTATTCCACTCTGTAACACCGGAGTCACACAAGCGACCCCGAGTCCAAACCGACCTCTAGCTTGCCATTCATCATGTTCATAGTAATGTAATTTTTTGTTCAGTCTGGTGTCGGTTTGAAGTCAGTCTCACCGGTGTGACTACGGTTCGGTATGGCGGTATTTAAACCGTTCAAGCTAAAGCCACGTTGCGTTGCGGGTGCCACCTCTATTTGAAATTCATTGATCCACGATCATACCAGGCGACTAAAACACAATCACGTCGATCCCTTGACAATTCAGTGTCAACAAGTAAATAGGGATGATACAGAGAGAAATTATAGCGAAATTCCGAATGGGGGAGGTTGTCTCCGAGTACAAGCTCTTCTTTTCATGTTCTGTTGTATGTTCTCCCTTTTCTCACATCTCCTTCCCTCGACCTTTATCATGTTTATTCCACTTTGTACTTCAAAGACAGTCCACGATACAAAAGTTTGACATGTCAGACGACTTTGTTTGTAACTGGGCCATAGTCTAGCTTGCTCTTAGTCTCTTCAGTATAACTGGCTCGTCTTGATGGGGGCTGCATTCCCCCAACAGAACAAAAACGAAAAAGAAGAAAGAATTAAACATTATATCATCATGATTGAGTTTTAGCAGGTGTCTGTTAACTGCAAATGTATAAGTTTCATGCAAGTTTTTACATTTGAAAACAAAGACGAAGTTAGAGAGGAATACAGAATCTAAAAGTAAATTTCATCTTAAATAAATCTACCTGCTAGATCGTATAAGGGATATACATCGAAAAGGTTTGACGATTTGTTCAGATTTTAGTGCATCTCAGTAGCGGACGCAGACCGACGTCATACAATGAATTTACCGGGCCCATGCGTAAACAGAATAGAGCCGCTCTTGTCCCCAGACAATTGGGCCCGAGAAATGCATTCAATTCGGTTTTCTTGGATTCGGGCCTGCATCTGAACACATCTCACTAACGATCTACAAGAGTTTTGTCATCAACCTATCCAATCATTCCCAACACAGCCCCGTGGTGAGCACTTCGATCCAAACATGCAAACAAAACAATATTATTAATATCTGTCTTCCTATTGCCCCCTCTCTTTGAATTTAGGCGCCTCTATAGTTTTATTCAGTGTAACCCTTTGACCCCTTCACCCTGAGTAAGCAGTGGCGGTATAGGATTTGAAAATTGGGGCTGCCAAAATATTCAAATTTTAACATGAAAATAATGAATTGTTTCATTTCTTTTTTTTTTTCTTCATTTTTTCATTTTTTCATTTTTTTCATTTTTTTTTTTGGGGGGGGGGGTCGTGTCCCCTGCGCCCCGCCCTGGATCACCACTGATATGCTACTGCACTGATTTACTTTAATTGACTCACCTTCTCATCTGTGATGGGTCGGACTTCGTCGCTGTCGTCGATGCACGATCTCCAGATAAGAAAGCCGATGAGTCCGACAAGAATCCCGCCTCCTACCGATACGAGGAGTACGATGATCGTGAGCACGACGTATTGAGGGATCTGAACGAAGTTGTGATACAGGTCTGTGTATTTTACTGGCAGGGTTGCGCTCTAAGAAACGAAGGAGAAGGACGTTTGACGGAGTGATCACATAAGTCAAGAAGATGTGCTTATGGTCGTATAGGAAAGATTAAAAGAGAGAAGTTTCTGCTGCAGATCAAAAAGAAATCTAAAAGATGGGGAATATTACATTGAAATGATCTGGAACTATACATAATCATATTATTTAAGAAACAATATTCAACAAATAGACTGATATATGGATTATGACTTGCCTGTTTAGATATAAGAATAAGAAAGAGACGGGAGAAAGGAGTGAAAGATGTTTATAGCGTCTATAAAATAGTTGATCAACTATTATGTAAGAATAATTATTATTCACGTTACAATAACTTCTCTATGGAACATTACAACGGACATACATTGTGATTGTGAAGAGATGGAAAATAAACGGTTTTTAGTTTTTACTTACCTCATTTAACCATACGAGTGGAAGATACATTTCCCTTATGTGCTCAGCTTGCCTGTGGATTAATTCATTGAAATGATCTTAGATTTAATGCATTTCCATTATGAAATAAACCCATCACTTTCCTATGTTTTTGTTTGTCCTTCTTTTTACTTCAAGATAAATGCAAGAAATACAAACAATTGTGTAACATTAATAGAGAAGAATGAAGAATAAACAAAATTTACATACCGTAATCACGTGGCCAATCACAAGATTTTTTTTTACAGTTTGCTTATAGCGATCAAACATAGTGCATAAAAATGAAATATTTTCAAACGTGTTCCCATTTATAATGCAATAATTGTGTAGATTAATCATGTTTCGCAAATAAATGTCATCTTTCCTTGCCAAATTTGATGAATTAATAGGATATTTTTTATACAAAATCATGTTCATACTCACGGAATAAAATCATAAGGTCCAATCTTAATGTTGACCTGAGCTCTCAGATTGCCTCTAAATGTAACCCCGGACAACTGTGAAGAAAATAATGAAGACATGATTTTGTACCAGTGGAGGATCCAGGGGGTATAATTTTAGGAAGGGGCACCGCAAAATTTCCCCATTTTAACATTTAAAGTCATAGAGTGGCTTTCAAATTACAGGGGATTTTAAAGAGTTAAGATTGTATTGAAGTCTACAACATGTTAAAACAATTATCCTTTTCGATAAGAAAAACATTCGGAAGAGAAGGGTGGAGGAAAACGAGGGAAGGAGGAGGAGGAGATGGCGGAAGACGAAAACCGAGAAGAGAAAGAGTAGGATTGATGGGTTGACAACGGAGTTGGACAAGAAAGGAAGAGATGGGAAGGGAGACTAAGGTAAAGAGGACGTGGAAGGGAACAAGAAGAATATTATATATATACATGTACATGTCACAAGGAATAGGGAGACGGAGAGGAAGAGAAGGAGGAGGAAGAATGAAGAGTTAGAGAATTATGGAGGGGATGGGAAGAAGAATGAAGGGAAAGAGGATAAGGAAAGGGAGGGAGGAGATGGAGGAGCAAAACGTGAAATCTGAGAAGAATCAAGAAAAGGAACAAGATAGAGAAAGGAGGAGAAACAAGAGAAGGAGACAATGAAAAATGTGGTAGAAATGCGAAGAGGGGGGGGGGGGAGGAAGGAGGCAAAAGAGAAAGAAAAAAGCCCATGTAAAACGGAAGAAAAGAAGAAGAATGGAGAGAAGATAAAATAAGCTCCTTTACCGGTTCTATTTCAGCTTCCAGCCCATGCACATTGAAGTTTGGCGTCATACCTTTCACGTTGTCGAACAGGCTATCATCCCCGAAGAGAAAATGAGGCGATGAAAGATAAATAGGTGCCACTGTTTAGCAAATTAATAATACAAAGAATAATGATAAAAAGCTTGCTATTTTAAAACATTTAAATTTTTTTCTTTCATTTCTTACATTATATACATGCAATCAATCAAGCAATCAATTTTCAGTTATTCTATATATTAATCAATTAACAATCCATCCATGTTATTGACGAATATTCAATCAAGAAGTTAAATCAAACTTTAAGTGGCATGACGAACATTGTATTCCTCCCATTGACTCAAACCCTAACAAGACTATTTTGTCTGAGTTATCTACACAATAATCAATATATTGATCGGTCAATCTACTTTGTAAACCAATCAACCTATAGCTAAAAGACTTTTTTTCTTCCCTTTTTTCAGTAGGCTAGTTGTTTTGTTTTGTTTTGTTTTGTTCAAATGTCATGGAGAACGATGAACTACCCCTGGTAGCCGACGAAAAACATATTCGAACTTGGCGCTTCGCTCAGCTGTGGTAGGCCTATGTATTTCTCTTGCTATGATCCGAGATTGGATTGACACGGGTTTGAGACTATGCGTGGAGACGTCTGAGAGACGTCCCCTGAGTCTTCGCGACGTCTCATTAGTCGCGGGGAAATCGAACATGTTCATATCTATACAAGATTTCTTTTCCGTCTTAGCAACGTCACCTGGATGTTTAAGATTCTCGGAGACGTCTCCTTGAAGTGAGATACCCCACCTTTAATAAAAATTACGGACGTTTGTCCGTCCCCAACCAATGATATCATTATACTTACGAAAATAACACTCGCTGACATTGACTAATCCGGTAGGTGGGCATGTAGTCTGATCAGGGGTGCAGAAATCAATGTTAGGAGGATGGATGGTAGCGTTGGCGTACAGATATTCTGGGGCACTGAAGTAATAGAGCCATATACCACGAAACTCCCGATACCCCTTGAACACCATGAAGCCAGATCTGCACGAGATTAGAATACTATTGGTGTAAACTCAATTTAGAGGTTGATAGTGTGCACTGTGCAATACGTTTTTAGAGGACTTTAGCCTGAAATCCAGAAAATTTGAAATGTAAAAAGCGCAAAACTCGCTGAAAATGTCATCACAATCGGAGAAAAAACAACCGGAAGTTGAGATTTTTTTTTTTTTTTATTTTTCAAAAAAAGTTTTGCATTTTTAAAAATGTTCTTTCATGCATATTCAATGAGCGTGTTCATGATGCCATACCTTCAATTTTGTTTTGTAATCTATTGTATGAAATAACAGTGGTTTAACTTTCTGCTCAAAGAAGATAAAATATATTTTTAAAAATGACTCCTTATTAAATTTAAGATCATCATTGCTGTAACTAATACAGGCAAAAGTATGGTGCATTCAGAGCAGTGCATATCAGGACAACTACCCCTTGGACAATTACCCCGGGACAACTCCCCTGAAATAGGGTTACTGTTAGGTGAAGGGTAGAGTGGGAGATTTGTAGTTTGGGTAGCTGTCCTAGAAACATATACATACCGGCACACATACGTAGAAAATACATAGACTTCTTCGTTCTTGTCGACAAATGGATGCATAATCGTCCCATCTAAGAGAAAAGATAAAAACGAAAATAAGGATTTAATGATTTTCATTGCTCAAAGACTTATTAATTATAAATTTATACCAAATGGAAATGCAATCATTTTTTTTTATAAGAAAAAAGAAACATGTTAGAATAAATAAATGAAGATTTGAAGAAAGTCCATTAAAACACAACGAAGTTATAAATAATTAAAATTCTAATATTATGGTGTCACTTGCGAGCAGCTACCCTGTATGCTGTCCAATATAAATTCCCTAAATCGCCATATTTTAAATAAAGTATTAAAAGCAAAAAGATTAAAGTAGCATTCAACAGACCTGTTCCATTCAAGGCATTGGCGTAGTCTGTGGTCCACCATGGTAGAAGTTTCTCTTGCCTCCACATGTCCATCTGATTGAGCATCATGAGATCGGTCTCACCAGTATACACCGACCATAAACCATCGTCACTGTTGTTGTACTGCAGGGAAAGAGAGAAAGATAAGATAGAATGAGAGAGAAAGAGAGAGGAGGGGAAAATCTGTTGGAGCATCATAAGATCGGTCTCACCCGTATTCACCGACCATAAGCCATCGTCACTATATTGTTGTACTGCATGGAAAGAGGGATATATAAAATAGAATGAGAGAGAAAGAGAGCATATCAATTCTACTCCACGTGAAATGTAAATCTAACGTATGACATTAAATCTTAACATAAAGACGCGTCCATTATTTGAGGAGGGGAAACGCAACATTACATTTATGAGTTTAGTGGAATACATGCATTTGAGCGGCGCAGAAAATTATACGGCTCTACATTAATGTCAACAAAACCGCGCTAACGGCGGGAAGCGACCGACTGACAACTGCATGCAATTATTACTTAGCGTACAAAAACTCGCCTAAGAAACTTCCCTGTCGGTAAAATGGTATTATCAGTCGATCCGTTCGAGAAATTCGTCATGGAATGAAATAAATATTGAACTTTTATCATAGTTTTCGTAGGTAGATGCTTCAGACCAGATTGGGGGAAAAGACATTTTGGCAAGCCTATAACATTGTGCTAAAGTTGTAATCAGAATCTTTATTTCACATAGATTGATGTTCCTAACGATTATTGATATAAATAGTGATCTTGTCACATCTTGCGAAGACGCCGACCACATGCGATATGCATGTGATATGCGGAATATTGACCCATCGAGTAAAGATTCGTTTGTGATAATGTTCAAAGTGACAGGACTTTTTTTTTACCAATCGAAATGAATGTTACATATTTGGAAAGCTGAGAATTCAAGCTTTTAAAAAAATGCTTGATCATTAAGGTGTAATATAATTATGCGTAATCGAGGAAGATGACTATACAGCGTATGAGCTATTTTGAGAGCAAAATTGGCCATATTGTACAGGAATTTGATCTTACTAGGATTTCGAATTGACTCAAGTGACAGGACTTTTTTTCCCTTTGCAATAAGTTATTCCTATTTTTGAAAAATTCAGACTCTTAGCGTACTTATTCAAGTTGATCATTTCTTTGAAAAGGTAGTTGCTCGCCATAATCAGAAAACAAAGTGAAAAACTGTGCAAATTACAAAAAAGTCTATGGCGCTTTCGCTTTGCGTAGAGTGATAGCGCCCTCTTCCCTTAAGTTTACAACTAGAATGATATGAGGAGAGAGAGAGAGAGAGAAGAAAGAGAGAGAGAGAGAGAGAGAGAGAGCAGGGGGGGGTGAAGAAAGGGAGATGGAGGCGAGCGTGATTCTGATTGAGCATCATAAGAACAGGAAGATGTCAGGGGAACATCTTCCTGATAAGAACCGGTATAAACCGAATTTCAACTATCGTCACTATTGTTGTACAGCATGGAAGGACAGAAAGTTGGAATTATTATGAGAATAGAGAGAAGAGGGGGAAAGGGAGAGAAAGAATGGGAGAGAGAGAGGACGGTAGATAAGTAAATACATACAATATAATTTCGCCCCAGACAGCTTCATCAGGTAAATTGGCTGAATCTACAAATAAAGAGAGATATAGGGTGAGAGAGAAAGAAAAAGGGAGACAGAAAGGGAAAAGGAAGAAAATAGAGAGACCTCCCAAAACAGGTGCAAAAGTAAAAGAAAGAGAGTCGAGGCTGGAAAAGAGATGAGATGGATATGACGGATCCAGGATTTCATTAGAGGGGTCCCAAAATTGGAATTTCAGATTTTGGTACACCCAAATTTTTTCACGTCACGCTGGCCTTGCGATAAGCGGGAGGGGGGGTAGGGTGTTTTTAATTTTTTTTGTTAAAGAGATCATCTATTTATCGGCCAAGGGGTATGTTCAGGAGGGTCATCGGGTCGCTTCCTGTCCATTTTCCTTCTCTGCCTTTTTTTTTTGCTTGGGGGGGGCGTTTGGTATCCGGCGCGTATGATTAGCAGTGAATCAATAGGTGATTTAAGGCTGTAATTGGAAGAGCCTGCGCCCTTGAATGTTTTCAACCGAAATATGGCGCGTTATAATATTGTGGATCATCATCATCATGAATGAAATGAAAAATTGCACACATCCTTATTTTTTAAAATTCTCCGGTCGTTGAGACGTGTTCGAGACGTCTCCGAGACTTCCGAGACTAATGCAACTGCTTCGTCGCAAGAGTCTCGGAGACGTCTCCTCTGAGGAGATACTTTCCAGCTCTTACCGTCATTAAGATCCCAAAGGTTGTAAAAGGAACCCTCTCCTTGCCGAGTATCCTCTGGGCCAGCTCCAAGTACTTGTCCGGGTAGCCCCAGATGAAACCCCCTACCGTCAGCTCTAGAACCACTTCTGCTTGAGATAGTTCATGGATTAGCTCCCAAGCTCCTTGGACCAGGTCCGGCGCGTTTCGGAGCCAATGGGCAATAGTCTATCATTTACAAATAGATAAAATTTCGTTTCTAAGGTAACGTGGAATTTCATTATATCATTAGATTCAATTATAAAAATATGACTCATTTTTTGGAATCAAAGAACACGACGTACAGGAAACCAAACGAGCAGACAGACGGGTAATGTGGTGAAAATATAAGTGTGAGTGGATTAAAAAAGTGGATTCATACCAACATACCCCACCCGATCAAAACTTACATTTTTTTAATGAAGACAAAAACCTGCACCTAACTCCACATCAGTTTCATACCATCAAACGGTGGTGCTGCAATCTGCTTTAATCGTGTCAGTTTGGTCTAATGCAGTATTAGACAAAACTTTATTACCCTAATTCTCCTTGTTAAAAGAAAGCTTTAGGTACCATTTTTGTAAGTCTTTGGTATGACTATGGCCTCAATTATTAACTCGGAATCTTCATCTTACTGGGCCAGCTTGACTATGTTGACCCTCCATTTCCCACAGTGTGTCTCACTGGTATGAATGAGGTTATACTTACAAAGACAGGACTGTTGATTGCCATAAAGGAGTCTGTTTCAGGTCCATACGACATCTCTCGATCAAAGACAAAGCTTTTTATGTTGAGGAAGCTAGCCGTGCCGTTTGGGTGATGAGTTATGTTTTCCTTTGGGCGATATTCTCTGAACAATGGTTGTTGGTAGAGAAAAAAATTATTTCAATTTTGACAGCAATTTAGATTTATATGATGTAAAAGAGAACAATTTACCCAAAAAATGAGATGCATTTTGATTTTTCTTTCTTCTTTATTTTCCTATTGTTTTACTTTGTCTTTTGTTTTTTTGTTTCACTGAATTTCAGATCAATCGTTTAAAAAGATAATTAAAAAAATATAAGGGTGCTTTTCCTATCCTCCTCCGGACCCCTTACATGAAACACCCTTTTAAAAAAATTGTGGCGTACAATAACAGCCACAATTAATTTTTGCAAATTTACATTTTTATTTTTAATATTGATATTATTATTTTTTTGTAATAAACCAGTAAACAAGAAATGCGGTAATTTGAGAAGTGGGAGAGAATGTGGAGGAGGAAGAGAAAGAGAGGTAGAGAGAAAGAGAGAGAGAGAGGGAGAGAGAGGGGGCGGGGGGGTGGGATAGAGGAGGGGGGTGGGAGAGAAGAGGAAGAGAGAGAGAGATTGAGAGGGGGGGGCGAGGGGCTGACTGTTTGACCAAACTGTAATGTATACTGGTCCTGACGCTCTTCTAACCTGGCTGGACCTCCTTGTAAGAACTCCTCCGGGTTGGTCAGGTTCCAGAACCAGAACTGGAAATAGATTGGAATGGGTACCTCTTCCCAGAGAGGGTATGCTAGAGCGCTAGGGACCAGGATGCCCTCCTGTATCGAGAGAATGAGATGGAGAAGGATGAAGAAAGAGGTGGAGAGGTGGGGGTGGAGAAGGAGGAGAGAGAGAGAGAGAGAGAGGGAGGGAAATTGAGAGAACGAAGAGGAGACACAGAGGGGACAGATAGACGGGAATATAGAAAGAGAAAAGTGATAAACGATATTGTTAAAGAAGTTGAGAGAGGAAGAGGAAAAAAATGATACACAAAATATTTTAATGAGAGAAAAATTATTTAGCAAGGAGATATCAAATTATATGACTATCATAATAGGCGTACATCGAAAATAACTTTGATATTTCGATTATATAATTTCGATATGCTTCCTTTGAAGGTTTGTCGGGCTTCAGACGTCTGTTTTTTAAATTTTTTTAATGTATAAATCCAAGTGGGTTTATACTTTTACATTTCGGTTCACAATGTCTTTGGTCATTCAAACTTTAGATTACACCAAAATGTTGCACAATATTTTGTTTAAAATATAAAAATATATTCCGGTGTTACCCGTTTTCACTATCGATGTCAAAGATTATAAATTGTATTGTTGGAAATTTTGTATTCCTTTATATCCCTCAAATTGTATTTATAACAGTTTAAGCATAAATTTAAAATGTAGTCCAGCTATTGTTCTTTTTCAAATACTTCCATAAATTGTTATTTCGATAAGATTTTGTCGTTTTACCTGTTCCAAAACTTTTACAATGACGACATCTGTGACAGGAATGAGAACGATTCCAATACTAGCCATGATGGCACCAGCCACTCCCCAGCAGATCAGTTTATTGTTTGCCACTCTTCCCATCTTGGAAGCAAGGTATTGTTCTGTAAAAATATAATGATATGATGCTATATATGGTTCAATATAATATTATAAAATATTATATGATATAACATAATAATATCATAATATATAGTATTATAATATGATATGATATGATATAACATGATATAATATAATTGTAATATAATATAATGTAATACAATATAATATGATATGATATAATATGATATAATATAATATAATATAATGTAATATAATATAATATAATATAACATAATATAATATAATATGATATAATGTAATATATATATAGTGTATAAAGATATATATAAAGATATATAATGTAATATAATATGATATAATATAGAATATTACTACGAAATTGTTAATATTCTTTAGAATAAGTTCGAATATTTAAGGGCATATTTTTTGTTTATATTCTTAACATCGACATCTGCCATTAAAAGTGTTGATATCATCAAGAACTCATCACATACATTTTAGTAGCGTTTTTCAGAATAACTTGGACTATTTCGGAGAAAGGTAGATTGTTAAATATTGACATCTCTAGTTGCCTTTATTGGCAAGATAATAATTTATATTTTAACCCTCTTGTATACTTAGGACACAAATAGAAACGTCTTAGTGAGAATGTGCGAAGAAATTCATCAATAAACTTTGAGGTACGCTCCGAGACTAGATGTTTGATTATTCAAATGAGTGCATGGAGTGATATACACGCAAATAAAGATAGATATCAATATAATATTCTTATATTCACCTTTTGTGATACTAGTTGTGTATTCTTGAAGCAGTGGCAACCAGTTTGCAGGTTGAATCTTCTGTCTAGAAATCAGTTATTTCAAAGCTATCGCATCTCAAGTCAACCTCTTTCAATTACACCAGTCTACGAAATGAGCGACAGAAGATATTCAAGTCTTTTGGTATCCAGCATAAAAGGTCGTGATGTGTTACAGGTGAAAATGACACATTACCTGAGTGAATAGCGTGAACAAACGATGCAATAATGTTAACACACTTCACCTCCCAATTATGTAGCGCAGATTCGTAGGAATGTCCATATTTTATAGGACCTATTAAGAGGTGATTAATACAGTTACATGACATTGTATGAGACTTCACTAATTGAAAATATATTACGAGTAGCCCATGTATTTTTTTCCTGACGCTTTTCCCCCCTGATTTGATCCTCCTTTTTAATAATATCCCCCTCTGCTCTTGTTATTATCTTCCCGGTGTTCTTTGAGCTAGGGTCCTAGGTCCCTGAATCTTGAACTGAACACAAAAATAATATGCATTACCACCGTTTTTTTTTTTAATAACATAATCAATTAGTTGGGTTTTTTAAAAGTTAAGTCTTGTCACATAATGTAATATTTCATTGCACAATAGCACCCAAATGAAATTCTAACAATGCAATACTACAAAATAGTCTTAGCGTCAACAAACCAATCACTTCTCTACAGTTCAAAGTGAAATAAATAGTACTTACATAACATGAAACGACTTGACAAAACAGAACAACTAATAAAGATGGTCAATTCTTCTTTCCAGTCTTTTCCATTATACTATCCACTCTTTGTTGATCCATGCCTGTTCAACGCAAAAAAAAATATTTAAAAAAATGTAGGCCTAAATAATTTATTGTCAAAAGCAGACGAATTTCGATTGCTCATCAAAACTGATATATCCCCTCGTAACGACTCCGAAATGTTACTGTTATAATCTTTTCTGGCACGTTAGATTTGTTTTCGTTTGACCCTGTGATGCAATTATCAATTAGCAAACTTATTATGTCTGCAAAGGGAGTAAATACATGTAGATCCAAAGTCCTATTATTAAGAGATCTAGATCACGCGTATTTTCTATCATCTCTTCATTGAGTTGTTTGTATAAATAAATTACCTAATGAGAGTTTGTGAAAAGATTTACCGATGTTGGCTAGCTATCAAGTTTTCTTTTAATTGATCTTTGGTATACTCAGATTTTTCTTAATATAATTGATAAAAAATAATATAACTACACAATGCCCTACAGTACAGTTTTGGCGATCATAGGTATACATTCACTTAGCACTGGTATTGCAACATAGTTAAATGCGTGCATTTTTTTTTCATATTTTCAAGTCTTTTATATATTGTCATATTTCATTCATGGCCAGAGATTTTCCCGAAAATTTTTGGATTTTCTGAAAGAGGAGACTTGTTTCTTTTCATTCCTGAGATTAATAAATACTCAGACAGGGGCACTTTTTTAAACAGAGGGGCGACAAATGAACAAAGACCCCTAAAAATAAAATTTTAAGAGATGGAGATTATAAGTGAATAAAATTATTAAGGAGGAGTCATATATTTCTCCGAAAACTGTTCACATGTTTTCATTATGCTTGTGGCAAATTAAAAATGACCAAAGAGGTAGCACTACAATGAAAGACAAAAGAGATAACACCCGGAGAATATAAAATTATTTTTATCGTTGCCAAGGAAAATTTTATTCCCTTATTACAGAAACGATTTAATGCAAGTTTATTCCACCGAATTCCCAAATTACTGTTGAATTCTTGAAGTAAATATAATGTCGTTTACAATAAAAACAAAAATTTTCACACTTCTATTATATTTTGCTGGATATTCATGACGTCTGATTTTGCCACGCATCCTCCTTAGAAACGGTGTAACAGAATTTTGTCTTCTGAGCGTGTTGTTTCTTTCATTAGCCTTTGTGATGGTTCCTTATGACTATTTTTTATTTGCCACAAGCATAATGAAAACATGTAAACAGTGTTCGGAGAAATATGACTCATCCTTAATAATTTCATTCACTGATAATCCCACCTCTTAAAATGTAATTTTTAGGGGCCTTTGTTCATCTGTCGCCCCATTGTTTAAAAAAAGTGCCCCTGTCTGAGTATTTACTGATCTCAGGAATGCAAAGGGACAAGTCTCCTCTTACAGAATATATAAAAATTTTCTGAACATCTCTGGCCATGAATGAAATATGATAATATATAAAAGACTTGTAAATATGAAAAATTGCACGCATTTAGCTATGTTGCAATACCAGTGCTAAGTGAGTGTACATCAATGTACCTTAAATGAAACTTGCAAAACGATGTTGGTAATACATTTTTACAAAGGATTACTCCTTGTAATGTAATGTAATGTAATGTGAACAATTGTAGAAATGCACTAACTAAAAACAACTCTTCCGAGAGATATTGACCTAAAACTCCAAGATTAACCCCTCAGAAAAATGTTAAAGGGAGACTTGGGGTAAAAAGAAATGCATCGATAAAAGATTGGAATAAGCTGGACTGCTCGAAATTCGTAAAGTTATGGAGCTTTCAAAATGCAGCAGATCATTGTCTGGGTGATGTTAAATAATTCTAGTGTAACAATCCCTATTAGAAATGAGTGCAAAGCTAATTACAATGACTGAGTGTTCTTAATTGACCTCGTATGATACAAATAACGATTTTTGAAGTACGTAAGCTATCTCAGATCAAATGGCCCCAATCAAGATTATCAACTTCATAAGAGCGTGTAATCTCCTGGCATGATAGTCACCTATATTTTGACTATTAATATCCGCAAGACCAGTATGCAAACACGATAAACAAACCAAAGGTTATAACGTGCCAACAGATTAATTGCTCTCATTTTAATTTGGCATTTTCCGAAATATGACTGCGACGATATATCAAATTATCTTTGATAAAATAAGTGTATCTTCACCCAAACTCTATTATTCAATCGTTTCAAAACATTATCTCAAAGAAACTCAAATCTCAACAAACTTTCAAAAAACAAGGTTTTCATTCTAAAGAAAAGTTGGGACATTAAAAATAATATAAGTTAATATCCCCCCCCCGCAAAAAAAAAAAATAAATAAATAAATAAATAAATTTAAAAAAAAGTATCAAGCAAAACATACAAACTTGACATAAACCAGTTTATATTTTATATAACAGAGTGAACGTAGGTGGTGCCGTAGCAAGAGAAAAGCGACCTCGACGTTGATTAATACATGTAATTGAAATGTCTGAGAGTTTGACGAAAGATGCAGAAAATTTCACTGCAAAACATTCTACCTTAAATTTGGGATGTAAATATTTGTCAATAAACTGTGAATACTTAATTGTAAATATCACACGAAAGGATGTAAACTGCAGTCGACACATATTTCGTCAAAGTTTGCAAAAGTCATTAATCTCGAAGGACGTAGACATGACTAGATTGAGAAAAAAAAAGAAGAAAATTACACTGATAAACACCTAAAACCCATGAATGAAAGCAAATATCACGATCCACCATACTGCACTGATTGACTAAAAGGTACCCGTCTATCTGCTGACGCCCAGCATGGCTTACGTCATAATACTAGAGTGGAAGGGTTGATAAATTCTTCAAGCTCAATTGGCTTACGTTTCAGGACATGCGCAATTCACACCCATCGGCTGCCGCGTAGCATGGCTTACGTCACAATGGATGTAGGAAGTCTAGACGCTGATTGGATTAAAGCTGTGACGAATCGAGAGGGTTGTTGAATTCTTCTCGCTGATTGGCTCAAACTTCAGAACATGCGAAATACACGCCAATCGGCAGCGCCGCGTAGCATGGCTTACGTCACAATGGATGTATGAATTCTTTACGCTAATTGGATTATAGTTTTGACGAAGCGAGAGGGTTGATGAATTCTTCTCGCTGATTGGCTTAATAATTTCAGGACATGCGCAATACACGTCCATCGGCAGCTGCGTAACATTTTTTACGTCACAATCGATATAGGAATTCTTCGCGCTGATTGGATTAAAGTTTTGACACACGTGATATCGCGTGGATAATAACTTTGAGGGCTATGGCAACGCAATTGACAGTGCTAGTGAAACACATATTTGAAGTTACTTCATTGTGTCTATTGACTGCGATTCTTTGTGGTTTAATTCTTCGTGAATTCTATCCTCTCAAAGATTTTCGTTGTTATAATTATCACTTCTTGCTAATCTTGCAGATATTTTGGCTGTGTTACAGGTAGGTACATGTATGAAATTTAATTTCAATTAAACTTTGCATAATTTGAAAGCATTACAATTTGATTCCCACATCTGAAAACGGAATTGCAGAACTTCGGGGTCTCGGATGGACACTCGTTGATTTCCAAATATATTATTCCATATTTACCATTTGACAGACTGATCTCTCTTTTTTCTTTTCTTTTTTTTTTTTTTTTTTTTATTAGGTGGGCGCGACATGGTAAATGATTAATATTATTAACTTTAATTTTCTAAAGGTCTGCAAGATTTTATTAAATTAATTTTCTGATGCATTTATGATATTCGCGATGACTTTCATAATTACACTCTAAAAAACTGAAGTGCTAATTTCTGGGAGCTCGTATAGTGACTGCACTTGAAGTGCTTTATCAGCACCTGAAATGCTACTTCAGCACTTGCCCAAGTGTTAATTTATCAACAAAAAAATGTTCAATGTCGATATGGGATTCGAACCGGAAGATATTGCTGACCGTTATCAATAGACCAACGAAGATCTCGCTAACTGGATTTAATTATGACAGCATAGTAGATGATTATGGCAAATTTGAAGAAAGTTCATCATGTAAGAATATGATCTGCTAGCAATCGTGAGATGTGAATTGGTCTAACGTGCTCGTCAGCGTTTCTCATGCAGGGGACCCAAGTTCGAATCCCAACGATGTCACACCGTTTTTGCCCATTTTTGCTGAAAGTTCAGCTCACGTGAAAGTGCTAAAACAGCACTTTGAGTGCAGTTAAACAGCACTTTGATTGCAGTTAAACAGCACTTTGAGTGCAGTCACTAATGCAAGCTCTTAAAAAGTGCTGATTTCAGCCTCTGAAGAACTAAAAACAGCACTTCAGTTTTTAGAGTGTACCAGTTACGCAGACCTAAAGATACAGCATACTTCCACCTCGTTTATCGTAACGAATAGGAAGGGAATTTCAATTTACTGTTTGTTATTGTTTGTCTATCATATTTTTTTTGTTTGTTTTTGTTTTTTTAATCCGTTAATTATAAAAATTTCCTTGACAAGTATTGGAGGGATTTATATCATCAAACCGAAATCGCTTGTACTTTACACTTTGGCTTATCAAGTTAGACCCATATCTACATGTAGATTGAAATTAATCAAATCATTTCAACCATGCATGATAGCCTACACAGTTGTTGTTTTGTTTTATTTTTCTATACTTCTCGTTCTTCATCCCTTTTCCCTCTCTCTCTATATATTTCTTTTATCTACCCTCAGTATGTTTACTATACTCCATGGTCTGGGCTACTTTCAAAGGTGGTTCAGGGGTCTTTTCGATGAGGACCCCAGGAAGGATCAGGGTTTAAACTTTTACCATAAACCTTCCTCTTCATACAAGGTATACACAATAATCAATTTGGAGGGTCATTGGAACATTATTTTGTTTTAATAATCGTTTGATGTGTTTGTTTTTTTTGGCCTAGTTGGGGGGGGGGGGGTAAAGAAAGGGGTCCGTTTGACCCCATTTCGGGGGTCCATTGGTGCAATACGTCATTCCAATTAATGATCGCCATACTACTGGCACTATGGCATGGCTCCAATAATTGACCCGGGACGGATTGCGGGTCATTCTAACACTTTTAGGGTGTATTTTACCTGAAAAGGGATGTGAAATGGAAAGAATGTAAAATAACTGAAATGCATTATCACAAAAATTTAACTAGAAGCAAACAGGGGAATCGGTGAACTTGAAAAGCTTTCAAATTAAAAACACATGTCTCTTGAACACTATAAACACGATACACCAAAAAGAAAATATGTATTTTTTTACGGTATGTTTATGACAATTTGAATATAAAAAGGAATATAATATAAACTTATTATCTATTATAACAACAGGGTAATCTCGATACACCTCATCAAGGGCCTATTCGAGATCCTCGTCCAGCATCTAATCTCAAAGCTTATGGGCAGCTCCAACTCCTGAAGTGTACCAAGGTATACATCGATATGGAGAAGGTGAAGAACAAAATGGAGGCAAGTTTACTTTTCCACCTTTCTTCCTTTTTTTCAACAACATTGCGTTGTCTACACAATCCTCTGCATATTTCATCTTACTGTTAATTTCTTTATTTTGGATTTTGGAAATATCATTTACTCCTCGATGTTGGAAAATCTACAACATCTTACAATTTGCTTTAGTTATCTTTCATTTTATGTAATAAGAATGATTTGTACATGAAACATATCATTTTATTTTTCAAATATGGATTTCAAAATCAATAACAAATTATAATGTACAGACAGAACGGTAATAACCCGTCTTTTGAGATCATTTTTTGTTGTTGTTGTCCTGAATCTATAGCATGCCCAATGCCATCATGAATCCCCACCCCCTCAATAAGTTTGAGTCTGGATCTATATATAGTTTAATAAATTTAATAAATTTCTCGATATACATTTATTCATTTAGCATCTGACATATGAGATACAGTACTTACAAGCTTCACAGAACATCCATGAGGTGAGCCAAAATACCAGTAAAAACAAAAGAAGTAAATTATGGAGAGGGGAAATAAAGAGATTAAGGGAAGAATAGCGAGAGAGAGAAGAAGAGAGAGAGACAGAGAGAGACAGAGAGAGACAGAGACAGAGAGACAGACAGAGAGAGAGAGAGACAGAGACAGGGAGAAAAAAGTACAACTACAAGTTAGTTTTAGAGCGAGGGTGAAGATGCGACAAAACAGATATAATATAGGTTTTCCCGGTCAATTTCATAAAATTATCATTTGAATCTATTTTAAGATCATTTAATTTCACCACAGTTGGGATCGTTTGGGCCTTGCGTTTTGGTGACCAACGGCTCTCATTTAAACCGTTACATTATTTAAGGAAGCGTTCAAGGTTCACCATTCATTATATGCTCAATGACTTCGTCTTTAACCTTGTTGCCAAGTTACATTGATTTGTTTAGAAAAGTCACGCATACAGCGATTCTAAAGAAGTTTCTATTCCATGTCATATTTTGGTACCTCGTGTTCGGAGGAATATTCTCGAAGATAACCTTGTAAAGGACTTGTATATCGTTAATCAGTCAGTACTGCCTAAGTGTTTAGTACTATAATTATACGACATACAAACGAGTATTACGAAATTGGAATTTGGGTCTACAGTTCATATACCTTATATATCGACCATCGATCGAATTTTAATTATCACTACCAGTGCATACATCTTTATTAGTTATTAGAGAGAGATCGTTCACAATCTGACACTTACATTGCATATTGTAGTATTTATGTAATTTGTGACTGTAATTATTCACTTTGTTCATTCACAGGTTTCCCAAGATGGTGTGATTTGCCCAAGCCCTACGGACTATTCAATCGGCTCACCTTTCACATAATTTCTACTTTTACAAATTATAGGTACTTAATGTTAATTCATTTAAGTGGTCTATCTCTTGACTATCAATATTAAGATTACATCGTAATCTTATATAATATACAAGAACGAACACTAGCACAGGTTTAATATCTTAAACAGAGATTACCCCATGAGCGATTTTATTTGATTTCATTGATGTACACCTGCAAGGCTATGTGTAAGTTATTAGTTCTCACCTCATTATTATAATGCAACGAAAGAATGTAAATTAGATTGGATTTTGCTCAGATTACATATTATATACTCACCAGACATATCATTCTGTGTGATACAGCACACAATATCACTTATACATAACTATGTGAGTATAATTGACACACGCTTAATATCACCTGATTAAACATCTTAATAGTATATAGTATTAACAAGAAACGATAAATATAAATCCCAGATATGATATCTTTACCACGATTTAGTAAACACTATATGTATTGTTACCGTGTACCAAGGATAAACCTATTCCCTATCCAAATTAGCTGATTGCTTTCTTATTCCACGACCAATCGGCTCGCTCCATCAGAATGCAGGCTCGATATACTGTGTAATTATACAATTATTATCATGATATGTTGAAATTTAGATCGCAATTAAGTACAATCAGAGGAGGAGGACCACAAGATTGACTAAATTCCCATTACAGATAGATGTCTTTCGCACTAATAAAGCAGAGACTGCGTATTTTACAAGTCCAGGTCTAATCAGAATTATCAGGATACAACCGCAGATCGGTAAATTTCCACCACCAAAAAAATTCTATCACTAGAAACAAAACATAAAAACAAAGTTTTTTTGATGTAAGATATGAAATCATCCATTAGATGCGAATAGGAACAAACTATTCAATACACGAATACAAAAATAACAACAGTCTAATACATTTTATGTTAATGACCTTTAAATTAAAAACAATAGAAAGCCACCAATTTCAAAGGTTGGCTGGATTTATGGATTTCTATTAGGGGGGTCAAAAGTTTATATTTCATATTCTTATACAGATCGAAGGTATATTAATTTGTCCCGTTGACGAGTGTATTGCTGTTTGCTAGAGGAGACAAGGAGCGCCGAGGTTAGAGAGGAGGGAGAGGGAGTGTATGGGGTAGAGTGTGTCAGATATATATTCATCGTAAGGCATTCTTGCAGAATCAGCATCCTACCCAGCTACTATCAGTTTCAGTTATAATCTGCTATACTGCCTGTCCGAGTAAAGATGAGCAGTATTTGTTAGAGATAACTACCAGATCGGTTTAATAATACCATAAGTATTTAATCGTTTTCAGCCCTTGCTTCTTTCTATATATCCTCTCACCTGCTCATCTTCCTATATTGGTGGAATTATAACATGTCATAGGTTTCTCTTCTGATAATGGTTAACCATTATAAGATGTTTTACGATCATCTGGGATCGCATGTTCATTACTGACACGTACACAAAATCCATGCGATATTATCGGACACTTTTGTTCTCAACATCTAAGAGGCTGCACAGATGATGACCGGCTGGTGGGTGCCGAGGGAGGTGGTTGTGCCCTAATGACATACAGATCTATGTGCTCCTCTCTGTTAATCTCGCATTATCATATTAATAGGGAACTATTCGCGCGGAGGTAGGTTTAATAATGTAGGATGTCAGATATTCAAGATTATCATCAAGGTCTTAACACATATGATTTTATAAATGTTATGATAGCCCCTTCCCATATTATAATTATTTGTTATATAGCGCAGCCGCCCTCCTGATCACCATTGGATATATTGTTAAATTCTTATATTAGCTGTAGTAAAGAAATTCAATGTGTTCAGATGATATATTATATATTAGCATAGAATAATGATCAAGAGTTAGGAAAACATCAGGACTTGTAACACAGCCGTGTACTACACAGTTCAGAATAGAAAATATAGATAACAGAAGATGAGACACGATAAGATGTCATAATATATGACATGATTGAGATTCGTTATTACAAAAAGTTAATGATCCCATGAATACCTTTGCCTGCCGAACAGGCGCTTAACCTGGTTTCATCGGTAATCAACATGCCTATTATTCGAGTCCTAAATACATCCAAAAATCACAAACTAAAAAAATAACTAGATTACGCGCCATGTTCTTATATACTATGAGAAAGAGAACACATACACGCTGCTATAATTCTCGCTATACACTCAAGTACAAGTTCAACTTTGATTATTTATTTGATTCGCTTATATGCCGCGTTTTAAAGATAATTAGAAATATGCCTTGATAAGAACTTCTAAGAAACCCCACAGATTATAATTTACTGTTGTAACAGAAGGGAACCGAGTATATACTAAAAGAATGATATATACCTTTTCGCACATTACCCACAGTGTTGCTATATATTGTGTTCTCTATGCCGCATATTATGAATCTGAAAACCCTGACTCATATAATATTCACTGACCTCCAGACTTAACTTAGCGCGTGACCTCATTTGAACTGTCAACCTCTTGAAATGTTCCCCCGATAATCTCATTATTCGAACCCATGATACATTAATAATGGTCATTCGCACTAAAATTTATTAACCACCTTTTTTTGGCTTATTTATACTCACTGAAAAGAGAGTACTCCCGCTGTTGAATTTGAAAAGAACCGAATTAAACTAATATACGCGGGTTGATTGACTGCCACGACAAAATAATTCGTCATAATATTTGTATAGTAGGGGTTGTTTGGGACGTGTCGGAAAGATACGGCGTCATATATAATAGTGTCAAAAAAACAATTTCCTGAAAAGACTTTTGTTGAAATTTTCCAAGTGAGAAAGGGTAGTATCATTTATATTTGTCAAATATAATATCATACCACAAATATAGGCAGGCAAATTTAGCTTTATTTTTATGGAAGGTTAACCTGAATATTTTTTAACCACAATGCTGTGTTATTTAACAACACCCTGGAATCTATATCCGGGACCACAAAGGAATCAAAAGCGGTAAATTCGCTCGGGGCGCCTATAGAAATTCATCAGAGACGGCTTTAATTATTACGTAATTTCCCTATGTATATAGCATTCGCTACGGGATGACCAGGGTGAAATCAACACCCACCTGGGTTCAAAATTCGAAATTAAACACTATGAAAGTGTCCAAATTAACACCAGAATGGTGGGGTTGTTAAAATAAACACGGCAAATATTTTAATAAATGGAATTTCTAACACTAAAACTGGGGTGTTAATATAAACCAGTTGGGTGGGGTGGGTCGGGATATAGATTACGGGCCAATAGATTTAACACCCGTGGTTTTTAAATTTAACACCCCAGTTTTTGCAAGCTACAAAATTTACATTTTGGGCCAGATAAATTTCTAATGAATAAACGCACTCCCAATTGGGTCCTGGTTAGTAGCTATTATGTTGGCTAAAAACCTGAGGCATAAAAACTTGAAACATGTAAACACAATTATACACACAGCTTAATTAGTTGAAGACATTTTTTTTGTAAAACCTACCCATATACGGGGTCGGTGTTACAGCCATACGGGGTCAATTGTACAATATGTAAAAGCTATACGGGTAAAGTTTGCATGTGTAAATCTCTTATACCATCCTTTTAATTTTCAACTTTCTTCAGTTTTCAACCGTAACAGTTAGATCAAAGTAGAGCTCTAGAATAGACAAAAGTAATGATAAATATAACACCTGAAATCGGCACAAAAATGTAAATCTTGTACATATTAACTATTGGGGTTCAGTTGATTATCATTCAAAATATGGGGTAGGTTGTTTGTACCACAACCTACCCATGGGGATTTTACACACAGAAATCAACGTAGCACAGTCATTAGCGAATTACCAGGGCATGCTAGGGGGTATATTAGTGCATACATTGTAGCTATATAAATACCAATATCATCATGTCCTTCAGTTGTAAGAGCTATTACAATTTCAAATTTTTGTCAAAAATTTACTTTGAACGTAAAAAATGGTTTTTTGGTTGATTTACCTTTTTAATAAAGCAACGAGAAACCTCAAAGCAGTCATCACAGCTAGTGTAGGCTGTATATAGATGCCAGTTAGCACATCATCTCTGTTCCATCTTAGCAACAACTGAGAACTGTAACAACTGACCCGTGTAACTTATACCCGGTCCTCCCCTAATAATTAAAAGCTTAAATGCCTGCCTCAAACTTTAAATGTTTGCTTAATCTCCCAAAATGTATATTTTCTTTAAAAAGGGGTACTTATTTATAAAATCTCGGGAACGACAATATCATAAATTAAAATACTAGTTTTAATACCCCAGCCCCTCCCTTTCCATAGATTTGCTCATTAGCCAAAAGAGGTAAGGGCCCTTCTTCAGAAAAAATTCCCCTTTAAACTGCGATCAACCCTCCCTGACACTTTCAAACTTTGTCCCGCAGCCTCTGATACAAATTATGTTAAGGTGTTTACAATGGCCAAAAATAACAAAAAAACCGGTCTTCGTCATGAATTCCAGTGACTTTCAGAATATCGTAATTGATCGGATCATGTCAGTTCGAGATCATTGAAGCTGTTGCTGCCGAGTTTCGTGACATTAAAACTCACACGGTAGATTAACAATAAAAAATTTAAAAATCTACCAATGAAATTGGCCGGAATTTTAACGATTGGTCAGGTATTGAAAATCCCTCCGTGACTTAATGTACAGAGGTTTTAACAAAAATTTTGTCATTTTAATTTTCAGCTTTTTGTCCATCTTGACAGTGAATTAATTTTTGAAACATTGCACATAGCTTCAACTGTCTCAATAACTAACATGAACTTTATTCAAAATTACGTATCGAAAATTCCACTGAACCATGGACGAAGGCCCAAACTTCTCTCCATTTTCCATGATTGCTTGTATCTTGTGCCCACTGAGGAGTGAAAACATCGGGATTTTTGTGAATATAAAATCAAAAGTACTCCCGAAAAGAATTGTTATAATAAGTGAATTGAATTTTAGTCCGTACGCGGAAAAGGTCTTGCATTCACGTGCTCACCTGGAAGCATGATTTGTAAATTAAATGCTGGGATAACATGACACGTGCCCAAGAACTACTATCACCATTTTTTTTATTGGTGCTATTGATGTTATTACAATGATGTTCGTAATTACAAAAATGCCTATTTTTACGAGAGTTGTTGATGTTATTCAACCGGTATAATAAGCTTGGCTCTACCATACACCTTCACCAGGAAATTACATCATATTTTGATCCGAAATCCATGGCAAGATAAACGATGGCAATCATCTGGGCCATTATTCGCCTGCATGCTCACTCAACCAGTGATATCTGACAATTTCGTGTCCTATCTGGAAGCACGTTTTGCATACATTCTGACGTGTAAACCACAATGTTTAATAATTGAATAGGTCCGTTATCATTGAATAAAGTTGCCATCTTAGGCTTGTAACTTCAAAAAATACATTTTGCAATTCAACCATTGAACACACACTGAAGCATGACTTTGATGATATTTTTCCTAAAATTCGTTCCCGTGCAATAGTTAATCAAATCCTACAATGGACATGTAATTAGATTTTTAAAAATTCCACTGGTTAAAAATATTATTTATATCTTGAAAATAGGGGGAAATTTCTTTTGTGTTGTTTTTATAAATTGCTCGACAATCGTGAATTTTGTCATATTTGGCTGCGTATCACGCTGTAGGGCGCAAATAATATTTCTTGTCTGGGTCTCTCGCTCTGTGTTGGTTTTTGTTTGTTGTTTCTCTTTTTTTTTTTTTTTTTTTTTTTTTTTTTTACTTTCCGTTGTACTTTGTTAATTTGAAAAATGTATTGAACAGAACCCGAAACATTTTTCGAGGCAATTTGAAACATGTTTCATAACTGATAATCCCCATATTTCTCATTCATTTGGAGTCTTGGATTCTCTAGTTTGTACTCCACTTAGGGTACTGCAGCGACAATAAAGGGCCCCTAATAGCTCCATTTGCCTAATTTGCATTAAAATTTACAAAATGACACACAAGTCTAAAAACAATCTTTTGTTTATATGAATCAAAAATAAACTCTGCCTAACTTTACTGTGAAGAAAAACAGTTTATCACCACCCCTGTCGCAATATTTCAAATGTGAGTCATTACAAGTGCCCATATTACCTGCATGTGCAGGTTAATTGGGCACATGGTATCTAATGTACGTTTTAAAAACTACAAGGATATACAAGTATGAGGTTGATTAATGTTAAAAATATTAAATTAAGAGACATTAGACCTCACGTAAGAAGCCACATGAACACATTAGACCATACGTACTCAGTTTTGTTATTGGGTATATTATTTTTTTAAAATTATTTAAATATTATATTTTAAGTTATACAAGTCAATAGGCCTACAATAAGATATTTATATTAATTATAAACTTTGAATAATAAACACAATCCTCTAGCAAGAAGATTGAATAGCCTCATCCCAATTGGGTAAATACAAATTTTCGCAATATATTGGTGAGATTTTGCTTAATGTTGTCTATGTGTCGGCATGCAATTCAATGCACGTTGTCCATATAGATATAGACATAACGCTAGTATATCAAAATGAAACATAAGCTTACTAAATATACAAACCAATGAGTGTTATCCCTCAAACACTCTTTCAACTCATCAACATACAGGTGAAATTATCAAATTTTACATTCAGGGTAAAAAATGCCGTAAGTTTTAACCTACCTTGTTGTTTTCAGCAATTTTCTACAGAGAAATTTCGGCATCAGATGCCTCTCACGACGATATATTTTCGTATTACAGTTCATATCGAACAACATTATGGTGCTCATGACGGTCACCGGTCAAGCGGTCCGACCTTACACGACATGATTTGGCTTCAGGCCCATATCTAACCCTGCTAGCCATATTACCTGCATGTAACCACTACTCAAATTCAGAATGACGGCGGGTATGGTATAAAGGTAATTCTTAAAGTAGGTGAATTGGACCAAGTAATACCATAGACATTATTTTCAGACTACACAACGTACCTTAAATTCCTTCTCACAAGTTTTGTTTTTATTTTGAAAAAGAATGCAATTACAAAAGATCGTGGTGTTAATAAAATGAATTTAGATATGATAGAAAATAACCCAGACATGCAACTGGTTACAAAGATATGTAATATATAAGATAAGCAGGTCTTATTGTCCTATAGCGAAAGGCAACGCTGTTAATGAATTATTTAAACTGAAATGTAGGACAATAATAAAAGTGAAGGTCATTTATATCGCGAAAGACCGGCCGATAAAGTGAATTGATAACACCGGAGGTCCAGAAAATGTTCCTGATTAAAAGATCAAAAACGAAGTCCGCACGTGGCAGACAATGATGAAGAAATAGCGAAGATGAAAATGAAGATGAATAACTGAGTTGATGACGCTCAGTGAATAACAAGGACGATGGCGCCTAACTAGAACAGACTGTATGAACGGAGAGCTGGTCTCGAACGGTAGTGGAAGACTGAGAATATGGAAGACTGAACTCTGAATTGATGTCGTAAAAAAAAAAATTAATAAAAAAAAAAACGTCGAGCCGAATGACTTTCACGCGCGATGGGCGTTTCGCCAGAAGATTCGAGACGATAAGATAAAAAAAAATGAGTGCCACATTACGACAGCAAAGCCGAAAGTTAAGGTTAATGATGGTATTAACTAAAGTGAAGATGAGATAGTCACTGAGATAGTCCTTTAAAAAACTGTAGAAGCGAATAGACTTGACGCGCGATGAAGCGTTTTAGAGAGCTCGAGACATGAAGACGATAAGATTGAAACATGAGGTTGCAGTTTTTGAAGAAACAGCAAGGCCAAACTTCAAGTTAATGATGGTAGTAACTTGAAGTGAAGATGAGATGAGTTCAATGAAGATATCCATCAAAACGTCGAGCGATGATTGAACGCGCAGATGAGTGTTTGGCTCGAGAATAGAAAGACCAAAAAGATAACAAAAATGAGTTTGCAGTTTGAAGAAACATCAAAGCCAAAGTTAAGGTTAATTGATGGTATTAACCCTGAGGTGGAAGATCGAGAAAATGAGTTCCAATGAAGATAGTCCATTAACGTTAAGAGATTTTGACTTTACACGTGATGGCGTTTGGCTGAAAACTGAAGACGATAAAATAAAAACTATGAGTTTGCAATTTGAAGAACAGCAAAGCCAAAAGTTAAGGTTTAATTGATGGTAATTAACCTGAGGTGAAGATGAGATGAGTTCAATGAAGATAGGTCCATTAAAAAAACCGTTAAGGAGATTGACTTTTAACAGCGCGATGGGCGTTTGGCTCGAGAATTGAAGACGATAAAATAAAACATGTAGTTGCAATTGAGAACAGCAAAGCCAAAAGTTCAGGTTAATGATAGTAATTAACTGAAGTGAAGATCGAGATGAGTTTCAAGTTCAATGAAGATAGTCCATTAAAACGTCGAGCGATGACTTTGTCGCGCATGCTGTTTCGGCTCGACGAATTGAGACGATAAGCTAAAAAATGAGTTGCAGTTTGAAGAACGGCAAAGCCAAGAAGTTAAGGTAATTGATGGTATAACTGAACTGAAGATGAATGAGTTCATGAAGAAAAGCCATTAAAAACGTTAAGCGGTGACTTGAGCGTGATGGGGCGTTTGGCTCGAGAATTGAAGACGATAAGAAAAAAAAAAATGAGTTGCAGTTTGAAGAACAGAAAGCAAAAGTTCAGGTTAAATTGTATGGTATTTTACCTGAGTGAAGATGAGAAATGAGTTTCAAGTTCAATGAACAAGTATTAAAAAAAACGTCGAGCGATGACTTGACGCGCGAATGGGTGTTTCGCTCGAGAATAGAAGATCAAAAGATAGATCTTGAAAATGACGAAACGGTGAGCTCGCTCGAGATGCAGAATGAGTAGATAGTTGATGTACTAAAATAACAGGGATGATCAACGATGGCTCCCCGAAGTGAACACAGATCAGTCGGTCAATTCAGGGACGAAATCCCAAAAGAGCCAGAATGTGAAGGTTACAAACAAATTTAGTGATGAGTACGATTCAATTATTAAATCTAAGTAATGATATGATAAATAGAGTTGACAAACTGATGAATAACAAGGCTGTAAAATAAACAAGCCTCAAAAAGGAGCTCAAAAATAAATAACCTCACATGGCGGAACGTCAATTAGCGACTGAAGGCCGCCCAAAAATTGACTTTGAACCTCTAAATTTGGCAAATAAAAAGAACCGATGAAATACAGAGTGAACTGAATCAATGAGAGTTGAGCTTTACACTAAAAGATAAAACAATAAATGAACAGCAGCAAAACTAGTTGTGTTAGTTGAACCTGCAAAAATATATTTTGATGAAAATTGAATTGTAGAACATAAATAATAGTGTGAAATCACATTTATGATTAATGCAATCATTTTAAATATAATAAATGACTGAATAAAATACATTGCAAAATTGACAAGCCAGTTAGTGAATTGGATCGTCACGCAAACACAATAATTTTGATAACCAGTCTTGGGGAAAGAGAGCTACAAAAGGTGTTCAAATTTTACTTTAAATACAATAAATGCTGGGCTTTTCGCCAATGAAATCAGCTGATATTAAATGTTCTTGCCTTCCAATGACAGACGTACTTCTAAATGCAGCCACATGTTCTTCGTCCTGAATGTCTGCAGTCTGTAACCTGTGTGAGTTCACTCCAGTTAACTGAAACTGGAAATTCGACGTCTTCATCAATTTCAACTCCTCCAAGTCCTGCATGTTTGGGCCTCTTCAAAACTTGCTTTCTCAAGATGCCTGATGAACTGCTTCCAGTTCCTTATCAAAATCATCAACACATCAAACTCTCAATCAGGTGTCATTCCGCGACCTTTTATCATCAGTCCATTCTCATCTTTGAAGAAACCATCTTTAGAACCAAAATTATTGGGCATTAGCCGTCCTATGCCAATTTGCCATTCGTGAGTAAGATCCTGAGAAGAATCGTGGCAAAATCAGCTTATGACCTTACGTGGACATCATCACTTAACTACCTGGGAACCAAGTCCGGCTTATCGCAACTTCCATTCGACTGAAACGCATTGTTAAAGTGCTCAACGATCTCCTCCTTGCTGTAGACAAAGGGCCAATGAGGCAGTTCTTGCTTCTCCTGGATTATTCTGCTAAGCGTTTGACACGCTTGATCACAACACCGTTGGTTGGCTGCCAGCGTCTTTAGTTGACTACTCAATCACAGGGGAACTGTAATCTCCGGTGGTTTCACTCGGTACCTCTTGGCCGTACACAGAGGGTTTCAATCAAGGCACTTGTCGGGATCCTTCTATTCTCAGCTGTGGAGTTTCCCAAGCTCGTTGTCGGCCCCCTTTGTTTCTGTTCTACACTGGTCCCTAGCGAAATCATTGCCTAAGTCATCAGGGATGGATACGCTATGTACGGCAGAGCGACACTCAAATCTATTTTGATATGTCTCCAGAAGAGGTAACGTTTGAGCGTAGACGCTGAAGAAACTGGTCTGTCGGACAGTCATAGCCTGGTCAAGCAACAATAGACTCCGTCTTAACGAACGTAAATCAGAACTTATACAATTTTCATCGCAGGCAGGAGCTCCGAGCCTCTATGGAACTTTGCAATTGTGGGGTATCATGCAAGAGTTCGGAATATTCAAAATCTTGGTGTTACTCTAGACAAAACCTCACTCTTCAAAAACACATAAAAAAAACGTCTGCAAATCAAGCATCTTGGGGGCATTCCACAGAATAGCAAGCTTTGACGTTTTCTTGACAAAGCCTCCACTGACAAACTTGTACACGCCCTTTGTCTCATCCCATTTTCTACTGTAGATTCCTCCTTGCTGGCTTCTGTTTCCTTATCTCTCCCTCACTCCAGCGTATCCAAATACTGCAGCTAGATTAGTTCCTTTCACTCGAAACACGATCACATATCCCACCATTCTTCGTTCCTTTGCATGGTCCCTACCAGTTTAATTCTCGGTGTAACTTTCAAGGATTCTACTATTGTGTACAAGGTAAACTCATAATCTGCCCCACAATATTCAAAAATCTAGTTATCCTCCGATCCTCCTCTTCAGCCAGACTCCTCCTCTTCATCTCTTCTATGACAAATTCTGCATGGGCCGCAAGACCAAACCCGATATGGCGACGTTGCATTTTATGTATTGCCACTACTTATGGAAATAAGCCCCACCCCCATATTCAAACATGCCTCCGTCCGTTGATTCTTTCCAAAATCCTTCTCAAAACTCACCTTTTTAATAAGCTGTAATGTACAACTCACTGTATGATTTTCTGCGGGCCACACCAGAGGAGAGAGAGAGGAGTTATAATAATGTATAAATAGTATGTTTAGACTGACTTTGGTAAATAATTTAATTTAAACCCGAAACAAAGCGCTTGAAACACCAGGTAAGAATGCGCTATAATAAATGAAATTATTATTATATTATGTTTTGGAGTGATAGATGTTGGTCATTAAGCAGCAAATAATGAACTCAATATATCCATGACAATATTCTTCCTCATGAGGTGTTTGCAACACGCATGCATAGGATCAAAGGTCAAAGGCTGCAGAAAACGACATAAGTAATATTGCCTATCAAAGCACCTCAGACTTTAACACGTGATCAGTCCTTTCTCAACCAACCTTAATAATCAGGAAGTTTGCCTCCAGGCTTCAAAGGACCCCCTGTTTGTGCGGTGGCTATTCTAAGGTGCCCCTCTCTGGCCGGCGACCCTGTTTTTGGCTTTTTTTTTTTTTTTTTTTTGGCATATGAAAATAAAAAGAGCTTAGCAAAAGCTGTCAAATTGTATCTCAGAATAGAAAGTGTCAACCATTGATGCGCAATGGACGATTTTATTATTATGTTCCTTAGGCTTAGCAACATAGCTGTCTTTGCAATCACCACGTTTACATCCCCCCCCTTTCCAAAATTATTACCAACTAGTCGAGGGTAGCGGTGGTGCTCATGTGTTTATGTTTATTTCCCCGTTGCTTGAACAACTTCCCTAAGTGTGAATATCAGAAGACAATGTAATAATGTTTGAAGCAGAAAGAGAATAGATGTTGTCCCTTTTGAATTTACCTATTCCGTGTTTATTTTACCATTTATTGTAGATTTATATTGTGAATATAATGAAATGGGGCAGTAATAAGATAATTTCAAAATAATAAGAATTTTTTTTTTTTTGTCCGTCGGTTTTGTCGATGTTTGGGTGTATAGTCAAAGGAGAGAGAATAAACAAAACGAGAACATAAAATGAGAAATTATGTGTTGATACTTTGAAAATAACCTGCCCTCCACACACAGATTATTCGGTATGTTTTGCATTGTTTGGCTTTCATTTGTTTCTGATACAGACTAATATTGGTTGCTGTGAATGGGGGGGGGCGAGTGGGGTGGCTGAAATAAAAAATTATTTATGCTCATTCTTGCCTTTTTGTGGACGTCTACTAAAAGGGGAGGCATAAAGCAGTACCCCAGCTCCAGGCCGTGTCGACCTGTATATCCCAGGGTATTTTATAATGGCAAAGGATGCTTGAGGCAAAGAACCACCAGAGAGAACTGAAGAGAAAGAGAACAGGGAAACAATGCAGAGAAAATAACGGAATGGGAGTAGGGTGGGGGGGGGGGAGGAGGGGGGAAGAAGATTTGCAGAAAGTTAGAGGTAAGAGAAAGAGAATGTTTAACCTAATACCCCATTCACATGGTCAATTTACTCTCGGTGCTGTCGCGGTGCTGTCGCGGTGCTGTCCGCGGGACGGCAACACCGCTTATAAACCCCTATAAAATGCATTCACGCTAGTGGAAAGTTATCCGGGACATGTCCGGATAGTTTCATGTACCCATTCACACTGCAAGCGTGTGATTTTTATGACTGTCACAAAAGACTTGAAATTCTTTGATTTTCTCCTTCTTTCTTTTCATTTCTAATCATTTCTTTGTATTTCTTTGTTTTATCCTTCTTTCCCTTTCTTCTCCTATCATTCTTACTATATTCTTTTTTTTTCCCTTCTTTCATTTTCTTGTTTTTTTCTTTAAATCCCAATTTTTTTTTTCCTTTTGGTTTGGGTTCTCTCTTGTCTTCCACTCTTTTCTCTTAAATTTCTATCATTCCTTATGTATTTCCTTTGTTTTTCTCCTTCTTCTTTTCTTTTTCTATCATTTCTTATTATTCTTTGTTTTTCCACCTTCTTCCCTTTTCCTTCTACATTTTTTATGCATTTTCTTGTTTTTCGCTTCACTTCTTTCCTTTCTTTTCTATCATGTTCTCTTCTTATGTATTTCTTTGTTTTTTTCACCTCTTTCATTTTCTTCTATCATTCTTATGTATTTCTTTGTTTTTCTCCTTCTTTCCTTTTTTTTCTATCAATTTCTTATGTATTTCTTTGTTTACAACTTCTTTCCTTTCTTCTATCATTTTATGTATTTCTTTATTTTCACCTTCTTTCCTTTCCTTTCTACATTTTCTTATTATTTCTTTGTTTTCTCCTTCTTTCCTTTTCTTTCTATCATTTCTATGTAATTTCTTTGATTTCCACTTCTTTCTTTTTCATTTTCTATCATTTCTTATGTAATTCGTGGTTATCCGTCGTTCATTCTCTTTTTCTGAAAATTCTTATGTATTCATTGTTTTTTTATCCGGTTTGCTGTAGCGAGTGCCTTCCAATGAAGGCAGTCCGCGACAGTCGGGGACTGTCCCCGGTGTTGTACTAATGGTTTGAAGCGCGATAGGTTATCGCGGGTGTTATAGCGCGAGGAGGTTATCCCGGGATAGTTTAAAGTAGCGGGGTCGAGCATTCACACTAACAGCAACACGCTACAGTTTGCGGGACAGTCCCGCGACTGCTAGCGGTGTTTGAGGCCACTGTGAATGGGTATAAATATCCCCGGGTATTTTGAATCCTTGTCATCTCCCCGGGGGGGGGGCATAAAATGCTTAAGACGAGGCCGCGGATTGCGCGATCGGGTAGAAATTTCTGCAAGATGGTAGAGAAGACGTAAATCTACACGTTTGCTTGTAAATTACTGAATCATATATTTTATTTTATATGAATTAATTATGCTAATTTTATTCATGAAATCAATTTTAAAAATCTAATTCAGCTAAATAAAGCTCCTAGAAAAGCTAATTTTTGCTTACAATATTCTTCATAGCATTCCTAACGAATTGTAAAGAAAAAATTGGCGGGTACCAAGATCGATTATCTTATGTATTTATTGTTTTTTTAATTTCTTAATGTATTTCTTTGTTTTTCGGGTTCCTTTATTTTTTATTGGTTTTTCGACAAAATTTATCGGACGTTATTTTCAGCCATGAATAGCATCATAAAAATGACGTTGTCATGAAAGTAAAAATCATCCACTTAATTGTGAATTTAAGCTGAAACAATTTTGTATTGACTTGTACATGAAATCACGTTTTTTGGAGCAATTTTGGGTCTTACATGCACTTACAATAATTTCCGTAACCGCGAACCGAATCGTCGCAAATGGTCTCAAAGTTGCGCGAGACTTGAAAGTAAAAAGTCAGCGAGCACCAGTCAAAAAAATTGCGCGGCGGATTATCGCAAAAATGTCGAGGGGGGGGCCATATGCCCCCCCCCGGGGAGAAAGAAGAATAGATACAAAGATAGTGAGGGAGGTGTGAGGGTGGTGTGTGTGTGTGAATCTGAATAACAGAGAGAGAAGAGAGCAAGAATGTGGAAGTGTAGGTGTGTGTGAGGGTGTGTGTGTGTTGTGTGTGAGGGGGTGTGTGTAGTTTGTGGGTGGGTGGATGTGTCCTACGTGTGAAGTGTGTGAAAAGGCTGAAAAATAGAATTAATTCTATTAAGTTTCCTATCGATCCATACACAATTCACATAATTTTCAAATTAGTATTAAAATGACTAGGCTAATCGTTGGTTAAGAGAATATTAGTGTTTTCCCCCCCTTTTGCTTTTAGCAACATCATTTTGGCCCTGGCTTGAGTGTTTATCATAGTTTTAAATAACCACAGGGTCCTGTAAGTCTTACCTACAGTCACCCAGACACTTACGTATAGTTACATCGTTGGTCCAAAAATTTTTTCTTTTCCTGCAGATCCCCGCTAGATCCTTCAGTCGTAGTCAGCAGCGGAAATGGTGATAATTTCGTTCATGCTCCAATAAAACAAAGAAATATAAAAATTAAATGAAGAATAGAAGATGAAAGTCACACAGACCACTTACGTTGATTACGTCCGGTTGCATCCAAAAATTATTTTCTTTTTCTGCGGATTCCCAAGGATGCTACCGTCATAGTCAGCTTTGGAAATATTGATAATTTCCGTTATCCAGTCAAACAAAGAAATACATAAGAAATGATAGAAAAGAAGATGAATAAAGATTAAAAACAACACAAACGTATCTATACGTATGCTGTCTGTGGGTGACTGCAGCATAAAGCAATAAACCTAACTATAAGCGTAAAGGGCCTTCCCCCACAGAAGGCGATCGTTGACGGCGACAACTACGAACTACTTTTTAGTACCCATCGCACCATGCCAGGATCCAATGTGCCTATAAGATCGTGAATTATCGCGTCAGTCGCCAAAAAAATACGTAGCAAATTCTGTTTCGCTGCTGGTTTCTCACACAGTAAAAACAATAGCGGCGCTCTCTCGCGCGCTGACGTCAATGACCGTAGCCTTCTTCTCTTGTCGCGACAAGGTGCGTATCGTAGATTGCTCGCCAGATATGAACATGTTACAGAGCGGAAACGGCGGCCAGTTTGTAGGTGCCGCGCTCCACGTACGTTGCACGCATCGCTGAAACGAACTCCATGAATTAAGCCGCTACGACCTTTGTCGCCACCTACATTCAACAAAATCAGGATGGCCTCCAGTTCAGATACTGTACAGTCCGCCGCTAATTTTGAAATTTTCAAAAATTCCTCAGACCCAAAATTATGAATGCGCACTAGAGAGGACTATCACGAACCTAAAGGCGACAGGCGCCATCAATATAGAAAACACTTCGATCCGCTGTGGTCAGTCGTAAGGATCGCCACATGTGCGGAAGTTTCATATTTTAGTTGATTTTAAAGTGCGACAAGAAGAAGTCGAGCCTCGAAATGCGCCAAAGGTTGCGAAGGCTATTGTATTATCGGATACCAACTATTGTTAGCCTATTGTTTGCGTGGGACAATGTCGTTTGTCGTAGCTATCGTGGACAGAGTCCGTAGATAACGGTAGATGATCTTCGTCACCTACGAATTCTGACACGATTCTGGCAGGTTCTAAATGCATAGGTTGGTCGCGACAAACGATCGCTTCTGTGGGACAGGCCTTAAGTTCTTGTGGACTGTAGCATAAGAACTTTGCTTCCAATCTGTCGGGTAAATTTCTTTACCGGGGAGGGGGGGGGGATTTGCCATCGTCGTACACTAAGGAGACGTAATAATCTTGTTGGACTCAAAACACATTGAACGCAGCCATACCTCAACCAACAAACCGGCCAACGGCCGCACCATCTGAACTATTGCACCCCTCCCTTTCAGGCCCGTTCCCTCCTTTTTTCAAGGCAGGATGCCAAGGCCCTCAGTATACTACCAAGCAAAAGGAGCGATTTTGAAATAGGCTATTATTTATTGTTTGTTAAAATAAGGCATGGATTTTTGTTTATAGGGTTAGGTATATTGTTTAGAGGGAAATGGCAAATTGAATTTGATATGGGCTTAAAAATGAATTTTATTCATATTGAACAAATGTCTCTCTTCTTTTTATGAAAAGATAAATCGTAGATTCTATTAAGCAAACACTTAAATACAACTGAAGAAATCCACGCAGTTCCCATTTCGACATTTTCATAAGGCTAAACAAAATTTGAGTAATGATGATTAATTGATTTAAGGGTTGCCTCGATTATTTTTTGTCCAAAACTGAAATGTTTCAGTTTTTAACAAGAAACCAACGCTGACTTCTAAACCTTAACCTATAGACAATTAATTTTAACCCACACGCTATAACTAAAATTCTCAGCTTAAAACTCTCCGGGCTGGAGTTTGCATTTATTACACAAATAAAGTAAAAATCTAGAAAAGCACAGCAACTGAAAATTTCATCGAATCGGATAAGAAATAGCAAAGGTTTGAATTTCCTTAGGTGTTTGAATTTTTAAAGAAACAGTTTCAAATTGGCAACCTTGATGATATTCACAGTCCCCCTACTTTTCTTTGTATTTTATTGTATGAAATACCAATTTATCAAGATTTCTGCCCCAAGGATCATAAAACAGTGGTTAAAATCCTTGTGGAATTTAAGGTCCACAAGTTGCTTTTCCTTTTTCTGTATGAAAGTGATAGATTTCCTGTATACGCATGTATAAAAAAAAAGATAAATAGGGATTTCATTAATAAATATGCAAGAAGTGGGGGGGAGCTGTGACATCATCATCAGTTGCCTGCATTTGAATATTCAATATATTCATGAGACCTGCCAAGAACTGTTTTTTAAGCAAAAAAATTAAATACTAACTTTTTTGTTATTATTCATGTCCGAATTTGATGAAATTTTTCTGTGTTGTGCTGTAAATTTTTACCTTTTACTTTAACAGAAATTTTTGATTTCAGCCCGGACCTGACAATCTAAACTTGTAACTAAAAATTCGTATCCTGCAGTGGTAGCGACTAGGAGTCCTCTCACCAGGTCATCAAAAAATGGTCCAAAATGCGCCGTATAGATAGGATTGGTCGAAACACTTTTCGCTTTTACTTTGTTGTTTTAGATGTGATTTTTGTTGTTTTTGTTTTTGTCTTGTATTTACAGTTTACCCTGGTAAGGGTAGGGAAATGGATTAAGATCGTCAGGACCCCCGTCCGTATGACATCAGGAAGGCGCGTTGACGAAAATTAGGCCCAAGGGGGAATAAAAAAAATGTTTTATGACGCAATGACAACATTGTAAAGTAATAACCGTAAGTGGTTAAATCAATTTCAATTTATTTAATTTCCTTTTTTTAAATAAAAACATCAAATGGATTAATAGATAAATATACAATTCTTAGACTTATAAATACAAATAAATGAGTGCTTTTTTTTTTTTCAACCTCAAGATAGGTATTGTATTGAAATTCAAACATAAATCATGTACAGAAAATGTCAAAGTGTCATATCATAAAGCAAACGTGAATTACATAACATTTAATGGGTTTTCCTCTGGTAAGTCTTTTTCTGGGTGTTTTCACGTTTTTAATTAACTATCATTCTATTTTTTTTTATTTCTCTTTAATAGACATCGAATTTTTAACATTCTATCATCTAATCTAAGGCTATATTTGTTTTCGTAAAATCAACATTTTGGTATATATACACAAATAAGACAGTTAATACAATGTCTGCACTTCTCCCACATTACCAATCTTCAATAAGAATTTTTACGCGTTTAAAAGATAAGTAATTAAATGTAAAAAAGTGTTTTGTTAATACGTGTTTAACATAACGAAAGAAATGTATATTCAAATTTACATTCCAATACACGCATGCATTTATATCTCTCTACATGACAATGAGGGCAGCTATTTAACTAGACCTCCATTTAAGGAGGTTATTTTTAACAGCAAAATATCCATACAACAATTTGAAATTTGAATTCTCGTAATTGACAGATCTTTGAGGTATATAAGTTTCTATTAAATACAGAACACCAATCAATTTCATGTGTGAACGAAAATTTTCCCCCAATAAAGCAACTCTGTTCGTTAATGTCTGTCTCAATAATATAAATTTGTAAAAAACTTTAGTTTAATATCACTGATGATTCACGACACTTTTTCTAAAAAAAACAAATTGGGAGTTTTCGAAATTAAAATAACGTTTCGTGTGTATCATATTATTTCGCCATATCTTTGGTGATCGCCTTTTCAGTTTCGTATAATCAAATATAGATTTGTTGCTTGCTTTTTTTTTTTTGGTTTCAAAGGCTTGGAAAATTTCATTCATTGGTGAAAAAGTACCATCTTTAAAAATGTTTTGTAGATAAAAATATTCCACTATTTAAACCAAGTCTGCCATAAAACAGAGATTTTTGAGTTAAATAAAATGTATTTGTTATGCCATAAATCATTTGCCCAACATATGGAATTCTGTAAGGGAAGATTTCATCAATTAGTATTTAACATTTCAAGTAAATTCCAAGCCTGTAAAATTATTGAGTATAAATAGAAGACAATATTTTGAAGATTCCATATTAATTTTGGGTCATAATTCAGTTCAACAAAAAGGTGTATACCCCCATACAATTGAAGCAAGTAGTTACACATATCTTCCAAGGTCTTGGGTGTCATCAAATACCTACCAGAGCCATCTTACAAACGGAAAACTCAATACTGTTTGTTAGTCAATCTGGCCGAACACCACCTGAACTATAATCTTGCGTTAAGGATACATTCTTTATCTTTCTCAACATTGATTTCCCAAAATGAATTTAAATATCATCTCATTAACTTTCTTCAATACATTTTCTGGGAACTGTGTCTACTATCATTTAAAGTGTATAATTTGACTTAATCAAGTGACTTAACAACTGTTTTCTTCCGAATAGAGTGAGGTTTTGCTTCTCCGATTATCAAGAAGCTTCTGTATTTGGACAAGTGTGTTCCCAGGTATTTTTTGCTGTTGTATAAAAGAAGTCTGGCGGCTCTAAACATACCTAAGTAATTGTACTGGTTCTTTTGACCAATTAAGGTTCTAAGATGAAGTAATAGAACCATCTTCTCTTCATACATCTCCGATCCAAAAAGATAATGTTTTGGATATTTAATTTGGACCAGCGACTTCCGAATAAGTCTAATTCTTTTAAGAAATATTTTCTAATGAGATTATTACGAAAAAATAGTGTATCGTCTCAAATTTTGTAAACAGTTAAGTGTGGAGTTGCAAACCTTGTAAAATCAAACTTCTGAATAGTAATATTTGCCTCACTCTATTTCGGCCATGAATCAGCTGCTAATACAAAATAATCAAGCTGAAAACGGGCAAGACTTGTCGTATGACACTCTTTGGAACTGGAGTGGCTTGTTGGGTTGATTCAAGTAGAATCAAACAAAAATAACTTTTTTTTCGCAAGAGAAACATATGCATAAGTCATGTTTACACACATAAACATTTAATGTTATATTACATTCATGACCAACATTTTATTTACGGCTTTATTTTCTTTGTACTTCTATAGTTTTCGAAATGACCGGTCTACACAAAATGTACTATCTACTGCCTTAGGAATGAAAGGCAAATAGCTTCCTTTCAGAATATACAAGAAGGTAAACAATGCCCTCCAAGGCCATGAAAATGAAATATAATATACAAAACTGTGAAATAATAATGTAAAAAAAAGGCGACGAATTTTCAGCAATATTTATGGCAAGTGAAATTGACTTACAGATTAAACAAATAAGTAATTCAATAACTCACCATCTAAATCAACAAAGTTTCTCATAATGGTGAATTACACATTATGATTTGGTCTAAGTAATCATTTCACATTAATAGCGGTGGCGATCCAGGTGGGGGCGCAGGGCTGCGCGCCCCCGTCTAATATTTGAAACTTACACATATGAGTACAATGTTTAAAATCCGACCTGGCGCCCTCTATTTTCAAATCACTGGATCCGCACTGTACATGTTTTCTCCCTATGATGAGACATATGTGATAATAAGACCTATTTTTTTTTTTTATTTCATTTTTTTTTCAAATCTAGTTTAGGTTCAAGAAAGAATCAAACGGACTTGTCATTGGGGCTCTAATGGGAAACGTTTGAGAAGAATATTTAATACTTAATTTCGAGCTACAATACCTTTCAATAAAACGGAATCCGATTTATGATCGAATAATTATCATAATGAATACAACATATCCGATTAGACACAATAGAACCGGTAACGTACCTCTAAGCTCGATAAAATATAGCAATATCCAAAAATTAAACTTTTGATCAAATGCAAATTTGAAAAAAGGCAATAATACATCACCTCCAAATTTTCAGACTGCCCACTTCAGTCTTCCTTCAAGGAAAATGACCCACTGAGGAAGAGCAGGACAAATCACATCGCAGTATTCTGGGATAATTTGGACCATCACCAAGGCTGACGTTCAACTCAAGTCAAGGCTTTCGGCAAAGCCACACATACGGACAATACTGAACTTTCCAATCTAATCATCACTAAACATAAGTTGGTGTTGAATTCACACTTTGTTCCATCGGAGCGGAGACCGTAAGTCACGGAACAAGAGGCCATCGACGAAGAGAAAAGAATGTATCCAAGGCTCTCTCGAAGTGTGGAATACCGAAAGTGGCCATTGATAGAGTTCGCAACCCAAAAGGACAAGGATAAGTCTTCAGATAGAAACGTCATCCACGATCGGAAAGGACTAGTCGTTTTAACCTTACCTCAAGGGTCCTATCTGAGCTTTAAAAAAACGGAACTTTCGTCAACATGGATTTAGAGTATGCCTTCAAACCTACTAGAACTTTGAGCAATTCCTTGTAGCTCCTAAGGAAAGACTGGAAAGAGAAGAACCTACTGTGTTAATTATAGGATTCCTGCGAAGGAAAACCTTCAAGTGGGTGTTTGTAAAGAACCTACATAGGCGGAGATACGAACGGTTCCCTGAAGACTAGATTTTGACATCGTCGCCCCAGCTTCTGTCTCGTCGAAGTCTCGCAGCACATCCACATTGAGTCGCCGGGACATACCGTAGGATCTTGAACAAGGTTGAGATGATTAAGACAGGGAGGACAGATGGTTTGAGAGAGGAGTGAAGGAAGCCCCATCTACATAAGGGGCGCACCAACATAAGCTGAAATCGTGACGGGGGCCGATACAAAACACTTCCAGAGGTTTATGACCCGATTCTTCGCCGCTACGTCACTTCCCGGCAGCGTTGATCAGACGGGTCATATTCCCTGAAGAAAGACTGAAGTGTTCAGTCGAAAATTTGAGGTGAATATATTTTGCCTTTTTCAATTTGCAATTGATCAAAAAGTTTAATTTTGTGGGATTTAATCACTCAATGCAGTTTAACTTTCATTCGAATATACGCAATATCTTTTCTTTAGTTTGATGAATGTTAACATTAAAATTCGTCTTTCTATAATTTCGCTGATCTTAAAAGAATCGATTTACCCAGAAATATGCAAAGGCGATGCAATTTCGCGTAAGCGCATTTTGCCGTAATGGTTTTAACAATAATTCAAGTCCACGCCAGTAGATATTTCAATTAAGACTATCTTAAATTTGATAGTTATTATAGGGTAGAGGGGTCCAAACTCATAAGCAACAGGCTGCAAAAGACGATTTTTAACATATTAAGGACCTATAACAAAAACATTGCACACCGATTCATAGAAAAATCAGGGAGATAAAAAAGGAATGCAAGAACCAAAAATTAAGGCAGAAAACATTTTACCATGTAGATGATTAAGATAAGACCTAAGCAATGCAAAAAAACAAAAAACATTGCAGCCTTTGCAGCACCATGTCTATGACAATGTCCTACGACCAAACTTAATCGGTGGTAATACTTCACTGTTTTTTGTAATTATCATCACAGGCATCGATCATATCAGGGGGCAGGGCAAAATGGAATTTCCAGTTTATTGCAGACCCCTTTTTCTTTAAGGTGGAAGAAGGTCACAAATTCCCCGATTCTTCTAATTTTATTATTTTTATTATTATTATTTTATTATTATTATTTATTTATTTTATATTTATTTTATTATTTTTTTTGAGGGGGGGTGTTTGTGGTCAAAATACCCAGAATTTAATTTTATTGTTTATTTTTTTTTGTGGGGGAGGGGGGCTGACGCTGTCATCACTAGAATAATGACATGAAATGAGAGGGGAGAAATGCATCCAACATATCCTTCTGTGGCCTACCTCGAAATGTGATTGTGCATCTTTTGCTTTAATTGTTTGTTTGTTTGTTTTCTCTCTTTGGGGGGAGGGAGGGGGGCTCTGGATAAACAAACACAAACTATGCTCATGAACATGCTGATCTCATCACACAGTTGCTTATAAAAAAATAAGGCTGACACATAATTTTTGAGAAATAGTAATAATAATATGAGGATTTCCCACTCAGTTTCGGAAGTTCGTCACTCCATTCGATAATCAGTTCATACAGAATTCCCAAAATAGTTTCTGCTCGCGTCAAATTCATCATTCAAAATTTCCAAACTAGTTCCTTCGATTTGATATTAAAAGCCTTCAAATAAAATCCCCTCAAAACAATCATTAGTAAATCGCATGGAATGACGTGCAATCCCGCAATCAAATCTGCGCTGAGGCAATTCAACTTTGGGCATTGGTTAAACCAAGTTGGTATACAATTTTAAAATTCTTGGTTACTTTAGACTGGAACATCTTAAGAATAGTGATTTTCTTTCCTGAGCTTTAATATCTAGTCATGAGATATAATTAAATTAATATAAAAATAATAATTAAAAATATAACGTTTTTCTTTTATTTTTGAGAAAAAATTTAAAAAAAAAAAGAAAAAAAAAAAAAAAAAAGAATCATTTTAAGACATTTCTTTACTGTTGCGTGTTATGATGGAAACAACTATTCTCAATCATTTTTTAAAGCTCTGGTTAAGTTACTTTAGACATGAAATTATCAAAGATCATTATGACGCCGCCTGAATCTATCATCGAATAACGTCAATATGGCGCCCCAAAAGTTTCAGATCACTGTGGCGCCACTGGGTTTTTAAGATCAATTTGGCGCCCTAATTCAAGATCAAAGCGGCGCCCAGACTAATTTAAGAAGATCCTAATGTTTTTAAGGTCAATTTGGAGCCCCTAAGTTAAAGATAAATAAATAGCAGCCCTAAATTCAAAATCAATTTTGCCCCCCTAAACTTTAAGAATCGAAGTGGCTCCCCCTCAATTTGACAGTCAGTATGGGCGCTCCCAAATTTTAA